>OX421425.1:17857960-19057960 GCA_949126915.1 Musotima nitidalis
AGCCTATTCCCGCTTACCGGGCACTGTTATGTTCGCCAGGGCCTCGTCCGTTGATCGGCAGGTGCACCATTTGCAGGTGAGGTTGGCTCGGGCTCCTTAGGTCTTGGTAGGATGCGCAGCGAGCGGGCCAGGAGGGCCCGTCAGGCAGAGCACGGGGGGTCTTAGGCGGCAGGGGCAGGGGGCCCGTTCCGTCTCGCCATAGACCCCCCCGCAGTCGGCCAGTTACGCCATGGCCGCACATAGAGGTAGGGGGGGCGCATGACATCGCGCCTCCCTGAGGAGGTCCCCCCGGTACTGATCCGGGGGACGTTGGCCGCGGGCGGGGTACCAGAAGCTACAAACCCAGGCACTGGTGCCTCGCCCCTTTTCAACAGCGGTGGGCGTCTTCTGAAGTTTTTTAGTGGGTAGGACTGCGGTGGTCGCGTCGGCCGCAGTGAGCCCCACACCCCCTCCCGGTCTCCCCCTTTTGGCCGGGAGACAGTGCGTAAGCAGCATTTTTTTACAAACGATAATAAAAAAAAAAGGTCTTGGTTGGATCTCTATACACTCTTTTAGATATCAAATCATTAAAAGAACCATTGTATGTGAATACCCGTAGCTTGAAGGGTTTAAATCACACAAAATTAAATGTTTTGTGTATGTTTATAAAGGCAGCGCAATCATTTGTTCGGAATTGCCTCCAAAGCAATATTTACGATAATGACATAATTGTGTTTGTGTTATAAGTAATGTCTTAGAACACGTCTTATAATTATCGCTATTAAAGTAAAGCAGAGGTGTTAAACAATTCAGATTTTGAGGTAAATTGTTTTTTTATTCCTTCCTTCTTATATTTTTTTTACTCTTATATATTAGGGGCTTCCTGCCCCCGCTGGCTAAGACCCTCCTGGCACTCAACTACTAAGGGCACCCAGAGTCGCCAATCTCTGGGTGTTATCTTTTCCCTAGCGCCCTCTGCGCCCTACCGAGAGGTACTCACCCCCCCCCCCATCACGACAAGGTGGAGACCAGTCGGGGGGGGGAGGGGTATAGGAATCCTACCAAGATCTAAGGAGCCCAACCCAATCCAACCTCACCTGCAAATGGTGCGCCTGCCGATCAACGGACAACGCCCTGGCGGCAACAGGCTCGCCACCTATTACATTGGACCAATGTATAATTGGCGAAGTGTGGACGTATAATATGCCTCTGCCTTCACCTTCGGGGAAACAGGCGTCTATGTATATACGTATTTTTACTGATAAATCCGTTTTAAAAAATGTTGCAAACCCCTGATTATAACAATTAAAAATTTCGTAGCTAACTTTGAACAGTACGAGTCGACCATTATATTTACTTGCTTTCTACATCTTACTTCGGAAGGACTTCCCTCCAATATGCTTGTTAAAAATATTAATAAGTCGATTGGTATATCCCTCACCGCTCTGCAGGTGGTTGGGTTTTGGCCGTCGGAACATTTGAAGAGAAACCAGTTATTTCTGTATAACTGTTATGGTGTCATCTGTTTCATGTTCCTGCTAGGTAAGGAATTGTTTTAGACTGTCACACCTGATAGCAGATAGTGCTGCAAGATACGATGTTTTACTTCTTAGAGGTTTTTACATACATACATACATAATGACACGTCTCTTAACCGTAGGGGTAGGCAGAGATCACATCCTTCCACTTGCTACGATCTTGGCACACACTTTTAGCTTCATTTACACTTATTAACCTCCTGATACACGCCCGTCGGCTTAGGGACCTTTTGACCTGCCCTTTTTTTTATTCGGAACTTAATAACATTTTAATTGACTGAAAATGTATGGAGAGATGCCCCGGCTTGCAGGGAGGAGGATGTGCTACCCGATCACTAGTGCTACGGAAAGAAAACTGTACAGCCTAAGCCCTTTAATTAAAACATGACTTAAATTAAATAAAATCATTATACCTAATAGGATAAAAACATAAACCAAAATAGGTTGTTTTGTCAAAAACGATAATATTGCTGATGAAAGTTTTAAACTTTGCGAAGAATTGCATTGTTATTTATTAGGTTGCTAAGAATTGAACCCGGGATATCTTTTGGAAATGTATTTAAAGTAGATAAAGAAGAAAAGTCATCATTTAATAAATTACAAATAACGTTTAAGAATCTTGTTTCTTACATAATTATTAAAAATAAAAACTATTAATAAAAGATGTCTTCCAACTGTGGGCCCATGGGTATGGTGCCAAGAACGCTGGCAACATTTCCTCTTTGGATTGTCAGGCCAATACGCTGGCAGAAGAAGCTGCCAGCCTTCTTGTCACCGGAAGCATCAATGAGGCGAGCACTTAACTCTTTCACGAGTTGCTTTGCTTCCGGCCCCCATGGACCCTTTGTCTGACTTTTTGATCCGTTTGCCATGGGGGCAAGAAGAAATTTAATTATTATTTTCTGTGCGGGCAACTGTCTCCATTTTTTTTTAAAGATAAGTGATCAAGTTAGATCCTGCCCTTCACGTGATCATAACTCATAAAATGATGTTATATTTATCTAGTTGATAAACATTTAAAACAAAACATTAATTGTCAAAATATTACATCAATTTATAAAATTACCTACAGCGGCCAAACTGGGTTATCCTGTCTTATATGTACATATATATATATATCCTAAAATCATTGACAATAGTGAATTTACCTTTCTACAATATTATGAGCATTGTTAACATTTTAGCGACAAAACCGTGTAAATGTAAATTGATAAATAAATAAACAATATTTTTCTGACAATTACAGCATTTATGAAGTTTCAAGATAAGTATCATTAAGAAATTGTGTTATGGATACTAAATTACGGATAAACATATATAAATACTATTTTTTAATAAATACGTACTTAATATACATAGGAAAACACCCAGCCCAGAAAAAATATTCATGTTTATGCACACAAAGATTTGTCCTTTGTGGGAATCGAACCCACGATCTCAAGTGCTGGTATACTCGCCACCACGCCATATCTTTCGTCAATATGATGGGTATAAAATTCCATAACGTGTTTTAAAGGTCTCTGTTTTCACTGCAGGCAGCTACATCTTGTCACAATCAATTGAGATGTACCGGATCCTGGGCGACATCCCGCTGATGACCAGCGTGGCGTTCGTGATGCTGACCAACGTGGCTCAGGCCATCAAGATCGTCTCCATAGTGGGGCGCAGACGACGGATCCTGAACATCATCAGGGAAAATGATCAAGTATTGACCACTGGCGATGATGAAGAGGCGATTGATATCATTAAAAGGTTTTGCAAATACTTAGTAACTTAAAAGCAGTGATAGTCCAGTGGTGAGACCCGTAGACTGCAATTCAGAAGGTGACGGGTATAAACTCTGGTAAACATATAAAACCTATGACTTCGAAGTCTACGACGACCAATATAGCGTGGAGGTCACTATACCTGCACTTTACTCGAGAGGTCGGTTCGATTCCCACACAGGACAAATCTTTGTGTGCATGAACATGAATATTTGTTCTGGTCTGGGTGTTCTGCTATGTATCTTAAGTATGTATTTACAAAAAAAAATTTAATTTAAGTATGTTTATCCGTTATTTAGTATCCGTAACACAAGTTCCATATGATACTTATCTTGGAACTAAATAATTGGTGTGATTGTAAGGGAATATTTAAAAAAAAAAAAGTCTTGTGCGTAATTAGAAATTGCTCCATGACTCGAAAAGAACTGTCATTAACATCTGTTGCAGTCGTTATTAGAGAGTCAGTGCCTTCTAATATCCTGACAGCTGGTTTAACTACATATATAATGCTGTTTCCCTCTGGGTTGCGGAGGTCAGACGGTAGTCGCTCTTTGAAATAATTGGAATTCAGCTGAATCTGGTTAGACCAGTAAGCAGACCCTACCCCCAGGATAGGTTTCTACCTTGGCGTGGTGTGGTGGCTGATTACCTCCCGGTAAGGCAAAGAAGCCGCTAGGGAAAAGGTTACACTTAGAGATCAGCGACTCTTGGTGCTATTAGTACTGACTACTAGGGGGGAAACTCGCAGCGAACGGGTCAAGAGGGCCCGCCAAGCAGTGCCAGGAGGATCTTAGGCGGCGGAGGAGGGGGCCCCCTGCTGTCTTATCATAGGCCCTCCAAGAAGTCGGCTACGCACGCTATTGTTGCTGGTAGTAGGGGCGCGTCCACTGCGCTTCTCTAAAGAGGTCCTCCCGGTTCTGATCCGGGGTACGTTGGCCGCGGGCGGGGTGTCAGATGCTGAAACGCAGTTACTATATCAGGAAAAATATGCTCAAGTCTAAGGAAACCAGGATATTGCTAGGATGAGGATGGTGCAAATACTTAATTACTGCTTACACGTAGTTATACAATTTTCACGAGAGGGTGCGCTTGTTACTGTAATTATTCCATAGTACAGAACGCTGTCACTTTTTGGGCTACAACGAACGGTTATTATGGCGTATTACATTTAAAAAAATACAGTGTGTAGATAATGAAAACTTTTGGTAAGCTTTTCCATGACCGGATGCAAATAAAAGTAATGTCGGCGACTTGCTTTCTACCCTTCGCCCCGTACACTACATCAGTGCCCAACACTACAAAGCTGTGCGAAACTTATTTGAAACCGCAGCAGTACTTTCCACACTTCGTCAATTATATAGTTGGTCCTACGTAATAGGCGGCGAGCCTATTGCCGCTTACCGGGCACTGTTATGTTTGCCAGAGCCTCGTCCGTTGATCGGCAGGTGCACCAATTGCAGGTGAGGTTGGCTTGGGCACCTCAGATCTTAGTATGATCCCTATTAATAATATCACTTTTCGATACCAACCCAGAACTTCATGGACGCTGATTTACTTTACCTTGTGCTAGAATAAAAATAAAGATAATAAAATATAATTCTTGTTCAGGTGCGACCGTGAAACCAAGTTCCAGCAGATCTTCTACTGCATCTTGACGTCGGTCACCCTCCTCGGGTGGGCAACAAGTGCCGAGGCGGGCCAGCTGCCTCTAAGAGGCTGGTAAGGGACCTCTATATTTAAAACATAAATTAAAAAGCACCAAGTTCCAGCAGATCTTCTACTGCATCCTGACCTTGGCCCCCCTCCTCGGATGGGGACCATTGCCGAGACAGGCCAGCTACCTTTAAGAGGCTAGTGAGGAACCGAAATATACAACAAACATATTAAACTGCACCAATTTCAAGCAGATCTTCTACTGCATCCTGGTGTCAGTCACTATCCTCGGGTGGGCGATCAGCGCTTAGAAAGGACAGCTGCCTCTAAGAGGCTGGTGAGAAACCGACATATCCAACAAATACATTAAACTGCACCAAATTCCAGCAGATCTTCTACTGCATCCTGACCTTGGTTACCCTCCTCCACGGAGGTGGGCGATGAGCGAGGCAAGCACCCGAGGATGGTGGTAAAGAGTCTGGTGAGGAACCGATATGTCCAACGAAAGTTCGGCCTATAGTTAAGTGGTTGTTAGGCCTCAAAAAATAAACTGCTGGGCGGTTTCTATTGAAGTTTTTATTAATGTACCTATTTATTTTATCCAGTAAAATTAAAACATATTTTAATGCATATAGATTTTTTATCTGATGAACGAGAGAAATATTCTTTTACGTTGGTCCCGGCTGTCATGAACATCAATGGCAGTCGTCATTAGAAAGTCAGTACTTTCTAACATCCAGTCAGCATGTTGAACTATATAATGCTGTTTCTCTCTGGGTTGGAGGTCAGACGGCAGTCCCTTCGTGAAATAATTAATTTTCAGCTGATTCTGGTTCGGCCAGTGGGAAGATACAGCTGAACTTTTTATCTGCTGAACAAGATAAATATTCTTTTTTCGGTATACTTTACAACAGCTTTGACACGGGGTCGGTACCCGACGAATAATCTTTGTTTGTCAACGTTCCACTACTGGACTTTGGAACTCATCTCACAAACCAAGTTAAGAAGAATTCAGGTCACATTTTACCAGAAATAAATTTTTTATTAGCCCCTGAAATAAGATACAGCGCTTTACTTTGGACGTATAACGAGAAGATGGAGTAGTCAACGGGTCACCTTATTTCAGGGTTGTGTAGCAGCAAAGCCATGTAAGTGGGCTAACACCACAGTAATCTTTCAAAAAATTAATCCTTTTTTTATTCTCAGGTACCCTTATGACTACACCAAAAGCCCGGCGTATGAGCTGAGTTACGCTTTCCAGGTGGGCGCGTTGGGTATCGCTGCGATGCTGAACATAGCCAAGGACACGCTGGTCACCGCGCTGATAGCGCAATGTCGCTGCCGATTGAAGCTTTTGGGGCTGTCTCTGAGAAGCTTAGGACGTGGCTTGGAGGTCACGAACAAGGTTTTGTATTTCTTGCCTACTATCTAGAACAGCGGTTCTTAACTTGGTTGGCTACTCAAATTATTTAAAGCTGGCGACTGGAATGTTTTAATTATCCAGGAGTTAATTATCTACTTGGATTAAGCGCTTAAAGTCTTTTGCTAGAAAGCCTACTTCTGACTTTGGCTCAACACCCTATGCTACCCTATCCATATACTGCCCACGTCCCAAATCAAGGTTACACAACCCGAGATTAAGAAACGCTGATTTGGAGCAGCAGGTAGTGCTCATAGCTTCGTGGAAATGATCCGGAATAAAGCATGTACCAGTCATTAGATGGTGGACCGTTTGTATGGAACCTGATATTAAATGCCGGTTATTAATACATGTGATAGTACTAATGACAAGCTAGAGGCCCTAATGGTAACACGACGATAGAACTTGTATCGACTAACTTAACTAACCAATCGATAATTTAAAAGAGCATAGCCTGTGAGTTTCTTGCCAGTTCTTCTTACAGAGCGGTGGCTCGGAACTGGCACTTAGATTCACTTACACTTAAATATTTTTTGTTTTTTTAAATTGTTTGGTTGCAAGTGAATCTAAGCTTCGTGATTTTAGTATAATTATATTTTATTTGTTTTTGTTATTTTTTTATAATTTTGACGTTTTCAAGTACTATGTAATAGTTTATGAAATAAAAAGTATTTTGACTTTGTAGGGAGCGGATGGTACTCCCTACTAAAGGAAAGATTTTCTGCCGGGCAGACGATGTACCCGGGGACTGCGGCCCAACTAATGTGGTTGGGTGTTGTATATATAGTTACGAGCTTAATGAATTTCGTTTGCGCGATTCAGGATTTCAGTCATTTTTTCACGTTTTGTTCATCACCACAGATATACAATAGGTACCATAGATACGCATCACGGTTTGTATTAAAATCAAGCGTGCCAACTTTTGAACACTTAATGTGACGTCACTGCCGATATTTATTGCCGGGAAGTCCAAATTGAATTATCGACACTTATGCCACAAATTCACAATGGGAAATCATTCATTTTACAGTATGTAAAAAACAACAACAGACGCTCGGACTGGAAGTAGCGGTACATGCATTTGCGTTATAGGTATATGGTATATATACCTACTAACTGTGGATATCACGTTTGATGCAGATCGCCTGCAATTGTTCTCTTTGGAAGTATATGGGAGAGACAGCATCATTAGGAGCATCTTCCATGAGCCTCGACTGTTAATAGAACTTTAGATTTTTTATTTCATTATAAATAACTATATAATAAGAAATAACACATAAAAAATCACAATTAACAATTTATGCAATTAAAAAGTATTTTATACTTAAAATCGACTGAACTCAGCATGACATGATATAAAGTGGAAGAAGAAAATAATTAGGGAATATTAAAAAGTAAGTTCTTTAGTGTACTCTAGCTGAATTACAGGGAAGTATGAGGTGCTCTTGATTGCTGGTTCTCTGGACTCTCTCCCGAGTGCAGCTTGTTGTTTAGGTCGGTATTGGTAGATGGCGCTGTTCGTGTATTAGATTTGTGGGTGATATTTTTTTGTTACTGATAATATGTTTCTATAAGTAATCTAATCAAGTCAATTTATTACCTTTACGCAATGTCAATTGTAGAATAATGGTTTGACTCGTCATCTGTTAAAGCGAATACAAAAATTAAGCAAGCATCAATAAACCCCGATGAAACGTTTTTGCAATACAGTTAAAAAAAGAAAACGTTAGGTATCGGTTTTTACTACATAAATTATTACAAACAAAAAATTATAAAAAAAATCCTAACATTTTTAAAATATCTACATCTAGCCCCATCGTACGGAACCGCTATATATGGTCATGCGCACAAATATTTCGTAAATTTATTGGAATATAAACTTAAATTTAAAAATTCTACTTATTGGGAAATCGCAAAAGAAGATCTTGCTAAGACGGAATCTCCTACTTGTTGACGCATAAAATTAAAACTGGTTTACTAATCATTCATGCTGCTTGTATTTTGAACATTTGATTCAAATGATTATCATAGTCATAATGATAGTCAGTGGGGAATTTTAACCCATAACTTGCCGCCCAGAACAGGTATACCGAATAACTTTAGAGACGACTGATATGGCGTGGAGGTCAGTATACCTATACCCCAGAGGTCGTGGGTTCGATTCCCACACAGGACAAATCTTTGTGTGCATGAACATGAATATTTGTTCTGGTCTGGATGTTTTCCTAAGTATATTAAATATGTATTTACAAAAAAAAGTATTTAAGGATGTTTATCCATTGTTTAATATCCATAACACAAGTTCTTAATGATACTTATCTTGGAACTAAATAATTGTTGTAATTGTCAGAAAATATTTATTCATTTATAACTATTGTGCCAAATCGCTCGTCACATCTATTTGATTGCATAGCAACTACTGTCTCCAAGTCATGAGGCCTTGGTGAAAAGCAGACTGAAAGCCTGTGTGGAGCAGCACACTGCTGCTCTGGAGACGACTCTGGAGCTAGAAGCCTGCTTCTCTCTCCCCATCTTCGTACAGTTCAACGTGTCCTTGCTCATCATCTGTGTCACCGCTTTTCAAATGGTTTCGGTATGAAGTTACTAGCTTTCATCATAATATTCTAGCGTTATCCCGGTTGCCCTAAACTTAACCTTAGGGCCCAGGGTCTGCTCACTGGTTCTACCAGATTTGACTGAATTTCAGTTATTACGTGGAGCGACTGCCGTCTGACCTCCGCAATCCAAAGAGAAACCTCATTCTATGGTTACTGTCAGTCTGTTAGAAGGCAGTGACTTCCTATAACGACTGCCATAGATGTTCATGACAGCCGGGACCAACGGCTTAACGTGCTTTCCGAGGTACGGAGCAAGCGATAACTACAAACATAACTTCGAAAAGTCATTAGTGCGCTACCAGGATCTCAGGGCTATCGCCGCTTATGAGTTTAAGTTACTAGCTGTCATATTCACTGTGATGGAAGGTTCCCTTAGTGCTACTTGATTGGTTACAGCTTCGGGGGACCCGTTCAGTATTTTCAAATTTTCACTGTGTGTGTTTTGTATTTGATTATATTTGATAAAAATAATTTAAAAGGGCATAGCCTGTGAGTTTCTTGTCAGTTCCTCTCACAGAGCGGGGGCTCGGAACTGGCACTTAGATTCACTTAACACTTAATTTTTATTAATTTGCATGTAAGTGAATCTAAGCTTCGTGACTTCAGTGTAGTAATATTTAGTTTTTTTTTTATGTAAGTATATTTTGTTTTGACGTTTTCAAGTGCTATGTAATAGTTTATGAAATAAAAAGCTTTTTACTTTACTACTTTACTTTACTTAGCTGTCTGGAACGGTTGCCAACGTAAAGGGGAGATCATAGTAGAATCCTTGAATAGATGACCGTTTGTGTGGTTATCGAGTGTATCCGTGCTTCGGAAGATACGTTAAACCGTAGGTTCTGTCTATGACTGTACCTGGTAGTCACTAAGCCAAGCTTGAAAAAATCCAAAAGCAAATCAACACACCGGCCTGTTCTGCCAATCCGCACTAAGTACGCGTGGTGGAATAAGTGATATATACTTCATCATCAGCATCATCAGCCTACATTCGTACCCTCCAAGGGTACGCCACAGGACTCGATCTTCAGCATTTGAAGTTTATACTAGTGCAACATTAATGGGCTGAGACGATGGTAATGGTTGATTCATGTTTGGGACTTTTATGTCTTTCACGCACCTTCACTTGCCACATGTGCAAAACCATACTGGAAGTAGACATCATTTTAGTACACTAGTCTTTGATTAGAGCTGTGCATATACCGTGGCACCCTCGCATGTACGCGCGACATTACTTCGTGTCGGGGCTGCTGCGGTAAGTGCTGAAAGTCGCAAACGGAACAAATACGCGAATCTGGGAACTAATTATTTATTTGTTCCGTTTGCGGTGGAGACAATGGGTCCATGGGGGCCGGAGGCAAAAAAGCTTGTCACACATTTAAGTACTCGCCTTGTTGATCCGGTGACAAGAAGGCTGGCAGCTACTTCTGCCAGCGTATTAGCCTGGCAATCCAAAGAGGAAATGTTGCCAGCGTTCTTGGCACCATACCCATGGGCCCACAGTTGGAAGACATCCTCTATTTATAGTTTTAAGTAAAGGTAGTTTATTGAAGTTATTAAGGTACTAACTATAATTTATTTAATTAGTTAAGTTGTGTTGATTTAGTTGATCTATTATGAAAATATAACTTTGCTTAGTCTTTGATTAATAGATAATAGGGGTCAGCATAATATCGCCGGTGATGCCGCGTCACGGTTATCCTAATTCTAATGATTATTACCTAACTTATGTATAAGTATACGGATTTATATTTTAACATTCTCATCCCAGAAACGAGTGTGAAGCGGAAGCCTAGTAGCACAATTTGAAAATAAAAAAAATCAGAAAGAAATTACATACATACATTCACGCCTGTTTTCTCGAAGAGGTAGACAGAGGCATATTATACGCCCACACTTCGCCAATTATAAAGTTGGTCTCACGTAATAGGTGGCAAACCTATTGCCGCTTATCAGGCACAGTGCACCACTTGCAGGTGAAGTTGGCTTGGGCTCCTTAGGTCTTGGTAGAATACACTCAGAAAGAAATTCATAACTCAAAAACTATAAAAAATCGCGGTACCATATATGAGAGTGATTTGGGTACTTAGAGATTGCTCTGTCTCTGGACTCGTTTCTGGGACCGTACTTTATGGAGCCGTACTTTTTGGTAATAGCTTTCTGGTTCTGATACAGATGACCGGCAATCCCGTCCGCCTGACATCAATGGGGACTTACCTGTTCAACATGATGTTTCAAGTGTTCCTCTACTGTTACCAAGGCAACCAGCTTTCTGAAGAGGTATTTACATAGGAGGATCTAGCAGCATAATATATCCTTTCCATATAATTTTTGGTTAAATAATTCGAAAGGAATAACTCCGTGTGGTAGCGACACCTCTCAAAAATTCTTTCACCTCCAGTCTTACCCCAGGATGTCATAGACAAGAATGAGATCTTATTTACTGTTAATGTGAGCGAAGAGCAAGCCACATCTAACCATTTGATGCGTTTAATTTTGAGATCCCTGTGATAAAAGTGAACTTGGCCAGAATAAATTGCCTGATAAAACAATTGAAAGAAAAACGAAAAAGAAAATCTACCGATATATTGTACGTTAGGCAAATATGGAAAACATGGAGTAAGATGAAGTCCTTAAGCCCGAAACAAGACGACATCATGCTCCTTATATTAGTGTTTTTCATGTGGTTTTAATTATTTATATGTGATTACATACACACACACTTTTTTTATCATTAACTTTTACACGGAAATACGAAAAGTTTATGATGTACCTACACTAATAAGGTATATGCGCTTTTGGTTTTAGATATACATACATTCACGCCTGTTTCCCAGAAGACGTAGGCAGAGGCATGTTACACGCCCACATTTCGCCAATTATGTTTTTGGTCCCAAGTAATAGGTGGCGAGCCTTTTGCCGCTTGCCGGAAACTAATATTTGCCAGAGCCTCGTCCGTTGATCGGCAGGTGCACCACTTGCAGGTGAGGTTGGCTTTGATTCTAAGGTCTTGGTAGGATCATTGTATTTTGTAAATGTTCAAAGTTTATATTTCGTTTTTAATCTTCCATGTCGAAAATAAAATAAGATTGTTTACACCTAACAGGCTTCCGTATAAGCTGGTACCTAATATAATGTGTAACGGCACGCTTTTTCGCCAATTCCTTCAATGATAATGAAGATTTATAAATTCCTACAGAGTACCGAGATTGCAGGCGCAGCATACGAGTGTCCGTGGTACGCCATGTCCATCCCCATCAAGAAGTCGCTCCTCATTGTGGCTGTGAGGTCCAGGAGAACCGTCAAAATCACCGCAGGAGGGTTCACCACTCTGTCATTGGGTTCTTTCATGGCGGTAAGCAGTTTTAATTGGAAAGTTGTTTCTCATAGTGGCTTTAAGGTTCAGGAGAATCGTCAATATCTTCTTTAGGCGACAGGCCGCGTCGACGGCGCATTCGTGTTCCACACACGCTTCAAAGAGATGTCAGCACACTGACTGGGTTGCGGGACTGTTCGAAAGGGTTACCACGGCCACGGAACATAGCAGGTTTAAGAAAGAACATATATGGCCTTTTTTGTGTTGATTTCCATCCGTCGGTTTTTATTAATAAGTCGCTCGTCATTGTAGCTGTGAGGAACAAACATATTTTATTACGGTAAGGTCATACTTTTCATCAGGAGGATAGCTACAATTTTAGCGGCTAACGGTTGGAGATATCTGCTGAGCTCCTATGGTGTTCCTTTGTACGGTGAGTGCAATCTTACTTTTAGATTATTTCTGATTGCTGTGAGATCAAAAAAGGTAGTTAACATTACAGCTGAAGATGTCATCACTTAGACACATCAGTTCTTTCGTGGCGGCAAGCAGCTTCCATCAGAAACTTGGTTCTGAATGCTATGCGGTCCAGAAAGATAGTAATGCTCATAACTGCCGGCTTAACCACTATGCCACTAGGTTATTTCGTGCCGGTGATTACTTTCCATTATGTAGTTTGTTCTGATTTTTATAAGGTTCATTTTAAAGAAAGAAAGATTATGAGAGGACACTACGCTGCTATTGGGTTCTTTTATGGCGGTGAGTGTGAGCTTCATGAATAAGTCGCTTCTGTTGCTGCAAGGTCCTGGAAATAGCTAAGATCGTTGCTGGAGGGCGAGACTTTAATCCCAAACCGATTTAGTGTATGATTGAATTACAATAACTTTTTTTTTCACTGAAACTTCTGGCTTTGCCCTGTCGTATCAACATATAATAAAATATGCACCTTTTGGTCACTTTTACCAAGAAATAAAAGCCTTAAGCTTATATGAATTTAATGTTTGTTGATAGTGCTTCTATTTTAAAATTCCGATATTTTTCCAGATAATTAAGATGTCGTATTCAATGTTCACCTTACTGCAGCAGCTGGAACTGTAATGAAGTAGAACAAGTTAAAACAAAGCTATTAATAAAAAAACTAATTTAACAATCAAAGTTATTTTATTGTAATTTTTCAATTTATTTTCATTATCATAATTGTACGAGCAAGCCACTGTACCTACATATCAAAAAATCTTGTACTTGAAAACGTTAAAATAAATATAAATATAAAAAAACAATCGAAATAATATTACACTGAAATCACGAAGCTTAGATTCTAACTTATATGCTGCAAAACAACTTAAAAAGCAAAAAATATTTGTGTGTAAGTGAATCTAAGTAAGTACCAGTTCCGAGTCACCGCTCTGTAAGAAGAACTGGCAAGAAACTCACAGGCTATGCTCTTTTAATTAAATTAATTAACATTAAATTTATCTATACTTTAGCTTACGCAACGGCCTACATTTAGACGCCCGCGCACACTTATTTACTTACTTCAATTACTCATGAAAATGAGTACATTAATAACAGCTGTCCTAACAATCACCAATCAATAATTTATTGATTCAGGCGTTACTTTGCGAAACGAACTCTCGTTTCAGCGTTGGTCGTGAAGACATCGTTGTTCTGAGACTCCTATCTTACCTGAAGATGCCCTGTGTAAGGGCGAAACACGTGTCGTGTTGAATAGTTTCTCGATTTTTCGGGAAATTATAGTAGCGCGGGAATTGTTACAAAGATATTTTTAATCCATCACTTGATCACCAATCAAGATAAGATTTGCCACCCAACTTAATTACTTGTGATTTACGATTTATTATACTTTTATACACTTAGGTGATTTTTCTCTTTGACGTGCTCCTCCTACTACTTCAACTATCTACTTTACAACTATCGTTCTGTACGGTGCTATGTGGTCAACTAAGCGGCACACCGTACATATTAGGTCGGGGAAAAAGTCTTTTCGCATAACGTAGGTATAAACTTATTATAAAAATTTTTTGACTGTACTATTTGTGTCTGGCTGGTTTTGGTAACATTAAAAAGGTTCCATTATAAAGAAAAGAAAAAAATAAAAAAAAGTTGTTTCCCGCTATTTTTCATTTGTTTTTCTCTCCGTAAAAATGAGTGAATCTAATGAGGAAATTCGATACATTTTAAAATTTTATTATAAAAAAGGCAAAAATGCAACTCAAGCAGTGAAAAAACTTTGTGATGTTTATGGACCTGATGCAGTGTCAGTAAGAGTAGCACAAATTTGGTTCAAACGTTTTCAGTCCGGAAATTTTGATGTTAAAGATGCACCTCGCTCTGGTCGCCCTGTTACGAATAAAATGGACGCCATTTTTGAAAGAGTGGAGCAAGATCGGCATATTAGTAGTTACGATGTAGCTGAAGAACTGGGAATTGACCACAAAACAGTTTTGACCCATTTGAAGAAAGCTGGTTATACAAAAAAGCTCGATATTTGGGTGCCACACGAGCTCACTCAAAGAAACTTAATGAACCGTGTACTCATTTGCGATTCATTATTGAGACGTAATGAAACCGAGCCGTTTTTGAAGAGATTGATAACTGGCGATGAAAAGTGGATCACGTACGACAAGAACGTGCGAAAAAGGTCGTGGTCGAAAGTTGGCCAGGCTTCACAGACTGTGGCCAAACCTGGCCTAACACGAAATAAGGTGATGCTGTGTGTATGGTGGGATTGGAAGGGCATTGTTTATTATGAGCTTTTACCGCCCGGCAAAACCATCGATTCTGATCTTTACTGCCAGCAACTGATGAGATTAAAGGAAGCAGTCGAGAGAAAACGGCCGGAATTGATCAACAGGAAGGGTGTGGTCTTTCATCACGATAACGCTAGACCACACACATCTTTAGCCACTCAGCAAAAATTAAGAGAGTTCGACTGGGAGGTCCTAGTGCATCCACCATATAGCCCTGACCTTGCGCCTTCAGATTTTCATCTGTTTCGGTCTCTGCAGAATTCTTTAGGTTCTGTAAGGTTGACCTCAAGAGAGGACTGCCAAAACTATTTGTCCCGTGTTTTTTGATCAGAAGTCCCAAAGTTTCTACAGTAACGGGATAATGTCTCTGCCCACAAAATGGCAGAAAGTTATTCAACAAAACGGTACATATATATTGTAAATAAATGTAAATAAACTTTGAAAAAAATGTCTTGACTTTTCATACAAAAATACGAAAAGACTTTTTCCCCAACCTATTATTTACCGTAGTTATTTATCATCATCCCAACCATTTACAAGTCCACTTCTGAATATAAGCTTCCCCAATCCATCCACGTAGATCGATCTCGAACCGCCTGCATACATCGGCTTCCAGCCACCTTGGCCAGCTCATCGGGTGGGAGGCGAAAGGAGGAAAATAAAGGCAACAGTTATAGACTACAAGCTATATAAATAAGGCGGCAGGCAAGAAAATTAATCGTGGGAGGCGATTGCCTCCTTCTGCGAAGTGGTGATGTCGCAGAAGGAGGCCGCGGAATGGGAGAGGGAGCGGGATCCGCTCTCTCCGGCTACGCCGCTGGCGCAGCGGGCGGGCAAGGAGGGCCCGTCCAGCGGCGCCTGGGGGGTCTTAGGCGGCTGGGGCAGGGGTCCCCTTCCGTCTAGCTATAGACCCTCCCAGAAATCGGCCATTTACGCCATGACCGCACAAAGAGGTAGGGGGGCGCGACACACTGCGCTTCTCTGAGGAGGTCCTCCCGGTTCTTACTACAAACCCAAGCACTGGCCCCCTGCCCCTTTTTTCAACAGCGGTGGGCGTCGTCGGAAGTTTTTTAGTGGGTAGGACTGCGGTGGTCGCGTCTGCCGCAGTGAGCCCTACACTCCCCTCTCGGTCCCCCCATTGGCCGGGAGACAGTGCGTAAACAGCATTTTTTTACTGACGATAAAAAAAAGGCAAGAAAATTAATGACCTGAGCGCAGAGACTTCTTCAGCCTTTTAAATAACTGTTGATAATGTCTCCCTTGAAGCTTGCTGCATCCTTCATATTGATCACGTTGGACTTGTTGGGGTGTCGTGTGTCATGTCTGCTAAGAGACCATACAGCTTGAATTATTAAACTGTTTGATTTTTTTGAATTTCATGCCGTGTGCGTATTCTGGAAGTGTGGGTATTAGACAATTTTTTAAAATACATAAAAAAAAATTTCTACATACCTACATACTTGGAATAATCTCAGCCGATACACGGACCGTGGATTGGTATAGATGTGTGGCGTCCTTTTTTTTGGGTTAGAAAATCATTAAATGGCTTTCCCCGCTGTGGGTGGAGCGGGAGGGTGCGTCTGAGTTTTACTGACTAAAAACAATTCATGTTCCATCTTTTGAGCCTGCTACGTCCCGACTAAACTTAGGTGTGGAGTCCTGCTATTAATATTTTTGAGATAACAAAATAGGGCCTAAAAATGATATTTCATACTATCAAATGTAGTAATAATCGGGACCAACGTCCCTACGTGTATTCTGAAGCAAAAAAGCGCTCGATTTTAAATGCGAAACAAAATGAATTAAATACTATAATTATTTAGTTCCAAGATAAGTATCATTAAGAACTTGTGTTATGTGTACTAAACAACGGATAATTATACTTATATACTTTTTGTTCTGTAAATACATACTTAATATACACAGGACAACACCCAGACCAGAACAAATATTCATGTTAATGCACACAAAGATTTGTCCTGTGTGGGAATCGAACCCACGACCTCTGGAGTGAAGTGTAGGTATACTGACCTCCACGCCATATCGGTCGTCACTCACACCAGTTTCTCCGAAGGGGTAGGCAGAGGCTTGTTATACGCCCACACTTCGCCAATTATATAGTTAGTCCCACGTAATAGGTGGCGAGCCTATTGCCGCTTACCGGGCACTGTTATGTTTGCCAGAGCCTCATCCTTTGATCGGCAGGTTGCAGGTGAGGTTGGCTTACTTGGCTTCGGCTCTTTAGGTCTAGGTAGGATCCCTATACAACATTAGCTTTGAAAAAGGTCTTTTTAAACTAAAAACCTTCTCCTAAAAACATACACAATAAAAAAATCATTCACAATTTGTAATAATCGTTCGGAATTTAGGTCGATACATACATTTAGACGATAATTCTTATTAGTTTAAAGAAAAGATATAAATTTATGATAAAGCTTGGGCATCGTGTCTGTAGCATTTTTTAAACAGAATAAAGATTTTCTGTATAGAGATGCTACCAGGACATACGGAGCCCAAGACAACCTCACCTGCAAGTGGTGCACCTGCCTATCAACGGACGAGGCTCTGGCGGTTAATATTCCACTGTTTTTACACAATAATATTCGAAATATCACAAATTTTGGAAAATAAAACAAAAAAGCATACATGACGCTTCACTTTCCCGCCTGAAAGACATACATAAAGTCCTACAAACATCATAAGATAGATCTAAATATTTATTTAATTCTTGTTCCAAATATAAATATTTAAATAATTATCGTGCCATGTCGATTTTTCGTCGTTTTTAAACTTAGTGATGGAATTTGGGTAAGAGTAATAAACATATTAACTAAATTTAAGTTGTTTAATAATAAAAAATACTCAATCTTACAAAAAATTGCAAAAGAACCATTTTATCTATGTAAAATATTGAGTAATAAGCTAGATATTAAAACAATACTGAGTAGTGATGAGGTGTTTTCGGCGCCGTTGTTTGGGTTCCTAGTGCCCAACTTGCAGAAGTCCAGGTCTACGGTTACAAAGCGCTGGAAGATGTCTCTGAACTGCTGCCAGCTGCAACCCTGTACAGGACAGAGCTCAGTCGGGTGCTCGTTGGCGAATAACTGGACCCGGAATTCTTGGTTGCCTGATTCTTCACAGCTGATAATAAGAAATTAAATTAATTTATGTTACATACTGTATACATATACATATTATCACGCCTATTTGCCTAAGGGGGTAGGGGCAGAGGCATATTAAACGCCCATTTGGTCCCATTTTGGGAAGCCTGTTGACGCTTACCGGGAACATTTTACCAAAGCATTGTCCTTTGATCAGCAGGTGCACTATATGCTTGACTTGGGCTCCTCATATCTTACGCTGTATGCACCCATATATATGAGTGCATATAGAAGACTATATATATATTTATATAATGTATTTTAGAGTTAAATAAAATCAAAATGTTTATTGAATATTAAATTACATCATACATAAAATGGTAAATATAAAATGCAATTTAATTCTATGCACTGTTATTACTAGTGTTGTAAAGAACTCGAGTCTTTGAGTCCTAAATTTAGAGCTCGACTCGGCATTACACGACTCGACTCATAACAATAAGACTCTTAAGAATAAAGAACTCAAGTCTATATGAGTTCTTGAACGCGAGACTCGAGACTCGAGTCTTCTTTAGCGCTCGAGTCCTGTTTACGCGCCGAGTCGCGCTCGAGTTCTTTTCCGCTTTGAGTCATTCTTTTTAAAGCAGCCAATAAAAGGCTATTTTTGTGAGATATAATCATGTGTAACCAGAAGGAGATGTCGAAAAATAAATGAAAGAATTAAAGTTTTAATTAACATGAAAAATCAGTTTAATTAATTATGATCATAAAAATTATTACAAAAGAAAACATTAATTAAACAAAACTACCAAACAAATAAACTCTTCAGCTTTATTATATAAGTATAGACATTTATTTTAAATAAATCACTGTCAGCATTTCGAAGACCAGTTTGAAGAAGACTCAAGCTCTTTTAAGACTCGAGCTCTTTTAAGACTCAAGCTCTTTATAAGACTCGAGTCTCTCGAGTTCTATTTAAGGTTTCGAGTTCAATAATGGCGCTCGAGTCTTCATAATAGGACTCAGACTCGGCTCGACTCAAGACTCCGAGTTCAGTTAGTTCACTAAATCTTAGAAAATTGAGTCGAGTCTATCGAATAAGACTAAAAGACTCGAGTCCTTTGCAACACTAGTTATTACAGCAATCGTAGCCTATCGGTAAAGCTCTGGTTAAAGAGCCTTTTGGTACTGAGTTCGAACTTCTCCGACTTGCACGTTTTAACACGAGTGCTTATTACTATAGATTCACGGCGCTATATTTATTTATTTATTTCATAAACAAAAATACATTTGTGTTAAAATGTTACAATTTTTGGTATCACAATAATACATGTCATTCAATTCAATTCAGTTCAATTATTTATTCTCAACAATATACATTGTGTGGAACATTTCTATAAATACAAATCACATGCGAATACAAATATTAAAGTTGTGTAATAAAAAAAAAATATATCATTATTATTCTCATTAACTAACAATAATTCACAATCAAAAGGCACATACCATAAAAATAAAATAAATTATATTTAACATTTAACCCACATTGCCATTATCAATAAATTCATTCATGTCATAAAAACCTTTTTCTAAAAGAAAACTTTATTCTTGAGTTGAAGTTACTCTTATAAAGCAAAATTTTTAACTCGTTTGAAAACTATTTCAAACTTGAAACACTCAGAGTCGCCGGTCTCTGGGTGTTACCTTTAGCGGCTTCTCCGCCCTACTTGAAGGTATTTAGCCCCTCCACAACGACAAGGTCGGGGGGGGGGGGGTAATTGTATGACCCTGACTGAACCTATAACACACAAAACGAAGCGAAAAACAATAATGTCCGCGCCAGAACCGTGGTTAACAATTTAATAAATACAATAAAATATAACTCTCTGAGACTGGCTTTTATATCATCATATCCTATTATCCCGGTTCACAGGTCTAACCAGATTCAGTTGAACTTCAGTTATTACATGGAGCGACTGCCTTCTGGCCTTCTCAACCCAAAGGGGAACATCATTCTATGGTTATACCAGTTGTCAGAATATTAGAAGACACTGACTACCTAATAACGACTGCCATAGATGTTCATGACAACCGGGACCAACTCATTAATGTGCTTTTCGAGGCAGAGCAAGCGAGCTACTGAAACTGGATTTTACATATCGCACCCCCGGTGCTAAACCGTCACTTCTGCAAACAATTTAATCTTCCAGGAGAAGCGTTTCCAAATTAAATATCCTGTTATAAAACATAGTTCTACTTAATTAAGACATTAACTAGTAATATTTAAGCCTTTATGTCAGACTTCATTTCACAGTAAAACCGGCTCATGTGTTTCCTATTTCCTATGATCCGGGTCTTTTAAGCGGGGCGTGAAACGGCATTTTAGCAGGCCGTCATGAGTGGATGCGCTTTATACCGTTTACCGTTACCGCATTATTTCACGTTATAAAGCGCTTTCATTTCCTTATTGGACTGCATATCATCAGGCAGGATGTAGTCATTATGACGTGTCACATTAAAAAACGAAACATCGTAATTTTTCTCATAATCAGATTTATTTTGCCAAAATTGCATAAGTGACGTTGTAGCACCTACAGTGCGATATATCTCTTGATATCACGTCTTTTCACAATGATGGACATTTATTTACATGGATTAAAGACGTGAAAGACATGCTTAGATCAGCTACTTCATATATCAATATATACAGTATATGTGTTAAATAATGATAAGATAGTTTAAGATAAAAAAAATGAGTTATAAATAATATTACAGACGTGTCTATCTAATCTAAACAATTAAACTTATGTTAGACATCTATGCGTAATGTTGCGCCCATATTTGAAAGAGTCCATATCTAAAAAAAAATTACTAGTAAATTAATTAGTTAATTACTATTAACTTAGTTCACTTTTTTGACTTCTTGGCGGGAAAGTGATTTTTTAAAAAAATATTTTGAACGTTTATGTGTAATAACGGTGAATTATTAACCGTTAAGTGTTTGTGAACGTATGTACGATGAACGAACGAACGTACATGCGTACATAACTTTTCAAATTCTCTCAAGAAGTCCATGTGAGGTCTCAGTATAGTCCCACATCTGTACTGAGGATTCAAGGGGTTTAGGGGGAGTGCTGTCATTGTCAAACAAAAGTGACGGCGGATTTAGTTTTAAGCCTGGCTTAATTTTATTTGTAATAAGCCCTTTTATGTTTCACTAGTTGTCTTGTATCTATAGTACAAATACTTAGTAGTAGTTAATACTTAGTTGACATGTCTAATCTCTTATTAAATTTTGGACTCCTCTTTTACGAGTCGGCTTACGTCTATATTCGGCGAGGTTTTAACTCCGTATCAAGTAGCACATGTCTGCAAATACCCGGCGGGATATATAGCACATCGATCAACGTCTTTTTGAATACAAAAGAATGCTCATTTCCACTTTTATCGTTATTGTTATTTTATTACTATTTTTTGTGACCTGTCATCCAAGGGTGGTACGTTGGATTCTCACTTATTCGAAAACATTGCATATAAAAAATTAAATCATAAGAACTATTTCAAGTTGCAAAAACGTTTCTTTTTTTTAAAGGTCGATGTGAAATATTTCCCGCCGAGTGTTGTATTGTGTCTTACCGCAATTAGACTTACCTATTCAAAACAGCAAGGATATTGGCGGAAAAGCTTCCGATATAGCTACTTCTCCAAACCCTATTCGGATTTCTGGTGTCGCCTTTGAGAACGAAGTTGTCTTTGAAGAGGCCCATGGCGGAAAGGGTCATCTCGATCATGGTGTCGTGAGTGAAGTACGCGGTCACCTTCCGACCCCGACCAGCCACTGCCTCTGCCATGTTCTCGTACAGGTCTTTTAAGGGGGTCTTACCCAAGTTAACGTTAAACTACAGGAAAACAACGTGGTTAAATTAGTACATACGTACGTACATTCACGCTTGTTTCCCCGAAGGGGTAGGCAGAGTAATATTATTAAATAATAAATATTTCTGACACTTACACCAATTATTTAGTTCCAAGATAAGTATCATTAAGAACTTGTGTTATGGATACTAAACAACAGATAAACATACATAAATACTTTTTTTTGTAAATACATACTTAATATACATAGGAAAACACCCAGACCATATATTCATATTTATACACACAAATCATTGTCCTGTGTGGGAATCGAACCCACGACCTCAGGAGTGGAGTACGGGTATACTCGCCACCACGCCATATCGACCGTCTGGCATATTATACGCCCGAACTTCGCCAGTTACATTGATGGTCACACGTTATAGATGGCGAGCCTATTGCCGCTTGCCGGGATCTGTTACGTTCGCCAGAGCCTCGTCTGTTGATCAACAGGTGAGGTTGACTTGGGCTCCTTGAATGTTAATAGAGCCCTTATTCATTATATAGATTAGTATATAGGATAATAATATTTGATCTCCTATAAAACAAATTAATCTATTGTTTATGAACACTTTTAGTAATGAAACCTACCTATATATTAGTAGGTTTGCATGAACTGATGATAGATTAAGTTCCAGGTATTTTTTTGCGTCGCGCCCAAACTTCGCCAATTTTACAGTGGTCCCACATAATAGGAGGAGAGCCTATTGCCGCTTACCGGGCACTGTTATGTTCGCCAGAGCCTCGTCCGTTAATCGGCAGGTGCACCACTTGCAGGTTGCAGGAGGTTGCAGGAGGTTGACTTGGGCTCCTTAGATCCTGGTAGGGTCCCTATACAACCTGCCTTAAACTATTTACCAAATATTGCATGCACGTTTCTAGTTAAATATGATAGACTTCAAAAATTGAAGAACAATTTAGTGTGAACACTTATTTAAAATGGGTTTTTCTTTTTTCTCGTTAGTTTGTTATATGTCTGTCATTCTCGACAGCTAAGTCTCAATAAAAGAATATATCGACGGTAGCAATTAACAATGTCCTAAGTGAAAAGCCGTTATTTAAACAATGTCGTAAGTGAAAAGTGACGACTTATCAGTCTTATCACTTATGAATTTAATTAAGACTAAATATATACAATTTTTAAATAAAAATGGAAGGAAAAAGCATTTAAAAGTGACATATAATAAATTACAATTGACTGAATCAAATGAGGCTACATTTTTAGGTTTAATATTAGATGATTATTGCTCGTGGAAATCCCACATTGACCACGTTTGCTGCAAAATAAATCGATTTAGGTACGCTCTCTGGAGGCTGACAAAGTTAACCAATATTCAAACTGTTTTAACAGCATATCATGGCTATGTGGCTTCTAATTTAAGATACGGGATCCTACTGTGGGGCAATTCAGTGGGGATACATAGAGCATTCATCACGCAAAAACAGTGCGTCCGCGCCCTGAAAGACGTACCACCATGGACTACCTGCAGACCGTTATTCAAAGAGTTAAGTTTGCTTACACTTCCTTCAATGTCGAAGCCTGTACTTTTGCGAAACAGAATCCCGATTTGTTTACAAGGAAAAAAGACATGTGTAATTTCAATACCAGATATCCAAACAAGTTAATTGTACCGCACATAAAGACGGATGTCTTTAAAAGAAATTGTTGTTATATGGTGATCAAATTGTACAATAACCTACCGTCGGAAATTTGTAACTTGCATTTAAATATATTTAAAAGACATTTCTTTAAGTGGTTGGTCCACAAATGTTACTATTCTGTCTCCGAATATTTGAATGATACTAATATAGTACATAATTAGTTTTTATTTTTTGATGTTATTATTTATGAAAATTTTAATTACTTGACATGTCCATATTTCTCTTTTATTATTGTAAATTTTAATTATTATTTGTAAATTTATCTGTAATCTAATTTTTATGTATCTTTTGCAAGCCAGAAATGGTAAATGTGCTGTACTTTATGATATATTTTAAACACCTGTATGATACCCACATTTGTGCAAATAAATGATTTGATTTGATTTAAAAGCAACGACTTTTCACTTACGACATTGTTAATTGTTACCAATGACATATGTTCCAACTTAACATTCCAGTTTCCGTTCGCATCGACCTACTACAGATTAATAATAGTAATATTTTCTAACAATTACACCAATCATTTAGTTCCAAGATAAGTATCATTAAGAACTTGTGTTATGGATACTAAATAACGGATATATATACATAAATACTATTTTTTTTTTGTAAATAAATACTTATTACACATAGGGAAACGTTCAGACCAGAACAAATATTCTTGTTCATGCACACAAATATTTGTCCTGTGTGGGAATCGAACCCACGATCTTGAAGCGGAAAGCGCCACCACGCCATATCGGTCGTCAATTGTATTCCTTTATGTGGCGAGCCAGTAACTTTTTAAATAAAACTGCCATAACTTAGACTTAGATCTTATCTGCACAAGCATTGTTTCGGCAAGGACATCATTAAGTAGCTAATGCTTTGTGCACTAAATTCTTATAGGATTTTATACGATGGTCATTACGAAAATCGACCCACTCTGTTTTTTAGGTTCATATTGAACACTTTGTAACTTTTTTGTGTTACACGTTATTTCAGCAAATCTTTCACGTCAGCAAGATGAAGAAACACGGAACATTGAAGTTTTGTCCTATAATATGTAACCTAAAAACAAACGCGAACCTAAAAACAAAGGGAGTCGATTATTATGATGACTAGTGTACTTATGAGGGAATGTGTTTTTGTCTTAGTTTGTTAAGGTTGGTAAGCTGTTGGTCCTCTTAAAAATATAATAAATAACTACTTACTTCATGACCGTATCCATTCCTGTAGTAATGTCGCAAGTCGTCTCTGTACTCCAGAATGACCAGGTCTTCGTTGCTGAACACGGAGCACCACGGAGACTTGAGGTTGCCCTCCCAGGACCGGTGGAAACGGCAGATCCCATACAGAGCGTAGACATCGTCTGCAGACAATTGGGTGGAAATGCCTAACCTTTGCTGCAGGTTGCTTTTCGCCTAAATCATAACACAAATTATTTTAGGTGTTATCATCGCGTACGTAGCTTTGCGGTACCAGGTGATTGACAACTGACAACTATCGTTGAAGAAAAGCAGCAGGTCATTATTGGTATAGCACTCTAAAACGCTCAGTAGCGCTTGAAATATCCTAACTGCAGGACGTCACACACCTTTGCGGGACTGTCCGAATCTGCGGGTCTGTCCGAAACTTCGGGTCTGTCCGAAACTGCGGGTCTGTCCGAAACTGCGGTACTGTCCGAAACTGCGGAACTGTCCGAAAGGGTTACCGCGGCCTTAAGACGTAGCAGGCTCAAGAAGGAACGTGGATGGTTTTTAGTCAGTAAAATATCTCACCCTCCGCTCCATCCACAGCGGGAGAAGGTGATTAAATGATTTTCCATCCGAAAAATAACTCGACGAAAAAAAGACGCCACTACGTCAATCAGAACTGAATCGCTCTCACCTAAATTCGCCAGAGTATGCCCGTGCTGAGTAATGGGACGGTAAGAGGCTACGATGATGACTGGGCATGTATATCCTCTCACAAACCAAGGTAAGACTTATTAGGTACGGTGGAACATTTACTATTGGGGCCTCCTGCAGTTAGAATGTTACAAGCAGCCTAAAAGAAGGTTTAGCAACTACAAAATTCCAAAAACCTACAACATGCAATAAACCGAAACCAATGGCTTATCGTGCCTTTCAATGAACGGAGATACAAGCCAGAGGAGGTCCTCTCTGAAATTAACACTTATCCAAGAACTGACCTCTAAACTAAACAAAGCTTATCTTTAACGATCGTATCTGTCACCTAGGCTTTAGGAGCCACGAGCTTTATTTAACGAGTCGTAAGGTACTTAATAATTTAAAATATACATTCATAACACATATAATTATATTCTCATTGAAAGAAAAAAAATCGTTTATTCATAACTATGTACAAAAATAAAAAGAAAAAATAAAATGAAACTGAAGATACCTACATCTCTACATGATTATGAAAAGGCATGCAAATTATAATTAAATTACACATCAATTTAAAAAAAAACTACACTTATAAATCGTTGAAATGTCAATAATAGGAATTAGCAACTGGACATAATATTTTTTTTTTTGTGATAATTGCGAATTAGTAACTAAACATTATTGATGTCAAAATACGGATACCCACAAGTCATTCATAAGTACAATCACAAAATCAAAACTTGAACCTTTTAGGGTAAAAACACTACAAGTATCAAAAATTGTTTTACTGTGTAAAAAGTGTGTGAGATAAGCCATTTATATAATCTACTTAAGAATCTCTTAATGTTAAGTTCTTTTATACGCTCAGCTACTTGATTGTATATAATAATGCACATACAGAAGCAATTTTTTTAGAGGTGACTAGCCTTTCGCCCACATTGAAACTAGACGAGACGGCAGAGGGGATTGCAGATGAATTTCGTGCACCGATTGCATATAAGAAAAAAATCATAAAAAATAATAAATAAAGAAATCGGCATTAAAAAACAAACGGTCTCTTTGGTATTGAATCTAAGAATAACCTGGAGTCATTAAAAATTACCTAGATTAATAACTTAAAAGTAAAATGACCGAAAAAAGACGAGACGCATCTCTGTGCGTGTGAACTCAATATTACATCATAAAATATGTAATATTGAGTTCACACGTACTCATGTGTATTATGTAGATTTATGTCAATTTTTTTTTAATTCACGGCACGTCATAAATATACGATCTACCAACTCACAGTAGTGAACTCTCGGGAGAGGAAGTACGCGTCGAGCTGATCTGCAACATCCGGGCCCCCTCTCACTTCCTCATAATACTTTTCACAGTTTTGGTATGACTGAAAATTAAAATATAAGTTTTAAAAAAATCTTGCACAATCTACTCAGCACCATCTTTAACAGTACAACAAAGAAAAATATAAAAGAAAAGGAAAATAATAAACAACTACATTAACTTAGGTGTGGAGTCCTGCTATTAATATTTTTGAGATAACAAAATAGGGCCTAAAAATGATATTTCATACTATCAAATGTAGTAATAATCGGGACCAACGTCCCTACGTGTATTCTGAAGCAAAAAAGCGCTCGATTTTAAATGCGAAACAAAATGAATTAAATAATACATACATACATTCACGCCTGTTTATCCGAAGGGTTAAGCAGAGGCATCTTGTAAGCCCATATTTTTACAATTTTATTGTTCCCACGTAATAAGTAATTTTTTTTATAATATACTATTTAAAGCAGAGACATAATGAAGTGTAAAGTTTAAAAAAAAAAATTTTTCTTGATCGACTTTTGTATTTCTGCTTTTGCAGGTAGTTAGAATAGTGATTAAATGTTTAGTGTTACCTACAGTCGCTGGCATAGGCAGGTGTCTAAATGTTCATTCAATTATAAACTGTAATGTAAATATAATAACGCTGTTGCTGAATTCTGTGTCAATTCTTGTACTTTTGTTGATCAGCTATTGTTGCTTAGCGTATAAGCGCGTCCGATAGTTTAAGTTAAGTTCAAAATTGTTAATACGTGAATAGTGTGTTTGACTACATATTTACCTTATTATTTCATAAATCAATATCATTTTGTAAAACATTGTACTATATAGTTGTTTGTCTATTCCAAATAAAGAGAAAAAAAAAAAGTAGCGATCCTATTGCCGCATACCGAGATCTTTTATATTTGCCAGATCCTCGTGATCCGTCGGAGGTTGACTCGAACTCCTAAGATATTGTCAGGATCCTAATACACCCATGCATATCTTCATTATTCTTACCCTAATAACGTCATCTCTTTCCCAAGGTCCATCAATAGACAAGTTCAGACTGGAGTTCCCAGCTAACCCATGAACGTACGCTAATGCACTGGTCACAGTTCTCTGCTCATTGGTTGGTCTGAAGTAGTACTCTTCATCATCCCCGTACAACAAATGGGGGTATGTCTCCCTGAGCCTCTTGGCTATGTCGTACAGTTCCTCGTACCCTGTGCCCGTGAGGAAAGACTGAGAAATTTCCAATGTTTCGTTCCAAGTCCATTTCTTAAAGTTTTCTATGTCCTAGAACAGAAAAAACAATTGACTTTTTTTATTGTGGTCAGAATTTGGTCACTCTCTGTTACCCTGATCTGTTTGGTTATCACTAAGCCCATTAACGTCCCACTACTGAACACGAGCCTCCTCTTCCTCCCCTCATGAACCCAGGTAAGACAGATTTAGATTATACCTCACAACGCCCCAAAGAGCTATTAACATGTCTTAACGACTATTTATCACAAGTAGTGATAACGGGACCTACATCCTAACGTGCCACCCGAAGCACTGGAGCGCTCGATATTAAATGCCACACAAACGGTCACCCATCCAAGGACTTAACTCTGTAATTTCTATTTCGGTGAATGTTTGCGACTGAATTGTTCCACAAAGATACAAGCGCGACTAGTTACTTCATCATCACAGCCCATTAACGTCCCACTACTGAGCACGAGCCTCCTCTCACATACCAAGGTGCGAGGGTATTGGGTCATACTCCACCACGCTGACCCAGTGCGGATTGGCGGAGACCGGTGTATGGCGTCCTGCTGTTAGAATTTTTCAAGCCGCCCATTAGGCCTCTAACATGGCTTCACGACTACCACATTTAGTGATAACCGGGACTAACGGCTTAACGTGCCTTCCAAAGCACGGAAGCGCTCGATATCAAATGCCATACAAACGGTCACCCATCCTAGGACTGACCTCTGTAAACTCTGCTGTACTTTGGTGATCGTTTCCGACCACCGAGAACCACTACTAACTAGTAACTAGGTTACTTGCCTGAGCACAAAGCTGGCTGGTACCAGCATAAAAGCTGTTCACGATCTCATCACGAAGGCCCGCGATCACCTTAATACTGTCGGTGACGCTGCCTCCAGGGTTGCGGTTGCCGTGTCGGTTCAGGGACCAAATACTCACAGCTCTGCAGTCTATTTCCAAAGATAGAAGAAAACATGAATACTAGAAGATGGCACTTAAGCATACGGCCAATCTGATAGGAAGTGGAAACTGTAGCCTTCGGATCTTTGTAATACCAAGAACACCATCAACCCTTTAAAACTGTTTCACGCATTCTTTAAAGATATACTTATTATTTATTTAATCTTTATTGCACACAAAAAAAAGTGATACAAAAGGCGAACTTAATGCCGAAGGCATTCTCTACCAGTTAACCATAGGGTTAGCAGAGAGGGTTAAAGGCGGTGCTACAAATTAAAAAAAGGAATATTAATAAACTTACATAAATCAACACACTAATAAAATACACTACATATACATAAATATACATAATACAGGCAAGATGATAGTAGGGAGACTTAAACCGACGAGGACTCACTTAAATAGCAATCATGCAACATAGTATACTTGGCCAAAATAAAGTATCATAGTGTGGAAATTTGGTCCGACTTTCCTTCTCATTAAAAAATCTGAGTGGCCAGCTGACTTCGCCCCTTACCCCACAAACGCTACACATGTTATCAATCCGAATATAAAGACGGCGTTTTTGACCGCCACGCTTTATGAGAGCAACACAGGCGCAGTCGCAAAGCACCGATGAGCGTTTATTGAAACCACGTTTTGAGAATCAGCATTACCAGCAGACCGGTTGCTTATAATTAGAGGAAATTTAATATTGAAGGAAACCATCCATGCTACATCTCTTGGAAAAGCCTCACCATAGATTAATCCACAAACTTGACACTTGTTACAAGCTACAGAAAGTTTATTTTGAAACGCACCGTACGCGCACCTGCCATTTCTAAGGTGTGATGATGAACTCTGCCAATGGCGATGAATGTCGACCGGTGATAATAGAAGCTGACACTATGATTCAAATCTAGGCCATTAATTCCAGTACCAGTTCATTAATTTCAATGATTGTAGTATGGTGATTTTATGTAACGTAGTTTAATTACTTGACGACCGATATGGCGTGGAGGTCAGTATACCTACACTTCACTCCAGAGGTCGTGGTTTCGATTCCTACACAGGACAAATCTTTGTGTGCATGAACATGAATATTTGTTCTGGTCTTGGTGTTTTCCTATGTATATTAGGTATGTATTTACAAAAAAAAAGTATGTAAGTATGTTTATCTGTTGTTTAGTATCCATAACACAAATTCTTAATGATACTTATCTTGGAACTAAATAATTGGTGTAATTGATAGAAAAAAATTATTTATTTATTTATTATTATTAATTATTCAATTAAAAATGCTGTGTCATTAGCGTAACGTCTAAAAAGTAGACGATTTATAGAAAACATCTATATTACAACAAAACATCGTAATTACAGACACAAACAATTGGCCTTAAAGTGGAATACATTTTTTTTACAAGCGGTTGCATAAAATTTATCCAACGAAATATAAGCAAGCCTTTATAAGTGGAGTGCGCTTGTTTCCGATATGAAGCGCTCTCCACTCTTTACCAGGAGTGTGACAAATAAAAAGTGGTCAAGTCAATAGCAAAATTTTAATGTAAGTACTCACTCTGCGGTATGGGATGGTCCCGTATATCACCTCTAACAGTATCATACGGAGTCTTTGACGAGAATAACTGATACGAACATCCGTCGTTGAAATAGCAGCTGTGTGCTATCGCCGCGTGTAGCGACAGAACCAGAGCGACACGGGACGCTATCATCGTACTGTTTGACAGAACAATGTATAAACTAATTGTTTCTCTCTTTATCAACTCCCTCCCTCCCCTCCCCACTAACCTAACCGATGAACGTGAGGTCTCGTTCACACGGCTGGTGATAATAAAGGGACGAAACTAAAGCCGAGTCCACAAGGTGTGAGGGTATTGGGTCATGTGGAGTATGACCCAATACACGAGCCTCCTCTTCCTCCCCTCATGAACCCAGGTAAGACAGATTTAGATTATACCTCACAACGCCCCAAAGAGCTTTTAACTGACCCAGTGCGGATTGGCGAAGGCAGGTGTATGGCGACCTGCTGTTAGAATTTTTCAAGCCGCCCATTAGGCCTCTAACATGGCTTAACGGCTACCACATTTAGTGAAAACCGGGACCAACGGCTTCACGTGCCTTCCGAAGCACGGAAGCGCTCGATATCAATTGCCACACAAACGGTCACCCATCCAAGGACTGACCTCTGTAAACTCTGCTGTACTTCGGTGCATGGGTATAATTTACCTAAATTAAAAACTTATTATTACAACCTCTTCCGATTAAACTCGAAATAGCTGGAATGTTTTCGAAAATGCCCACGGGTTAAGCAGAAAGATTCTGTTGTTCATTTGTTTGCGTTAACCAGACTTGGCTGAATTTCATTTATTACATGGAGCGACTGCTGTTTGACCATCGCAACCCAGAGGGCAACTTTGTGTTTAAACTAGCTGCCAGGAGAACCCAACGTATTTCACTTCCCACAAAACTATTCGCAGATTTTTTAATATGCATACATACTTACGTTCACGCCCGTTTCCCCGAAGGGCAGAAGCATTCTATACGCCCACACTTCGCCAGTTATAATATTGGTCCCACGTAATAGGTGGAGAGCCTATTGCCGCTTCGATGTAATAGGTGGCGAGCCTATTGCCGCTTTATCTTTAAATATAATATTTTACAAATCCTTAAATCAGGGTTTATAGGGTTCCTATCCAGTTCTGAGGAGCCCAAGCCATCCTCACCTGCAAGTGGTGCGCCTGCCGATCAACGGACGAGGCTCTGGCGAACATAAAAGTGCCCGGAAAGCGGCAATAGGCTCGCCACTTACGTGGGACCAACAATATAAATGGCGAAGTGTGGGCGTATAGTATGCCTCTGCCTACCCTTCCGGGGAAACAGGCGTGATATTATGTATGTACAAATCCTTGAATCATAATATATAACATCGCAATTCCACGTCTTTGACTATATACACAAACTCAGTCTAACATTATTACTTTACATATTTTATCGAAATAATGTTATCATAGTTTTGCTAGTCATAATTTTGGTTTTCACGTAAGTTCTGGTCGCGAAATATTTTTATATCAGAGTAAAGTCCAAGTAATTATCGAAAATACGATGTAAGTAATCATAGATGCCATATAATTTTTTTTCCTTATTTCTTTAGGAGCTTTTATCATGGCATTGATTATTCCAGCTCCATTGTGGCCTATTCTTAACCTACTATATTTTAATAGTATTATGTATTCGCTGACAACACATTTTAGCACCTATTTCAGGGTGTATATGGCTTCTACCAAGATCTATAGAGCCCCAGCCAACCTCACCTGCATGTGGTGCAGATAACACAAGTTCTTAGTGATACTTATCTTGGAACAAAATAATTGGTGTGATTGTGTGAGAATATTTATTTATTTTTATTATGTACATATTTAAAAAATAAATAAAAAAAGGATAGGTACTTATTTACTACTCATTGTTATCTTATTTATAATATACATTTACTAATATATTACTTAGATTTTTTTTTATGAACACCAATTGAAAAGGCGGCCTAGCTTATTGATGAGAGTTCAATCAAAAAATTTGTTGGCACCGAGTTCAAACCTCGCCAGTAAATTGGCGACAGAATCAAACACAAACTCTTCAAAGTTCAAGAAATTCGAAGTTTTATTTTAGAGGATTTTATACTATCTAATCGAAGATATTCTTACGCAAATCCGTAAATAAGAGGCAATAGTAATAATCAGTAGGTCTTATCAGTGCGTGTTAGCCTCAGCATCGGTGCACGCTTGCGACATCAAACATCGCCGGTAGGTATCACGATAAAAACCATTTATTTAAGTAGTAGGCCGTTTTTACAATTCGCCGTTGTACAAAACCACTAGACAAATGGTCATAGTATGGCGTTTTATATTTAATTGAATGTTTAAGTCATTATACAGCGAACGCAAGTTTTTGACTTTACATCGAATTTTTCTTATTATTAAAATTATACAGCTGACAATTTTAATCATATAAAAAGAACTAACCAGGATTAACTTGCAAACTATTTTTATTTATTTTATTTTAATTTTATTCGGAGCACCAACAGCACATTAAACATTTTGTGCATACACTAATAATATAGACAGGTATTCGCATATACCTACTATAAAACGTGTTCTTAAGGTTGTCTGGAAGAAATCGCTGTAAGCGACAAGCCTGCAACGGTATCGCTTTTTTTTGCAATTGGACGTAGTTATGCAAAATGTATCCAACCCACAAAAACGATTTTTTGAGATACTGTCATAAATGGCACTTACAAGAACAAACTTGGAATAAGCAAGAAATATCAAAGTTGCAAAGTATCTTTTTTCTAATAACATACACAGATGTTAATGATACCAACAGAATATTTTGAATTATCGCAAGTTAAAATAAAAATAAAATAAAATATACTTTATTGTCTTTAAGATCAACATTTAGATTCGTCAAACATTTACACAAAATGGAAATTCCATATATTTTTATTACAACAATGAAAGAAATATAAGCGGTAACATAATAAAGAAGTAAAAGCAAATGGGTTCTTTGTCAGAATTTGTCAGTTTATCTGTCTGTTGTGGTTTTCTCAAGATTTGTCAGTCCGTATCTGTCAGTCAGCCTGTCGTGATTCTCAAGAAGGGAGGGGATTGTTCGTCAGTCAGACAGTCTGTCGGTGACTCTAACGAGGCTTCCAAAAGGCAACAAGATAAAATATGTTAAAATAGGAACCATGTGTCATGGTAACCTAGATAACGGGAGTATGGTCAGGAAAAAATATCCAAACTACCTTGAATCTGTATGTTTTTATTACTTTTAATTACATACTTTTATTGTTCTTGAGCTTTTTATTTTCTTACCTTAAAACAAAAAGATCCATCTTTCCTTTTTCTTTATTTTAAATAATGACTTCGTGCGTCTAGCACATTTAGCCAGTGTCAAGTAAGTGATATAGTAATAATATATAATTCATAGTAAATGAGAATGAATGGTGATCAAGATGATAAATGGTAAATGAGATACCCTACCCTAAGCCCCTTGAGTCCTCAGTAAAGATGTGGGACTATACTGAGATCTCACATGGACTCCTTGAGAGAATTTTTTTTTTAAAAGTGATGTTGCACTGTTTTGTTTGATTTACCAACACTCATGTATGTTCACAAACACTTAACGGTTAATAATCCACCGTTATTACACATTAATGTTAGAAATATCACAAATTTTAGAAAATAAAACAAAACTGCAGACATGACGCTTCACTTTCCCGCCAAGAAGTCCAAGATCCATCTTACATTTTTCATATTGTAAAAAAGATCCATTGTTAATTTTACTGAATAAAAGTTTTTTATTTGCATATGCAATTTTACGTTCAATTCCTAATAAATTAGGAGGAGTAATTGCTTTATTATTATCAATTTTTATTTTAATTATTTTACCTTTATAAAAAAATACAAGGAATTCAATTTTACCCTTTAAATCAAATATTATTTTGAATTATAGTATCAAATATTTTTTTATTAACTTTAATTGGAGCTTTATTAACATGAAACTTAGTAAAACAATACCAGTCAGGAAGTAGATAACAATACCCAGTATTTAACATGAATACGAAAACAAACTACAGTTGTAAAGATTATATACAATAATTTTAATGCTGACCGCGCAATCTAATTCGGCGCGCGGCAGTAATGACTTTTATTTGAGTAAATATATTTAGTTCCTATCATACCTCCAACCTATAATAAAATTAACTATACTGTGACACTGGTTTCAACTATACTATCATCCCGGTCCAGTCAACTATGGCTTATCAAAGATTCAAACAACAGTATTCAAATTATGCTATATCAAATTTACTAATGAAATGAAAATGAAATGAAATACTAAAACTCATGTTTTCTCAAAAGTAAGTTTATGTGGCTGGATCTATTTTGCATATATACGCCCAATTATATTCTTGTTTTATTTTTAATTTGATGTTGGTACAATAATTTTTTTTATCTATATATTAAAAAAAAAATTTTTTTTGTTTTAAAAATTTTTGTGGTCATGCTTAGAATATATTGTCTTGTGTGGAAGTCGAAACCAAAACCTCAGGATCTGAGTATCCTGATCACCACGCTAAATACAGCAACAATAGCAATATGGATAATATTACAAATTATTGTATTTTAATAATAATAGCTATATTTTTTTATACTCGTATGTATATATATCATTTTACTGTGCGTTTATATGCCACTGAATTCCTCCTAGACTAGACCGATTTGAGTGTTTATTTTTGCTCTCAAATCAAATCAAATCAAAATTCATTTATTCAAGTTTGGCTCATACTTATAAACTAACGCGCCCATTCACTGCGGGCAGGAGCTTGATCGTAAAAGAACGGTCCAGAAAATCGTCAAGGTTGGTTTTTTCTCCCGCCAGTTACAATAAAAATACATAATATTAAAACAATTGTGTTCTGCAGTCACAAGATATAAAAGAAAAGAAAACTCTTTTCAGCAATATTAACATAATTACGGATAAACATAGTAGACATGAGCAGACGCGTTACGCTAGCCCATATTTTAGGGAACGTGACGACCCGACGCATGACGCCATTAGTGCAGAAACATATAAAGGAGCGGGATATACTCAAGCTGCAGGATAAAAGGATTTTAGTAAAAATAACATTAATATTAGAAGACTGAATGAAATGTGCTGCAAACCACACTTTTAGGTGGCACCCTGGATAGTTATATTCAAAAATCAGCCCGGAGTTTGAATGAGGGAAAAAGTTTGGAAGATATTATAAAAACTTATTCACCTATATTTTTATTTGACAATTTAAACTTTTCATTGAACCACGGCGTTGAGACTTCTTGGCGGGAAAGTGAAGCGTTATTTCTGCAGTTTTGACGACCGATATGGCGTGGAGGTCCATATACCTGCACTTCACTCCAGAGGTCGTGGGTTCGATTCCCACACAGGACAAATCTTTGTGAGCATGAACATGAATATTTGTTCTGGTCTGGGTGTTTTCTATGTATATTAAGTATGTAATAACAAAAAAATGTATTTAAGTATGTTTATCCGTTGTTTAGTATCCATAACACAAGTTCTTTATGATACTTATCTTGGAGCTAAATAATTGGTGTGATTGTAAGAGAAAATTATTATCAATATTATTATTTTGTTTTATTTTCTAAAATTTGTGATATTTTAACATTAATGTGTAATAACGGTGGATTATTAACCGTTAAGTGTTTATAACGTACCTGAGTGTTGGTAAACTAAACAAAACAGTGCAACATCACTTTTCGAATTCTCCAAAGAAGTCCATGTGAGATCTCAATATAGTCCCTCTTTACTAATGACTCAACTGGTTTGGGGGGAGGAAATCTCATTTACCATTTATCAACTTTATCACCGCTAATTCTCATTTACTATGATTTATATATTATTAATCAATCTCTTACTTGACACTGGCTAAATGTGCTAAACGCACAAAGCTATTATTTAAAAAAAACCATGGCGTTTGAGATTGCTTACAGTCGTTTGACAATTAGCGCGATGAACAGAAATAATCTTAATAACAGGACTGTCGGGTCAGCTAGTTAATGAAAATAGAATTACATATTTATAATATTGAAAGAAAGAAAGAAAGAAAGAAAATAATTTATTCTGTGACACATGATACATTGGTTTACAAAAATACAAAAATAAAAATTAATAAACACATGTGGCACCGAAAAGGCTTATACTCAGCATATGCCGAGGGGTCACTATGGCCCCGCGGCGCTGGTCTTCCGTACAAGCCGACCGATTGACAACAGTTAAGTCGATAAGATGTAGTTTTGGTATTATACTTTATTGTTTTGGGATGATTACATAATAGTTAGCAATACTGCCTGCTTAGATACTGCGTAGCTATTACTTTAATTAATAAGAAAAATCCCTATTGATATAAAACTACGTTTGTCAGCCCAAGACTTCGGTAGTTAAGGTTGATGTGCCCAGGTCTATCAACATCTATATCTAGATATATAAATATAAATAAATATATAAATAAATATTTCTGACACACCAATTATTTAGTCCCAAGATAAGTATCATTAAGAACTTGTGTTATGGATACTAAATAACGGATAAACATACTTAAATACTTTTTTTTTTTGTAAATACATACTTAATATACATAAGAAAACACCCAGACCAGAACATATATTCATATTTATACACAAAAATATTTGTCCTGTGTGGGAATCGAACCCACGACCTTAGGAGTGGAGTGTGGGTATACTCGCCTCCACGCCATATCGGTCGTCAAAGTCAATAATATCCAGTTACTTTCCATCAATCCGCATTAGGTCAAAGACAAAGACTTTTTATTTCACATGAAATATTGTACATAAGTGGTCTTAAAATTTAATACAGTCCGTATATTTCACCAGTCACTGGTACGCAAAAATATGATCAGAGGATTCTAGTATAACAATCATAAATTTATTATTCAAAATATTCACTCAGTGAATAAAAACACTCGTCAACAAGCCATTTTTTTAATGAACTTTAAATTTGTTCAATGGTATCAGCTTAAGGTTATTGTCGAGCCTTTTATAGACTTTAGAAGACATGACACAGCTGTTCTTCGCATAAGATGCAGTAGACATGATTGGCAGAGTCAGTTTATTTGGATACCTTCTTGTATCTCTACGCTCTTTTTGATACAATTCGGGATGTGACCGAACAAAAACACAAACCTCGTATATATAACGATGCAACAGTTAATATTTTAGGGTTTTTAAACAAAGGCCTACAGGACGTCATGATGTCAACATTACAGATTGCTCTTATACAGGCTTTTTGGGAAATAAATGCTCGTTTTATATGACAGGAATTACCCCAAATAATAATTCCATATCGAAGTAACGATCCCACATAGCCATACGCTTGTATAGCAGATGATAAATTGCTAACTTTAACTAGTCGCCATAAGGCATCGTGGTGTTTGATCTAACTTGTACATTGGCACTTGTACCAGGGCACTTCCTGGTACAGCATCTTATCCCTCATTCCTCATCTTGTGCGAGTGGAGAGCGGCGGCTTATAACCGCTTGCGAACTGCTTGTACATCATGTTTTTTTTTTACGGTTGAAATATGTCATTGGTTTGTGAAAGCAAGACTGTGCTCAGTAGTGGGTGTACGGTTCGTACACTTATAGAAAGGGTTGGTGAATATAAAATCACTGATAAGAATGACTAAGAGTTTATTAGACGATAACAAGGAAAGAGAGCTAGACTAAATGGTAAATGGTGTGAGTGAATACGTCTGATTGGCATGATAATCGTTAAAACACTAAGTACAAAATAAATGAATAAAAGGAAATTAAAATTACGCCACGAATTAGAATATGCGAGTCGGGTCAAAATGCTGACACGCGACATAGTTTATTGCTGTACGTTCAAAGATCGTACAGTGGGATATTAGTGGTCTGAGATCATTTCACCTACCACCTGTACTGGTGATGCCTGTCTAGATTATTTTTATTATATTATATTATAGATTATTATTATTTTGTAAAGTTAACTTTATGATACTCTTGAAGTCTCAATGCCAAGGTCCGGCAGACTCGAACTAGGCCCTCCTACGATTACAAAAAGGACTGAAGTGAAGCCTCTTGCAATAAGACCTTGAAAACTAAGTTGGGTTTTGCTAATCATGCTCGCGCCTATGTCAGAAGAGCTCAGACTTGCACGAATTAGCAGGAAGTGACCGGAGGGATCAACGGAGGACATCATTATCATCACTTTGTGAACATACAAATATACAGTCAGTCACGCCTGTTTCCCCGAACGGGTAGACAGAGGCCGAAGAAAAATCCAATTGATATTGCAGTGCGCTGGTCTCGTGTTTAGACTTATGTGTCTACACCTTTCGATCTCTATATATGGATAAATCTGAATCTATGTCCAAGAGGGTCGGAAGATAGACCTACCCACCACCTAACTGGTACTGCCTGCCTAGACATTGCATAATCTTTATAGTGCCATTTTATAGATATATCTCAACTGATATTGCATATACCTAAGTTATGACTAAGTACCTCTATACCTAGATACAGGTGTCGGGGGACTATTTATCTTTTAGACATTAAGTATGTTTGTGTAAGGTTGGTATGAGAAAATAAAACAGATTTGTAGTATTTTATGACAACGATATCGCTTTATTAGATATCAAAAGGGGTGCGAGGATGCGCGTGCGTCGCGCCGGTGCGGGGTTGGAAGGTGTGTCTCGGCGAGCAAGCGGCCGCGCGCGCGCCGCCCCGCACCCCCCCCGCTGATACATACGTCACGGTAATAAATTATATAAATAAATATCAACAAGTTACAAAATAGCCTTTCGTAAAAAGAATTAGATCACTAAAATGGTGTATATTTTTTTGTGGTACATATACAAAATTTTTTTTTACAGTTTCTCGTTTCACTCTCTTGGAACAAATTATTAAAATTTGCTATGTATAAAAAAAAAACATTGAGTTACATTGATCTATACGAAAAATCTGTACAGTCCGTTTTTTGTGTAGTGGAACGTTTAGAAATCGTGTTCAGGCGCCAGGTCGAACCTTGGTGGGAAGGTGCCGAAGCCATCATGCAGGCCAGGGCGCGAGCGCTGGGGCTGCAACACAAAACAATCATTAAAGCAACAATCCTGACAAACTGCTTTTTATTGACATGCGGGATACATGCCGGAATACTCTTTATCTTTACTATTCTTTAAAGGTAATTGCTGTCAGGTACTAAACTATATTGAGGACAGTAAACAAGGACTGGCATCGCTCTGTGTGCTGTGGGGTCGTGTTGCAACAAGTTGCCAACTTACATAGTACTCCAGTGATGACTTAAACACGCCCTTTAACGGACGCCTAGACGAAAGAACAAAGTTTAATATCTTGAAAAATTTGAAGAAAATAAAAATAAAAGTTAAGGTAATGAACTCACCGCCGGACTGACTCCTCTCGCTGCTGATCCTGCGCGTCCCTTGCCACGGAATTTGCTGATAGCCTGTTCGGCGAGGTCTGCCCTCTCCTCGGCTTCCTCCAACTCTTGCTGTGCTTTGCGGAACTTAGCCAAGTTAAGAGCGGCAATTTCTTCCGCTTCCTCGATCTGCCTCTTGTAGGTCTTGATCTTCTGCTGTAGTTTGTCGACGAGGTCTTGCATGCGTTCGTGGTTCTTGCGGTCTTCCTCAGACTGGAAGGTCAGTTCCTTGATGCGCCTCTCGGCCTTGCGCAAGTTCTTTTGTGCGTCAGCGTGTCTCCTCTGTTCACCGTCGAGTTCGTTCTCGAGTTCTCGTACCCTCTGTTCGAGTTTTTGGATAGCCTTCTTTCCTCCCTTAAGTGCGTTGGCTTCGGCCTCATCTAACCTGACCTGCAGTTCCTTGATCTGTTGCTCGAGAGCCTTGCGGAGCTTCTCTTGTGTCTGTGCGTGCTCCTGTTCGGCACGGAGTTCGTCAGCGAGACGGGCAGCGTCAACCATAGCCTTCTTTGCCTTCTCTTCGGAGTTCTTAGCTTCGTTGAGGAGTTCATCCAAATCGGAGTGCAGGGTCTGCAGCTCAGACTCGAGTTTCCTCTTGGCGGCAGAGAGGGATGCACTTTGAGCAGACAGTTCATTGAGCTGTTCGTGTGCGTCACCAAGTTCCTGTTCGGCCTGGCGGCGGGCACGGTCGGCTTGCTCCAACAGAGTGCGGGACTCCTCGAGCTCGTTCTGGAGAGCATTGGCGCGGCGCTCAGAGATGCCGAGCTGTTCGCGGGCGTCGTCACGGGCACGCTGTTCCTCTTCGAGAGCGGTCTGGAGGTCCTTGATCTGTTGCTGGTAGCGTTTGATGTTCTTCTGGGCCTCAGCGTTAGCCTTGTTGGCGTGGTCGAGGGCGATTTCAAGCTCGTTGATGTCAGCTTCGAGCTTCTTCTTCATGCGCAAGGCCTCAGCCTTACCCTTAGCCTCAGCTTCGAGGGAGGCTTGCATGGAGTCGAGGGCGCGTTGGTGGTTCTTGCGGGTGTTCTCGAATTCCTCTTCCTTCTCTTGGATGCGTCTGTCAATCTCCTGTCTGACCTGGGACAGCTCGAGTTGAGCGCGGAGGACCTTGTTCTCCTCCTGTTCGAGTGCGGATTCAGCCTCCTCGAGGGCGGCCTGGAGCTCGTCCTTCTCGGCCTCAAGGCGCTTCCTGGCCTTCTCAATCTCGTGGATGTTGCGGCCACCTTCGCCGATCTGGTCGAGCAAGTCCTTGACTTCATCAGCCAGGTTCTTGTTCTCACGGCGAACGGCTTCAAGCTGTTCCTGGCCTTCTTCGTAGGCACCCTTGAGACGGAAAAGTTCGGTGGAATAGTTGCGGCATTCCTTTTGGCTAGCGTCAAGCTCGGCGGCGAGGTCGTCGACCTTGAGTTTCCATTCTCCGATGATTTTGTCGAATGCCTTCTGTTTCTTCTCGGCAGCGTTGGCAATAGCGGTAGCACGGTCGACCTCGAGTTGCAGGTCCTCAACCTCGGTAGCGAGGCGCTGCTTGGTCTTCTCGAGAGCAACGACCTTCTGGTTGAGGGATTCGATGGTCTCTTCTGCCTCGGCAAGGCGAGCCTGGAGCTTGCGCTTGGCTTCCTCGAGTTCCTCAGAGCGAGCGACACCCTCAGACTCGTACTTAGAGCGCCAGATTTGAGCTTCGGCGTTAGCCTTGGACAGTTGGCGTTGCAGATCAGCCTTGCCCTCAGCCTCTTCCTCGACCTGTTCACGGATGTTGTCCAAGTCGTGCTCGAGGTTGCGGAACTTGCCAAGCAGAGTAGCGCGTTCCTGTGGGAAATAACATTACAAATGTTAGAAATCTGTCGTTTCATTTTTATTATCTACATGAAAAGTATAGGTAGCCGGTGTTATTTATTTATTTATGGCGTCATTCAAGTCCCTAAACGCCAGTAGAATGTAACTTTTTTTTTCTTCTACAACAAGTTGGCAAATCAAGATCACGATCCAACCAATGAAAAGTAATTAACTCGCAATAAAAGTATTAAATAACTCAAAGAATTAAACTGACAGAAAAAAGTTAAATGAGTGGAAACTTACCCTAGCCTCTTCGTCGGCGAGCCTCTTGGTGTCCTCCAACTGAGTGGTGAGGGAAACCTTGATCTTGGACAGCTGCGACACCTGGGACTCGGCCTCCTCCAACTGGCGGAGGAGGTCAGAGTTCTCAATGGACAGCTTCTTCTTGGCGGCATCCAGGTCGTTGAGGGTGCGGTTGGCCTCGTCAGCCTTGCTCTGGACTTCGTTGAGCTGGTGCTGGAGTTGCTTGACGATCTTCTCTTGGGCAGCCTAGATTTAAAAAGTTAGGTGAGTTTCTTGAAGTCATTCTCATAAAAGTATTTTGGAGTTAATAATATTATTGCTATAAATTCTGAACGTTTTTTCAAGGTGTGTTGTTATGCTAAACTAAATGTTATGTTTTATATCTATTTTGTTAAATAAGTAAGGGTTAATATAGAAACACATCAGATTTTTCAAAGATATTAGAAATATTATTTTGTGAATTTTTTTTAAATATATTTTGCGTGCTTTCCAATCGTCTTCAATGTTAATTTCAATCACACAATCGCTTGCTATTTGGCTACCATGCGCAGTTAAATTGTCTTGAGTTGTTGTTTTAGTATGTCCTTGTATGAATATTTATAATGAATTGCTATAAATGAGTTATATATTATATGTTTCATGTATATATTCTCCACTACTCTGCGAAAGCTGAAGCTATGTTGATCCTGCAATGGCTGGTGTCAACACATAATCGTTTCATATCTTTTTGTACCTTTTCGTTGGATAAGTGGTCGACACCCGCACGAAGGTCATTGACTTCGCTAAAGTATTGAGAGCGCTCTTTCTCAGCCCTGAATGAATGGAAGACCACAAAAAGTTTTAGTATATGGGTAGTTCCAGGATTTTAAAGGGCCTTGGATAGTTTTGATATGAGACTTGTAGGTGGCTATGGTGTTGGTGTTGTTGTAATATTTTGGGAGGTTCTAAGAGGTTCCATGCAAGGGTCACCCCGGAAGGTAGACATGCCTTTAGGGTGACATGTTACCTTCTCCCTTGCGACTTGATCGACAGCCGCGCGCGTGTTGTTAAGCTCGTTGTAGCAAGACGCGCGGTCATGCTCAGCCCTGGATTAGCATTTGTCATTAATTTAAATACTGGAATGGTAAGTATCCCCAAGATTTCTTCAGGTCTTTTTATACCAATATTTAAATAAAAAATATCTATGATTTTACAGCTGAAACATTCATAATCACATTCAAAGACATCTTCTTACTCATCTATACAAATTCTCAATAACAATAATTTCATAGTATAATTTATAGAGATGACGAGTTCAGGAAATATGGTGTTATAGTTGCTCTAGATTCCAGAATTTTGAATTTTGGATAAAATCTTTCATAAGCACAAACTGATCAGTTCTCTGAAAAAGAAGTTGGTAAATTTTTTGTGCTCAGTAATTTCGATAGCTACAGAATCTTTTCAACAGAAAGCGTTTTACTTTTAGCTATAGGTAAAATTTCTGAAACTACAGTGGTGGCTACCTATGCGGTTTCTGTCACAATGGGAACTTTATCACGAAAAACATAACGAAAATAGTAATTTGGTACTTACTTTGCCTTAAGCTTGTTAAGCTGGTCGAGCTGCTCACCCATCTCAGCGACGGCATCGTTGTGCTTCTTGCGGAGGTTGGCGAGGGTAGACTCGTGCTGGATGTTGGCCTCCTCGAGATCGCGACGGAGCTTGCTAAGCTCAGCCTCGCGCTTCTTGTTGAGCTCGATCTGAGCGGAGGTGGCACCACCGGCCTCCTCAAGACGCTCGCCCAACTCCTCGAGCTCGCGGGCGAGGTCGGCACGCTGCTTCTCAGCCTTGGCGCGAGCCTGGCGTTCCGATTCAACCTCTTCCTCGAGCTCCTCGATGCGGGCCTGCAGTTCCTTGATCTGTTTCTGCAGCTTGCTGACGAGGGATTGCTCATCCTCCAACTTGGCGGTGAGGGATGAGATCTCTTTGTCCTTGCGCTGGATGGTCTGCTCGAGTTCCTTCTTGTTGCGCTCGAGGTCAGCGACGGCCTCCTGGGTAAGCTTGAGGTCGCCCTCGACCTTCCTCCTCTGCTTCTCGACGTCGGTGCGCAGTTTCTTCTCGCGCTCCAAAGAGTCTTCGAGCTCGTCCAAGGTCTGTTCGAGTTTCTGCTTGACCTTGTTGAGGTGGTTGACCTTGTCCTCGGCGGCTTGCAGCTCCTCTCCGGTCTTCTGGTTGGATTCTCCCTGGAGTTTCTTCTCCTTGTTCAACTTGTTGATGAGTTCGTCCTGGTGGGCGATCTCGTCGTTCAAGTTGCGGATCTGGTGGTCCTTGGTGGCCTTGTCCTGTTCAGACTTCTGGACGGACAGTTCGAGGTCTTCGACGTCCTTCTTGAGGCCAGACACCTCCTGTTCCAACTTCTTCTTAGCCTGGAACAGCTGGTTGCGGGCATCTTCTTCCTGGGTGAGGCGGTCTTGGGTGTCCTACAAACGAGTAACAAGTCATTTAAATGTTTCACATTGTTTATTTGAAACTGAGGTAAAACTGTGATCCATAAGTCTGTTTCCTATCTCGCACGCCTTAATCGTAGCTATTAACGATTTGCAATAAAATCGTGCACCTTGCAGACGTGTATTTTTAACTCTCAAACTATTTGCTGTATAAACAAAATTATGTTTATTTAAAGAATCACGCAGAGCAACTGGGCGGTAATGTGTACCGCAACTATGAGTGTGTTTCAAAAATATTTTATGTGTAATTTAAGAAATTGTTTAAATAACACGAGAAGTGGTGCCAACTCCTTCTAATTAATGTTATTTTGACAACCAGGTTAATTAATTAGCCGAAATGTCCACTGTGGTAAGGAGCACACGGACCATATCTTTACTAAAACTTGAACGTGCGAAATTAATTGGTAGGCAATTAATCATATCACCTACGAGTAAACGTCAGTTAATTAATGTAATTGGTGTGGCAAAGCAAACTTACCCTGAGTTGAGTCTCGAGGTCGGCTTTCTGCGCCTGCAGCTTGGCGGCGCGCTCCTGGGTCTCGGACAGCGAGCCCTTCTCTCCCTCCAGGGAGCCGAGCAGGTTGGTCTTTTCCTCGAGGAGCTTGGCGTTAAGCACCTCGAGCTCCTTACGAAGCTTCTCCTCCTTCTCGAAGGCCTCCTGGGCCTTCTGAGCCTTCTCTTCCAGTTTCTGCAAATCGTCACTTCCTTTATCTACTGCACAATCCCATTCGGACATATGTACTACCGCGGACATTGTTTATAAATTAGTAATAAAACATGAACAAAATAATTATGTTAACTAAGGAATGATATTCGGTTCGTTCGGAAATGATGAAAGGGGTGCGCGCGCCGCCGACCACTTTGCAACTGACCGCTGCTGGAGTTTTCCAGCGGCGCTCGCTGCGCCCCCGCATCTGCGATATGTAAGGAAAAGATCGCGGCGCACGCGCGGGCGCAGGTTCCAGAAATGGCAGCGCCAGGTGCTGCGGTGTCACGTAACCGACAGGTGGGCGCGGTCAAATCTATTTGCGTTATTCTGAATCACGCGTATATTAGGTCAGAGCACTCGATCATTTTAATCAGGTAAAAGTGGCGATTTACACGTACCGCGAGCTCATCCTCGACGCGGGTGACGTTGAGGAGGGGCTTGACCTTCTGCCAAAGCTTCCACCAGGGCCAGGTGCGGAGCTTCAGGTACTTTCGCAAGTTGCGTTGGACAACTTGGAGAGCCAACCTGTTAGGGTGATAATAATTATAAGATTTTTTCGTCAATTGTTATAAAACTTTCCCAATTCCTTGATAATAAATTATAAATTTTTATATTTTTAACCTCTGTTCCTGCAGCTTCTTGTACTCCTTACGGGACAAGTAACCGCGGATGAAGGCCTGGAGCCAAGACATGATCTTGGACAACCTGTCGTCACGCAACTCCTCCATCTGACCCAGGACACCAGCGCGGAAGAATACCTGCTCATACAATTTCAATGTTAACATCGAGGTAGGCGGAAAAATAATTTTCAAAAGATTTTATGATTTTTTTGAAATGAACAAAATATATACATACCCAAACATGGACGTTCACAAAATAGATGAACAGAATATAATTTAGAAGAAGGATACGTGGAAAAAACAAAAAAAACATGAGACATCGAAACATGCAAAACATATTGTGGTAAAATAATATATATTCATAGATATCCATTAACAAGGAAACAACAAAATATGTTAAAATATCATGCATAGATAGTATAAAGAAGTTATTATGTGACGTGACTAGCATGCTGTATTGGGTCTACCTTCGTTTTTCCAAGTCTGAAAGACTCAGAATCCAAGCCGGTTTGTTCGAGAATTTTCTCGGTGGCTTTTTCTGGTGTAATGGGCTCTTTGATCAGGTTCGGGCACAGAATTTTGTATCTGCGTTAGGGAGTACATAATATATGATAACAATGTGTACCTATAATGTATGTCTGTGGAGTCAAGGGTAAAGGAACAAACAAACGGGAGCCTGTGTAATTAGGGCTCTGAGTGTAAGCAGCTTTCAAGGTACGAATATTCGAGTTATGGCTACCAGTCTTATTAGGTGCTATAAATCGATAAGCATTTTGGAAGCCTCGCAATCCGCCAGGTATTTGGGATCGCTAGTCATTACAACCGCTAACTACCGATGGGTACAAGACATGCCTTGGTGTGACCGAGACGGTAGGACTCGACATCCAAACCCGTGGCGTCCAGGATGACTTGGGCGATTTTCTTAGGATCAGATTCCTTGTCCACAGCTTGAGGGGCCAGGATCTTGTAGCTACATTATCAAAAGTAGGTGCACACAATAAGGGGAGTGTTATTAAATAAATTAAAAATAACGGATACGTTTCTTTGGGTATCTTAGTATAAAGGTTCATTCAGGGTTCGGTTTTAGGGCTAGTAAAAATATTTCAATAAAGGACTTGCTTAAGTTCAAATGATAGTAATGTGTATCAAGAACTACTAAACTGTAATGTATGATATTAAACTACTTCAATGATAGCATTCAATAATAATTTATCTGAACTACGTGAAAGTTGTGGGTGCAAACAAGAATGGTTTAAAATATACGGTGGGGTATAAAACAACTCTATTTCCTTAGAGATTGTTGAAATAGTTCAACTATTTACTTTCATGCTAACACCATTCTAGGATGGTATCAGATTATCAGCCTTGCCTTTGTGTGACCTATACGATAGCTTTCAGGGTCCAGTTCAACAGACTCCAGGCACTTCCTAGCTGCTTCTTTAGGATCTTTTTCGGCAGTCATGATGGCCGGTGCAAGAATCATGTAACTGTTCATTAAATAATAAATTATGATTTGATTCTTGAAGAAGTAGTAACATTACATTAATCTTAGTGTGAACTCCTTTCGCTTAAGTGCTCTTGTAGATTATCCATATAAATTTAGACAAAGTTGTTCAATATATCATTCACATTAGAGCCGAATGACGTCAGGAGTCAGCTGCAGTGCTAAGAATAAAACTGATACAGTCTTCGCAAAGATAAAAAATAAGTGTTTTGATTCACTGACCAAGAATGCGACTATTTCTATGTAAATTATAATCCCTCGCGACAAAAATAACATAAACATTTCATAATGACTAAGACAGTCGTAAATTTTAAAAGATATTACTATGTATTAATAGATTAGAGATTTGAAATTTAATCTTACCGGAGCTTGAAGTCTGGGTAGACCATTCTGTTGGGGAAACCTTTACGGCAAATACGGATGCCTTCCAACACACCGTTACAGGTCAGCTGGTGCATTACAAGATGAGAGTCGATGAGACCTAAGTTGATAAAATAAGCCTTTATATGTTACTATTCTCAGTGCACTAGAAAGCAAATTTTCGATATGAAGAGGATATACTCACCAGGCTGTTTCAACTCGTTGGGGATGATACAACGCACGAAGTGAGGTTGAGTGGACCTCAAAGTCGTCATCAAGTTGTTAAGTTGTTCCTGTGGATATATTCAAAAATCAATATGCGAATAAAACCGAACAGAATTTGTTAAATTCATCTACAGGTTATTAAAAAGTATTAGTAGCTACATATTCTCGAAGTGAATATTAGAGAATACATAAAAACTTACATCAAATTTGTAAGATAACAAGAATCACAATTTCATAATTAACAAATACAAACTAAATGTTGCATGAGACTTTTGTAAGATTTAATGGATTATGAGAGATTAGGAATATTCACAACACACTGTTAAAACATCAAATCACACGAACAGATTTCAAGCTTAGTAGCGGAAATAGTCATAATCATGTACCGCACATTTAGGCTACTGAAAACTGGTCACATTCGACACATTGCATTGTAAGTCGAGTGCGTCTACGAGGGATGAAAATGTGCATTATATTATATTACAAATAGGTAGTCATGGGACAGTAATTTCAATAAAACTTTCATCCACAAAACTACAATTAAATACAATAAAATGTCGATGAAGATCTATATCTTTATAGTTCTCTTCACCGACGAGGTGACAATAAAAACAAATATTAATTTGTAATTCATAACTATAAGTAACCTTGTATGAGGAAGACACAGTAGCGAAACCACCGCCCTTCTTACCGCGAGCGCCTAAGGATGTACATTAACAAGCATAAATTAAAAAAGACGATCACAGTGACGATACAGGGCATGATCTTAACACCTGCCAAAGAAAACCTGCAATACATGGACGCCGACACGAGTTAAACTGTGAAACATACGCTGACGAAGACAGACGATTAATTATAGGCATAGGAGACTGGGTGCCAAAAGGTGATGTCTATAGCAAGTGGTATTTGGTAGAATTATGGAAACAGTTGTTGTAGGAGCCAGTCTTAAGCGTGTAGACAGAACACAATGAAGCGACGTGAAAAGCACTGAAGCAAATAGAGTTCATGTATATTCGCGTTACCCTGTAGAGTGATGATACAGTCTGGAATGCAGAACCTTTAGCACGTTTGCCACCAGCGCCTATTTTGTTAAAAATGTATCAGAATCGAAGGTACAATGAAATGGTAAATATGTGATTATAGCTGTTGTAGTTTTTCAATCAGCTACGTGAAGTATCAGTATAATGGATGTGACATGAGAATAATGTGAAACAAAAGTGAAATTTATAATCTTGTGGAATGCATCATGTTTGTCTACTTTGAGAAAAACATAGTTTAAATCAGTAATGAGGCAAAATTTTTTTTTTCTATGTTTTCTGTGGTTGCAGTGAAATAATAATAGGATAATAATGAATGAGATAGTTTACTCACGTGGTAAAGTTTAGATATATAGTGTAATTAGTGAAAAAATGTTTGTAGATTCCTCTTTAAAAATCAATCGTCAGTTTTCTTCTTTGCATTGTATTTTAAACCAGTGACTTACACTCTAGTATATTATCTTAAGCTACATGGTAAACGGGAGAATAGGATTTTTAAAATATGTTTAAAACCAAACGTACCCTTAGCACCATCTCCAGATTGACCAGCGTGGTCAGCGAAGATCTCAATCAACAGTTTGTTCTGTCCCTTCTTGAACTGGTCAACGACTGTGTCGTTAAGGGGATCCTTGTTCTTCTCAAGCCATCCAGTGATGTTGTAGCCGACCTGTTTCACAAGACATATGTTTTAAGTATTTCGCTCGTTCAATGTTAGATGTATTTTATAATTATATTCAAAATATATCGTTTTAATTCTGATCTAATAAATATTACGTGTCTTTGATTTTCTTTTTTAAATCTAATGTTCAATTTCTAACTTTGGAAAAAAACATACGGATTGTGCCCACAGCTTTAAAAACAGCGCAGGTATGACCATTTTTCATTATAAAATTTGCATTATGTTGAAGCAATTCCTTCTGACAGCACAAATAAGACTTGTAAAACCTTTGTAAAGGTGAATCTCCTTGAATGTGCTATTAATGAATATGTTTTTCTTACTTCAGCATTTACGGTCTCCTGTTATAAATCTTGCTGGTGCATTTCTTTAAGTTGATGGCAGGTTCATTGATTTATTCAAAGTCGCAACGTCGCTTAGTGAAAGATACTTACGTTACCGGCGTAATGCCCAATAGCGAAGTGGGCAGCCTGGCAACCTGGCTTGGGAGGCTTGGGCTTCAAGTATGGAGCAGATTTGCCCAAGTGGTTGTTGTTCAACTTCTCAACGAATGTCGCGTCAGTGGCTTTGGGGAACATAGACTCTTCCTCAAGGATGGAGAGGATACCCATAGGCTGAAAACGATCCAATAAGATTAGTATACAAATAATTGCGTAGAAGATAAGTGTATAGTGTGAGACTTGTGTGATTTATTTAATTTTTTAACAGCAAACAATTAATTCTCAGAAATTTATATTACTATAAATAAAAATTACTATTCAAATGCTACGAAGATTTTAAACAAAATGTCTGCAAAGAGTTATGATAATTGTTGTGTAAAACTAAAATTATGTGTATAAAATAAAGGGTGATTTAATTTACTTTCCGTAGTAAAGATTAATCCAGTTATTGGACTTTTATGATATTAAAAAACGAAATGATAAAGAAGAAATCATGCAAAACGTACTGTAGTCATGTAGCGTGTAATGCTGTTTTGTGTGTTAAAAGCCTGCGAGTTAAGTACTTACTTCTCTAGTATACCAAATTCATAAGATGCTACCATACTGTTATAATAAAAGTTAATTACGAATACCGCGTACCATTCAAATATTATTCAAATCTACAAATTATTATGATTTCATGTAAATATAAAGTGCATCTGTAAAATGCGTGTGTTTAGAAATTTACTTCGAGACGCGATAGCGTGTATAATCTACTTTTTTCCATTATTATAGATGCGATAGCTTCGCTTGCATATCAGCGCATGGCGTGGGTGGTATTTAAGCAAATCTGATAAATATTTTTACAAGGAGTTTCATAACGCGGAGCGAGGGTGGTCAGCCAGCAATATATTGCACTTGCAGGCGTTTATTTTCTCATTATCAGCCTGAAGCCCTCTAATTCGGCTCGATACTTTCAAGCTATAAATGATTTCTAATACCTTTTCTATTAAATCTATTGTCGCTTGGAGATCCATACCAAAATCTATAAAGGTCCATTGGATCCCTTCTCGCTCATACTCCTCTTGTTCTAGCACGAACATAAAATGATTAAAGTACTGTTGCAATTTCTCGTTCGTAAAGTTAACACAGAGTTGATTAAACCCGTTCATCTGGATTGCAGAAAACATGAAAAAGAAATAAACGAACGTGTGTGTTAGTGGCTAGTGTGTGGCGAAGTCTTTGAGTAGTGTTCAGTGTGAGATATTATACTTACTAGAAAAGAAAGAGAAAAGAACACACAGAAAAAAACACCACACAGGCAGCATTGGTCGAGCCACTCGAATAAAGGTAAAAGGTGAAGAAGTCTTAGTAGAAATTGGTTAAAGAAATACTCCAGTGACGTTATTCGAGAGCTCTAATGGCGAGATGCAAGTTTTGTTGTTGCGTTTCCGCCATCTACCTTTTCAATAAGGTCAATGCAATTTTGGAGATCCATGCCAAAGTCAATGAAAGTCCATTCGATTCCCTCGCGCTGGTACTCTTCTTGTTCCAGTACGAACATGTGATGGTTAAAGAATTGCTGCAGTTTCTCGTTGGTGAAGTTAATGCAGAGTTGCTCAAAACCATTGAACTGCAGGGATATAAGTAAATGTGGGATAGTTATGTTAAGGGTAGGTATGGTACTGGCTGCGGATTTCGTTCCGCAGTTCAGTAGTCTAATAGTGTCCTGAAAGTGAGACCATGACAGTTTCTCTCGCATGGTTGGTTTTTTGAAAATTGGAATTGTCCCGTCGAAAGGTGCTCCATCGACAACGGGTGTAAACTGGAAACCCGGCCGACTATTACCTTCTCGATAAGATCGATACAAGCGAGCAAGTCCATTCCGAAATCGATAAAGGCCCAGTTGATTCCCTCTTTCTTGTACTCTTCTTGTTCGAGTACGAACATGTGGTGGTTAAAGAACTGTTGCAGCTTTTCATTGGTGAAGTTGATGCAAAGTTGCTCGAAACCGTTGTACTTTAATAAACATTGGGAGAAATACGAACTTCAAAATAAATCACATATAAACACGGTTAGGAACTGGCTATGCTATAAAATCTGCAATTAGTCATGGGGTGATATAAATTTAAGCTTTAAAGCTAGGAGCCTTGTAGATTGCCTCAACCACCAGCGTTCACCCGGTGTACCTTTTCAATAAGATCTATGCAGGCCAATAAGTCCATCCCAAAATCAATAAATTCCCAATGGATGCCCTCCTTGCTGTATTCTTCTTGTTCCAACACAAACATGTGGTGGTTGAAGAATTGTTGCAGTTTCTCGTTTGTGAAGTTAATGCAAAGTTGCTCAAACCCATTGAACTAAATAATTAAATGCATTAATATCACAGAAATGATACTTCCTTAAACAACACTGGATGAAAATCGGAACCAATAAAGAAATTATTTGTTTCAATTATTTTAGCTGGCAATTCATAATAAGAAGTTTTTAATTATCCTTGGACATAGCGCCATCTAGCTAGAAACTACGCAAAGTTTTTGCTGCGGGTACTAGAGGCATAATGGAAATACTTAAATACTTTTTTGTGTTTCTTTTAATGCATTACAAAATGTTATGCTTTGTAATATCTTAATCTTTCAGGTATATCTTAGTTTAGGACCTCTGCCCAACAAGTTAATGTATAAACGGATAAGATCACAAATTACTTTTTAGGAAGTATAAGTCATTGAATATTTTTAATAACCTCATTAAAAGATATGTAACAGTTATTCTCTTGTGTAATTAATTTCTTTTTTGTGTCCGATATCGACAAGTATAACTTATACTGGTTTATTCTAAAAGATTTTCTCAAGAGCTATTTTAATATTTATGTCATAGAAAAATGTAAAGCTTTCATGATTTTTAATTTTTTTGGTTGTTTCTTTGCAATAAAACTTTATATATTTATAGTATAATAGTGTAGTGATAAAGTTTAAATTGTATATACTACAATGCTACCACCAAGTATAGCTATATAAATTTAATATAATACTTATTTAAATTATTGCAGAATATTATAATATTGCTTGTTTGAATATTTGAAATTATTTTTGTTATAATATAAGCAAATATAAATTTTCATTACGTAAAAAAATTTAATGTAAAAATAATTGTCTTCTTTATTAAGTCTTCAAAGCCATTAGTTTCAATAATAAACATAAGTGCTCTTGACTATACTTTATAAAAAGCTGTCAATGAGATTTAAAATTATTCTTGACATAAACATAATGTAAATAATTTTATGATCGATACGTTTTTCAAGTTATCGTCATAGAATTATGATCAGCTCCCAATTCGACGAATACTCACGTCGAAGATCTCGAAACCAGCAATATCCAGCACACCGATGAAGTGCTGCCTCTTCTGCTTGGTGTCTAGGGTCTCGTTACACTTCTTGACGAGCCACTTGAAGAGACGATCGAACATTCCCTTGCAGAGAGCTCCCACGGAGTTGGCGACCTGGTCCTTGTTACGACCCTGGGTGACGAACTCGTTTCCGACCTTGATGCGGGGCTTCAACAAGTTCTTGTACATGTCCAAGCAGTCAACACCGAGAAGCTTGGCGACCTTCTCACCATCCTAAGGGAATAAGAATACGTAGAAAGTTAAACAAGGTGTGATGGGAAAACTTACTATAAAGATAACAAGTATATCTGTGATGCCAGGTTTCAGGGCAACGCGTCAAATATAAATCCTGAATAGTCCTAAAAGAAATATTCAGTTGAGCTCAGCCTCGATGAAGCTCAAATAGGATCAGCCAACTTTCTTCCTTCTCTTTTGAATTCCGGTGTAGAATGAATTGAAATTACTGGGATTTAAAGCTTACTAGGGATACATCGAGTCTAGTAAAGATTGACATAGCATTCAACAGACGTATTAATACGAGTGTTATGCACTTTTAGTTCATCAAGTCGTTCCATAAAGGTAAGATGCTTTCAATAATATTTTCTTCGGTATTAATGATTATGATGAGATTGTGCGGCAATAGGCTCACCACCTATTACGTAGGACCAACTATATAGTTGGCGAAGTTAGGGCGTGTAATATGCCTCTGCCTACCCTTTCGGGGAAACAGGCGTGAATGTATTTATGTATTTATGTATAAGATTGTGATGATGAATACTTGCCTCAGTGCCGTCAGCCTCAGCCTGTTCCTCGCGACCCCTCTGTTTGAACTTCATGCTACCCATGTGCATGACAGCGGCCGTGATCTTGTATACATTGTCCTTCTCTTCTTGGGTGAAACCCAAAATGTCGAAGGCTTGCTATATAATACAATAACCATATTAGTCGAATAGTCACTAAAATGAGGAATATTTTTCATGCAATACTAACAGAAAGATAGAATAGTAGTAGTAAATTTAAAGAGAGTTGAAATTTTTAATATTTGTAAAGTAATCTAAAATGTTTCTTTATAAAGAAATTTAAAATCAGAATAGGAATCTATTTACGTAATAAAGTTGAAATTTGATAGGAATCTATCTATGTTATTAAATTTAAATCTTGGTATATACTTACAGTTAAAGACACTACAAAGTTAGTTATGTTAAGAGATATCAAATAAGCTTTAGCGAGTTAAGCTGACGATAATTGTTTGTTTCGTATCAGTGCACAGGAATGGGGGCTTCAAGGTGCTTGACACAAATCTAAAGTCTGTGTTTCTTAAACTAGTGTGTGGTGTCTTGAAAAGGTTTTATCACTTTGAGGGAAAAATAAATACGGTAGGTATATCGATACACATTTTCCATTATTGTCAATTTTAATGGTCTAAATGGTTCTAATTTTTCTTTGGTAGATATATTGGAATACAGTAGGATTACCGTGGTTCTGAAGGGAGGAACAAAAAATAAGTTCTCTAAATATTTTTTTAACTTACGTCAGTCAACAAACATTCCTCGCCATCGTCTACGTTGGGGATGGTAATCTTACCCTGGGCGACATTATAGTAATCGTGGATGTCGTTGGACAACAAACACTGGTCTGTTGGTTAAATTATTTAATAATTAAAATCAATATAATCCCCATGTTCACGCAGTTTTCCTGAAAATTATGTCTTAACTAACCGATTGTAGTGTGTGTGTCGTGTAAATAGTTAAGTCAACAAGGGGGTGCTAGTGCTGGATTGGGGAAATCCATATACGTGATCAGAAAATCTGTGCATGAAGTTTTTGAACTCTAGCGAGGAGCGGACACGTGTCTGCCGGAAATTTGGAAGTGGAATCGGACCAATTGACGGATATCTGAATCAACTGCACGCTCCAAGCGACGTTCGCGACTTACGACCGTCACATTGAACTCCTCATTGTCGTTGACTCCAGGTATACGTGTCTTGCCCTGACTTATGAGGGGATAGTCCGAGATCCGGTTGCTTAGCATCAACATGTCTGTAAACACCAAGCACGACCTGACATACACATGCAAGACTGAATTCCAGTTCAGCCGCAAGCGAAGCAGCAAGCGTTCTGAAAAGCTAAACATCTAAAAACACAGGAGAAGAAATGAGCCAGTAGTCTTAAAGCTGGACTCACATCAGTAAGTCTCATTTCCTCGCCGTCATCAACGCCAGGAATGATGGTCTTGCCTTGGGCCACGATGTGGTAGTCGTTGACGTCGTTCGACAAAAAGCACTGGGCTATAAAATGATACCAATCAAGTCAGTTACATCTGAGAGTTGGTTCATGAGATAGGGTCTGGTGGGATCCATGCTCATCATACATACAAAGCTGGAAGAATCTATAACTAAAATCTCTGTTTATACAGAGACATGTTTAATAACCATCCGGTTTCTTGCGGACTGGTTATAGAGGTTGGAATGTAAACAGGAAAACCCGACCGATGCCTTCGGCTCTCTGAAGGCTGGACTTACGTCGGTCAAACCACACTCCTCTCCGTCATCTACGTTGGGGATGGTAGTTTTTCCTTGGGCAACGATGTGATAGTCATTTATGTCGTTTGACAGGAGACACATTTCTAAATATCAAAACACATGTTAATATGTGGGAAGTGTACGAGTACATAGTTCTAGAAATGTTTTTATAGAGCACATATAAAATAGATTTAACGTTTTATACAATATATTTTCGCAAAATTTTGAAATGAACATACTACAAATAATTGCAATACTATCTATATACTCATTAAAAATTGTTGCAATTATTTATTGTTATTGTATGAACTTACTCTACGTAAGAATAAGTGTCTATTTGTTTGACAAATTATTATTAATTTATAAAAATCATAAGGTTCACACTTGATAAAACTTCATTATCGTTTCGTATTCGTTTTATATGTTTAACATTCTGTCGTGGATAACGTCGCTGGTTACGCAATGAACCAAATTTAGTTTTAGCCTTTTTAATATTATATATTATGTAACTGTTTGTTGTCCTAAATATAATAAAATAAAATAAAATTATAAAACATTTTTTTAAAAATTTGAGTAGGTATTTGACTTTCGCAATGAAAAGGACGAAATGTATTTTCTTTTCATCAACATAGTAATCAACATGACATGGGTGGCATATTTTCACCCATGTTGTGTTGTGGGGGGATCGAACCCATTACCATAAGTAGTGAACTCAATGGTGATTTGACAAACGTCTACTTCAAACACGTATACGCACCCTTAAGTCCAGGAACTGAACCAGACATCATCTGGTAGAAGATGTGGTAGGAACGCTCAAGAGCTTGCTGGGAGATGACACGAGCTTTCTCAAGCAGATCTGAAGGAGAAACACAGTAATGAAGTATCTTTCACACTATTCGAAACTAATAGTTAAAAGTAAGTAACACTTGAATGCAAAAAAACCTTTGAAACTAAACTGACGGTTGAATGTGAACTAACAGTTAAAATTTAACTGTTGAAGTAACTGAAATTCTACTAGTTATAGTAATTAGACTAGGGGGCCTACCGCCGAATTCGATGGATTACCGGTAATCCATCTAGATCAAACTTTGTTTACGTTCATTAATCCGTACCGGGGAATCTGCCGACAGCCACCTCTCATTCATGACCTTCAGTCCGTGACAGACCAATAGATAAATGGAGAACGCCATTTTGTTTCGATTTTCATGAGTTCGGCGGTACGACAGAATCAATTCGAAATCCATTTTGCCTTATAATCGATTGCCATCGAACTCGGCGGTAGGCCCCCTGTGAGCAGACCCTGCGCCCTGAATATAAGTCCAGAGCAACCGGGATAATGCTAGGATAATAACAGTTAAAAGTGAACTAATAGTTGAATGTGAACTAACAGTTAAAAGTGAAGAAAACAGTTAAAACTGAACTTACAGGTCTCGATATCGGCACCAGCCAGTTTGCCGGAGGGTCCGAAATGGATACGGATGAATTTACCCTGGAACAGACAAAAAAGGATAATTAAAAAGACATATTTAAACCTCAGCGGACAAGTGTTAAATAAATGACTTTTGTATTTGTGTGCCAAACAAACCCTACTTGTAACTATTGTTGGGATTTGTTGGGTAAGTCCAATGATATTTTAAAGTAATTTTAATTATAATATTTATTCATATTGTAAAAATACAGTTTCGATAGCGTTGCTTCATAGCCTAAAATTTTTGTTCATTAGAAATAAAATGAGCCTATAGGATAAGGACTTTTAATTCACCATAAGATAAATATATACTACAAAAATTTAAGTTACGTATTATATTAAGTTGTGTAGTCCAAACAAATTGTGTGTGCAATATAAATTATATAAAAAGGATATACTTACGAAACGGGAGGAGTTGTCGTTACGCACAGTCTTGGCGTTACCGAAGGCTTCAAGCACAGGGTTAGTCTGTACGACCTGGTCTTCCAGAGATCCCTTTTTGTCCAGGGTGGGGTCAACCTTCTTTGAAGAACCGACGGTGGCGAAGTACGCAATTACCTTCTTCGTGTTCTCAGTCTTTCCGGCACCAGACTCACCGCTGTAGAGTTAAATTGTTTATAGTGTCAAAGTTTTATTACAAGGGACAATTCCTATTAGAATATTGCATTTATTTGTTATTTATTCTTTGAAATTTATCAGTCGTCTGTTTGATTTTCTTTGGATTTGTTATAATCAAAAATCGTTAGTGTTTATTTTGTACACTTTTTGGTTGAATTAAATAGATTTGGTTTAACTTTGGCATAATATTTTAGTCCTTTCTATTTTGGTATTTACTGGATATAATTAAAATAATTATCTCTGCCCTGTTAAATTTCTAAACTCGTTTCGTTAAATTCGTCTCTTACTGACGAAGTGCCTATCGCGCGATTTTGAATATACCAAAAGTACTTAGCTAACTTGATTACATAGCTATTATGTGTTTTGATAGCTGAAACCAAGAATTTAATATACTTTCTGAAGCAAATTCTAGTGTTTATTCATCAACAGAAAAATGTCAAACGAACAGTCATCCATCCAAGGACTCACCTTCGTAAAACTTTATTTTGATTTGTATTTCCTTATTCTATCATCGAAATGACATGTGCGCTTAGAATTGAAAGATCACAGTGAAGTGAAAGATGTCCATCAAAGAGATGACAAACAAATTTCAATGATTGGTAGGAATAAAGGATTTAAATTTATATAAGTTTAATAGTCATCAAAAAAAACTTACGTAATCAACATAGATTGATTCTCGTGGTTGGTCAACATGTTGACATAAGCGCCGTCAGAAATGGCGAAAATGTGGGGTGGCACTTCCGAACGACGCTTGCCTCGGTACAGCCTGGCACAACGGAAGGTGTACACGGGGAATCTCTTGTAGGGGTTGATAGCCACGCAGAAGAGACCCGAGTATGTCTGTGAGATGATAAACATGTTACACACACTGATAACAAGGAAGCCAATAATAATGGTAATTAAGATAGTAATCATTATAGCAATTTTGGCAAAAGTAAAAGGTTTGTTGATAAAGACACTTAAATTGTCTACGAAATAACCAATTTATGGAACAGTTTAGATAAACACTCGAAAAGTGTTCGAAATCTTTGGTGAAAACATAAATAAACGGAAGCAATAAAAAATAAACAAATCACACTGCGCAGAGATAGTATTGTATTGATACTTTGGATCTCTACACTTTTGAATAAACAGTATAATTGAATTCTTTCATACTAATCTATGACAACATTTTTTCTGTACTGAAATGATTGTTTAGCTGTATTAAACATAGAAACTAATAGATACTATTAAGAATTCAATTATTGTTTAGAAAAACACAACGACAAAGAGACATTAATCAACAGTCTCAGAGTATTAAAAATCCACCAATGAGCAAGGGCACTGTACCGATACCTTTCTGCTCAAAGTTAAAAAGACAGAATCCTATAGAAAAGGCTAAAACACAACACTTAACATCTACTCTAAATAAGGTAAAGAAACTATACTAAAAAGAAACAACGCTGAAACAGAAATTCTTCCCAGATGTCTACCGCCGAATTGTCCTTGCCATAAGGTTTCAAGTTCGGCTTGGAAAGGCTTTAGTTACAAATGGAAATGGTAAAAACTATCCCCTGCAGACACATTATCAATTGTTATCCATTCGAAAATGAAATACTTGGAATAAATAATAGGACAGAAATAGCACTTAAAACGGATCAAAAATAGACGGCGCTGCAATATCATTGACTCTATTTTTAAAATTGAAATCGAAAGATCAATCCAAGATGAATTGCGCCGCCTACTACGTACTTCTATTGCACTTTAAAACTTGGTTGCTATCCAAACAGAAAATGTGTCTACAGCGTTGAAAGATCGGAGAGGTGAGGTGCATGCACACTGCAAGGCTGCGACTCCTGGGCTGACCCCCGACTTACGTAGATGAGCTTATGGTAATATCTCTGCTTCAAGTTATACAAAACTGAAGCGTCGTTGAGGTATGTCAAGTTGGACATGTCCTCGCACTTCTCGTACTTAGGTGGATTCACTTGGCCTACAAGATCCTTCTTGAAGTCCTTAGTCTGTGGGAGAGATGTTTGTATTAGTTCTATAATAATGGTAAAGGCGCTTTTTGCGCCTACTTACGTAGATAAGTTTTGCGTAATATCGTTGTCGGAGGTTGTGGAGCACAGCGGCCTCGTTAAGATATGTCAAGTCAGCCATGTCTTCAACTTTCTCGAATTTCGGCGGGTTTACTTGTGAGAGGAGTTCCTTTTTTAATGTCTTCTCCTGCTCATTTGACACATAGGTTAAAAAATGTTTGAAGATGTTCTAAATAGTTTTAGTTAGTTATTAACATATCCTCAGAAATTATGAAGTTTAATAAAGCATTAAGTAAGTCTTTGTAATATTTCGTATATACAAATAAATATAATGACAGAAGTCAAAATTAAATCTCAGCTTATTTATCTCAAAAAAGTAATGATTCAACTGTTGATTTTCATCTTGAACATTGTTCGTGTTCATTTATGTAACCTACTTTAAAAAACTTATTTATTTTTAGTGTAAAGACATCTAGATATAAAAATATCGTTGTAAACACAATAATTTATTATAGTTTTGGATTTTTTAACTAAGGATGATATCCCCAGCTTGAAATATTTAGTATCCAATTGGTAAATTTTTCTATATTAACTTCTGAATTAATCATCACTCAAGGCGATTAACGTCCCACTATTGGGCATTGCTAATTTGGAAAATATTGATAGCTGATATCGTTATTACTACTAAAGTATCTAATCAATACATCTACAGTAAATATACGATAATTTACCTCGCCTCCTGGAAGGTTGACGGTGACCAGGTCGCCCTTGGTAGCCTTAATTTCTCCTTGCAGAAAGCCCTCCTTTTCGTCAGGAACCCAACATGCCTTCTTGCCATCGTAGGGTTTGCTCTGGTCAATACGCTTCTGTTCGAGAGTGACGAACAAGTATGGGGTCGGATCGGGGTCATCGCCCTCTTGGACGACTGGCTTCGGCATTTTCGGAGGGCTAACGAGACTTCTGGGCTAGTCGAGACACGAGAACGCAGCCCTGGAGCCTTCCTGCGAACACAAGACTGTTTAGTGGACGGGTCGGTGGGCGCTCGGCGCTCGGCGCGTGCGTCTATTTGTGGCAGTAACCCGAGAAGTTCCCGCGGGCCCGGTGCCAGCGCTCAGTTTGCGTAATCCCGACTTTTATGCGCGCGCCTTTTTATTAGCTTCCCTCAAACGCCCATTCGGGGATGTTACGTCACACGGAATGCGAACTGGACACTTGCCAACCGATTTATCCGTTGGATTATTGTCTTTTATGGTGATGGTCAATGGATCAGTCGGCTCTACTATCTTGAAGCTTTCCTTAAATAATTCTTAAGTTGTGTTCATTATTTATTTTAAAATTGAAAACTTATTGCATCTTTACTTTCAATTCTCAGATGTCTGTATAAGTTATGTTTCACAGGAATTTTAATGTTGCTTTGGATTTAATTTAATTTCAATAGTGTTTACTTATTATATCTCAATATTGTTTAAAATCTATCAATCGCAGATTGAAATGTAAAACTGTAAGCACTAATAAAATCCAGAAGTGTTTTCTTCATAAAATTAAGAAGCCATGAACCACCACCACTGATCGCACCAGATATCGACAGACCACTTGCACAAATCCAATAAATCCAATCCGATAAATCAGCTGACGTCATCCGCAGACGTCACAATCGATGTTGAAGGTATGCACTCGCGACCACTGAGCACTGCACGGGCGCACGTACGCGTGCGAAGCTACTCACGTTTGATGCCGTTCTGACCGGCGGCGGGGAGCGCCGACGCTTTTTATACGCGCAACACGATACCATCACGCGTGATCACCCCATTTTAGGCGGATGCCTGCCTGGGCCACAGCTACTCTTTCAGACGAGCTTAGCTTTCACTTCAGCGGCAGTATTCGCCAGGCGTTTCCGAACGCCGTACTGTTTAAAAGCCTCGGCGGATCTCTCGAGCCGTGCAGTCTGCGGCCAGGACTTCCACCGTGTGTGGACGTTCTCCAGCAGTCGATGTTACTAATGTGAATGTGGATTGATAGTCTCCATGAATGCGGTAATGATTACACCTCTAATTTAAACATAGGTAATGAAAACAGAACGCGCAATGCTCTTAAATCTCAAAGGGAATAAGATTGTGCGTTTATACTTTTAGTATGTTTAATAGAAGTTTAGATTGATGCCAGTGTTGAATTTACCGACTAAAAAGAAAATTTATACTAGGAAAGTATACCTGTCAGATGAATTAGGGAAACATTGATAGTTCGACTTCATAGATATGATTGATTAGAAAAGGCAAGTAGAACATGAACTGCGAGGCCCATTTAGATATAATAGGAGTCGAATTTGTAAAAATCCTTTCATAACGTATAGCTACGTCACATAAGCTACCTATATGACAAAATCCGATTTATATGTTCAGTCATTTATTCGATATATCAGTTATATTCCTATAATATATATTTGGATTTTCTTAGAATAGGATCTCTTGGAACTCAAATTAGGTCACAAAGCTTTCGTGTAATTTATCACTGAAACATAAGCTTCGCCCTGTACATTAAATACAGATCGTACTCACGGTTTTGTGGGACTATGTTATAAATAAGTTGTTATAACCTGTACTTACTGAATAAATAAATAAATAATAATACATAATATAAATTTTAATGCTAAAGTAACTTTGTCTGTCTGTTACTTTTTCACATTTAAACCACAGGATAGATTGAAATAAAACTTTGATATGAGAATAGTTGAGATAAATTAATCATTTATTATGAAAATCTAAAAATATATGAACCAACTAAATATATAAATATTGTACCACGACACTACAAATCGATTAACCATTATCCAATTTCTGGGATAAAAACAGCCTGAAATACCTAAAACTCTCTGAGGTATCTGAAAAGGTAAAAAGGGGTAAAATGGGGCATGTATATAAAACATTTTAATTTGGTTATTACTTGCTTGTGCCGTGTGGTACCCCCTTATCTTATCTTACGGGGAGTCGTAAGAATCGATGAAGAGACATCCTACCAGATGATGGGCAGCAGCGTTATCCTGCGTCCTGGCTTTAACTTTTTTTTTTTTTTGGGGTGGAAAATCATCAAATTACCTTCTCCCGCTGTGGGTGGAGCGGGAGGGTGTGTCAGACTTCTACTGACTAAAAACCATCCGTGTTCCTTCTTGAGCCTGTAACACCAAGGCCGCGGTAACCCTTTCGAACAATCCCGCAAGTACTGGCTTTAACTGCGATCACCAATTCGCCTGACCAGCGTGGTGTTAATGGTCAGGTACCCCTAAAATACTGTAATCTAGTGGGAGGTTAATTTTCAGCAGTGGACTTTATAGGGCTGATATGATTACTGGATTGCTGGTTGGCTATATGGTATTCAAAACCAAGTTACAGGCCCTAAAAGGTGGCCTGAATTATTTAACAAGCAGTCTCTGCTTATCTGCACTGTATTTCCTCTCGTCGTCTCTCTTACTCTAATAAGAATCCTTTTAAAGGAGTATGACCCGAATCACTCTCATCGTTGATTAGATGATGGACGAGATAATGGGTAAGGTGATGGATGAGATAAGGGGTAAGGTGATGGATAGGACGATGAATGAGATGATGGATGAGATGAGATGAGGTCTGTGCTCAGTTGTGGGGCGTTAATAGCCTGAGATGATGATGATTAAATAGAAAAGTGATAACATTAAAGCCCAATAAATTTAAAATCTTTAGAAAGATAGTTTTGGATTTTATATGAAAATAGCTTTTAGAAAGCAACAAACAAATACGTTTGGCAAATGTCAAATAAATGTAACTCTAAAATGACATACACTTTCAAACATGTCACTTTAAAATAATTTGTTATATTTTAAGTATAATAATATTTATTTCATCAATTCAAATCATGTCGCGAATGTGGTCTTAGTGAACGTCAAAACATGTCAAATGTTATAAATAATAAGATCTCTGTATCGTGGAGTTATCATTATGAGTATAAAGAATTTAGCAATAGTTTAAGAAAATTATTTCAGGAAATCATATTTTTTCAAGAATACATACAATCACGCCTGTATCCTCGAAGGGGTAAGCAGAGGCATATTTTACGCCCACATTTCCCCAGTTGTATTGTTAGTCCCACTTAATAGGGGGCAAGCCTTTTGCCGCTCACCGGGAACTTTTCTGTTGGCCAGAGTCTCGTCCGTTGATCGGCAAGTGCACCACGTGCTGGTGTTGGCTTGGGCTCTTTAGATTTCCCCCCGAACAGGTCTCCACCTTGGCGAGGTTGGAGGATTGAGTACCTCCCGGAGGACGGAAAAAGGTGGGCCAGAGGTTGGCGTCTCTGGGTGCCCTTACTGACTACCGGGGGGAAACTAAGAGGGACCTGTGGAAGGCGCAGCGGGCGGGCCAGGAGGACCCGTTAAGCAGCGCCAGGAGGATCTTTAGCAGCGGGAGCAAGGGGCCCCTGCTGTCTAACCATGGACCATCCGAGAAGTCGGCAACACACGCTATGGTCGCACAAGGAGGTAAAAGGGGCGCATCCACTGCGCCTCTTCGAGGTGTTCCTCCCGGTTTTGGTCCGGGGGACGTTGGCCATAAGCGCGGTATCAGACGCTGCAACACAGGCCCCCGCCTTTTTAACAAGCAGCGGGCGTCGTCAGAAGATTTTTAGTGGAAATTACTGGTAGTGGTGTACAAGTCTCGAGGCTTCGAGTCTTATTCCCGAAGCCTCGAGGCGGAATGGCAAGACTCAGTGAGCTCGATAAGCTCGGAGTCCTGAGCCTAGCCGAGCCGCAATCATTTTGAGCCATTCCTCGAGACTTCAAAAGAGTTCGAGCCTTCAAAAGAGCTTAAACCTATTAAAAAGGACCTAACCTATTAAACTATTATATTAACCTATTAAATTAGCCTTCAAAAAGGATTCGAGATTTCAAAATAGCCTGAGCACTAAAAACGACTCACGAGTCGTCCGGCGCCATATAAACGGGGCGAGCCCCTGTAAACGACACCGAGCTCTAGGCAAAGGGACTCGGAAGCCTCGAGTCTTGTACATTACTAATTACTTCTGGCAGTCAAGTCTGTCGGTAGTGCGCCCCACACCCCTTTCGGTCCCCCTTTGACCGTAAATGCATTTTGTCACCGACGTAAAACAAATCACAAAAAAAGTATCTTAAGATTTATTAAGTATCTTGATTGATTTTAACAGTTTATTCAGCCGAGAATTTTATTTTAAGGCGACCGATTTGGTCCTTATTTTGGTATATCCGTTCTTATACTTTAAAGTCCGTGGGTTCGATTCCCATACAGATAACATTTTGTATGCATGAACATAGATAATTGGATATTGACGTTAGTTAGTTAAAGCATATTCAGCGTATTTATTGACAGAAAAAAGTATGTGAGCATTTAATCCGTTGTTTAGTGCACATAGCTCTGTTTGGTTTGATTGTCTTTGTATGAGATGTTAAAGGGATTATCATATTTATTAACACTACGTATTACTGAATATTGAAATGAACAAGACGTTCATTTGATGTTAAATGATTTAAAGTTTCCCTGGCCGAACTGGGATGCCTAGAGTAATCAGGAATTCAAAAAAATGGTTAATTTAACAGAGACAACTTTACAAATGACTTCTTGGCGGGAAAGTGAAGCGCCACGTCTGCAGTTTTGGTCTTATTTTCTAAAATTTTTAAAAAAATAATGTTTTATAACGGTGGATTATTAATCGTTAAGTGTTTGTGAACTCACATGAGTGGTAGTAAATGAAACAAAACAGTGCAACATCAATTTTCGAATTCTCTTAAGAAGTCCATGTGGGATCTCAGTATAGTCCCACATTTTTACAGAGGACTCAACGGGCTTAGGTGGGGGGCATCTCATTTATCATCTTTATCACCACTCATTCTTATTTACTGTGAATTATATTATTAATATATCTTTTACTTAACACTGGCTTAATGTGCTAACCGTACTAAGCCATTATATAAAATTAAAAAGAACATTACAAATAATAAGGATATAGCCTGTAAGTTTCTTGCCAGTTCTTCTTACAGCGCGGTGGTTTAGAACTGGCACTTAGATTCACTTACACTTAAATATTTTTAGATTTTTCAATTGTTTTGTTGCATATAGGTGAATCTAAGCTTCGTGATTTCAGTGTAATATTTCGATTGTTTTGTATATTTATATTCAATTGTAACGTTTTCAAGTACTATGTAATAGTTTATGTATTAAATGATATTAGATTTTTTTGAGTTTGATAAATTCAGCCTATTCCATGGGGGTACTCGAATATGAACTTGAATAGAAGCAAACAGCAAGTGATGGATTACAAATATCTTTGTGACAATTCCAGCGCAACTATAATTTCCCGAAAAATCGAGAAACTATTCAACACGACACGTGTTTCGCCCTTACACCGCCGTGGTTTCAGCGTTGGTCGTGAAGACATCGTTGTTCTGAGGCTCCTATCTTACCTAAAGATGCCCTGTGTGAACACTGAAATCACGAAGTTTAGATTCACTTACATGCATATAACAATTATAAGGACAGATTTTTTTAACCTATTATTAATAATGTTTTTTTTTATACCTACAACGATGTATAGTTTTATTTGTTGTTACCGATGTTTATGGGGATAGAACTCTTTAAAAAAAAGTATTCCCTATGTACTCAACAGTACATACTCTTGACACTATACTCTGCAGGTAAGCAGTCATCAGAGATAAATTACACAAAATTAAATTTAAACTTATACTGAGAAAGTACTTAATAAATACGCTACCATAGGTGCTGTACGTAATTATAATTAATATAATCTAATTATAACAAAATAATGTATTTATGTTAAATGTAACTATGATCATAGTTTATAGTAATTGATCCTAGATATTATTCAAACTGTTTGAAGAGTTTTGTAGAATTCTTTTTATGTAATACCATTTGCTTTGTAATTTAATTAATAGTATTTTTGTTTATGTTTATCAAAATATAACTATATATTTTTATTCTTTTCTTCACCCCCGGTTTTCATTTAATTTTAATCACTCTTCAACCTAAGGTTGCCTGGAAGAAATCGCTGTAAGCGATAAGGCCGCCAATTGTATAGGTTTTCTTTTGCAACTGTTTTCTCGTTTTATTTTTAGTTTGGTGTACAATAAAGAATTTTCTATCTATCTAAATAAGGTGCAAAAAATGTGATTTACTCTTTCATTGTACACTTATATAAAGGCTTTACCTTTGTATGTTTTTAATGCTTTGTGCGTTTGTAAATCTAAACTAGTAAACTCGCACACATAAAAAAAAAATCCAGAAAAAGAAGTGTTCTATAAAATAAAGTACGCGAAGTAATTGATTCCAAAAGTAATATATAAATTGCGGCTTACGTGTTTACGTAATATTTCATTCAATGGATGAACATTAATAACATATGGAATGGAATTCCGAATAACATTATTTCAGTAACCGTAAAAATGAGCCAGTGGCGAGCAAAGACGTATGTGGCTAAGCACATAGCTTGAAGAGCACGCGAAGGATGAGGCGTTAAAGTTTTCCAAAGGGGAACCTTGCACCGGCAATCGTAGAGGACGGCCTCACTCGATGGCGCGATGAGCTGGTAGAGGCGGCGGGAAGCCGTTGAAAGCAGATGCCTCCAAATCAACGCAATGAACTTCTGGTAGCTGAGATGACGAGGTACAGATAAAGCTGAAAAGGATGATTTTTTAAAAATAATTTAAGCTGTTATATACTTTTGTCGTTTTTTTTTTCGTATGGAAAATCATCGACCGTCTTCCGCTGTGGGTGAAGCGGAAGGGTGTGTCAGACTTTTACTGACTAAAAACCATCCATGTTCCTTCTTGAGCCTGTAACACCAAGGCCGCGGTAACCCTTTCGAACAGTCCCGCAGCCCCGGCAGGCTTAGCCCCTCCCCAGGGGCCCCTAGTGTGCTGACATCTTTTTAAGGCGCGCGTGGAACACAAACGCGCCGTCGACGCGGCCTGTCGCCTGTAGTAGGCGGACGGGCCGCCTACGACGTCTCGGGCGTCCATCGCGGCGGCTGGATCCATGACGAGAGATACTCTGCCTCTTTCGTTCCGCCGCCTCATTTGCTAGCATGACTGCTTCGCAAAAGGAGGCGACAGCATCCTATTCTCTCTCGCTCCGGACCATAGTCTCCACCAGAAGGTTTGATTATATCATAACCGTCTAAACTAAAGAAAACCATTACTTCATTTTATATTACGCAGCGAAAAAATTATTCTTTGATCATCTGTATCATAAAATTTTTACTATTATGCACTTACAAATACAAAAATAATAAATACTAAAGCTTCATATTTTAAATAACAATATTTGGCTTAGATTTAGACAACATACTCCAATAGACATGTCAAAGGCCAATTATGTCAAACATAGTGTCTTTGAAAAGACAAGGGATACTTCATTCTTACTTATTATACATATTTTGTGTCAATAAAAAATATTTGTCATGTCATAATGACCACATCCTGTCTGATGGTAAACAGGCGAAAAAGTCTAAAGAACTACAGTTCTCCATACCGCGGAACAATTTCGGTAATAAGCGCACTCACTCATAAATACCGTTTCACGCCCCGCTTAAAAGACCCAGTTCTGTAGAAAGTGGGAAGGGAACATGCCCTGGTAGAGGATTTCAAAGCTGAATGGTCTTAGAACTTCACTTTTGAATCGTAGGTCTTATGGTGTAGATGTTTTAATTGTTAATATTATGAATGTTTATCAAGAGTAACAGCCCCGTCTTCTGTAGGAATTACTACGGAGAGAGTGGCCCTCTCCTTTCCTCTCCCGAAAATCACGTGCTGGTCTTCGAAACCACTTTAATTTCGTACAGACTATCAGCAGGTCATCATCATGGTAGGATAATGCTATAGGTCTACCTTAGCTTAGGGCTCAGCGTCTCACCCCCGACAGGTCTCCACCTTGGGGGCTTGGTGGGGGGGCTCCCGGAGGCCGGTTGGCGACTCTGGGTGCCCTTAGTATTGACTACCGGGGGAGAAACTAAGAGGGACCTATGGAGGGCGCTGCGGGCGGGCCAGGAGGGCCCGTCAAGCAGCGCCAGCAGGGTCTCAGGCAGCGGGGCAGTGGGTGCAGTGGGCCCCTGCTGTGTAACCATGAACCCGACCCCGAGAAGTCGGCCACACACGCTATGATCGCACAAGGAGGTAGGAGGGGCGCGTCCACTGTGCCCCCGGAGATGGTCCTCCCGGTTGCCCGGGGGACGTTGGCCGCAGGCGGGGTGTCAGAGCTGCAACCCAGGTACTGGCCCCCGCCTTTTTCTCAACAAGCGGCGGGCGTCGTCGTAAGATTTTTAGTGGGTACTACTGCTGGCAGTCGCGTCTGCCGGTGGTGAGTCCCACACCCCTTTTCGGTCCCCCTTTGGCCGGAAGGCATACTTTTTTATTTGTAAATACATATTTAATATATATAGAAAACACCCAGACCAGAACAAATATTTATGTTCAAGCACACAAAGATTTGTCCTGTGTGGGAATCGAACCCACGACCTCATGAGCGGGGTGCAGGTATACTGACCTCCACGCCATATCGGTCGCCAAGTAAGTAAATTCGTAGAAGACACTGATAGCATGTCTTTGAGGGTTGATGGTCTCTGGGTGCGGTATATTTTCGCAGTCTCCGACCATTAAATGACACATCACGGCGTTGGCCACGTGCCGACTCTCGCACCTAGAATTCTCTATCTATCGCAGGAATCGCAGGTAATTTAAATCTATTTAATGTCACAGAGGTTTCTCTTACGAGTAAATTATTCAGCAGTTATATGGCCATAAATCTTTTTGGAGATATTTCTACTTCATCTCTTATTTTATTTTATTAACAGCTCAAAAGTCGAGCTCAGTACTTAATAAATTTCATCCAGCAGGCCCAGAAAGGAAAATGAAATTAAAACACTGTGGTAAGAGAACGAAGCGAAACAATTTAAGACAATATAAAATAAGACACTCCATATAAACTTAAAAAATAATGTAATCATCATCTTCATCATCACAGCCCATTAACGTCCCACTACTGAGCACGAGCCTCCTCTCACATACTAAGTTGCAAGGGTATTGGGTCATACTCCACCACGTGGACCCAGTCCGGATTGGCGGAGGCAGGTGTATGGCGTCCTGCCGTTAGAATTTTTCAAGCCGGCTATTAGGCCTCTAACATGGCTTAACGACTACGAAGCGCTCGATATCAAATGCCACACAAACGCACAAACGGTCACCCATACAAGGACTGACCTCTGTAAACTCTGCTGTTCTTTGTTGATCGTTTCCGACCACCGAGACCGCAGAGCTACGACCGCTTCAATAACAATGTACTATTTCAGATATTAATGTCTTATGCGCCAAAGTGCAAAATTTTGGAGGATTTGTAAATGGCAATGAGATTACTGTAACCAAATTAGAAATAAGACTGTCAATATCTACAAGAAAATTATTTAAAAAAATCTCTTTAACGGTCAGTTAAACTTTACTGAAACCAGAACAGCTGTAAGTCACTAATGCCTAGATAATTTATGTCTTCCTCTGTGTTACTCAGAGTGCTACTATTGCTATAGCACTCTTAATATTTCTCTATTGAAAGAGCTATGTTCAGAGTGCCTGTGATAGCATAAAAAAATTGAAAATCCATAGTATAACTGGAGTGACCGACAAATAGCAAGACGTATTATGATATGATATGGCGTGACGACCATTTTTTACCGACCGATTTGGCGTGGTGGCGAGTATACCCGCTCTCTGCTCCAAGGTTGTGGGTTCGATTCCCACACAGGACAAATATTTGTGTGCATGAACATAATATTTGTTCTGGTCTGGGTGTTTTCCATGTATATTAATTACAAAAAAAATTGTATTTTTGTATGTTTATCCGTCATTTAGTATCCATAACACAAGTTCTTAATGATACTTATCTTGGAACTAAATAATTGGTGTAATTGTTAGAAAATATTTATTTATTTATTTACAGGCTAAAGTAGCAGTGGGCGGGGCATTGCTCGAATGTACTTGGCTTAAAAGGGCTTTGAGGTTATACAATGGTGACCGCAAACAGGCAAACTAAATATAACAACAGGATAACTAAAGATAATCGAACCCACGACCTCAGGAGTGGAGTGCGGGTATATTCGCCACCACGCCATATCGGCTGTCAAACACATGCACCGGAAAAGAATGTCAAAGTCGGATGGTCTCACGAAGATTAAAATATTCGTCTGACTGTGAACAGAGTCTAACTCCTGACCACGAGCCTCTTCTTCCTAAGGCGGGAGAGTGAGGTCATTCTCCACCACGCGTACCCTGTAATTGACCAAGGCTTCTTACGTAATTTCACCTAAACTTAACAAAAATCTTAAAAAACAAACCCAATTCGAAATTGGAATATTACCAAAGATTTACTGATAAAAGTAATCCAACAGCCCAATTTCATTTCGTTACACAATTCAGTGACAAATGGCTTTTAATAAACCTCTTTTTGTTTCTTTAAAAATGTATTGGGAACAGTATAACGCATCTCTTACTAAGTGCCGTTCAGTGGCGATAAATCTAGCGTTTTGCTTGTAACAAACAATTTAATTCTGTTCGACAGAAATAAACTGTTGGAGGTAAACTCGACAATTGGGCATTCTTGGCACCGATCGTTGTTCAACTGGGATTTTTGCGTTATGCCAACAGCCAAGAAACATACGAGACTGGTACACAAGCAGACCGACACGACTATCACGAGCCGACTTAAGAGGAATTAAAAAAAAACTAAAAAGTATCTGTCTTGTTATCTTTTAAATATATATTGCAGTTTTCATTACTAATAATACACATACAGTTAAGTCGTCTTTTCTGTTTTAATTTGACACGCCATAATGTTCTGTGTTACTAAGTAATTATATTAAATTGTCTTAAAAAAAAATAGTATCAAAAAATAGTATACTGTCAGGTAGGTATATAATATAAGGTTATATATTAATTATATTTAGGTTATTAGTTTAATGTTGTATGTTTTATGTGATTTTTGTTGAATATAATATATAAGTAATATATAAGTAAGTTATTTACCTACTTATACTAACCTACCAACACAGATTAAGTATTATTATTAGCTAGTAAGTACCATAAATGTCGCATTAGGCTAGACCTGTAATGGCATCGTATTGGTTTTTAAAATAAATAAATAAGTAAATAATGACTACATCCTGCCTGATGGTAAGCAGTCGATACAGTCCTAAAATAGAAGACGATTCATACCGATAAATAAGCACTCTTAAAAGACCCGGGATTATAGGAGAGTGCTGATAGTCTGCACAGTATGTTGATGGTTCCTAAGACCAGAATGTGTTGTTCGGGAGAGTGCAGGAGGGCGGGATGACCTCTCCGAACACTCTCCACAGTAGTTCCAATAGAACTAAGAGAGGCAATGTTTTTGTGCAGCTGTAGATCCTCGAGAGAAGCCGTAACCTCAGCGTGTCCTATAATGCGAACCGCTCGCCGTTGCAGTCAGTCTTAGGCGTCTGGGAGGAACTTAGCGGAACCTTACTTTTTATTTATTGAGGATAACAAACTGCAATACAAGTGCAAAAGGTGCTAAAGAATCCTACCAGCATCTTAGGAGCCCAAGCCAACCTCACCAGCAAGTGGTGCACCTGCTAATTAACGGACGAGGCTCTGGCGAACATCAACGTACCCGGCAAGCGGCAAGAGGCTCGCCATCTATTACGTGGGACCGATAATGTAATTGTTTAAATAATAAATAAATATTTCTGACACTTACAACCATTATTTAGTTCCGAGATAAGTATCATTAAGAACTTGTGTTATGGATACTAAATAACGGATAAACATACATAAATACTTTTTTTGTAAATACATACTTAATATACATAGAAAACACCCAGACCAGAACAAATATTCATATTTAAACACACAAATATTTGTCCTGTATGGGAATCGAACCCACGACCTCAGGAGTGGAATGCGGGTATACTCGCCACCACGCCATATCGGTCGTGTAATATGCCTCTGCCTATCCCTTCGAGGAAACAGGCGTGATTGTATGTCTTTATGTATGTATGTCTCTTTATGTCTCTATGTTACTGCAACTTTCACTGTACTACTAGATTAGTAATAAACATTACCGTACAACATCGCTGCCAAATTCTAGAACCGCCTAGAGTGCTATCGAGAATTATTATCGATTAATTAATTATAAAAAAATATTGGCAAAGATTCATATTTACAATGCGATATGAGTGTGCGTTCATTTATATGACATACATACTGTGACGTTTATTGTATTATTAAATGTCATAAATTATAATTTCACATACTCGGATATAATATTTTATATAAATAAATAATAATAATAATAAATATTCCCTTACAATCACACCAATTATTTAGTTCCAAGATAAGTATCATTAAGAACTTGTGTTATGGATACTATATAACGGATAAACATACATAAATACTTTTTTTTTGTAAATGCATACTTAAGATACATAGGAGAACACCCAGACCAGAACAAATATTCATGTTCATGCACACAAAGATTTGTCCTGTGTGGGAATCGAACCCACGACCTCTCGAGTGAAGTGCGGGTATCTGACCTCCACGCCATATCGGTCGTCAGATATAGCAGTACAGATATAGCAGTTATATTGTACCTAATGATTAATAACTTAATAATTAGACTAAAATTTATTTATTTATTTATAATCTTATGCTACCATTACAGGTGTCTTAACCTAATGCGATAGCATAGCAATGTATATAATAAATACAATATATTATTAATCTACAATATAAAATAAAAATAAAAAATAATTAAATAATAAATAATTATAAAATATATTGCAGCACCTATAAGTACCTAGTAAGACACATTGTAATTCTCAAGACCTTATGTACAAGATGGCAACTTATATGCTATGCTCATGTCTACTATGTTTATTCGTAATTATGTTAATCTTCCTAAAAAGAACATCATACATACATACATACTGTTTCTCTGAAGGGGTAGGCAGAGGCATATTAAACGCCCACACTTCGCCAATTATATAGTTGGTCAAACTTCAGGTTGGTTGGCCTTCGGGGAAACAGGCGTGAATGTATGTATGTATAAATTTAATTACAGGACACAAATAATAATATATAAAGGTAATATGGTGCTCCTTTTTTCCAAGTAAATGAAGTCTAAAACAAAAAAAACAAAAAAATCTCTGTTTTCATTTATTACAACACATTAATGATTACATTGTACACTTTTTGAAAAATACACTTTACTAACAAGGTGACAGAAACAATGACAGGGTGACAATGTGAAAAACCTTAAAGAAAGACATAGCCTGCTTTTATTCCTGAAAAAATGCATAGCTTTAGTTGACGTAAACAGGTCAGGCGGACAGAAGCTGTTCTAAATATAATCACGTAATGGAAAAGCATAGCAACCATCTTAAACATTATTCTCCCAAGCCATTTTGAGTGCCAACTCTTCACGTATTAACGGGACGATAGAAAATGAAGGAATAGGTAACTTTTTGCAGGGTATGCTGTGACATATGTTACATTTCTAATATTTTCTAAATTGAACATAACTGCATTACCTAGCGCATTTGCGCGGGTTTCTCAACAGTTTATATAGGATATATTGTTGTCATCATATCCTAGCATTATCCCGGTTGTCCCAAGCATCAGCTTAGAGCATAGGGCCTCTCACTTTTGCTACTTAGGTTCCCCGCAAGCTTATGTCTTATTTGTATGCTACTGTAACTGTATGTATGTATTGTGTTTTACAATGTAAGGAATGAATGTGTCATAGCAGTGCTCTCACAAACGGTATCTACGGAAGACCAGCGTCGAGGCGTTTTCGTGACACCTCGGCTTTATGCTGAGTGGATACCTTTTCTGTGACACTCTTTAACTAGTTACTTAAATATAATGTATCTGTTTTCTTTTGATATTGTCACAGAATAAATTATTTTTCTTTCTTTCTAACTAGATTTGGCTGAATTTCAGTTATTACATAGAGCGACTGGTGATTATAGGCAAATATCCTCCTTGGAATATAATCTGTTGAAGAGGCTACTGGACGTTATAAGGCTGGTAAGACCAAGATTATCGTTTATCTTCTATTATGTGATATAACAAATAAATGAATTATAGATGTGATTAGACTAGGCTCGCAGACCTTGTTATATTTATATTATTTTTACTGTAATTACTTTACTTAAGTATCATATGAACGTGTAGAATTTTTTTTTAGTAAGTATTTATATTTTTTTGCTATTATGTTAAAAGTATTAATGATTGTTAAGATGTCCACGAGAGCTTTGCCGACAAACTGTAGCACAGAATTCAAACTTCAAAATCATATATTTTATAAACTATTACAGAGTAATTCAAAACGTCGAAGTTAAATATAAAAAACAATCGAAATATGATTGCTCTGAAATCACGAAGCTTAGATTCACTTACATACAACAAAACAATTAAAAACAAAAAATATTTAATTGTAAGTGCATCTAAGTGCCAGTTCCGTGCCACCGCTCTGTAAGAAGAACTGGCAAGAAACTCACAGGCTATGCTCTTTTAATACAGTTTCGCAGATGTAGTATATTATTCTTTGTATGTTTATTTTGTGGAAATACATATTAATTAACCTGTGGCGCAATGACATACTATATATGACATAGTATTCTAGACAAGTCTAAAATTTCACCTCACTAAAACATTAAATGTTTTGCAATGTCGCGGTTTTCCCAATAGTAAATATGTTATTAGCAAAACAAATTATTTTTATGCTTCTTAAACGAGTAAACAGAGCAGATGATTTTTAATGTTCATCGATATAATTTTACTTTGAATATCCCATCTTACATTTAAATATTTTATGGCACGTCTTAAAACAGTTTGATTGATTATTTGCTGTTTTATTACCTAAGGAATGCACGTAGATAGTTTTTTTTTGTAATATGGAGCACTCGGCGCCACGATACTGTACGATATGGAAGCGATCATCAAAGTTAAGCGGCGATTACAGAGGTGAGTGCATGTATGGGTTGCATTTGACATTGCGCGCTTTCTTACATGGTGCTATCCATCTGCCCGGTGCAAAATCTTCTCTCTGATAAGGGGCACGCTCCGCTCTATACAAGGGGTCATTTGCATATAACGTGCAATGTGTTGTAGGGTCGACGGATCAAGGTTATTGAAAGAGCAATAAGTTGAAGACCTTTTTAATGACTACTAATACAGATTGTGTATAGGGATCCTACCAAGACCTAAGGAGCCCAAGCCAACCTCACCTGCAAGTGGTAAATCTGCCGATTAACGGACGAGGCTTTTAATGTTTTTTTAATTATTTTGGAATGCGATAGAAGACACTGATAGAGGCAATGTCCAAACGTAGCTGTAGGTCCTCGATTGAAGGCTGTAACCTCAGTGTCCCGTATAATGCGAATCGCTCGCCTTTGCAGTCAGTCAAGTGCGTCGAGGAGTCACTTAGCAGAACCATCCCAAAGATGGGAACAATACTTCACATTCAATCGCAGTTTAGTCTCGTACAACAAACAGCGCTGCTCGGAAACTCTAAAAAATATTGAATAAGCTTAAAAGAACTCAGACTTAAAAAAGACCATCCTTACTTATACCTTTCAATTGTTGTTTGTGAACTGCTACATTAATAATAATAATAAAACATTAAAATCACTAGAAGTCAATAACTCTCCATTTAAATAGTAGTACTGGGGAGTTTCTGACTTCTACTAGTTCACAAACAATTACACTAGTAATTGTGTCTGAACTGTAAATGAAAATGAAAAATGCGTTATTCAGTGTGGGCTCCGATAGAGTAATTTGGTATGTCAAATAACTTACAAACTCATGGGGTGTCATAGTTAATGCAAGTGGTGCACCTGCTGAACTACGAATAAGGCTCTGGCGAACAAAACAGTTCCCGATAAGCGCCTCCTATTAACAGGGCCGTCTTTAAAATACTTAAGGCCCTGGGCACGTTAGGATCATGGGGCCTCTATGACCTTGAGAAAGCTCACTCACTCCCATCAATCAAAAAGTTCAAGCTATGTTGTACACGGTATAGCTATGCGCATGCAGCAAGCTAAAGCTAATAAGCAAGTAGGTATTGGAGTAAGTCATTTTATCATCAGATTTTTCAAAATTAATGTTTTTCGGTAATATCTAAATATCGGTTATCATTTGGTAATCTGGCAGGAACTAGGGGGCCCCATTAGATCGCGGGGCCCTGGGCACGTGCCCATAGTGCCCAGTGGAGAAGAGGGGCCTGCCTATTACGTGGGACCAACAATATAATTGGCAAAATTTGGGCGCATAATATGCCTTGCCTACCCCTTTGCGGAAACAGGCTTTGTTTGTATGTATGTATGTAATAAATCATCAAAATCAGCGGTGTTCCGTTACAGTCTTATCAAAGGCGGACGACAATCGCAGCGAACACAACGGTCTATTTCTGTGGCCGCCCTGCCGACTATTTCGCCGTGGCGTGGGCTATTTATACCGAAATATCGCCACCGACCGATGTGGGTCGGGAATCGAGATTCCTTTTGCTTTTCTACAATGGCCGCACGTGTGTCTTTGCGTAATTGTGTTTCTGCCTTTTTTGTGGAAGTCCCCAGTTTGTCGGCTGTGTTTATTTCTAATTCTTGATCGTTTAATACCCTTTCAATGTTTCATTAAATTGTCTTAGGATTGTGTAAGGACAAACCATGGTAGAAGGGAATTAGGTCATCACACTCCACCAGGCCAGTGTCGTGTGGTACCGGCTTAGAATAGTTCCACTCCCTCTCATCTCACGAGTAGTAGTAAGAGTCTACAGAGAGAAATTCGACCGGATGATGGGCAGCAGCGTCATTCGTCGTACTTGCTGGAACTGGGATCACTATCCCGCCTGCCCAGCCTGGTAATTATGGGCAAATACCCTCAATAGAATGTTATCTATTGGGGGCTTAGATGTGGACTTTAGAAGGTTGATATGATGACTCCGGCAGTCCTCGGTTGATTCGGCTATGTTGAAACGAACCAAGGTGTTTTACGCGGCTTTGTGTTTATTTGCAGTTGTCGATGGCTTATTAGTCTTCTTGTGATATCATCGACTCATTACTTTTACTTTACTTTACATGTGGAGGGCGCATCGGGCGGGCCAGGAGGGCCCGTTAAGTAGCACCAGCAGGGTCTTAGGCAGCGAGGGCAGGGGGCCCCTGCTTTCTAACCTTGGACCCTCCGGGAAGTCGGCCACACACGCTATGGTCGCATAAGGAGGTAGGAGGGGCGCGTCTACTGCGCTTCTCTGAGGAGGGCGTACCGATTTTGGTCCAGGGGACGTTGGCCGCAGGCAGGGTGTCAGACGCTGCAGCACAGGTACTGGCCCCTGCCTTTTTCTCCACTAGCGGCGGGCGTCGTCGGAAGATTCTTAGTAGATATTACTGCTAGCAGTCGCGTCTGCCGGTGGTGAGTCCCACACCCCCTTTCGGTTCCCCTTTGGCCGGAAGGCATTGCGTAAACGCATTTTGTTACCGAAGTAAAACAAAAAGGCATTTGACAAGCCCACATTTCGCCAATTATAAAAGTTGGGCCCACGTAATAGGTGGCGAGCCTAATGTCAATACCGGGACTGTTATGTTTGCCAGAGCCTCGTCTGTTGATCGGCAGTAGCGCCACTTGCAGGTGAGGTTGGTTTGGGATTCTAAGATGTTGGTAGGATTTTAACAAACCTTATTCAAAGGTCAAAAGGTTGCCTTTTCTTTAGCAACTGTTTTAACTTGTCGTTTCCTGTTTAATAATAACTTCTTATTATTCTCTTACAATCACACTAATTATTGCGTGTGCGTGTGTGTGTGCGAGCGAAAGAATGAGGTGAATGTGTGTATGGTTAGGATATTCTATTTAGAAGGTTTTCTACTTCGAAATAATATAGGTGTGAAATTATGTACGTATGTAGTCTGCCACGGCTGCCACACACCAATTACACTAATCTCGATGTCTTCATCGCTCATGAAATGTTTCAAAATTATCAGTCAGTCGCCTGTCGCCACGTCTATTAACACTCTCAGCTTTCAATATATTTGCGGAACGTACGAGATACTAACCTTTTCGAATAAGTAGGTACTCACTAGTTTAGCTACCTTTTAGCACAGAAAAAGTACTCTTATTAACACATAAATATATATCCTGGGGGGGAACCAAATCCACGATTTTAGAAGCGGATTGCAGGTATACTGGACCTCAACGCCGTTTTTGTCGTCAATTGAGTGCCAGTTATCCTAATTTAGGTGCGCCTGAAACAGTTAGTAACCTGTAACTTGTAAAGTAACCTGTACCCACAGCCAAAGACAGCTGCCTCTAAAGTGCATTCGTGCTCGGAACTATTATCATCATCCAAGCAATTTATCCTGATTGTGCCCTAAATTTACGCTAAGAACTCAGAGTATGCTCACTGGTCTAAGACTTGGCCGAATTACAGTTACACAGAAAGCAATCCGAGGTTTTTGGGAGCCAGGTGACCTGTAAAACAGGTATGTACTCATACCTATATATACCTATAAGCGCTAGCTTTTAAGTTTTGACGTTCATAAGAGCTCTTTTGAGCCAAACTTGAATAAATGATTTTGAATTTATCTCAAGCATCAGTCTCAGATAAACAAACTGTTACTTTGTAATGATTATAATAATAATAATAAATAAATAAATATTCTCTTACAATCACACCAATTATTTAGTTCCAAGTTAAGTATCATTAAGAACTTGTGTTATGGATACTAAATAACGGATAAACATACATAAATACTTTTTTTTTTTTTTTGTAAATACATACTTAAGATACATAGGAGAACACCCAGACCAGAACAAATATTCATGTTCATGCACACAAAGATTTGTCCTGTGTGGGAATCGAACCCACGACCTCTCGAGTGAAGTGCAGGTATACTGACCTCCACGCCATATCGGTCGTCTAATAATCATCTACATACTGCTAATGTACCAATTGTTTGTGTTGAGAAAAATTAACATTATTATTATTATAGAGCAACTGCCGTCTGACATCCTAGAGGGAGAACTTATTCAATGGTTAAGCCACCTGTCCTGACAGGTGGTTATATTCTGATATTATAAGGCAGTGACTTCCTCATAACAACTGCCATAGATGTTCATGACCACTGTCACTGGCACTGTTTTCCGAAACACGGAGCAAGCGATAATTAAGCACATACATTGGTGCTTTGAACCATTACATATCAATAGGTAGAAAATGTTTCATAAATCATTTATTGATTGAAATTCATTGTAAGAAAGAGAGTGAAATTGACTCTCGTTTCAGCTTTATCCGTGAAGACATCGTTGTTCTGAGGCTCCTATCTTACCTAAAGATGCCCTGTGTAAGGGCGAAACACGTGTCGTGTTGAATTGTTTCTAGATTTTTTGGGAAAATATAGTCGCGCGGGAATTGTTACAAATATATTTTTAATTCATCACTTGGGTCATAAATCGTTTGAATACTAAACAAAGTTTAATAAAAAATAATTCATCCAGGAGTTTCTGCGTGAAAGAGTGTCATGACATCTATACAAACTTACGCTTTTATAACATTAGTAACGATTATGTGTAAAAGAGAAGTTGTCTTTTTGTTTTGATAGCAACAATGAGTAACAACGTCGTCGTAGGGTCACGTAATGTGGCGTTCCCGGAATAGAAGGTACGCTTCAAAAATTACGTAAACAAGACTTCACATAGAAGTGGCGTCGGGTTCCTCAAGGTTACCGTTTGTGGGAAAACATATCTTATTCATATCCTAGCATTATCCTGGGTTGCCCTAGACTTAGATTTAAGGCCCAGGGTCTGATAATTGGTCCAATCAGATTTGGCTGAAAATCAGTTATAACATGGAGCGACAGCCGTCTGATAATTCTATGGTGATACCAGCTGTCAGGATGATAGTAGGCACTGACTTCCTAATAACGGCTGGCATAGATCTTCATGACAGTCGGAATCAATGGCTTGCATTCAGACACACAGAGCAAGCGATACTTACGCACATAACTTCGAAAAGTTACGTGCGACCAGTGTTTGCACCCGAGACCCTCTGAATCTGAAGTCTACTATTCTCGTTCCTGAGCTATCGCCGATTTAAATTTGTATAAAAGTATTTTAATATGTGTATAAAATTATTTCGATATTTGTATAAAAATATTTCCATATTTGTATAAAATTATTTCGATATTTGTATAAAAATATTTCCATATTTGTATAAAAATATTTCAACATTTGTATAAAAATATTTCAATATGTGTACAAAAATATTTTAATTTTTCTTTCCTTTCCCCTCCTGGACTACACGTGTTGGTCTAGGAACCACCAACATTCTGGGCAGACTATGAGAACTCGAACCACAAAATGTGGTTAGTCGTTCCTCAGTGTTTCCTGCCTCATGTAGTCCTGGGTCTTTAAAGCGGGCTCGAATTGGCATTTATGCAGGCTCTCATGAGTGGGTGCGCTTGATATCGTGCTTATTCCACGATAACGTTGCTATGACATGGCAGGTTGGATTTTGAAACTGTGATCAGAATCTACAAACAAATATTTATTATGACGTATCAAAATGACCCATCTCAGAATTTGCTAGACCTATGTCCTCACGCTAGTTTTCAGCTGGGCCATTTTGGAAGCATGCTATCAAATACGACAAATGACGAGGCCACAGTACTGCCGTGCTATAGCTAAAGAGACGCTAACTGTCAGTAATTATTTTTTGGAATTTAAACGCTGCTGAAACACAATAGAGTTTAGATTTCAGAAATTACTCTCTGACAGTTATGGGCTTTCTAGCTTAAGTATGGCAGAGTAAGACTCTTTGGAGAAATCGTATCAACGCCCGTGCATCCATCAACCAACATCTCGCCACAATTATTAATACATACATACACATACATACATTCACGCCTGTTCCCTCGAAGGGGTAGGCAGAGGCATATTAATACGCCCACACTTCGCCAATTATATAGTTGGTCCCACATAATAGATGGCGAGCCTCTTACCGATCGGGCACTTTTTTGATCACTAGAGCCTCGTTCGTTGATCGGCAGGTGCACGACTTGCACACAAAAAAGAACAATATGAAAGTAATTGCACATAGTATCATAATTTGTGATGCAATGCTGGATGCCAAACAAAGAGCATCGTATAATAACTAAAGTTACCACATTGTACATACTAATTATTTCCAGAATGTGGATATACAAATACGAGTAACATAACACATTGGCGGGAGTGGTAAATGCCGTAATGTAGATATCTAATTCTGCTAAAATGTTGAATGAAGCTAAACATGTGTGATTGTGTGCGAGGATCGTAGCAAGATGTGATTTTTACCTAAACCTAAGGGTTTATGGATGTATGGATGATGATGACCCATTATAGGTCATGTGGTGACTATTGAGCACGGGCCTAGTCTCACGAACCAAGATGAAAGGGATTCATCTTGCATCAGCATCTTCGTGTGTGTCGTCCTGCTGTTAGTGGTTTTCTAGCCATAGGGTCCTCTGACATGGCTGTTTATCATCTTAAAGTGCAGACGGAAGCAGGAAAACGCTTAATGTTAATTGCCACACAAACGGAACAAAAGACTATCTGCTTTTCTTTGGAGATGGTTTCGATTTGATACTCCTGACGTACGAGCACGAACAATTTGGATGTCTGGAAAAACCATTAGTTCACGGTAACCTGCTAAACTGTAATTGGCAGTTTTAAGCTAAGTTGGCACCGGAATCTCAACGTAGAAGATGTGCATAACAGCAACTAAACCATGCCTGTCGTCAGACCGAGACGTTCCCAGCTACTAAAGACATTCGATTTTATTTGATACACTGCAATAATGAATTTAGACGAAAGTCAAATATTTCCAAAGTAAACAAATGAACATGTTCCCTAACACCAACGCAACAGAGCAGAGATTTCATGAAAACATCATAAAATCCACAATGCATTGGAAAATTTATCTGTTGCTATCGTCATACAGTTGAGAATGGCGCGGAGGAATGTTGACTAGTAAAAATAGATTTGGCAAGTTGAGCAGCGAGGAGGTATTGGTTCCTACATCGCGGGCGTGAGTCATACGTTTGACAGGTCAGTTAACTACACCGGTCCTAGCCTAAATTTCGATTCTATAATTTATATGTCAGATTGCTGTAAATATCGTGTAGCTTCCGTGCTTCGGGAACATGCAAGATCAAGCTTAACATGAAAGATGTTAGTCCTGGTTATTACTATATGACGTCGTCATTATACCATGTTGTAACAGCAGGACGCCTTCTGCCTCCGCTAATTTGCATTGGGCCTGTGTGGTAGAGTTTGATATTAAAATCTTAAAACTGGTAAAGTTAAATAACAGTTTATAGATAATGAATTCCTTTCAATATAAGAAACTACCACGGAAGCACTTTTTCTCAGCCCTTATTTTCATTTTTATTTATTAGATTAGGTGTATAGGGATCCGTGCTTCGGAAGGCACGTTAAGCCGTTGGTACCGGTTATCACTAAATGTGGTAGTCGTTAAGCCATGTTAGAGGCCTAATGGGTGGCTTAAAAAAATCTAACAGCAGGACGCCATACACCTGCCTCCGCCAATCCGCACTGGGTCAGCGTGGTGGAGTATGACCCAATACCCTCGCACCTTAATATGTGAGAGGAGGCTCGTGCTCAGTAGTGGGACGTTAATGGGCTGTGATGATAATAGGGATCCTACCAAGATGTGAGGAGGCCAAGCCAATCTCATCTGACGAGGCTCTGGCGAACATAAAAGTTCCCCGCCAAGCGGCAATACGGTCGCCACCTATCACGTAGGACCAATAATATAACTGGCAAAATGTGAGCGTTTAATATGCCTCTGCCTACCCCTTCGGGGAAACAGGCGTGATATGTATTTATTTATTAGATTGAGTATTATTTGGTGAAAGATACACAATTTATATTCACCATTTATCATCTTTATCATCACTCATTTTCATTTACTATGAATTATATATTATTAATATATCACTTACTTGACACTGGCTAGATGTGCTAGACGCACGAAGTCATTATTTAAAAGAGGAAAAAAAACATCAGTTTGGGACTTCTTGGCGGGAAAGTGAAGCGTCATGTATGCAGTTTTGTTTTATTTTCTAAAATTTGTGATATTTCTAATATAAATGTGTAATAACGGTGGATTATTAACCGTTAAGTGTTTGTGAACATACATGAGTGTTGGTAAATCAAACAAAACAGTGCAACATCACTTTTAAAATTTTCTCTCAAGGAGTCCATGTGAGATCTCAGTATAGTCCCACATCTTTACTGAGGACTCAATGGGTTTAGGGGAGGGTATTTCATCTTCGATTTATCATCTTTATCACCACTCATTCTCATTTATTATGAATTATATATTATTAATATATCATTTACTTGAAACTGGCTAAATGTGCTAGACGCACGAAGCAATTATTTAAAAGAAAGAAAAGAAAGGTACTATTTAGATGATATGGTCATTTATAAAAAAAATTATCTTCATGCAAAATATTCATCCGAGTATTATGAGCTGTTTCAATTTTACTAATTCAGAATATAACAGAGATCTGCCGAAGCCATTACGACAACCTTCATTAAAATGTGTCTGATCTTAATAGAAGACGGATACTGTTTATGAATGACGGGGGCGCCGAAGTCTGGAGTCGCTCCAGTTGGCTCTGTAGCCCTGTAGTGTACACTCAGCTACATATTTTCTCACCAGCTACTAACGTCCCACTACCGCCCGTATATTTTAGGGTAGGTAGAAACCACAGTTACAGCTCGGCTGTCCAAAACCAAAAACTGGCAAGAGAAATTTTTTAAAACACGTTTTGTAAATTACTACTCGTAATCATTTTGGAAGAATTGATTTTAGAATTTTTTCTCTTGGTAGGTTTTGGTTTTGGACAGCCGAGCTATTAAAGAGGGTTCTATAAAGTATTAGTAAGTTTACTTTAATTTTCAAACTGCTTAGGGGCTCATAATTGACGTCACACGTTAAGGGGAGGGAGGGGTTGACGAAGTGTGACATGGTGTGACAAGTGTATGAAAATTTTGTAACTACTGTTTTGATGTAATTATTTCTTGCTGTACAATTGCAAAATATGTCACATCACGCTAAAGAGGAGGGAATCTCACAAGTGTGACCAGCTGTGACAAGGACGGAGGGGGGGGGGTGTCAAAATATTACGGAATTCGTGTGACTTAATTTATGAATGTCCCCTTATGTCCTTTTGAGCAAACTTTATAGGAGAAAGTACAACCTGTTTAATTATCATAGTTAAGGCACCAATTAAAAATAGGTTTTATTCCAATTTGTTCATAACTAATTAAATATTAATATATGACAATTGAGAGATATTCCACTCGATAGTTCTGAAAGTTTTACAATAGATGGCATTAAGAGTCAAACTTTGTACTTTTTGACGTTATGCAGATGAGACGTGTCAAATATGTCAAAGAAGTGACTGATTTACCCACTTTGATACTGAACAAGATCCTATTATTTTCACTCTACTTCACTTTACAACAAAATACCTAATGTAATAAAAAGCATGACCTTGCATGAATTTAAAAACTCTTTAATTAAAATACTACTTGAAAAATGTTATTACCAAGTAGATGAGTTCTTAGATGATAAGACTTTACTGTAATTTTAATTATAATATTATTAGTCTAATATTCTTTGTTAATGTTTGTATGTCTCAACGACAAAACATAGCGCACATATTTAGTATGCAACACCTTAATGTAAAATACCTATGTTTAACAAATTAATAAATTCTATGCTATTCTATTCTATTCTTAGGCAAGGCATATGGCGGTAGAATTATCTGGAGGCGCTGCTACCACACTGCACGGCAAGATATCATTATCTAAGCCAATTCACATCCCACTAAAAGGCAGGGGCTTCCCCTCATCAACTAAGAAGAAAGGTACGAAGATATGGAGATGCAATTTAAGTTATATTTATTATGATATTGATTAAAATGTACAGCTCTTAATTAAAAATAATCAACACACTCTTATCTTATCTGATAAAAATAGCAATTTTAATTTTAATGTATTTTTTTTCCATTACTGTATTTCTCTTTATTTTGGTGTACAATAAAGTGTTCATTCATTCATTCATTCATTCATTCATTCATTCATTCATTCATATCTATATGTAAATAGCATATAAATAAATTGTATATAATAAAATTAGTTATGTAATTTGTAAGTGAGAGCAGAGCAGAAGACATACATTTAGCAAAATATGCAATAGAATACATAATTAATATATTATATCCTTTATTGCACATTCAACAAAACAAAGAAACACATATACAAATTAAGCAAGTACAAAGGTGGGCTTATCTCTAAGAGAGATCTCTTCCAGCCAACCTTAACAGGAGTGAGAATTTTGTATGTGGGATAAAAAAATATTACAATAGGACAAAAACATAACAGTGACACTAAATACAAACAAATTTAAAAAATAAATAAATTAATATACAAATAAACTATAATATTATACACATACATATATATATAAATAAATAAAGTACATATATACAACTCTTAACTCTGTGATAAACTCTTAAGGAAGTTCTCCTTTATCTTCTTCTTAAAAGACATCACTGACAGACTCTCACGGATATCAGCCGGTAGCTTATTCCACAACTGCGCCGCACGGGCGGAATAAGACCTGTGAAAGAATTTGGTCTTCGAGAAAGGGTATACTAATGATTTAGTTATACAGGATCGTTTAGGACGGGATGATGAAGGAAGCTGGTTGAAGCGGGAACGCAAATAGTGAGGAAGCTGGGGATAATGGAGAATCTTGTAAAGGAGACAAAGAATGTGCATATCTCTACGTAGCCTAATAGGAAGCCATTTGAGCTTAGCACGATACTCAGAAACGTGGTCGTATTTCCTAAGGCCGAAAATAAATCGTATTGCAAGGTTTTGCAAACGCTCTAACTTGTTCAGCAGGTCCTCAGTCGCATCCAGGTAACAGACATCAGCATAGTCAATAATAGGAAGCAGCAAAGTATGGGCTAACATAATTTTAGTTTTGTGAGGAAGGAAAAATTGAAGCCGCTTGAGAGAGTGATACGAAAAGTGCACACGACGACTAATATAATTAATATGCGCTCTCCATGATAAAGTGCTGTCAAAAATAAGACCAAGGTTTTTCGTTTTAGCTGCGTATTCAATTATAGATCCATCATACATGACCTCAGGGAGAGATGAAGGGGAAAGCCTACCGAGCATTCCACTGCTACCAATAATAATCGCTTGGGACTTCAAAGGATTAACAAGAAGCCCAAACGAGTCCGCCCACAACTTGATAGCTCTTAAGTCAGCATTAATAGACTCAATGGAAGTACGAAAGTCCGCAACATTGAAATGTTGGTAAATTTGTAAGTCATCTGCGTATAAGTGGTAAGAAGATGTAATTACCTTAGTTAGTTCGTTTATAAAAACTGAAAAAAGAAGAGGAGACAAAACTCCTCCTTGTGGAACACCAGCAGATAGAAGAGACCATTCCGAATATGCATTATCGCTCCGAATTCGCTGTTCCCGACCTCGTAAGTAACTAGAGAACCACGCTACCACTGAGGGGGAAATATTAAGAGAGGAAAGGATAGCAAGGAGAACATCAAAATCAACGGAATTGAAAGCACTGCTGAAATCCAAAAGGACAACAACAGTCAGCATTTTGTTATCCATAGCATGGCGAATCTCTTCTGTGACATTTAATAGGGCCGTGACAGTACTATGACCGGGCCGAAACCCGGACTGAAATGGGCTTATGAGATCGTTACATGACAGATAAGCAAAAAACTGACTGTGGACAGCGCCTTCAAGGATTTTAGATAGGAAAGGTAAAATGGAGATGGGTCGGTAGTAGGCACAGGATGTAGGATTTGAGATTTTCGGAATGGGCATGACATGGGCAAGCTTCCACTCACTAGGAAAGATATTGGACGATAGTGAAAAATTAATTACATGTGAGAGAATAGGCACAATATCATCTAGCAACAGTGTAAGCATTTCCCGACACACTCCGTCATAACCCACAGCTCTAGAAGAAATGGAAAGGATACTCTTTTTTATTTCCACCTCAGCAACAGTACGAAACGTGAAAGGTTTACAATTAGGAACCGACATGCCAGATAGAAAAGAAATTGTAGCAGACTAAAAATTATTTGACTGTAAATTATTTTTACACAAATAAAATTAATTGTCAATGTAATATTTCATAAAGCGTAATAGTTTATTAAAGAAAATTCAGGAAGAAGTCTTATAGCATATGAATTATAGGATATATTCAAATTGATATTAAAGAGGTTTAATATGTCAAATTAATTGTCACAGTTTATTAATAGATGGCGTTTTATATATTTATACTTATTGTATATGTCGCTATTATTTTATGTTAATATTACTTTATATTGTTTAAACATAAAGTTTAGGAAAATTTAAAGCAAGTGATAGATTAGAAATGCTTTAATCACCGCAACTGTACTTACTTGAATAATCCAGAAACAATTAACGTGACACGTGTTTTGTCTTTACACAGGGCATCTCCATACTAGCCTCAAACCAACGCTGAAACGAGAGTTTCTCTAGACTAGGATCCAGGGTCTGCTTACTTGCTGGGATTTGGCAAAATTTCAGTCACATAAACTATACACCTACTGTTTCTTATTGTATTCTGATTCTTGCTAGACAATGTTTATACCTACCTTAACCAGCCACCTCATAAACTGGAATATTTATGAAATATTACTTTCTGGTGTTTGCATACTCGTAATTTTTCTCCTTCTAAACAGATTAATCAATCTGTTTAACAAGGTTTTTTTAACTAAAAGCAGGCTCTTGAACTAGTGTCTATAGTACGTGTTTGCCATTGTCATACGTATGTACTAAACAATAAAAATACAAGTGCTAGTAAGACACAAAAAACTGTTACAAAACTTACTATATCTTCTACAATAGTGACCCTTTTAATTATATTATTATAGTTTTCAAGTCATAATTATCATCATATCAGCCTTCTAAAGTCCACTGCTGAAAATTAGCATCCCCAATATAGATAACTTGATATTGGGAGCTTTTGCCCATAACCACCACGCTGGGAAGGCGGCTAGGTGATTGCAGATTCATCCAATACGCAGGAAGACGCTGCTGCCCCTCATCTGATAGGACTTCTCTTCTCCGACTCCTACGACTCCCCGTAAGATGAAAGGTTTATATTCTGGGCCGATATTACACGGTATTAAATGCATATACTCATAGAAGTCTTTATAATTTGTTTTATTTTATATGTGTTTTTTGATCAATTTGACATTATATACCTGCATTTTAGTTATTTTAACTTTTCGACGTTACCATTGAATTATTTATATATGACACTGTAAAATGAAATAAAAAGTAAGTTGAATGCATAAAAAATAATTGATTCAATTATCATAACAGACATTGAAATTTTAGAATGCCTTTGAGCGGACATTTGTACTTGTTTTATTAAAATTTGTAACATCATCGTATATAATTATATTCGTATATTCTGTCACTTTTATTTGATAAAATGAAGACCAGGACTAGTTTTAAGCCTGGTTTAACTTTACATCTTGTTTTGTAATAAGCCCCTAGAGGACCACCACTGAACTTAGGTTCAAATTGTTTTTCTCGTCGATCGATCTAACATATCGCATGCTCAATGGATTATAGACAAAACTCAAAAAATACTATTACTGGAAAATCGCAAAAGACGATCTTCTAAAGATTACTTGTCCTACTTGTAAGCGCATTAAATTAATACTGATTTATTAATTAGTAATTCTGCTTGTGTTTTGAACGTTTGATTAACATTGATTCGATCTCAGTAAGAGATAGAAATACTGTATAAATACGTAACTCAAACCTGACCTATCTATGAATAGTTCTATGTTCATTTAAGCATACGATATGTTCACGAGAATCTGGCGAACATAACAGTTCCCGGCAAGCGGCAATAGGCTCATCACCTATTATTACGAGGGACCAACTATATATTTGGCGAAGAGTAGGGATGCCCAAAAGAGTGTATTGTATCGATATATCGCATCGTAACTGTATCGAACCTGGTTGTATCGATACGCGATATTATCGATTTCCTTTGTATCGATAATATCGTGCAAAGGGTTATCTTTTTAGTCGCTTTACTTCATAAACTATTTTGTTGACGTTATCTTTTATTACTAATAACAATATATTCAATGGCAGTGTCTTTTTTCGTTTAGTGATATAGAAACTTTCAAATTATACAAATTAATCACCGACATAGTTCGATACGATACTTTAATGCGATATTTTTATAAGGACGCGATATATCGAAGCGTATCGTGTGGTCAAAATATCGCATCAAATATCGATATATCGTATAGTGCTGTATCGATATTCCGATATATCGTATCGTAATGGGCATCTCTAGCGAAGTGTGGGCGTATAATATGCCTCTGGCTATTCCTTCGGGTAAACAATTGTGACTGTATGTAGGTATTTCAATTTGTCCCTAAATATCTGAGGACGAGTATACAGTTCGGAGGCTATAAATATCCCTGAAGATCTTGGAATCCACCAGGTGAAGACTAAATTGAAGGCGTGTGTACTACTTACTTTGGCACTATTTTTGAATATATTCACCGATATGGCGTGGTGGAGAGTATACCCGCTCTAAGGTCGTGGGTTCGATTTCCACACAGGACAAATATTTGTGTGCATGAACATGAATATTTGTTCTGGTCTAGGTGTTTCCCTTAAGTATGTAATTACAAAAAATGAAGTATTTATGTGTGTTTATCCGTTATTTAGTATCTTGATAGATATTATTTAGATACTTATCTTGGAACTAAATAATTGGTGTAATTGTTAGAAAATATTTATTTATTTCTTTGTTTTATTTACGTGAGTCTATGTTGAATCGACGCTTATATATGGTGTGGAAGGAAATTAGTATACTTGCTTCTAAGGCTATAGGTTCGAATCCATTAGAAGACAATTATTTGTGGGCATTTTTGTCTTGGTATGGGTGTTTGCTATGTATAATTGGACATAGTTATGCAAAATGGATTCACCCACAAAAACTTACTTTTGAGAAAACAGGCGTTTTAGTGAATTTGAAAAGTCCTTTTAAATACTGCTTATTCTTATCTACTTCCTGTCTAGTATTGTTTTAATAATTTAGACATTTATGACAATATCCAAGTCCAATTATATCCGTAAATTTATGTTTTCCAGTGTCTATAGCGCTCGTAGCGCTCGAAGCGCTCGTAGCTCTGCGGAACTCGGTGGTCGGAAACGATCACCGAAGTACAGCAGAGTTTACAGAGGTCAGTCCTTGGATGGGTGACCGTTTGTGTGGCATTTGATATCGAGCGTTTCCGTGCTTCGGAAGGCACGTTAAGCCGTTGGTCCCGGTTATCACTAAATGTGGTAGTCGTTAAGCCATGTTAGAGGCCTAATGGGCGGCTTGATAAATTCTAACAGCAGGACGCCATACACCTGCCTCCACCAACCGCACTGGGTCAGCGTGGTGGAGTATGACCCAATACCCTCACACCTTGATTTGTGAGAGGAGGCTCGTGCTCAGTAGTGGGACGTTGATGGGCTGAAATGATGATGAGTGTCTATAGCGCAAGCTCTGTTTAGCTTGGGGAATATAAGTGCCATAAGAGATTTTAAAGAATATTTATTGAATTCAATTAGTAAGAGTGAATCAGAAAACACAGTATCATCGTAGCCACTAGAGGTTCAGTCTGAGGCTGGACAAAAGATAGGCCTCCCCAAATGATTTTCTAGAACTTATTGGGAGTGTTAGTCAAAGTCAAAGTCAAAATACTTTTTATTTCATAAACTATTACATAGTACTTGAAAACGTCAAAATTATAAAAAAATTAACAAAAACAAATAAAATATAATTATACTAAAATCACGAAGCTTAGATTCACTTACAACCAAACAATTTAAAAAAAACAAAAAATATTTAAGTGTAAGTGAATCTAAGGGCCAGTTCCGAGCCACCGCTCTGTAAGAAGAACTGGCAAGAAACTCACAGGCTATGCTCTTTTAAATTATCGATTGGTTAGTTACAATCTTCATTCATGTTCGCCCACAATCAGCACGCTGGGCTGATGTTGCCGGGCTGATGACCGCAGTTCAAGGCAGTACGCAGGATGACGCTGCTGCCCATCATCCGGGAGGGATTCTTTCAGTCGACTCTAACGACGCCCATGGAATGATAGATGCTGTTATTCTAGACCCGTGGTGACTAAGTCTCAAGATAATTATGGTGACTAAGATATTTACAAGTATTTACAGATTGTCTTTAAGAATACCTAAATATCCTTTGACACGCAGTACTGTATAAATTATTTAGTTAAATGCTTTGGCACCGAATAAAAGTCTTGCTCGTAAAAAGGATATTTTACTGTAGTTATGCGTCATACTACTTAGTGTTATCCCGTCAGTGGGTGGTCTTTACATGTCTGCGTTATTTTTGTTTAATACCTTGCGAGCGCCCGCGACTTCACCTGCATAATAATTAGATCATTACATATAAAATTGGCGTTTTATGGAACTGGCCGCTCTGATCTAAAAAATTCAACGTTCTGCTAGGAGTTCCAAATTCAAATTTATTTCAATTTAAAGCTTGTCTATTCGTGCTCTAAATGTGATAATTCATTTGTTTTCGCGCCATTTATTTTTGTTTTAACGTCGTTTTGTGCTTCATTTAGAAAATTTTAAAATACCGCATTATTATTGAATACGAGTTTCATCGTAGCACGAGCGCTGCAGAAAAAGATTAAAGTATTAATGGTGTGTACTCCAAAGCTACTGGAAAAGAATCTGTTTTCGTTTTGGAAATATTGACCTCCAGAGGCTCCAGAACATACCTCGTTGACAGCCGGAAACCCTAGTTGTCAATGAGGATTTGAAAGCGATCTCAAACAACGTAATGGCTTGGCTGCAGGCTTCGTTGTGAATGATAAAACCATCTTGGATAATTTAAAACAAATTGAAAACGTGAAGCGGCTTGAAAGATGGGAACCACACGAATTGAGTGAAGCAAACCCACAAACTGCATCGACTGCTGTATCACGTTACTCAACCATCACAATAACGCAGGGTTTTTGAATCGTATCATTACTTGTGATGAGAACTGGATTTATTGGTGTTATCCACTACAGTTTCCTAAGATCTGGTCAGAAAAATACGACATATCTGTATTGCCAACAACTGGACATCATGATGGAAAAGCTAGTAGTTAAACAACCGAGATTAGTCAACTGCTCCAGCCCACGCTTCAAGACAACGCTAGACCACACACTGCACTACAGACGGTGGCGAAACTAGTGGAACTAGGATTGGAATTTCTCCCTCACCATACGGACCTTGCTCCAACCGATCAGCACATTTTTAGGAATTTCTTTCTTTCTTTATTTTAAATAATGGCTTCGTGCGTCTAGCACATTTAGCCAGTGTCTAGTAAGTAATATATTAATAATATATAATTCATAGTAAATGAGAATGAGTAGTGATAAAGATGATAAATGGTAAATGAGATACCTTCCCCTAAGCCCCTTAAATCCTCAGTAAAGATGTGGGACTATACTGAGATCTCACATGGACTCCATGAGAGAAAATTTGAAAAGTGATGTTGCACTGATTTGTTTGATTTACCAACACTCATGTATGTTCACAAACACTTAACGGTTAATAATCCACCGTTATTACACATTAATGTTAGAAATATCACAAATTTTAGAAAATAAAGCAAAACTGCAGACGTGAAGCTTCACTTTCCCGCCAAGAAGTCCCTTTTAGGAATTTGTATAATTTCTTAGATGAATTTTTTTTAAAAATTCAGATGAGGTGGTCTAATGTGCATTTAAATGTTTTGTTAATTCTCGCTTTCGCAGTTTTAGAACCGTATAAAATTATAAAAGTGCTTAGATAATAACGGTACATACTTTGATTTATTTAGACTTTGAGTTTTTCTTTTTTCCATGTAAACAACAATTTCTAGGTTTTTAAGGTTGCCTAGAAGAAATTGCTGTTAGCAATAAGGCCGCCCATTGTACCATATATTTGTTTATGTGATTTGATAACTTTTTTATATTATAGTGTACAATAAAGTGTTTATTCATTCATTCAATTTTCAATACATATTAGGTCGGGGAAAAAGTCTTTTCGCATAACGTAGGTATAAACTTATTATAAAATTTTTTTGACTGTACTATTTGTGTCTGGCTGGTTTTGGTAACATTAAAAAGGTTCCATTATAAAGAAAAGAAAAAAATAAAAAAAAGTTGTTTCCCGCTATTTTTCATTTGTTTTTCTCTCCGTAAAAATGAGTGAATCTAATGAAGAAATTCGATACATTTTAAAATTTTATTATAAAAAAGGCAAAAATGCAACTCAAGCAGTGAAAACAATTTGTGATGTTTATGGACCTGATGCAGTGTCAGTAAGAGTAGCACAAATTTGGTTCAAACGTTTTCAGTCCGGAAATTTTGATGTTAAAGATGCACCTCGCTCTGGTCGCCCTGTTACGAATAAAACGGACGCCATTTTTGAAAGAGTGGAGCAAGATCGGCATATTAGTAGTTACGATGTAGCTGAAGAACTGGGAATTGACCACAAAACAGTTTTGACCCATTTGAAGAAAGCTGGTTATACAAAAAAGCTCGATATTTGGGTGCCACACGAGCTCACTCAAAGAAACTTAATGAACCGTGTACTCATTTGCGATTCATTATTGAGACGTAATGAAACCGAGCCGTTTTTGAAGAGATTGATAACTGGCGATGAAAAGTGGATCACGTACGACAAGAACGTGCGAAAAAGGTCGTGGTCGAAAGTTGGCCAGGCTTCACAGACTGTGGCCAAACCTGGCCTAACACGAAATAAGGTGATGCTGTGTGTATGGTGGGATTGGAAGGGCATTGTTTATTATGAGCTTTTACCGCCCGGCAAAACCATCGATTCTGATCTTTACTGCCAGCAACTGATGAGATTAAAGGAAGCAGTCGAGAGAAAACGGCCGGAATTGATCAACAGGAAGGGTGTGGTCTTTCATCACGATAACGCTAGACCACACACATCTTTAGCCACTCAGCAAAAATTAAGAGAGTTCGACTGGGAGGTCCTAGTGCATCCACCATATAGCCCTGACCTTGCGCCTTCAGATTTTCACCTGTTTCGGTCTCTGCAGAATTCTTTAGGTTCTGTAAGGTTGACCTCAAGAGAGGACTGCCAAAACTATTTGTCCCGTTTTTTTGATCAGAAGTCCCAAAGTTTCTACAGTAACGGGATAATATGTCTGCCCACAAAATGGCAGAAAGTTATTCAACAAAACGGTACATATATATTGTAAATAAATGTAAATAAACTTTGAAAAAAATGTCTTGACTTTTCATACAAAAATACGAAAAGACTTTTTCCCCAACCTATTATGTATTGACCTAATATTATTATTATAGAACATATCAATTCTCTGTTTCGTCATTATTCTTAAAAAATATCAACAAAAACCGAACCCTATTCACTTGTTTATTAGGGTTTATTATGATTATAGTCAAATAAATCTTACTCTCATTACAAAAAGTATTAAAAAAATACGGACTTACATGACAAGAAATGTTATTTCGGACTTCTTGGCGGGAAAGTGAAGCGTCATGACTGCAGTTTTGTTTTATTTTCTAAAATTTGTGATATTTCTAACATTAATGTGTAATAACGGTGGATTATTAACCGTTAAGTGTTTGTGAACATACATGAGTGTTGGTAAATAAAACAAAACAGTGCAACATCACTTTTCAAATTTTCTCTCAAGGAGTCCATGTGAGATCTCAGTATAGTCCCACAACTTTACTGAGGACTCAAGGGGCTTAGGGGAGGTTATCTCATTTATCATTTATCATCTTGATCACCATTCATTCTCATTTACTATGAATTATATATTATTAGTATATCACTTACTTGACACTGGCTAAATGTGCTAGACGCACGAAGCCATTATTTAAAATAAAGAATGAAAGAAATGTTATTTCGTAGCACGCTGCAGACTGCAACTAACACCCCTCCTCCACACTTTTAGTTTGTATTGGTTTGTATGAAATTATATGTCAGTGAATGCAGCTGGTTGAAGTTTAATAGGTCCTTAGTCATTTCATAAAAACATAATTACAAAGTAGTAGTGCTGAAGCGCTCGTAGCTCTGCGGAGTTCGGTGATCGGAAACGATCACCATTGTACAGCAGAGTTTACAGAGGTCAGTCCTTGGATGGGTGACCGTTTGTGTGGCATTTGATATCGAGCGCTTCCGTGCTTCGGAAGGCACGTTAAGCCGTTGGTCCCGGTTTTCACTAAATGTGGTAGTCGTTAAGCCATGTTAGAGGCCTAATGGGCGGCTTGATAAATTCTAACAGCAGGACGCCATACACCTGCCTCCGCCAATCCGCATTGGGTCAGCGTGGTGGAGTATGACCCAATACCCTCGCACCTTGATATCTGTGAGGAGGCTCGTGCTCAGTAGTGGGACGTTAATGGGCTGTAAAGAAGTGCTGAAAAGGTTAGTATGTGCCGGGTTCGTGGAAAAATGACAGTTCCACCTAACAGTACGGTAATGGGATGTGATTATTCATTCAATTACATACAGGCATATTATACGCCCACACTACGCCAACTGTATAGTTTATAATCATAATTCTTTATTGTTTTATTTGGTGTACAATTAGGTCTTAAAAATAATATTTTGTCCTCAAATGAACCCTGGTAGTTGGTCCCACGTAATAGGTGGCGAGCCTGTTGCCGCTTACCGAACACTGTTATGTTCGCCAGAGCCTCGTGCGTTGTTCGGCAGGTGCACCACTTGCAGGTGAGGTTGGCTTGGGATCCTCAGGTCTTGATAGGATTCATATACACCAACATATAAGTAAACAAGTATAAAACAAAAATCAGATTAAAACTGTGTTTTGTGAATAATTCCTAGACACAAATTTAATTTCTTTTACAAATTTAAGTACTAAGAAACTTTTTTTTTGCATAAGGTTATTTTAATGGCACACATTTTTATGGCAAATGTTATATATAATACATTAATGTTAAATTATGGACCTGAAACCCTTTGACCATGATTCGTAAGAATTTGGGATCCGTGCTCATTAGTGACACCTTAATGGGCTCAGCTAATTATGATAAATCTATGTCCATCCTAGTAATCTATTCCAACCATTTAAGCTTACCTTTCTCAATCTGGGTCACTATATTTTTCACTATAATCTTCGCATTTAATATGTAATGTTGAGAATATATTTATAAAAACACATTGTTTGAACACACTAGTGGTTCCTCATTTCCTAGCATTATCCCGATTGTCCTAGACTTAAGCTTAGGGCCCAGGGTCTGCTCACTGGTTCAACCAGATTTGACTGAATTTCAGTTATTGCGTGAAGCGTCTGCCGTCTGACCTCCCCAACTCAGAGGGAAACATCATTCTATGGTTAAACCAGCTGTCAGTCTGTTAGAAGGCACTGACTTCCTAATAAGGACTGCCATATATTTCTATGACAGCCGGGACCAACGGCTTAACGTGCTCCCGAGGCACGAAGCAAGCGATAATTACGCACATTACTTCGAAAAGTCATAGGTCACCAGGGTTTGAACCCGAGACCCTCTGAATTTAAAGGCAAGGTGTCTCGCCACTGAGCTATCGCCGCGCTGTTGAACACACTAGTGGTTGAACTGTCATAAATCCTTTCGTATAACGAATAGTTACGTCATCCCAGCTATCTGTTGGGTATGCCAAAATTGAACCCGATCCCGCCATCGGTATGAGCGGTGCTAAATGTGCATATGTTTGAGATGGATCTATCTGTCAGTCACGTTTTCCTCCTACATATTAAGATTCTGTTCCTAATAGCCGACGTAATTGACGGAATTGAATCATATTAGTTGATATAATTTATGAAATTAGGCAGGGTGTATGTATAGGGATTCTACTAAGACCTTACCAGCCTCACCTGCAAGTGGTGCACCTGCCGAACAAATGACGGCGCTTTTGCGTATCTAATAGTGCCGGTAGGCGGCAATAGGCTCGCCACTTATTACGAAGAGTCAACAATATAATTAAATAAATAACGAAATGTTCTCTTACAATCACACCAAGTATTTAGTTCCAAGATAAGTATCGCTAAGAACTTGTGTTACGGATACTAAAGAACAAATAAATATACTTAAATACTTATTTTCTTTGTAAACATATACTTAATATACATAGGAAAACACCCAGACCAGAACAAATATTCATATTCATGCACACAAAGATTTGTCCTGTGAGGGAATCGAACCCACGACCTCTGGAGTGAAGTGCATACTGACATCCACGCCAAATTGGTCGTCTAAATGAATAAGCTTCACACAACAGCAAAGATCCTTTTTAAATAGATATAGCAAGTTCTTTGCCCACCCCAAATGGGGTTACATCAAAAGTCTAAATCTCTATAGATCATATACTATTAGGTACATTATACATAGCACGTGAAAACATCAAAACGAAATACGAGTATTACAAAGAAAATAACGAAATATAATAACACTGAAATTACGAAGCTTAGATTTACTTACATGATTTTATGTTTTAAGTGTAAGTGAATCTAAGTGTCAATTTATATATAGTATATTTTCATAGAAATAATTTGTTTAGTGTTTTAAAGATAAATTTACTTATATTTTTAATATATTTTTAAATAATTTTATGTTTTCACCTTTTCTTTTTGGAAATAATTAAAAGCCTTCTTTCCAGTCACTTTCCTTTATTTGAATATAGCAAATTCAAGTTTATTATAATTTTATAAATATGTCTATGGTTATTACTTTTCTTTCCAAAAAAATTAGTAACAACCACTTTAAAATTCCGTTACGTCATATTCCATGAAGTAAATTGTTTTTTACAATTTACTTAGAGATTGTTAAAGTAATAAGGGGAGGGGCGATAGCCCAGTGGCGAGGCCTTCGAATTCAGAGGGTCTCGGGTTCAAACCTGGAAGTCAGTGCATTCTAACATCCTGACAGCTGGTTAAAACCAGTGAATGTTATAATGGTGAACCGTAGAATGGTGTTTCTCTCTGGGTTGCGGAGGTCAGTTTGCAGTCGCTCCATTTAATAACTGAAGCTCAGCCAAATCTGTTAGACCAGTAAGCAGACCCTGGGTCCTAAACTTAGGGCAACCGGGACAAAGCCAGGATATGATAATGATTATATATTGTGAAGCGCTCGTAGGTCTGCGGTGCTCGGTGGTCGGAAACGATAACCGAAGTAAAGCAGAGTTTACAGAGGTCAGTCATTGGATGGGTGACCGTTTGTGTGGCATTTGATATCGAGCGCTTCCGTGCTTCGGAAGGCACGTTTAGCCGTTGGTCCCGGTTATCACTAAATGTGGTAGTCGTTAAGCCATGTTAGAGGCCTAATAGGCGGTTTGATAAATTCTAACAGCAGGACGCCATACGCCTGCCTCCGCCAATCCGCACTGGGTCCGCGTGGTGGAGTATGACCCAATACCCTCGCACCTTGGTATGTGAGAGGAGGCCCGTGCTCAGTAGTGGGACGTTTATGGGCTGAGATGACGTTGATGATGATGATGATATATTGTGATGTCACAACCCAACTAACATTTTGGTAATAAGAATAAGTGCTATATGAGCTGCATAAGAGAATTTAAAAACCGAAGGTTCTATAAAGGTTCTAACGATTAGGTGGTATAGCGCGCTCTAACCCTCTTTTAACCCTCGTTTGGGCGTGTACGTGTTAGAACCTACAGTGCTTTAAGGGTTGTATAGTAGTGGTATATGAGTGATAAAGTAAGAGTTATAACAATGCTATTGCAGTACTGATTACCACTTCAAGTGTTTTATAAGCTTTATACAGGTTATAACTACAACCTAAAGTTGTAAACAAGTTGTGAAAACCACTTTAATAACTCTTTTAGTGACACATGGTTACTTTTTGGATCCAATAAATAACTCAAGACTTCTTTAGTAATAATAAATATGACCGAAAAAGCTAATGTTTAAATTCATTACATAGTGGTGACGCGTATGTGTTGTTATTTAATAAAATAATTAAGGTAAGTCAAGTGTTTCGATTACTGAGTGTTATATGGGATAAAACTCATGCAGACGTAAGTTTACGGTAACAATATATATTAGTGTTCATCTCATTTTTGAAGCGCTTTAAAAATAAACTACTTCTGATGATAAAATAATGTAAAAAATACTGCCTAAAAATATTTTTTTTCTTTATTTATTGCATTTATCAATTCCTGGTGCCAACTAAAAACATTTTAATTACAAATTATGAACAATTGAAGTAATTATGTGGACCAGTAACATATAAATACGTTTTTTCTTTCACATTTTTTTGAGGTTATCTTTGTTAAATGGTGTCTTAGTTCTAATTACTTAAGGATCCCGCTAACTCTTTTATTACTCCCATAGTGATTTAATACTAAAAGTAAGCACTTCCATGGCACTTGAAGTTCTATAACATGTTTATAAAAGTGAAAAATATTAGGTTTAACTTGTTTAATAGTTCTATGTGGAGCTGTAAGCTGATCGTTTTTAGGGTTCTGTTGTCGTTTGAAGAAAATCCTTTATATATCACACGCCTGACTGAATGACAAAAAATCCAAGAATTATTTATATTTTTATAAAAATAATAGATATTATTATCAATAAGATATTCATGTTAATATTTTGTAAAAAAAGTTGAACACACACACGATCAATGACGTCAGAAAGTAGTTTATTTTTAATGTTGAAATAATAGTTCTTATTGTTACCTATTTACCTAGATGAAAACAGTTCTTAAACATTGTATTAATATATACTTATTTACCTTTTATTTATGAAATTAATTACTCTTTTCGAACTTAGTGTATTTTTTGATTATTTACAAAACGTTCCCTGTTATTTCAGTAAATAAGTCGCAAATAAAAGGCAATTGTAAGTAGGTGCTACCTACTTGACGACACCGCTTTTGCACTCTACGGACCGCCTGGGTAGGTACCTAAAGCCTGCGAGTGCGAGGCGCTCGCGTTAGGCAAGGGCTCTGTGCCTTTGTCAGTCGGCAGTGTGCTGCGATCGAGCGACGAACGGAGAGAGAAGCTGCGACAGACAAACTGCGAAGCTGAGACAATAGATTTAAAAGAAAATGAAGAAGAACCAAAAACCAAAGATAAAAGTAATGAGCCAAGTACATCGAACAGTAACTTCCAGATCCAGAAATACACGCAGAAAAAGAAAATCGTAAGAATGTCGAAAAAGAAGAGAGAAGAAAATCGTCTCCTAAAAATAAAGAAGAAGCGGCCAATTTCACATAAAAATGTTAGTGTCTAAAGTGTTAGCCAATATATGAATATTGGAAAAGGCTCCTTTTTTATGTAAGTTTGTAGCTTTTTTATGATTGTGCCATGCGGAATAAGAGTTGCCCTTTGATAATATTAAGGAAATATAGGATGAACTTAAAATGATGAGCAATGATTTAAGGAATGGTTCAGATCATGAACCTGAACAGCTTCCATTAAGGGAAATCGCAATAAAAATCAGCTGTTTAGATATTTCGGGCAAGTAGATTATTAGTATTGCACTTTTCTATAGAACAGCTGGATTATTTTTTGGGTTGATCATAATGAAAGTTGTTCATATTCATGGTCTGAGCAACTCCTTAAATTTTGCTTATGATTTCAAGTTCCTCCTGTAAATAGGTGCTCTCTCCTCTTCTATTTTTGTACTATTTTTTTTTTTGTTCGTACTATACTTTCATGGACAAACCGTCCAATTTTCAATTTATCTCGATGGTGTTCGTTATGGACTTCATAATTCAGATATTTCTGCATTAGCCACTCCATATATTTTTAGTTATCTTTGGTTCAAATTCAGTGAAAAAAGCCACACTAGTGTAGGTTTCATTTACACATGTATGTGTGATGATCATGAAGCGTACACTGCAAACCTTGTCATCGGTCACGGTAAACATTATGTGATTTTAACATTTTAAAATGACATCCATCCTTCGCTCATTCGTTATTAGAGGTGGTAAGGTAAACGCTCCTTTTACGGACTTAGTCGATTTTGGCTCCTATTGCGGTGCTATTTTACCTTCGTAATAGGAGCTTTTTCGATTTCTTAGTATACGCTGAATATAATATTAATTATCAGTTGGAATCATGTTGATCGTGACATCAATAATTTGAGAAGGCTTTACCTAGTTTTTTAGTTTTTACTTTTGATTTTAAGATTTTTTATTTTTACTTTGTTATTACGTTAAGTATTATGTTTTTTTTTGTTTTTATTTCATAGTCCTTATTTGTTCAATTACCAAAGATGTGTGTGTTTGACCAAATTTCGAGCAATGTTTGATTGAAAACATTTTGGTTATGTATGGTTCCTTTATTAAAATTTAATGTTGATTTTGCTAATGACTTTCACACCATCGCAAATGACTCAGTACAATTGTACTGTATTACTACAGTAGAATAGTACTGAGTCATTCGCGATGGTGTGAAAGTGTTGGAAATCATTCACTGACTGACTAAATAACTTTTTGACTGATTATATTACTAGGAGATAATATGTTAAACGATTGATAAAAGATTATCTTAAATAAAACACAATTTATAAATAGCAATCTTTTATTTTCAAACTGTGTGTAAAAGTGGTAAAAAGTACAGAAAACCATTTTTTTTAATACATACTAATTTACTTTTTACATCTTTAGGATGTAATATAATTTCATTCGATGCCGATGGTAATATGCTATTTTCACTGACTTTATAAATATTGAAGAACGACGACCTGACTGGTTTCTCAAATACTACACATTTTTCCGTTATTTGTTGGCCGTTAATATTTATTAACTTATCTTCAACTGAGATATATTTAATTTCAATGATATCACCAGCCAGTGAAATAAAATATTTATTTTTAAATTTGCATGATAATACGAAGTTCTCAAAGTGAAGCACTGTATCATTTTTGTACTTGGTTAAAAAAGGTTTATCAAACCTTTTTTTGGAATAGATGTTACATTTTTATTTTGCTCTGATAATCGTTTAGCTATCTGGGAAAGTGGTTTATTTCCCTGCCTTAGCATATTTTTTATTACATATAATTTATTTTCGAATGGATAAGCGTTAAATGTTGGCAATGGGCCAAACCTTTCCACTTCATCGACTACGTGTAACAAATTGTGGACATTACTTGTGATGTAATCTGCGCCATAGAATTGTTTATAATTATCAACAAAGTAATCAAACATTTCCCTCCCAAGTGGCAGTAATTGATAGTAATTTTGAGAAGAGCATATTGTAACACCGCAAAATAGAGTCAAAAAATGACTGTAAGCTTCCGGCTCAAGGACATCTGGCAATATAATTATGCTCAAATAATGTAAGAAACTTCCGAATTCACTTGCTTTCCAGTGAGCAAGACAATCTAGAGCTCTTACTGATCTGTGAATTTCAGATGGAAGTTTGCATTGATTTAAAAATACATTAACATTTTCGATATTTTGTGCACACCACTTAGTCTTAAGTCTTCCAAAATTTCCGTCCCTCCATCCTAATAGTAATCTTTTCATAATTCCCAAATGAATCAAGTGCAACGAATCTGAAACGGGAAAATGTTCTACCATGTCGATAGGTAGTTTTAATAAGGGTGAATCCATTTTATGATGGCTCCCGTACATTTTTCTTCTAAAGTTTTCGTCGGTTCTTGCAGAAGATCTTTTTGCTGAAAATACAACAGTATGCGTTGTGTGTGAGTATTCCCCAACGGTTGTGCATTTTAAACACCCATTTTTTCCGTTAAAATTGCAAACACCTGAAAATGTTATAAAATATTGTCATGAATTACTATTTCATAATTGATACTCACGCGTGTGTCTCTGCGTGCGTGCGTGTGTGCAAACTAACCTTTGACATAGGCGCGTGCCGGGGAATCACAAATAAAACATCTAATTTTGACGTTCACATTCGTACCCTCAACACAAATTCCTTGCTCCAAAACGATGCTCATTTCCTTCACAAAATCTTCCAGGAATGAATTTAGGTTTTTTGGTTTACCTTTCCCATAATAAATGCCAATAATGAATGGATCACTAGTTTCACCTTGATGAATGTTAGCCAATATAGGCCAGAATTCATATTTTGAGCTTTTAAATATAGGTAAGCCATCGAGATTTATATTCAGAAGAATGTTATTTGGTAGCGGTATATAATTTTTAAGAATATTTGATAAGGGCATAATAATCCCATGATGCCAATATTCACCACCTTCAATTATTTTAAGGTAAATTGCTGTTGGCGTCTGTAAAATCGTCCGTGGATCAGACGGTAAAATATCCGTAAATATTTTATTTAAAATTAAAAGCAAATTTTTAAAGCGACTTGACTTATATTTTTTGCAAAGCCCATGTTCGTATATCATTTTTAAAATTTATGTTTTTCAAATATTCACTTTTTTGTTCATCATCTGAGTTGTTTGAACTACTGAGCGGTAACAGATCATCATAAATTTGTGAATATTCAACATCAGAAATAATTTGCTGTTGTACGGAACCCTTTTGTATTTTAGTTGGTCGCTCTTGATATGAAACATTATCGAGTTCACTAGATTTGTATTTTGTACTTCTATTGATATCAGAACTGTTGACTGGGATAAAATCAGAGTCTTTTTCTGGATTTTGATTTAGATAACACTGTTTCTCCACTATATGCAATGCTTCTCTAGTCACCGTGTCATGTATTTTTTCCTCAACTGATGTAGTCTCGTCGCATTGGATTTGCGATAATTTAATAATTTTCTCATATTCTCTCAAAGCCTTTCTTCTGACTCCACCCGTTTGTTTTTTAACTCTCCATGGTTTCATTTTGAAAAATGAAATATTTCCAAATAAACGCCACGTCGCAAACGTAACAAATTATAGTATTTGAGGTTAGGTTAGGTTAAGTGACTTGAAGTGATTATGAAGAGTTATAAAATTTGCAAATAACGTTTGTTGCTGTATACAAGGTTTTATAAGAACCACAATATTACTTATGGCTGACCGATAAACTCCATTTTATAGCCTGCAGTGATTTAAAGTTGGATTCTAACTCTTGCAAAATCTAGCTCTATAGGAGTTATAATCAATACCTCTTAGATGCTTATTGCTTTCTTACTAACTCTTAAGGCTCAACAAAGCTCGTTAGGTGGTACAAAACATTTATCTGACTCTTTTTAACAATACCAGGAGATAGTAAGTGTTAGTACACACCTGACAATCACTTGCAGCGTTAAATACTACTTGAAGCTATTAGGTTAAGCCTCAAGGTGTTACAAGACCTTTTACTACCTCACTAGTAGAACTTCAGGCGTTAGTAAGTGTTAGTGGACACCTTACAATCACTTACAGCTTTTAAAACTTCTTAAAGCTATTAGGTTAATCCTAAGGTGTTATAAGAACTTTTAATACGTCAGTAGTAGAACCTCAGCCGTTAGTAAGAGTTAGTAGACACCCTACAATTGCTTTTAGTGGTTTGTGCCCCTTAAAGCTATAAGAATAATTTATACAATGGTTTCCATAAACTCCGTACTACCACCTTAAGTTATATTTTTCCCTTTATTACTGTTATCCCTCTGGGAGGTTTAATTAGTTATAACTAACTCCACTGTACAGACGAATGTTGCTGTCGCAACTCTTATATACCATATATAACACTAAGAGCTGTAAAACAGGTTGCCGTAAGCACTAAAATGTTTGTTGGGAAGCGCTCGTCATTAGTATAGATGAGTTTCTTGACACATTCCTCTCAGTCTCATTGCCTTTTTGGAAGCCTCGTTAGAGTCACCGACAGACTGACTGACGGACAATCTCCTACCTCCTTTAGAATCACAACAGGCTGACTGACAGATCCCCCCAATAAGAATCACCAATCTTGAGTAAAACCACAACAGACAGATAAATTGACAAAACTTGACAAATTCTGACAAAGAACCCAACTAGTTTTATTTCTTTACTATGGTACCGCTCATATCTCTTTCATTGTTCTTAAAAAAATATCGAATTTCCATTTTGTGTGTGAATGTTTGACGAATCTGAATGATCATGTTGATCTTAAAGACAATAAAGTATCTTTTATTTTATATAATCTAAAAAAAATACCATAAAATGCCTAATCAGCGACAACTATTTTTGGATTAACTTAAAATAAATGTAAACGTTTAAAATCAGCTTAAACTCCCTATTCTGTCTTGCTAGATAAATCATTAGCTCTTTTCTTAAGGTATCTTTGATATTATATACCTTAAAACTGAGAGTACAAAGCTCGTATTACAATGATGTGATATACTCGTTGCGCTAATCTAATTTTACCATCAGTGACGTCATCCGCTCACTATGACAAACACATACTTGCCCAATTCAGTACAGTGACCTATATTTAGAAAGTGGGAAGGACAAGTAGTGCTTTGCCCGGATTTGTGAAACAAGCAGTCTGCTTCTGTCTCTTTCTAAACCTAGTACAAAGAGCGAGAGGTAAACATCTTTCTGAAATAGTTCGCTTGCTATTTTTGTACGTGCCATTCTATTTTTTAGTTTATTTATGAGATGTATCTAAGTTGAATGTGCCTAGGTTTAGTCACATCTATCTTGTGTCTTAAGCGCTCGTAGCTCTGCGGTGCTAGGTGGTCGAAATCGATCACTGAAGTACAGCAATGTTAATGGTGGTCAATCCTTGGATGGGAGACCGTTTGTATTGCATTTAATATCGAACGTGTCCATGCTTCGGAAGACACGTTAAGCTTATGATCCGGCCTATCACGCCGGCCGGCCTATCCGAGGTAAAATTGATTGTCCGCAATTACTCAGTAATTTTATGTTTCGGGCTCCTGCAAGATTCCCTCGTGCTCCTATTACACCCTTGTACCCTCCTCCTCGCAGAACAGTACTAGGCATGAACTCTATCGTCCCTCGGCTTTGCAAACTGTTGAATAGCTACAGTGACCTTGTTGACGTGCAGTTTGACTCATTTGGCAAGTTCCACAGAATAACCAGTAATAATGTTTAATTTAAGTTTAAATTATAATTATAATTCAAATAATGTAACTCTGTAATGTCTTGTAATATTTAAGTTTTTTTTTCCTCTTCATACCAATTTTAATGTTAATTTTTAGTATTTTTTTTTTTTCCTTTTAAATCATTTCTTTTTGTCTTTTCACTAAATTTTAATTGTCACTTTTAGTTTGTAAGTTCTTACTATTATGGGGCATGCGGTGCTAACCTGTAAGAAATTGTTACACTAACCCTAGATTTAAAAAAATATTATTCTATCATGTATGTATAAGTGTAAACAATTGTTGGTTGGCCATAAAAAATAAATAAAAATAAATAAATAAATAAATATCACTAAATGTGGTAGATGATAAACCATTTAGGCGGCTTCAAAAATCTTACACCTGCCTCCGCCAATCCGGTGGTGGTGCAGTTTGACCCAATATCCTTCTTTCAATATCACCTTGGTTCGGAAGAGGTGACGCAGGCTGAGGCAATGTTGATCTTGTGTCTTAGTAAGTTATAACTACAGTAAAAATAATCTCTAACTTGAAATACATAATATGTATTATATGTCATTGCCCGATTAGTTAATTAACTAGATCGTTTTTTTTTTTGTTTTTTTTTATGTAACACGTCATAATGACTACATCCTGCCTGATGATAAGCAGTCGATGCAGTCCAATAAGGAAATGAAAGCGCTTTATAACGTGAAATAAGCACGGTATAAAGCGCATCCACTCATGACGGCCTGCTAAAATGCCGTTTCACGCCCCGGGATCATAGGAAATAGGAAACACATGAGCCGGCAGCGAATTCCAGAGCTTAGTGGTCTTCCTCAGAAACGACCTCCCAAATTTCTTGGTTCGAGTGCTGATATTCTGCACAGTATGAGGATGGTATCGTATGATATTTATTAATTTTTTTCACTTTACAATTAAGACAGGTTACAACACACTTACAATTCGTACATAATTAAAGATTATCATTTATAAATAATTCAATAGTAAAGTCGAAAAGTTGAAACAATTGAAATGGAGGTATATATAAATCAATCGAATAATATAAAATAAACCAATCGAAGAATAAAAAAAATTATCACAATTTATACAAAATCAAAACAGAATATCAATATAAAGCAGGATTTCAAATAATTTGATTCAAATATTTATTAGGATATCTAAACCTAATGAAGTCGCGGCCAATTATTTTTTTTTTTTTTTTTTTTTTTTAATTAATTAATATGTTAAGCTGAAGGTTATTTTATTAACCTATGAAATACTACCTAAATAATATCAGGGGCCCGCCAATGGAGAACGCGATCTTGTATCGAGTTCCATGTGTTCGGCGGTACGACAGAATCAAATAGAGATCGATTTTGCCTAATAATGTCCTGTATCTAATATAATATGTTTACATGAACTGAATCTGTCAAGCATTAATCTATAAAAAGCAACGGCAAATGAAGAGCTCGAGCCTATCATTATTTTCTGAATAAAAAAAAAAGGTCTTGTTTAATGAAAAATTCTTTATTCAGTTTGGGCTCCGATGGAGCATTTATGTCAAAAAATGTTAAAATTCAAAAGTCAATATCATTTATTCAAGTTTGACTCAACAGAGCTCTTATGATAGTCAAAAATTAAAACTTAAAAACCAGCGCGCAAATTCAATGCGGGCGGGAACTTGATCGTAAAAGAACGGGCAAGAAAATCGTCAAGGTTAGTATTTTCTTCGGTCAGATACAAGAAAAAGTACTAATGACTGTCCTTACACCTTAAAACTAAACTAAAATACTGACATAACGAAAAAGTTTCAGTGGACAAGAACCGGCAAGTATCTACCTCGTAAATTTTTTGTCATCGCACTTCGAGTTAAAACTTTTGAAAGCAAATTGATGTATGTATGTATGTACACTTAGATCTTATCATATCATTTACATCTGGGGGCCTACCGCCGAATTCAATGGATTACCGGTATTCCATCTAGATCAAACTTTGTTTACGTTTATTTATCCGTTCCGGAGAATCTGCCGACAGCCACCTCTCATTCATGACCTTCAGTACGTGACAGACCAATAGGTAAATGGAGAACGCCATTTTGTTTCGATTTCCATGAGTTCGGCGGTACGACAGAATCAATTCGAAATCCATTTTGCCTTATAATCGATTGCCATCGAACTCGGCGGTAGGCCCCCTGGTACCATATGAAAGAAGGTGTTACCATCGAAACGCAAAGAGGAAGCAGTGCCATGCGACTCAACTAGTCATATTACCAGCATTACTTGGATTGATAATGAAATCATTATTTAGTAGAGTATATCATTTCTTCATATACGATACACGGTTCGGAGACTCTTAAGATAATTCTGTCTGTACAAGTCTACATCTTGTACATTGGACTTGGCGTCAGCGTGGTCAGCGGCGAGTCGGCCCAGTTGCAACATCCACGTGCAGCGTCGGCACTTTACACAGACGTTGCACATCCTTATATCTTTATATGTGTACACAACATGTAATTAATAAACAAACCATACAATTATAAGCAATAAATCAGATTACAACCGTCCGTGTTGAGTCTCATTCCTCTCTCTACACCTCCTACTGTCGGCCAGGGCTACACCCAGGGCAATCCCACCGATTGTCGACAAACAGTGGACGTCTTTTAATTTTTTATATGCATGTGCCAAAAGAACTTACCTGGTTTCTTATACTATAGCTGGAAGTGTATGCGTTTTCCAGACGTAAAAATTATCAAAACATGCTCAATTCTCCGATTTCGCGCGCTTGCTTGATATTCAATTTAAATTTGTGTATTATTTATTGTCAATGTCAAAATCATTTATTCAAGTTTGGCTTTATTGAGCTCTTATGAAAGCAACGAGCAAGCTTCACGACCAACGCTGAAACGACTCTCGTTTCAGCGTTGGTCGTGAAGACATCGTTGTTCTGAGGCTCCTATCTTACCTGAAGATGCCCGGGCGAAACACGTGTCGTGTTGAATAGTTTCTCGATTTTTCGGCAAATTATAGTGGCGCGGGAATTGTTACAAAGATATTTTTAATCCATCACTTGCTTACAATGGATTTCCGCAAAGGGACGCCTGAATCAATTAATTATTTAAGCTCTTATGAAAGTAAAAATTACAAAACTTAAAAATATAATTGTGTTTTTGAGACATATTTTTTTTTTATTTCATGTAAATTATCTAGTTAGCAATAAATGTGTTATGTGGTAGTCGTTAGGCCATTTTGTGGGCTTGAAAAATTCTAACAGCAGATCGCCACACCCCGGCCTCTGCTAATATTCACTTGTTCCGCGTAGAGTATTGTGAAACTGACCATTAAAATTATTGTATTTAGCTGTAGTTTACTCCCGCCGTTTTTCATACAGTATGTGTCAGTGGCATATGTATTTGAGCTCGATGAAGGCAAAGTCTTTCTTTCTTTATTTTAAATAATGGCTTCGTGCGTCTAGCACATTTAGCCAGTGTCAAGTAAGTGATATATTAGTAATATATAATTCATAGTAAATGAGAATGAGTGGTGATAAAGATGATAAATGGTAAATGAGATACCCTCCCCTAAGCCCCTTGAGTCCTCAGTAAAGTTGTGGGACTATACTGAGATCTCACATGGACTTCTTGAGAGAAAATTTGAAAAGTGGTGTTGCACTGTTTTGTTTGATTTACCAACACTCATGTATGTTCACCAACACTTAACGGTTAATAATCCACCGTTATTACACATTAATGTTAGAAATATCACAAATTTTAGAAAATAAAACAAAACTGCAGACATGACTCTTCACTTTCCCGCCAAGAAGTCCCAAAGTCTATCATGACTAATGGTACTGGTAAAACTGTAAAACCTTCAAACTTTAAATACTTCAGAGGGCAACTCTTTGTAGTTGGTTTTGTCGCCGCTGTAGCATAATTCTGAGGCTGGGGGCTTAGTTGCCACCATATTTTCCATATTTTCTTATTTCTTACGCGACTACGCAAAATAAATAACACATGTTTTGTCGGAGTTTTGAATTACAGTAACTTTATCTATAGTGACATCTCTCATAAGTATATTCTGTTTTTTTCTGAAAATTTAAAATTAAAACCGTAAAGTAAAAGTAAAAAAAATATTTATGTCATAAACTATTATACATAGTACTTGAAAACGTCATGATTACAAATGAAAAAAAAAACAATTGAAATAATATTACACTAAATCACGAAGCTTAGATTCACTTACATGCAACAAAACAAATTAAAAACAAAAAATATTTAAGTGTAAGTGAATCTAAGTGCCAGTTCCGAGCCACCGCTCTATAAGAAGAACTGGCAAGAAACTCACAGGCTATGCTTTTTTAAATATACCCGTGAAAAAGGAAAAACTTTTTTCCATGTTTGTAATTTTTATTGTAATATGAATTTTTGTCTTGTGAGTAATCATTAATCAATAAACTACTAAAATATTTGTATTCTATTCTGTTCTAATAGGGGACCTATGAGCAAGGCTTTGCCCACGCACCGGCGCAGACGCACAGATTTACGAGCTCCGATTCAGCCGGACGATTCCGCGAAAGATATCATAGTTTTGACAAGCAATTATTCTTGTGACAAATCGTTTTTGATGTATTTAAGAAATACTCTTTGCGTTTATTTTTTTTACTTTATTTTATAACGTAAATCATATAGTACAAACAAGATGTGCCGATATAATAATATATAATAATAATATAATAAATGTTTATTCTCACCATAGTTTAACAATGTATCCTTAAAATAATACAATCTACCCATTTAATTAAAAAAAAAAAACATCTGACAAGTACAAACAATGTAGGTAGTTGAAAATAGTTTACATACTAAAATGGAATCTAATATTGACACAGTGTAGTTAAATGACACAGTATGGAAAGAAAACCATGGCGGGCTAATACTTGACGTGGCGGGCTCTTACCATCTGCTCGTTTAATTCAGACATTTCTGTGCTAAAAGTAAAATTTGCTTGAACTATACCGATCCATTAAAATGGTTTCAGCAAGGTTCAAAGGATGGGCTTAAAATTATGAATGTTAATTGTGTTTATCTGTAGTCAATATCAAATCAAATCATTTATTGCATATCACATTACAAAAACAAGGTGGTACAGAAATTACGGTATACATATGACGCCCTGGGAGGGCACAGCAGTTCAAGAGGGCTTACTACTAGTTATTATACAAACTGAACGTGTTACATCTATATAATTTTTTTATCTTTATAACATTTTATTATTAGTTTTTATTATTATTATACATCTTTATTATTATTTATAACTTACACTATTAGGAAATTGCATTTCAACCATTTTTATCGTCAAAATAATCTTGTAAGCTGAAATAACATTTATCTATTAGAAAAGTTTTAAGTCAACAGTGTACTATCTCTGATTCCATATAGCTCTTCTGATTCTTTATGCTAGGGCGAAAGCATAACATAGTTTTGTGAAGTGCAACCTACATTCACCAAATCGATGCCTAAGATGCAAGTAAATTAATTTACTTAGTTTAGGTATCATCTAGATTATAATGCACTACTGACCCAAATTTTTATAATAAGTTTTATGTATATAGACTAAGATTTTATCAGAAATAAATTTTACTCTTATTCTTATTTGATGCTATCATGCTACATCAATGTCAAAAACATCGAAAAAGACAACTGGGCTTAAGAAAAGGAAGTTCTAAGTGACATCTGCCTTTACGATCTATGTAAAACTAGGCGTCAATTCTAGTAAATCTTTTTAATAATAAAAATTCAGTTAATTTTTATTTTTCTTTATCAAAAGGTTGCTTAAAAGAATTCGCTGTGAGCGATAAGGCCGCCAAATGTTATGATGCCTTTCTTTATTATTGTCTTATTTTGTTTCACTTTAGGTGAACGCAATAAAATAATATCACCCTATGTATATTTGTTAATCTTGATCATCATCTGTCTGCCATTTTCCGATTTTATGACATATGTCACAAGGAATCGTAAGATTCGACGAAGATAAATCTTACAAGATACTGGGCATCAGCGTGATCCTGCGTACTAGCTTGACCTGCGATCACCAACCCGCCTGCTCAGTGTGGTGATTATGGGCAAATACCACTAATAGAATGTAATTTATTGGGGATGCTAATATTCAACAGTTGACAGGACGAAGTCATTACGACGAGTCACATTAAAAGAAAGTGAAAGCCAAATAAGTGTGTGAATTTTAAGTAATAAAGCTTTAATGAATCCCATTAACTAAGGAGAGGAGCTTGACTATAGGAAGATTATCACTTTTAAACAAACATGTAACTAAAAAAAAAAATTGTGCGTATTTTATAATGTACAACACTGTCTGCCTTATTCACAATTACCAAGCAAGTTCCCATTTTACAGATAATTCATATAAAACTTTAATCTTAACTGCCGAGTATCTCTTAATAGCTTGATGATCTCCTAATCATTGTGAAAGGCCCTTTACGTCAGAGCATTGTCAATGTCAAACTGAAAATTTTAAATAACGAACGTTTTATTTAAAGCGAGTAGAATCGGCCCCGAGTGAATCAGTGGCGTCGCGTGCGCACGCTCACGCTAAACTATTTAAGTCGCGGCCCGGATAACGCTTTCCGCTCATCGCTGCTATTGTTGAGCGCTTCTAAACGCGGCTCCAGGAAGCGCTGAGCGACACTGTCATTACTGCGCTCGTGGCGCCGGGAGATAAATAATGTGAAGCAGCGTTCACAGAGTTCTATGTAGTCAGAATTATGTACTTATGACATACTAGTTAACCCCACAATACATAACCTATTTTTTTTCTGTTTTTTATATCAATTGTTTTATTTATGTTTTTAACCTTGTTCAAACAATAACGAGTATATAAAACAAAAGATTCAATTTGGTGCAGTCGATCAAAGTTATGCGCGTACATACCTTTTGATGAATAACTTTTATTTATGTAGAAGTGAAGATAGAACTAGAAGAAGTAGTAAAAAAAAATCAAATTTTTAAAAAATCTGACAATTACAACCATTATTTAATTCCAGATAAGTATCATATGAACTTGTGATTGGATACTGAATAACGGATAAACATACATGAATACTTTAATTATTATTCTAGTTGCATACTTCATATACGTAGAAAAACACCAAATATTTATATTAATGCACAAAAAGATTTGTCCTGTGTGAAAATCAAACCCACGGCCTCAGGAGCGCGTTGTGTGTATACTTGCCACCACGCCATATCGGTCGTCGTTTGATTATACTAATGGTGCAATACCCTCGTCAGCATTTAATTTTAAACCGGCGCTATTTGTTTAAAAGTGTGATAAATCTGTTCTGGCAACACTTTTGGTATGCAAATATTAATTCTTATCTAACGAATGATTAATGCTTTTAAAATCATTTGTACACTATTACAAGGAAATGTGAATTAAATATTTATTAATAATGAGATTATAGAAAGGACCTTAGGACCCTTTTCTTTTTTTTATTTACGTCAGTAACAAAATGCATTTACGCACTGTCTCCCGGCCAAAGGGGGAGACCGGGTGGGGATCACTGCGGTAGACGCGACCACCGCAGTCCTACCCACTAAAAATCTTCCGATGACGCCCACCGCTGTTGAAGAAGGGGCGGGGGGCCAGCACCAGGGGATTAGTAGTTTCTGGCACCCCGCCCGCGGCCAACGTCCCGGGATCAGAACCGGGAGGACCTCCTCAGAGAGGCGCAGTGTGTCGCGCCCCTCCTACCTCCTTGTGCGGCCATGACGTGACTGGCCGACTTCTGGGGGACTTTTCTTCTATAGCTAGACGGAAGGCGTAGGACCTTAGGACCCAAGCCAACCTCAACTGCAAGTGGTGCACCTGCCAGTCCACGAAAGAGACTCTGGAAAACATAACAGTTCCCAATAAGCGGCAATAGGCTCGCTCCTAATTATATTCCCACGTAATAACAGTATAATTATGACAATGACTATGATTTCCACTTATTTTTATTGAAATTCACACGGCCTGCTTTTGGCAAAATAGTTATTTCATTATATCACATGACAACCACATGTTACTCTATTTTATGTAAATAAATTTATTTCATTTCATATGTGCCGATCCTAGGTGAACTGGGAGCAGGGCAATAGGATGATGAGCAGTGTGTAAATCTGTCTTCACTTCTTGGCGGGAAAGTGAAGCGTCATGTCAGCAGTTTTGTTTGTAGAAATATCACAAATTTTAGAAAATATTGTGATATTTCTAACATTAATGTGTAATAACGGTGGATTATTAACCGTTATGTGTTTGTGAACGTACATGAGTGTTGGTAAATAAATAAGCAGTGCAACATCACTTTTCAAATTCTCTCAAGAAGTCCCTGTGAGATCTCAGTGTAGGCCCACATCTTTACTGAGGACTCAAGGGGTTTAGGGGAGGGCATCTCATTTACGATCTTTATTATAATCATCTTTATCATCTCATTCTCATTTACTATGATTTTTATGTTATTAATACATCTCCTACTTGACACAGGCTATCTGTGCAAATCGCACGAAGCCATTTTTTAAAAGGAAAAAAAAATCAGAGATTGTCCCGCTCTTAAAAGTATCATAAGTGGTACTTAACAGGGACACGCATTGAAACGCTTATTCTTAGAAGAAATAAAACACCAACTAAACTACAAATACAAATATTTATTCAGAAAATGCTTACAATGTACATATTAGGTCGGGGAAAAAGTATTTTCGCATAACGTAGGTACAAACTTATTATAAATTTTTTTTGACTGTACTATTTGTGTCTGGCTGGTTTTGGTAACATTAAAAAGGTTCCATTATAAAGAAAAGAAAAAAATAAAAAAAAGTTGTTTCCCGCTATTTTTCATTTGTTTTTCTCTCCGTAAAAATGAGTGAATCTAATGAAGAAATTCGATACATTTTAAAATTTTATTATAAAAAAGGCAAAAATGCAACTCAAGCAGTGAAAAAAATTTGTGATGTTTATGGACCTGATGCAGTGTCAGTAAGAGTAGCACAAATTTGGTTCAAACGTTTTCAGTCCGGAAATTTTGATGTTAAAGATGCACCTCGCTCTGGTCGCCCTGTTACGAATAAAATGGACGCCATTTTTGAAAGAGTGGAGCAAGATTGGCATATTAGTAGTTACGATGTAGCTGAAGAACTGGGAATTGACCACAAAACAGTTTTGACCCATTTGAAGAAAGCTGGTTATACAAAAAAGCTCGATATTTGGGTGCCACACGAGCTCACTCAAAGAAACTTAATGAACCGTGTACTCATTTGCGATTCATTATTGAGACGTAATGAAACCGAGCCGTTTTTGAAGAGATTGATAACTGGCGATGAAAAGTGGATCACGTACGACAAGAACGTGCGAAAAAGGTCGTGGTCGAAAGTTGGCCAGGCTTCACAGACTGTGGCCAAACCTGGCCTAACACGAAATAAGGTGATGCTGTGTATGGTGGGATTGGAAGGGCATTGTTTATTATGAGCTTTTACCGCCCGGCAAAACCATCGATTCTGATCTTTACTGCCAGCAACTGATGAAATTAAAGGAAGCAGTCGAGAGAAAACGGCCGGAATTGATCAACAGGAAGGGTGTGGTCTTTCATCACGATAACGCTAGACCACACACATCTTTAGCCACTCAGCAAAAATTAAGAGAGTTCGACTGGGAGGTCCTAGTGCATCCACCATATAGCCCTGACCTTGCGCTTCAGATTTTCACCTGTTTCGGTCTCTGCAGAATTCTTTAGGTTCTGTAAGGTTGACCTCAAGAGAGGACTGCCAAAACTATTTGTCCCGTTTTTTTGATCAGAAGTCCCAAAGTTTCTACAGTAACGGGATAATGTCTCTGCCCACAAAATGGCAGAAAGTTATTCAACAAAACGGTACATATATATTGTAAATAAATGTAAATAAACTTTGAAAAAAATGTCTTGACATATTTATATTTGTATTATGTATGTGTATTTAAGTTGTTAATGTTTTCTGTGGAAACTGTTCTGGTATTGTGTGCATCTACTGTTAATTACTTTTGTGTTACTTAAATACTATATGTTTTCCCTTGGGATTTAATAAAATAAAATAAAAATCACCTTATCTGATACAATAGAACTATAACACAATATCACTGCTCAATTTCAGCCAAATGGAGTTCATATTTTGTCCAAGTCCACCGATATTGAGCCGCCTGTGCCGCCTCTACTCCGCTTTGACCGGATGATAGGTTAATGGGTGGTAGGGGTGGTAGACCATCCACTACTAAATGCCGCTATTACATAACCTTAACGCCAGGCCATCGATCGTCGGCTTCGAGTTATATGCTGCGACCCCTACCACTGCCTTAGTATAGAAGCACTGCTACGATCGCGGGTCAGCTGCAAGATATATTAGTAAATGTGCCCCTTACCATTACATTAAGTTTTACCTTACCACTAAGTTCTTAATGATACTTATCTTAGAAATAATTAATTGGTGTAATTGTCAGAAAATATTTATTTATTTATATCAATAGGACTACGTGTTACGCAAATTCCTTTTGAATTGCGCAATATTGGAAATAAAGATATCAATGTGACTGTACTTCGAGTTGAAGATGTTCATTGCTCTATTCCCAAAGCGGTTTCCCGATTTATATAAGATATTTTGTCGTATTAATTATTACATTTGATCCGCTGCGCTGTGCTTATCAATTATCGATTACAAATTTATGTTTGTCGTAACAAATGAGCTGTCCGTAAACTAGGTTATCGGCGTGTTTCAATTGTGACTAAGAATTCGGGTGTAGCCATCCGCACACGCGTAGCGGGTATTCTTCCTTATAACACGCTGACATATAATAATTTAATTATTAATAATAATAATTTTTATTGGGTTCAATAAAACTTATACATAATGAGCTTACTGTTACAATAACAATTAAATGCTTATAATATAATAACCGAAGTACGGCACATACAACAACAGTAAGATTCGCTGAACTCCACACTAGGAATCCCTGTGTCGTGGAGATCAATATCTTTCCATTTATGTTATAAATATCTTACTCATAGCTTCACGGTTCTAGGTGGAAGGATTTGAGCACCAAAGTAAAGCAGAGCTTATATAGCTCTGTTCTTGGATGGGTTACCGTTTGTGTGGCATTTCATAACAAGCGTTACCGTGTTTCGGAAAGCACATTAAGAATAATACTACATGTTATAGTTGTTAAGTCGTGAGAGGCAGCCTTATTGGGCAGCAGCACAACAAACATCTGATTCTGCCAAACCGCATTGGGTCAGAGTAGTAGCGAACTACCTTCATACCTCTCTCCTTGGTTTGTGAGAGGAAGACCGCAAAAATTGCATACACATACTTATAATTTATTAATTTATTGATTTCATTATGTGTGTAACATTTTTGAGTCTCTGTAAAAAACAATATGTAGTAAATGAGTATATATTTGTATTTAATTTTATTAAAACCTTTACATAAGATGGAAAAAAAATATTTTTGTTTGCTGAAATACTATTTGTGCTTCGGGTACGGCAACTTATAACTATGGGAACCATTCAATTTGGCGTTGGTCTTTGTTGTTGAGTCTACTATTATTATTTATGTAATAAAAAGGTTAATTTGCAAAGGTTTGGCTTTTAGAAATGCGCCGTTCTCTCATCATCAGACAAGTAGACAATACGAGCCACAAAATAAATTACACATAGTCCAAAAGTATATTATTAATTAAACATAAAACCTTCTTCAGTAAACGTCATCTGACAGCAATATAACCGCGACAGCTTATCGCTCCGCTTAAGTAATGAAACCGTACCACTAAGAACATGCGTCAATCGCAATGCACTCGCCCAATTGCCAAGAGCTGCAATTGTTGGTGCTTGCATTGATAGCCAGACATATACAGACAGGCTAATATAACGTTGGTATTTATAAAGACTTCGTGACTAAGCCTGTCTTGAAAATATACATTTATTAAATTTATGGAAACACTAGCTGTTACCCGCGACTTCGTCCGCGTGGAATAGCATATCTTTGGGTAGCATTTACAATCCCCTTTACGCAATAAAAAGTAGCCTATATGCTTTCTCAGGGTCTAGACTATCTGTATACCAAATTTCATTTAAATCCGTTCAGTAGTTTTGGCGTGAAAGAGTAACAGACAGACAGACAGACAGACAGACAGACAGACAGACAGACAGACAGACAGACAGACAGACAGACAGAGTTACTTTCGCATTTATAATATTATATTAGTTAGGATATATATAGTATATAGTATATATAGTAATATAGTAATATTAGTAATTAGTAATATTAGTAATTAGTAATATTAGTAATTAGTAAATTAGTAAATAGCAAATTAGTAATATTAGTAATTAGTAATTAGTATTAGTATATTAGTATTAGTAAGGATTAAATTATCATCCCAGTTTAATAATATCCCAGTACAGAACGTGGCCCTGTGGCAAGACCCCTAGACGTAGTATTCAGAGGGTCTTTGGTTCAAAGCAACTATGACTTTTAGAAGCGATACGTGCGATAATTATCGCTTGCATTGTGCCTCGGAAAGCACGCACAAAGCCTTTTGATTAACAAATAGCTAGTTAAACTATAGAATAATGTTTTCCCTTTACATTGCGGAGGTCTGACGGCAATCGCCCCACGTATCTTATAACTGAAATTTTGCCAAAGCTGGTTTGACCAGTGAGCAGACCCTGGGCCATAAGCTTAAGTCTAGGGGTCAGGAATATTGGTACACATTCCGACTGGAAATCATGAGTTCATTTTCCACAGAACTCATAGATCAAACATTTTGGTACAGGAATACGAATACACAACAATAAAGTAAAAAGTACAAGTATTTTATATTGTTTTAATGTATAAATCTACAATCTTTAAAAACTTAAAATATGCCCCCTTGTTCAACAAAAACTGGAAAGAATAACTCTTTGGTAAAATATTCTCTTTATTTGATTTTTTTCTATAAAGGTATGTGTCCACTCCAATTATTACGTCATATAGTTCACCACGAAGCACTCGTAGCTCTGCGGTGCGATCGCCGAAGTACAGCAGAGTTTACAGAGGTCCTTGGATGGGTGACCGTTTGTGTGGCATTTGATATCGAGCGCTTCCGTGCTTCGGAAGGCACGTTAAGCCGTTGGTCCCGGTTATCACTAAATGTGGTAGTCGTTAAGCCATGTTAGAGGCCTAATGGGCGGCTTGATAAATTCTAACAGCAGGACGCCATACACCTGCCTCCGCCAATCCGCACTGGGTCAGCGTGGTGGAGTATGACCCATTACCCTCACACCTTGATATCTGAGAGAAGGCTCGTGCTCAGTAGTGGGACGTTAATGGGCTGTGATGATGATGATGATGATAGTTCACCTTGTGTGTTATAACAACCCATCATTACTGGAATAGTCGCTTCGGGCCCCTTATTTTTCCCTAGCAGATGATCTCAACGGGTCACCTTATGCCCCCTTCCAATACTGACTTCTACAAAAACATCATCTGCTACCTAACAAATAAACTTCAATACTATTTTGGTGTGCTCAAACATTTGTGTCTCATTATCTTTTCTGAAAATAATATTCTCTATAATAGCGCCCTGTAGTTTGTATCGATTCGTATTAATTAATTATTCTAAAATTTTATTACTAACTTTGACGACCGATATGGCATGGTAGCGAGTAAATCCGCGTGTTAAAACTGGTATGTATATTAAGCATGTATTTACAAAAAAAAGTATGTACCTATATATGTTTATCCGTTATTTAGTATCCATAACACAAGTTCTTAACAATACTTATCTTGGAACTAAATAATTGGTGTAATTGTCAGAAATACTTTCTTTTCTTTCTTTATTTTAAATAATGGCTTCGTGCGTCTAGCACATTTAGCCAGTGTCAAGTAAGTGATATATAAATAATATATAATTCATAGTAAATGAGAATAAGTGGTGACAAAGACGATAAATGGTAAACGAGATACCCTCCCCTAAGCCCCTTGAGTACTCAGTAAAGATGTGGGACTATACTGAGACCTCACATGGACTACTTCAAAGAAAATTTGAAAAGTGATGTTGCACTGTTTTGTTAGATTTACCAACACTCATGTATGTTCACAAACACTTAACGGTTAATAATCCACCGTTATTACACATTAATGTTAGAAATATCACAAATTTTAGAAAATAAAACAAAACTGCAGACATGACGCTTCACTTTTCCGCCAAGAAGTCGTCAGAAATACTTATTTATTATTATTTTTTAACTTGTTTTTAATTCTTTCCCCAACACTCTCGTCCAAACGGGACGAAACACGCAAAATACTTAATTTGTATAATTCTTTTTCGGTATATTATTTTTGTTGCAAGTTAGACAGCCTTGGTTCACTGTTTTATTTTCTTTTATTTCCGGAGCTGTGTTTACATCAGGTTCAGACTTATTTTCCCTGGGACAAGACTTTATGATGGTAGTCCAGGTCTTTTCTAGAATTGTCAATATGCTTATCACTGACAGACCCAGAAGGAACCCCTGTGAAAATACAAATAAATTATTTGTTATCTTTTAGTAGACAAACACAAATAATTAAGAAATGAGGGGGTAATTTAGTATTTTATATATGTTAGTTTTTTTTAAATAATGGTTTCGTGCGGTTAGCGCAATCAACCAGTGTCAAGTTCAAGATAAAAAAAATATATTTAAATCATAGTAAATGAGAATGACACATACATACATTCACGCCTGTTTCCCCGAAGGGGTAGGCAGAGGCATAATAATACGCCCATACTACGCCAATGATATAGTTGGTCCCATGTAATAGGTGGCGAGCCTATTGCCGCTTACCGGGCACTGTTATGATCGTCAGAGCCTCGTCCGTTGATCGGCAGGTGCACCACTTGCAGTTGAGGTTGGCTTGGGCTCCCTAAGTTTTGGTAGGATTTCTGGTAGGATGCGGGACGAAAAATATAAGTGACGAAATGTAGGTATGTTATTATACTTATTATGTATGTATTCATAAAGTAAACGACTAAAAGATCATCACATCAGCCATCTGAAGTCCACTGCTGAACATAGGCCTCCCCAATTGCTTTTCACGTAGATCGATCCTTTGCCGCCTGCATCCACCGGCTCCCCGCCGCCCTGACCAGGTCATCGGTCCATCGCGTGGGGGGCCGCCCTCTACTACGCTTGCTGATTCGTGGTCGCCATTCAAGCACCTTAACGCCCCATCGGCCGTCGGTTCTTCGAGCTATGTGCCCCGCCCACTGCCACTTCAGCTTGCAAACGCGCTTCGCTATGTCGGTCACACCAGTTCTCCTACGGATTTCCTCATTTCTGATTCGATCACGTAGGGACACTCCGAGCATAGCTCTCTCCATTGCACGCTGAGCGACTTTGAGCTTCCTTATGAGGCCCATAGTGAGGCACCACGTCTCAGTCCCAGACTAAAAGATATTATAAGTAAATAATGGATTTATGGATATTGATAGATAAGGCAACTATGGTGGTGTATTTTCGAAAATACCGCGCCAGAAGGACATTTACAGGCATTTCGCTTTCATTGAGCTGACGACTCACCACACTACCCCCAAGGTCTGATATGAAGAGGTTCCAATCGTAGTTATACCGCTCCTCGTACACAGACACCATCATGGAGTTGAAGTAGATGTAGAGCTGAAAAAGTAATCTCCATTGAGATATTTAAGACAAATAATATAAAAGAGGCTCATATTCAACAAATCTTTGTGTGTGTAAACATGAATATTTGTTCTGGTCTGGGTGTTTTCCCATTTTTTTAAATTAAGTATGTATTTTAAAAAAAAAGTATTTATGCATGTTTATTTGTTATTTAGTATCCATAAAGCAATTCTTAATTATAGTTATCTTGGCTCTAAATAATTGGGTTAATTTTCAATATGTATTTTATTTATTTTGCTTCATTATATCTTCAGCTTCATTATAGTGTTGCCTAACGTGTCACCCTGTTGGGAGGACACGGCGCGGAGTCGGGGCTGGGCCCTCCTGGCCGCGGTTGCGTACTGCGTCCGTAGATCCATCCGTCCGTACGGACGCGGCGTTTTGTTGGGTGATTTCCCATTTTCCTCTTCATACACACACACTAACACACACATATATACACACTCACACACACACATAAAAACACATATACTATATATACTTACAGTAATGGAGATGTGAGCACATTTAATTTAATTTATTTTTTTTTTTGTTGCCACCTATAGTGTTATATATAATATTCTAGCTAACAATAATGTATTTTAAGGAGGGTGGAGGCCTGGAGTTCTGAGATTCTGGCAGACTTACTGCCTACTTCATACTCCAGTCTCCCACAATCATAGATAAGTTTTGTGAATTGTTTTTATAAGTACCAATTAAGCATGTAATTTCTGTAATTTTGGTGAGAATATAAACATTATTTATTATTATTATTATTACTCTTGGATGTAATGTTTGGATATCAGTTGTAATCTGACACCTAGTGTGATTAATAACATACTTGGGTCTGTAAAGCATCAGTAGACTCAGACTTCCATTGGTCGGAAGAAGACTCCCAGAAGTGGGAGTGGCGGTCGTTGACGTAGCCGTTGTATAGGAAGGACTGGCAGAACCGCTGGCAGCTGCATTCGTGATGCTGGTGTAAGCTAATGACAATTTAAAATAATAATCATTTATATAAGGCAATAATGTAACAAATGGTATTACCTTCATGGTATAGGGATCCTACTAAGATTTAAGGAGCCCAAGCCAACCTCACCTGCAAGTGGTGCACCTGCCGATCAACGGACGAGGCTCTGGCGAACATAATAGTGCCCGGTAAGCGGCAATAGGCTCGCCACCTATTACATAGGACCAACAATATAATTGGTGAAGTGTGGGCGTATTAATATGCCTCTGCCTACCCTTTCGGGGAAACAGGCGTGAATGTATAAATGAATGAATTTGTAAATAAACATAGTACGAATAGTAGTGACATGCAACCATACATGCTTATAAGCAATGTACCCTGAGCCTAGGTCGACGACTTTCTGGTCTTACTGACTGCTACGCACTGCTTACCCGAGCTCCAGCGTTTCATTGGAACGACCTGTATACAGCAGAAGAAGAAGATAGGCTTATCATAACCTATTAAGTGGGTGAATCATAATAATTAAGAAGCAGTTACTCGCAATATATTAAAATTAAAATTAAAAATTCATTTATTCAAGTTTGGCTCAATAGAGCTCTTATGAATGTCATACTTATAAACTAACGCGCCCATTCACTGCGGGCGGGAGCTTGATCGTAAAAGAACGGGCAAGAAAATCGTCAAGGTTGGTTTTTTCTCCCGCCAGTTACAATTAAAATACATAATATTAAAACAATTGTGTTCTGCAGTCACAAGATTTGAAAAGTCATATAGGTTAACTTATAAGAATAAGAATAGAATAAAGAATAAAATTATTTATTTGGTCCACACAATTAGGTTCTTACATTTGAAGGCATAGGAATGCCAACAGAAAACAAAGAAAACAAAACAACAACAAAAAAAGAAAATCCTAAAATAAAATACGTAGACCAGAAAAAAAAATATAAATAAATATAAGACATGTGTAATTAACATCAGTTCAGCTTATTAGTGTTCCACTACTATATACTGGTCGCCTCTTACAAAACGTTGGTGATTCAGATTCAGGTCAGCTCCCCGTATGGATCCAGTGTTGAACTTCTGAATATTTATTTATTTAAAGACTTATGTTCACATAGAAAAAACATAAGCAAAATAATAACTAACTAAAGTAACTACAATGGTGGTGCTGGTCTCGTGAACGGGTGCCGCCAGTAGGGACTGGTCTGCTCATGTCTACTATGTTTATTCGTAATCATGCTCGTATAACATAAAGAACAGTTATTTTCTTCTTTTATTTTAAATCTCGTGACTGCAGAACACAGATTTTTGTAGACTTGTCAAATTGTTTTACTACTAAGTACATTTTCTTGTAACTGGCGGGAGAAAAAACTAAAAAATTCAACATTTTCTGCCCGTTAAAGGGTTAAAATAAAACTGGTAGTTGAAATATTTGTATTAATAATCTCACTCCATATACGAGGATATCAGGGTCCTCATAGAGGTGTAGTTGCTGCAATGGGGATATCCAGTTTCATTCATCCAGGGCCCGGAACACCCGGCCTCTGCTGCAGCCGTGTTCCACACGCAGTGCGTGGTGCACTGCAATTGGAATTCATCATTATTTTAGCCAATAAACGTCCGACTACTGAGCTTGGCTCACGAAACATGATAAGAGGGCTCAAAGAAGGAAATGGCTAGAAACACTTATTTGGAATGTATTTTAAGCTATTGCATAGCTTTTATCGCGGGCCTTGAGCGTGGAGACCGAATCCAGAAATTCCGTAACGAATAAACCTAACACCCCCCACTCCGACCGGCACAGCGGTGATATTGTTTAGTTTGTCCATCTATCGATAAATAGCAGAACTTTTAATGACTTAAAATCTCACGCTTGTCTCTTTAGTTCAGCAACCCGCCTTTAGGTGGCATTGGTTGTATCGGGTGGCTAAAATTTGTTTTCTTATCGGTCACCAAGCTCAAAGTGTTTGAATTAATATCAAAGACAAAGAAAAAAAAATACTGCATAAATAAAATAAATAAATAATTATAATTGCATAAGTTGATAAAAAAATCTATGTAATGGCTTCACCGCGGCAGTTCTAAGTGCTATATGTCTTTTTTTATTTATTGATATATTTATGTATATGTTTTTTTATTATTATTGAATGTATATGTTTTTGTTTAGTTGTTATTATTATTTTTTTTTTTTTCCCCCAATATTTATATAGATATACTAGTTTATTATTTCTTATTGTGATCCCACACATTAATCTCCGACAGTTCTGCTCTGGAGGAGATTTCTTATAAAAATAAGCTCACCTTTGTACATGTTTTTTTGTAACTGTGTTTTTTATAAATGTTTATATGCAATAAATATATATGGTTGCAGATTAAGCTTAAATCTTACTTTGGAACTAATTTTTTAGCTTTTAAGATTATTGATAAATTCATAGTATCTTAGCAGTGTCCCGGTTGCCATAACTTAAGCTTAAGACCCAGGGTCTGCTCACTGGTTTAACCAGATTTTGGCTGAATTTCAGTTATTATTTATGTTTAATGATTTCATTAAAGACTCCCATAATCTAAGCCTAAATTTGAAATGTCAGATGGCATGCCAAACATTGACCACGTTTTTCATACCTTATTAGCACTATATAAGTCCTGTTTGTTGCACGGATCTTCAGCTGAACTGATCATATCGTAGCTGTCTACTGACAGCTTCACGTCAATAGTCTCCCCGACGTTGCTGTACAGGTACTCAACCAATCCCCCGTTGGATACTGTTACTTCTAAAACCAAACATATTTTCATATTATCACACCCAAATATCTCTAACATACCTATGACCTAACTCAATAGGTCTTTGACGACCGATGTGGCGTGGTGGCGACAATACCCGCACTCCGGTCCCGAGGTCGTGGGTTTGATTCCCACACAGGACAAATCTTCGTGTGCATAAAACATAAATATTTATTTTTGTCTGGGAGGTTTGCTATGTGTATTAAGTATGTATATACAAAATAAGAAGTATGTATGTAGGTATGTTTATCTGTTATTTAGTATCCTTACCACGCGTTCTTAATGATACTTATCTTAAAACTAAATAAATGGTGTAATTTTCAGAAATTGAAAGAATATATATACATACTTAGTTTTATATGTAGGTAGAAATAGTTGTAGCAATAAATAAAATAAACAAATAATTTCTTTCTCAAGATAAGTATCATTAAGAACGTGTGGTAAGGATACATGAGGAGGTAGAAATCTTTGGAGATACGGCAACTGCATGGCACAGTTCGGAGGCGTCCTCTAATAAAAAGCGAGCTAGATAGATAAAAAAAATATATTATACTAATTACAACAAATTTTATTCTAATAAATAAATTACAATTTTGCACATACACCAATATAGTGTTTTTTTTAAATTTGCTTTGTACTTGCTTTTGTTTGTTTCCATTCTAAAGGCTTCAGGTATACTATCTAAAAGGTATGGAAGTCGTTTTTTCATAGTCCTGTCACCATAATTATTGTATTGTATTAATTGTTATTATTAGATCATATCAGCAATAAGGGCATACCAGTATACGGCTCCTTGTGGTAATGTATGAAGACGTGGTATCCAGGTGGGTAGAGGCTGATGCTTGAGGCCACGTCGTCAGCGCTGTGCTGCAGTGTCACCGAGAACCCTGTCTGCTTGGTGGCGCGCGAGCTGGCACACTTCGGCGTGAGGGTGTAGCATCGTCCATTGATGAAGCCTATGGTAGCTGTCACCTCCACATCTGATATATATTGATAGATAATGAGAATGCAAGCGGGAACAGTTTCTTTCAGTTTTAATAAATATTTTCTAACAATTACACCAATTATTTAGTTCCAAGATAAGTATCACTAAGAACTTGTGTTCATCATCATCATCATTTCAGCCATTCGAAGTCCACTGCAGAACATAGGCCTCCCCAATTGCTTTCCACGTAGATCGATTCTTTGCCGCCTGCATCCACCGGCTCCCCGCCGCCCTGACCAGATCATCGGTCCATCGCGTTGGGGGCCGCCCTCTACTACGTTTACCGGTTCGCGGTCGCCATTGCAGAACCTTGACGCCCCATCGGTCGTCGGTTCTTCGAGCTATGTGCCCCGCCCATTGCCACTTCAGCCTGCAAACTCGCCTCGCTATGTCGGTCACTCCAGTCCTCCTACGGATTTCCTCATTTCTGATTCAATCACGTAGGGACACTCCGAGCAAAGCTCTCTCCATTGCACGCTGAGCGACTTTGAGCTTCCTTATGAGTCAGGCACCACGTCTCGGTCCCATACGTCATCGCTGGCAACACACACTGGTCGAAGACTTTCGTCTTGAGACACTGAGGTACTTTGGACGAGAAGATTTTGCGTAGTTTCCCGAACGCAGCCCAACCGAGCTGGATTCGACGATTGACCTCTTTCTCGAAGTTGGACTTACCTAATTGGACTTTTTGTCCCAGGTATACGTACTCATCGACAACTTCGAGGGCCGAGCTTCCCACTATTACTGGGGTAGGCACAACATGGATATTTGACATGATTTTGGTCTTATTCATGTTCATTTTAAGACCTACCCTTCGGGAAGCTCTGTCGAGGTCTCCGAGCATTGTGCCCAGATCCACAAGCGACTCCGCTATGACCACTATGTCGTCGGCAAATCGAAGGTGAGTCATATACTCGCCATTAATGTTGATGCCGTAGTTTTCCCAGTCCAGTAGCTTGAAAACATCCTCCAGAGCAGCAGTGAACAGTTTCGGTGAGATGACATCACCCTGTCTCACGCCTTTCTGCAAGAGGATAGGATTCGTGCAATGGTCCAGTACTCGTACGGACATGGTGGCGTTTCTGTATAAACTCCTCAGAACTTCGATATACCGATGATCAATGCGGCATCGCTGCAGGGACTGAAACACTGCCCAGCTCTCGATCGAATCAAAGGCTTTCTCATAGTCCACAAACGCTAAGCAAAGTGGCTGGTTATACCCCTCGGTCATCTGTATAACCTATCGCAGCGTGTGAATGTGGTCTATGGTTGAAAAGCCTTTTCGGAAAACGGCTTGTTCGGGAGGCTGGAAGTCGTCAAACCTTTGACCGAGACGGTTCGTGATGACCCGTGAAAACAACTTATAGACGTGGCTCAGTAGCGTGATTGGCCTATAATTCTTCAAAAGGGATTTGTCACCTTTCTTGAAGAAAAGGACAACCACACCACTGGACCACGCCTGTGGCGTACGTCCCTCGAGAATGACGGTATTAAAGAGCTTCTGGAGTACCTTAAGTACTGGTGTACCACCCGCTCTCAGAAGCTCTGCTGTCATCCCGTCTTCCCCCGGTGCCTTGTTGTTTTTTAGTTGTTTCAGGGCCATCCTAATCTCGTACAGGCTGACGTCCGGGATGTCTTCGGTGGTATGTCGGGTTAGTTTGGCTCTAGGGTCTTTAGCCAAACAAGTAGCGGGATCTTGCGTACTGGTATACAACTGTCCATAAAACCTTTCGATCTCCCTCATAATCTCAGGTCTCGACGTGACTAGACTGCCTTCGTTGGTCTTCAGCTGTGTCAACTGACTCTGACCAATAGACAGATCCCGTGCGAACACTTTTGAACCCCTGTTCCTCTCTATTGCATCTTCAATACAATTTGTATTGAATTTGCGAATATCGAGTCGCAAGGATTTCGAGATCTGTCTATTGATGAGCCGGTAAGAAGACGCTTCCACTGAAGACTGCAATCGCATGTCTCGTCGCGCTTCCATGAGATTAAGAGTTTGAGTCGACAGTTTATTGGTTTTAGTTTGTCGGGTCTTATAATGTTTGGACCCGACAACGTGGACAGTCTCAACCAGCCCGCCGCTTATATCGTCAACGGTTACGCAGTTCTCCAGACCTGCGAAGCGATTTTGAAGCTCGAGCTGAAAGTTCTCGGGGTTTTGAATATGGGCAGCTGAGGGTCGGAGCGTAGACCTCATCAAACGGGACCTTTCAAGCTTTATATTAATATTCAATGTGCCCCTTACCATTCGGTGATCGCTACCGGTTTTCACCCTGGCGATCACAGAGACATCATTGAATATTTGTCGCTTAGTGGTCATGATGAAGTCTATCTCATTCCTCGTGAAACCATCGGGGCTCAGCCAGGTCCATTTCCTGTGTGGTGGCTTCCTGAAGAAGGAGTTCATCATAAAGAGGCCCTCCTTCTCCATGAAGTCAGCCAACCGCTGTCCCCTATGGTTCCTTCGCCCTATTCCAAATTGCCCCACTTTCTGCTCGTCACCGCTTCGTTGGCCTAGCCTTGCGTTAAAGTCTCCCATAACAACCGTGTAGTGAGTCGGTGAAGTATGAATGGCCGCAGAAATGTCATCATACAATATATCCACGTCCTCGTCAGGGTGTGCCGAGGTCGGTGCGTAAACCTGAATTACCTTCAACGAATACCGTTTGGTGATTCTGAGTATTAGGTACGCTACCCTGGTCGACACACTCCGAATAGACACGACGTTGTTACGGATAGACTTCCGGACGATAAAACCGACACCACCTTGGGACAGGCGATCGCCCTCCCGGTGGTAGAGCAAGTTGCCGGACTTAAGGATTACCGTATCCTCTCCCTGTCTACGGACTTCGGATAACCCGATAATGTCCCAGTGCAACCGCTCTATTTCCTCCTCCAGCTCGTCAATCTTCTCGTCGGTCCTCAGTGTGCGCGTGTTATAAGTTGCCAGGTGCAGAAGTCGTCGTTTTGGGTGGTAGCCGGATCTCTGCCGGTGATTCTTAGCACCCCCTGCCCCGCCGTTACCAACACCGCTACCGTAATCTGGAATAGCGGGGCCGCCGGGGACTGGGGGCCGTATACGCGTGTGTGCCATTTTCCATTTGGGGGTATTTGCCCATAATCACACGCTGGGCAGACGGGTTGGTGATCGCAGTTCCAGCCAGTACGCAGGATGACGCTGCTGCCCATCATCCGGTAGCATTTCTCTTCGTCGATTTTTACGACTCCCCATGAGATGAGAAGGGGTGACGCTATTCTAGGCCGGCGCCACACGGCCAAACTTTTGAACTTGTGTTAGGAATACTAAATAACGGATAAACATACTTAAATACTTTTGTTTTGTAAATATATACTTAATATACATAGGAAACACCCAGACCAGAACAAATATTCACATTAATGCACACAAAGATTTGTGCTGTGTGGGAATCGAACCCACGACCTCATGAGCGGAGTCCAGGTAAACTTACCCTGATACGATATCGGTCGGATGCGTGCTGGCCTGCCCAGCGTGGTGGTTATGGGCAAATATCCCCAATATAATGTAACCTATTAGAAAGGCGAATGTTGAGCAGTGGTCTTTTTAAAGCTGTTAAATAAAATATATATATATATATACTTTATTGTCTTTAAGATCAACATGATCATTTAGATTCGTCAAACATTCACACACAAAATGGAAATTCGATATATTTTTTTAACAACAATGAAAGAGATATGAGCGGTACCGTAGTAGAGAAATAAAAGCAAATGGATTCTTAGTCAGAATTTGTCAAGGTTTGTCAGTTTATCTGTCTGTTGTGGTTTTTCTCAAGATTTGTCAGTCTGTCGGTGACTCTTAACTCTTGTTATGATGATCTGGTGCAATACCATAGGGAAAATGTCGTTATTATGATTAGCATCACAAACTTACTTTCCATGTAGCCATCCAACCCATATTGCGCGAAGAATTCGCTGGAGTCATACGTGATGTCGTTCCAGAGTTCGTCCAGGGGTGTGGAGAAGTTGTAGTCAGTCCACGCTGACGTGAGGCGAGGGTGGCCGAACAGGTTATACTCCTGGAAAGTTTCAAGGGCTATGAGAACGTTGATGGAAGTTTTATCAGTGTTTAGTCGAAATTAAAATAATTAAGCAAGAAATTTAAGTCTAAAGTCTATTAAAATAAAACCGTTGTAAAAAATGTAGTATGTATTCCTGCACTTCACTCCAGAGGTCGTGGGTTCGATTCCCACACAGGACAAATCTTTGTGTGCATGACCATGAATATGTGTTCTGGTCTGGGTGTTTTTGTATGTATATTACTATGTATATAACACAAGTTCTTAGCGATACTTATCTTGGAACTAAATAATTGGGGTGATTGTAAAAAAATATTAATGTGTTTATTTATTTATTGCATGCAGGCGACATATAGTTGATTGTAGATACCTAAATGGGAGTTTTATTTCAGCTGTGGGCTTTATATTCTGAATTTATATTGATGATTATCATCACCATCATATCCTAGCATTGTCCCGGTTGCCCTATACTTAAGCCCAGGGTCTGCTCACTGGTTTAACCAGATTTAGCTGAATTTCAGTTATTACATGGAGCGACCGCCGTCTGACCCCCGTAACCCAGAGGGAAACCTCATTCTATGGTTAAACCAGCTGTCCGAATGTTAGAAGGCACTAGCTTCCTAATAACGACTGCCATAAATGTTCATGACAGCCGGGACCAACGGCTTAACGAGGCATAGGGCAAGCTAATTTATAATAGATAGATAGATAAATAGATATACTCTTTTTTGACCAAAATAACTTAAAAACTACAGATTACAATGAATATTGAAACAATGAAAAAGCCAATCTTGGCGGTCTTATCGCTAAAAGCGATCTCTTCCAGACAACCCGACGCAAAGGAGAGAACAGGAAAACAGTAGGCAGAGCACAAAAACACGCATGGCGCCGCGACTAATTGAAATGAAGTTGATTAGATAGTAATATATTTTTGAATTTAAATTTGAAACTTGAGATATTACGCTACTTTTACTACTACGCTACTACTTTTATGTTCTGCATCCAGTATAGTTCGGCCGCCTTGACTAGAATGTTCCACCTTGTGGTGTAGGTACCACTAATTATACTCACCAGCAATTTCTCAAACTTGTAAGGAGGTTCTCTGCAGAATGTGACACTGGGGTACATGATGGTCTTGTTGAAGTCGAAGTGAGTATACGTCGTGATCGGTCGGTCAATCAATTTCGTTATGCATGTTGATATCTTCGAAAAAAAATAGTTTTATGTTATTTGACTTATATTTTATTATAGGTGTATAGGGATCCTACCAAGACCTAAGGAGCCCAAGCCAACCTCACCTGCAAGTGGTGCCCGCCGATCAACGGACGAGGCTCTGGCGAACATAACAGTGCCCGGTAAGTGGCAATAGGCTCGCCACCTATTACGTGGGACCAACTATATAATTGGCGGAGTGTGGGCGTGTAATGCCTACCCCTTCGGGCAAACAGGCTTGAATGTTTGCATGTATGTATTATAGGCGAAGTGTGGGCGTATAATATGCCACTGCCTACCCCTTCGGGGATCTTAGTATTGCTTGCGGAGATGCCAGTGGTCACTTTCTATCGTCATTACTAATTATCTAATACTACATCTTGTGTACCCCGCCGTGCTGTGGATTGTACCTACCCACTTACTCACTGAACTTTATTATTATTATATTTTTTTTTAATTGTTATTTTATTTTGTCATATAAAATTGTGTATTAACATTAACATAAGTAAAACTGTTTGTCTAACACTAATATAAAATTGTTGCTCAAACCAAAACTTAGATTATGTGTTATTGAAGAGCGGTGTCTCCTGACACAGGCTTATTCAAGCATAAAAGGAGGCACCAGCTACTAGATATTCTAATGTACCAGGTTGATTATGAAATATAGAATTTTATTATTATTATTATTTATTATTATCGCAATCAACAACGGAGTTTATCTTAAAACTTTAGAAGCAACAACAGCAGATACGAAACTTTTAATAATAGTAATTTTAATAATAAAAATTAAATAACAGTAATTTAATGGTGATTATTTACAGAGACTAAAGCGAATAAACGGAATAATAATAACCACTCCCAGGCGTGCAATATAACAATAGGTACTTTAATACACATTTACATGTAGGTACTCGCTTGACACTTAGTCTTTATCAAGAGAATACTCCTTGAAGATACAGTTTCTTTTTCATTGTTTATACGGCGCCCTTCCTCCTCTCTCCTACACTATGCTGTGCCCGACAGGGTCCACAAATGTACCAAATTATAATATTCACCACCTTATAAAACCATTTTGGAACGCAATAAAGTATTGAGTATTGAGTTTAAAGTACAGTTTGAGGCTACCCTACGTGATAGAATCAGAAATGAGGAAGTCCGTAGGAGTGACCGAAATAGCGAGGCGAGTTTGCAGGCTGAAGGGGCAATGGGCGGGGCACATAGCTCGAAGAACCGACGACCGATTAGGGCCTTAAGGTTCTTCAATGGCGACCGCGAACCGGCAAACGTAGTAGAGGACGGCCTCCCACGCGATGGACCGATCTGATCAAGGCGGCGGGAAGCCGATGGATGCAGGCGACTCAGGATCGCTCAATGTGGAAATCTATTTGGGAGGCCTATGTTCAGCAGTGGACGTCAGATGGCTGAGATGGTGATGATGATGATGATGATGATTGAGTTTAAATAGGAACTTTCTGTGGCCTACTCTTGTGTGGCGACTGAGCTTCCTGGCAAGGATTTCCCACAGCTTGTGGGGTCATCACAGACGGTTTATTTATTTAAACTTTATAGCACAAATTAAAATTATAATCTACAAAAGGCGAACTTAATGCTGCAAGGCATTCTCTACCAGCTAACCTTTGGTTTAGCAGAAAAGTATGAGGCAGTACGAATAAGAAAACATATAAACTTACATAGAATTAAATATGTGTTATTAATAAACTACATATACCTATATACAAAATTAATAGTAATTGTAATATGTAGACTCTATCAGATAAGAACACCTCAAGAAACAACCCTTTAAAAGTAGCCTTGCTTTCTGCTAACCTTATGTCAATAGGGAGGGAGTTCCAAAGTTGAATAGCTTTTATGCAGAAAAAGTTCGACATAAAACAAGTTCTTAATGTTGCAGCAACGCCCTGGTACTGCAAGCATCCATAGACTTCAGAGGCTACTTTTCATCATGTGGGCCGCATAATTAAGTGCCACAAATGTGGTATCAAATAATAGCACTTACTTGCGTGCCGACCACTCCTAAACAGGCAAGTACTACACAGCTTTTGATGATATTCGGCACGCTGCAGCAGGCTCTGAACATTTCCTTAAACGTCGGATTTGAATGTTCATTCTACAAAACATAATGTTATAAAATAGTTAATACAACTCTTTAATTTTTTTCTTATTATTTCAAATATATTGCAGGCAGAAATTTGAATTTGAGACTGGATTTATAATTAAATCTTATAATTGTAGGCTTGTAAGAGGTTTTTAACACTAATCAAGATGAATTGAATATCAATGTCATCTTTTCGATATTTTCTAGCGCTAATGATATTAATACTAGTTTTTTTACTTTCATCTATATGAATCTTCTTTTTGTGTGTTCATTAATCTATTTGACAATGAAACCTCCTTGGAAAGGAAACAATAAAAAATTTACAGACAAACGTAAAAACTCCCCTTTTGAAGCAGATTAAAAAGATTTTTCAATATTTCTTATAAGCTTTAAAGTGGACTTCTTAATGGGAAAGTGAAGAGTCATGTCTTCAGTTTTATTTTACTTTCTAAAATATGTGATATTTCGAACATTAATGTGTACTAACGGTGGATTATTACCTGTTTAGTGTACTTCAACGAACATGAGTGTTGGTAAATAAAACAAAACAGTGCAACATGATTTTTCAAATTCTCTCAAGAAGTTCATGTGAGATCTTAGTATAGTCCCACATCTTTATAGTACCCAAGGGGTTTAGGAGGGCGTCTCATTTACCCTTTGTCATCTTTATCACCACTCATTGCCATTTATTATGATTTATATATTATAAATATATCTCTGACTTGACACTGGCTAAATGTGCAAAACGCACGCAGCTATTATTTAAAAGAAAAAATATTTAGAAGTGACGGGTACCCATTTTGACACAATGAAAGTTCTTGTGCTTCCGATAACAGGACAGAGAAATCTTACAAAAAAAAACATTTATCCTTACGTTTTGTACTTTATCCTCTGTCATTTTCACTTTATTTCGGATTACTGCCTCACTTGCGTGTAAATGTTACCAAATTGTGTATGACACTAATTCTGAATGTAATTTCTCACTGTCCTACTAATAACAGTTTCAGCTTAGTTTATGGGATTCATAAACACTTCAATCATACACGTTGATAGTAGATTATTGCATTTTGTTATTTATAACATAATATCTTGTTAATTTGTATTCTGCAGTATGTTTATTCATGTATAGTGAATGGTCTATTTTTTGTATAAAGTAGGTATTAGATGCTATTAGGTAATTTGCGGTGCTCTGTGGTCGGAAACGATCACCGAAGTACAGCAGAGTTTACAGAGGTCCGTCCTTGAATGGGTGACCGTTTGTGTGGCATTTGATATTGAGTGCTACCGTGCTTCGGAAGGCACGTTAAGCCGTTGGTCCCGGTTATCACCAAATGTGGTAGTCGTTAAGCCATGTTAGAGGCCTAATGGGCGGCTTGAAAAATTCTAACAGCAGGATGCCACACACCTGTCTCTGCCAATCCGCACTGGGTCAGCGTGGTGGAGTATGACCCAATACTATTACACCTTGATATGTGAGAGGAGGCTCGTGCTCAGTAGTGGGACGTTAATGGGCTGTGATGATGAGGTAATTTAAATTAGCTGGCTCGGAACTGGCACTTAGATTCACTTACACTTAATTATTTTTTGTTTTTAAATTGTTTTGTTGCATGTAAGTGAATCTAAGCTTCGTGATTTCAGTGTTATAATATTTCGATCGTTTTTTTTTATGTGTAATTATGACGTTTTCATGTACTAAGTATAATAGTTTATGAAATAAATAATTTTTGACTTTTGACTTTTGAAATTGTTTTTTATAAAAACATATTTCTCGACGTGGAGGCAGCTTCTACTGTTTTTTCTACCGCCCGTAATATTACACGCCGGACTAAAAGGGCCGGAACTATACGTAAGAGGAACTAGAAACCCAGGGGCTAGCATAGTTCAGTTCTAGCATAGAGACCTCTAGATTAAATGTTTCAAATGGTGTAAGGAGGATTGCCCTTCACTCACATTGGCACTCACTGGAAGAGATTGAATTTCCTGTATCACTTTACGCTACGCATTAAATTTGTTTCATTTGGCCATTTACTATTTTACGTGCGTAGGGATCCTAACAAGACCTAAGAAGCCCAAGCCAACCTCACCTGCAAGTGGTGCCGCCGATCAACGAACGAGGCTCTGGCGAACAAAATAGTGCCTGATAAGTGGCAATAGGCTCGCCACCTATTACGTGGGACCAACTATATAATTGGCGAAGTGTGGGCGTATTAATATGCCTCTGCCTACCCCTTCGGGGAAACAGGCGTGAATGTATGTATGTATGTATTTTATAAACGTCCCGTCGTTACAGTGATAACAGAAACAGGCAGGAAGGTGACAGAAAACATTTTACGAAGCTTTTTAATAATCAATTGGTCAATGTCAAGTTTTATGGTCTTGAGCACTCCACCAGTTATACGCTTATCGATAAGCGCCTGAAGGTTAGATTACATAAAGTTTTTTTATCAGCTATAGTTGCTCAGTTTCAACGTGTAGTGACATCTATGTGTAAATTGTTGTAACCACCTTAATCGTTTGTTATTCAGTATATTATTAGGAAGAAAAGAAAAGAAGGTTCTATATTTGTCAGTATGTATATTTTTTTCTTGTTTCATCACCGATATTTTTCATTTATTTTCGGAGTCGTTTTAACTTTGCTGTTTAAAGTTAATTTATTTCATATTCCTTTCTAAAGAATGAATACGAACAAAGCGTTTGATTTGCTATAAGTACACGCCTTCCCATATTTTTAACACAAATGTCGGATTTTCTTTTTTTTAATTAAACTATTTGGAGCGATTTAAATTAGAAATATTGCATTTGATAACCGGAACATCTAGCTTGTCGTGTCTTCCTGGGTGGAAATAGAAACTACATCCTTAGGAGCACAGTGATATACTGACCACTGCACCACATTAATTGTCGTCGAATGCCATAGGTACATATCTACAGTAATCCATTTAAGGACTGATCACCAAAGATGATTTCGTTGTCTTTCCCGTTCATCTAGGCTTAAAAAAGGGTTTGATACCCAATGTCAATAATCGTATGATCAACGTTGAAATAATCAACGCCCTAATATCAACAACTTGGAAGACCAACGATTCACAAGATCCACTGATCAAAATATCAACAGTTAAACATATGAACATCCATAGGTCCATAGGTCGCTGGTTCACATCCGGCTCGAAGGACCACAATGTACGGTGTGCAGCTTAGTTGACCACGTAACACCGTATAGAACGATAGTTGTAGAGTAGATAGTTGAAGTAGTAGGATGAGCACGTCAAAGAGAAAGATCACTGAAGTTTATAAAAGTATAATAAACGTAAATTACAAGTAGTTAGCTAGTTGGAAAATCTTCTCTTGAGTAGTGACTGTTAGGGCAGGGGGCCTACCGTCGAGTTCGATGGCAATCGATTATGAGGCAAAATGGATTTCGAATTGATTCTGTCGTACCGCCGAACTCATGGAAATCGAAACAAAATGGCGTTCTCCATTTACCTATTGGTCTGTCACGGACTGAAGGTCAAGAATGAGAGGTGGCTGTCGGCAGTTTCCCCGGTACGGATTAATGAACGTAAACAAAGTTTGATCTAGATGGATTACCGGTAATCCATCGAATTCGGCGGTAGGCCCCCAGTTATTGGCGTACTAAATTGTATAAGGTAAGTAAGTAAGTGTGCGCGTGCGCCTAAATGTAGGTCGCTGCGTACATTTAGGCGCACATTTAGCAAAAGTATGTACAGTGGCTTACCCTGTGGGTTTGCCCGTACAGTTCTCAAGATCGACAAATCAAAAGATCGCCAGGAAAAATTACAACATTTTGGTATAATATAAAAAATGTGTTGATTAACACATTATTCACTAACTTCGTTTCTGAGCAAGGTGTCATCTCCAGACCAGATCACTACGTACCTACATTATTGACAAATAAACTCTAGATTCATTAGGTTCGTTCAACAAACCTGTGTATTTGTTGCCGTCAATACCTAACTACATAAATTGGAATAAGTGTTTATATGCTTATGTCTTTCCTATTTCCTATGATCCCGGGTCTTTTAAGCGGGGCGTGGAATGGCATTCTAGCAGGCCGTCATGAGTGGATGCGCTTTGTACCGTGCCCATTCCACGGTATGAAGCGCTTTCATTTTTTATTGTACTGCATCGACTGCTTACCATCATGTAGTCATTATGACGTGTCACATTAAAAAAATATATATTTCAACGTTGATTATTGACATTGGGTATCAAACCCCTTGAAAAATGTATACCTCATCACTGACAGTAACTACTATTGATATTTTCCGCTTTTTGGTGAAATGAATTGAATCGAAAACCTGGCCTTGTCCAAATGATCATTTGATTAATCCCATTGTCCAGCAAGCACCTGACTAATTATGTTTATTTTTTTTTGTTTTGATAAGGAGTATGACAAAGCTAGATATATGATAGTAAATTCTTTAATAGACATAAAAATAAAAATATTACACATTATAACAATTGCAAAAGGAAAGTGATACAATCAACGGCTTTGTCGCTTGCAGTGTAAGTAATTCCAGGCAGGCTTTTCTTGAAAGCTATGCTTATATTTATGGGGTTAACCCCTAGAGTACAAAACGGAACGGAGTTTTTCCACGGTGTCATTATCATATCCTTTTGTTTTTACCTGTTTCGTAACAAATTGCATTTAAGCCATGCCTCCCGGCTAATGGGTGGACCGAAAGGGGAGTGTGGAGCTCACCGCGGCAGATGCGACCACCAGCAGTCCTACCGACTAAAAATATTCCGGCGACGCCCGCCGCTATTGAAAAGAAGGCTTTGTAGTGTCTGGCACCCCGCCCGCGGCCAACGTCCCCCCGGTTCAGAGCCGGGAGGACCTCAGAGACGCGCCTCTCCTACCTCCTTTTGCAACTAGGTCATATGTGGCCGACTTCTGGGAGGGTCTATGGTCAGAGGACCCCTGCTGCCGCAGCCTAAGACCTCCCTGCCGCTGCCCGCCCGCTGTGCCATCGGCGTAGCCGGAGAGAGAGCGGATCCCGTTCCTTCGCAGAAGGAGGTCATTGCCTCTCACGCTGTCTCGTTGTCGACAATCATTCGCATGATAATAGGCAGCGAGAGAGCATTTCCTCCCAGGGCCGCATGTTGATGACAGGCGTGACCAAAGGCTGAAAGTGCTTTCCGAGGCACGGTACAAGTGACATATTTGCTTTTTCCACATTTATTTCTAAACCGACTGCTTACCATCATGTAGGATGTGGGCATTATAATAAATCACTTTAAACAATATACCGATGTGTAGCACGCCTAGTTAGAACACATGTAAACAATACTGTTAGTTGTCAAGTACGAATATTTGTAAACTCTAAAGTGGCTGAATGTACACAATTATATTTTACAAATATAAATACAAAATATTTATTGCCAAATCATAATGTGTACATATGTGTTATACAATTTTAGGACCAATTTTATGGACCCTGTCGGGAACGCAACTTTAAGAGTGAAGAGACGGGAGTTGTAATCATTAATTATCCGAATACTAAAAATAAAACTTGTGAAAACCAAAAAATCTTACTTCATTTAACTTATAAATCCTACAATCTATCTCTAAGAATCACAAACATGTATTATATTATATCTTGACGGTTAAATATTCCGTAACATATAACATTTATTAATCAAAATAAATGCTACATCACTTTGCTCGTTTTGTAGAAAATGGGGTAAATTGTTGTAAATTTTTTGTAGACATACTGCAGGTGCTTGAAGTGCTTAGTTTGAGACGTGTGGCTGGTATAACTAATTTGTTTTTGCATCTGAGTGAATATTTAGATGGTACATCTTCGCGTTTCAAGTAAAAATCTTTATATTTTCGGTCGAATTTGCATATCTCTAAAATATACAAGCAAAGTAGGGTTAGGATTTTATTCTTTGTGAAATATTGTATTTATGAAAATTTTAAACATACATAATACATAGCAGAACATCAATTTTTTGTTTTGAATACATATAACAATAGGATATTCAATAACACGACAGTAGTAAGCTCAAAGCATTTTATTTAAACTACAAGTTAGATTTAATATTTACAATAACACAAGCATTACATTTATTAACTTACTTAAAATATCACTTTTGTAAAGGCAAAGGCACAAACACACAGTAAGTACACTCGACGTACAACACATTCATGAAGTACAGTCGGCCAACTAGCTGAATACTTTTGTACTATGTCGCACCAGTTATTGCATAAAACAATAAGGTTGCAGCTTACACTGTTGACGTTCTAGTAAGATACACAAAGTACTTAACAGCTCAGCCATATCTGAAGCCGACGACAACAAATTCAACCCGTCATCATCACAATAAATAAATAAAGCGGTAACGTTTTATCCTCACTTAATTTTGAAAACAAGGTTCTCATAATGGCTCCTGAAATATGCAATAATGACTTAAAAAATGCTTGATGACACCAGCCAACCACAGAATAAAACAGCGAAAGATATAGGAGCAAGAGACGTGGCTGCGTTGGGGTTGAATTTTGAAGCTATCTTATTAGTTATATTGAGAAACTTATTCTTATACTTGTCTAGAATGTCTGACCTAGCGGTGACGTCACAAGCAGTATGGCTGATCGCATCCAGCACAGGAGCAGAAAACACTCTAAAGTTCACTTCATTTAAATCTAATTTGCCGTACATCCAAATCGGCATGCGATTGGATAGAATCCAGAGGTTGTCGTTATAATCAACCTTTATGTCACTGGGGTAGACCATCGTTTCCTCGTTCATGTATATTCTTCCTTGATTCTTCATTTTGTAGTCCTTGTTCGAAGTCCTCCAGCAAGCAACGGCGTTCAGATTAACGAGCGAGTAGAATAAAACTCCTGTTTTTGGGTCAACGAAAGAAACACTAGACTGGGCATTCGGTCCTCTGCTGCCTAAAGTTTTGAACGCTTCGAAGTTCCCGTCAGCCACTGATGTGTTTCTTAAGTACTCAGTAGACACTGAGAATTCGTTGTAGCTTGCCATTGGATGGAAGTACAGAGTGCTGTAATTATCAGCATTGGGTGCAGAAATTCCGAGACCAAAGATAGCATCGGTCCAACTGAAGTTGTGTCCTTTGACGCTGAAGTCGCAGGCCAAGGGATCAGGATGGAAGTAGTGATGAGTGATTCTCCAGGACTCGTTCTTGCCGAAAGAGTATACGACAATACCTGGCTTTCCTAAATCTCCAGCGTATGCGTATGTATTTTCACAGTCAGAGTCTTCTACTGCTATGTTAGCAAAGCCGGAATCTTCTTTGACTTGGTCCGATGGGAAGACATACTTTCTGATAAGGTTGTCGTTCTCGAGGTTGTATATTATGATGGATGGAGGGTATTTGATGGTATTATTTTCCAAAGTGCCGATTTTCCCGTTGTCGAGGACCCACAGGCGACCGCATCGATCATAGCGGACCCGGTAGGGTGATATGATTTCGGAAGGCTTTCCGTCGAGGCCAGTGGTGTGAGCTGCCCAGCTGGGGTACGGGATCAGTAGGGGGGATGAGGTTGAATTGTCTGAAAAAAGAAGAAAAAATAGGAATTTTAAAAGCTGCATTATTCGATATTTTAATAAAAATAAAACTAATCTCAACAATATTTTTTTTATACGTAATTAAATATGCATCCACAACGCAGTTACTGTTTGTTGAGCAACATGGTAATATTCCGTAACATACTATAACTTTTACACTATTTTAGATGTGCTGCATATAACATTTTGCTAATTTATTGATTCAGGCGTTACTTTGCGGAAATCCATTGTAAGCAAGTGATGGATTAAAAATATCTTTGTAACAATTCCCGCGCTACTATAATTTCCCGAAAAATCGAGAAACTATTCAACACGACACGTGTTTCGCCCTTACACAGGGCATCTTCAGGTAAGATAGGAGCCTCAGAACAACGATGTCTTCACGACCAACGCTGAAACGAGAGTGACACTCTCGTTTCAGCGTTGGTAACATTTTGCTGTCGGTTGTTACTGGGAAACACTTGGAAACTTCATCATCATTTCAGCCCATTAACGTCCCACTACTGAGCACGATATCATATACATATCAAGGTGTGAGGGTATTGGGTCATACTCCACCACGCTGACCCAGAAGGCAGGTGTATGGCGTCCTGCTGTTAGAATTTATCAAGCCGCCCATTAGGCCTCTAACATGGCTTAACGACTACCACATTTAGTGATAACCGGGACCAACAGCTTAACGTGCCTTCCGAAGCACGGAAGCGCTCGATATCAAATGCCACACAAACGGTCACCCATCCAAGGACTGACCTCTGTAAACTCTGCTGTACTTCGGTGATCGTTTCCGACCACTGAGCACCGCAGAGCTACGAGCGCTTGGAAACTTTGCCAAACAAAAAACAACTGTTGTCTGGATGCACCGTAACGATTACATACTATCCACTTTAACAATGTTGATGAATTTTGACATAAAAATCTCACAGGATAAAGACGCTACTTATTGTTATATGCATTACTTTTAGTATTATTTGGTAAGTAAGAAGTAGACAAACGGAAAAAAACCTTAGTTGATATAACATTCTGGAATTAGTAAGTATTTCATAGTGACTTTTGCCGATTCATTTAGTTTTCTCTCAACCGTTAGCCTCATTGCATAATGAAACTTCTTCATAACCTATTGTTCTTAGAGCAATACAGCCGAGAACAAGACAGTCATACAAGCAAACTGTTGAATCAAGACACTCATCACTTTCACCGCCGGACATATAAAATCTATTAGCTGAAGAGAAATTTTGAGAATTACGTGTGACATCTTGAATGGTCGTGTTAAATTAGTCATTATATCATGTTTAAGAAGCGCTCGTGGCTTCGCGGTATTAGCTGGCTAGAAACTAAATAAATAAATATTTTCTGACAATTACACCAATTATTTAGTGCTAAGATAAGTATCATTAAGAACTTGTGTTATGGATACTAAATAACCGTAAATTTTTAAAAACTTTTTTTATAAATTCACATCTTGTAGGATTGGTACAATAAAGCGAAGTATTTGCAATAATAACGTATATTAATTATATCAAAGGTACAACTTTTATGGCGGTTCGGAAAGGAAGAGAAGAAGTTAGCGCCGCGCAACGGCAGAATTGAGAAACTTAAGGACGCGTTCATATCTTACAATATTTTCAACTAGTGTTTGCGTTCATTCCTAGCACATCTAGACTTAATATACGTAGGAAAAACCCCAGATCAAAACAATTACTCATGTTTATGCACACAAAGATATATATGGACATCACAATCGAAACGAAATCGTCAAACTATCACCGAAGTGCAGCTGAATTTACAGAGGTCCAGTTCTTTTTGCATTAGTTGGCTGTATTGGTAGTTGTTCGGTATCCAACGAAACAATAGCTTTTATTTATTTATTTGTTTATTTCCTTTTTTTTTCATATATTTTTTTTATTTATTTATTTAGTACACACAGAAATATACAAACAGAAAAACTAAAAACTAAGAAACATTGAGTACAGGGCACAGCTTATTCCAAAAAGAAATATCTTCCAGCTGGCCCGCGAAAGGAAAAAAAACTTAAGAAATAACTGGCTAGTATGTGCATTGTAATACAATAAACAAAGGATGAAAAAAAATTATACATTAAAAAAGTAATTAATAAAAGTAATAATATAAAATATATATACTAACGAAGAAGACAGATACAAACAACATAGCAACAACTATAGCAACATGAAGTGTATCTGTATCTGGAATCAGTTTTTTTTCAGTTTATTCCCAGATATCAACATGAAATCATAACATTCTGAATACTCAAGCATCGGCTTGGTGTATGTGTAATTTTCACCAATTATTATATATCAATCGACTTTACAGTATGAGACCTATCGACACGGCGGCACGGATCTCTTATCCTTCGGCAAATTGGCTTACCTACGTGTAGGTGGCATACTGAGGGCAATTATTATTACTACTGAGCCCCAAATTATTATCACATTTTACAATCATCTAACAAATCTAAAGCCGTATGGGAAATAATAAACAAATATAAACAACCTAATATAAGAGACGAAATTCAAAAAAATCAAATAAACAATAAATTTACAGATGAGCCAAATAAAATTGCTCAGACTTTTAATGATTTTTTATAGATTTTTATAGATGGTCTCTCGGAACCACGAGCATACACACTATGCAAGCCCATGGCCTGGGCATTCCTCGACAATAATTGCCTTCAGTATGCGCCTACATACCAAAGGATCCCTTGGCGTGCTGGTCCTAATTCGTATGTTGCGTTGTGTAAACCAGCAACCCAACGACTTTCACTACAGCCAAAGTGGTCGGCATTGACCTTGGGACCTTCAGCGTGGCCCTCCGGCTGAATTGAGATTGCGGAAGTCGAAATGTCATAATCGATAATGAAACGGTATGACCGTGAAACTTACTTATTGAATGAAAACGACGGAGTTAATTATAGTCGCAAGAGACAGGTCCTTGTTTATGGATTAATTTTCGGGTTGATAATGCAGGCTTGTGGTCTGGGTGTTTTCCTATGTATAATAAACATGTATTTACAAAAAAAAAGTATTTATATATGTTTTTTCGTTATTTAGTATCCATAACACAAGTTCTTAATGATACTTATCTTGGAACTAAAGAATTGGTATAAGAGTTAAAAAAAAATTTGGAAATTGCAGGTGAGGTTGGCTTGGGCTCCTTAGGTCTTGGTAGAATTCCTATACACCTATTTTAACAATATGTTACCAACTATACTACCTGCCTCTGCAAATCCTTAGTATATGACCGGAATTCATCTCACCTTGGTTTTTGGCCCCCCAAGCGCCCAGCAGTGGAACGTAGGCTTATGTGAAATTGTAAACTAATATTCCCTTATGTACATAATACTAATCAATAATAAGTATAATTACCTTTCAAATTGACGTAATTCAAACTAGCTGGCACTCCGACCTTCCATTTAGGCACAGTAACGAAGAGTCTATCCTGGTAGACTTCTACTCCCATCGGAATGTTATTTTCCGGGATGAAACTCTTAGAGTCCAAGGCTTCCTGTCTAGCCTCGGGACTAGGGAACTGGTAATCCAGCTGCTTCCATTCGTAGACGATATGCAACTGGTCCATGCAGCTCGTCAGGTATACCAGATGTAGAAGAATGAGGTGCTTGAAGTGCCCCATGGTGAGCTGGAATTAAATAAAACATTGCTTTATTAAATTTGAGCTCGAATGGAGTAATTATAAATGCCTTGAGACGTTATAAACTAACGCTATATTATACAATGGATATTCTCCATTTTAAAATAATGTAATGGTTTAACTACAGAGTTCCTCTTAGTAGACTCTAATGAATCCCTCAAGATGATAGGATACGGGTAACGCATATCATATAGGCATGCGCCAATCACGGCACAATAGAAGATATATTTATTTATTAAAACGATGTATAGGGATTTTTTTTTTTTTTTGTTTTACGTCGGTAACAAAATGCATTTACGCACTGCCTTCCGGCCAAAGGGGGACCGAAAGGGGGTGTGGGACTCACCACCGGCAGACACGACCGCCGGCAGCAATACCCACTAAAAATCTTCCGACGACGCCCGCCGCTTTTTGAGAAAGAGGCGGGGGCCAGTACCTGGGTTGCAGCTTCTGACACCCCACCTGCGGCCAACGTCCCCCGGACCAAAACCGGGAGGACCTCCTCAGAGACGCGCAGTGGACGCGCCCCTCCTACCTCCCCCTGCGACCATAGCGTGTGTGGCCGACTTCCCGGAGGGTCCATGGTTAGACAGCAGGGGCCCCCTGCCCCCGCTGCCTAGACCCTCCTGGCGCTGCTGAGCGGGCCCTCCTGGCCTACCCGCAGCGCCCTCCATAGGTCCCTCTTAGTTTCCCCCCCGGTAGTCAGTACTAAGGGCACCCAGAGTCGTCGGTCTCTGGGTCCTTTTCCCTAGCGCCTCCTGCGCCCTACCGGGAGGTACTCAGCCCCCCCACCACGACAAGGTGGAGACCAGTCGGGGGGGATGTATAGGGATCCTACCCAGACCTAGGGAGCCCAAGCCAACCTCACCTGCAAGTGGTGCACCTGCCGATCAACAGACGAGGCTCTGGCCAACATAACAGTGCCTGGTAAGCGGCAATAGGCTCGCCACCTATAACGTGGGACTATATAATTTGCGAAGTGTGGGCGTATAATATGATTCTGCATATCCCTTCGGCGAAACAGGCGTGATTGCATGTATTTATGTATGTAAATAAAATAAATGGTAATATTGTGTATAGCTATGACAAAACTGCAATACACATGTGCCAGTAAAGTTACCACAGTAAGTTTCCACATTTACTCATATAAATTACAATAAGTGGCACAGTTATTAATATTATAAAAACATGCAACTTTTTGTTAAAAGAACAAGGTTATAAGAACATAGTTTATGTAATAAGAACATTTGTTCTTTTTGATAATCTACCATTACTAAGCTATTATATCAAAGCTAATAAAATTTTTAAAAAGCGATTAAATTAGTAAATTATCGCCACACGTGTAAGGTAAAAAAACCACATAAAATTTAAAAAGGGAAGGAAATAAAAGCTTGAGAAGTCAGCGAGTATTTCGCACGATAGTTTTGTTATCAGTAAAAGTAATGAGCACAACACAAGGTTAATTACTTAATATGGGAATATATTTATAATATATTTTATTATACTAGTTGCACGCTCTCGCTTCGCTTCGGTAGGTATTTGTTAAATATTTTACACCTTGGCTTACATTATCAGAGTTTTCATAGGGATCCCTATTTTTTTCTAGTAATAAATATTGCTTATGTTAATAGGGAATAAAAAAGCATTCTAATGGTAAATTAGGTTTTGAAATCCATCTTGTAGTTTTTGACTGTTATTATTGCAAACATCAAAATTACAAACTGAGACTTGTGGAGATTGATAACGTATTTCACTTGTTGGTGGAGTGTAAGCGAACTTGAGGTCTGAGACAGAACTCTTTGAGAGTTAACCTCATATGCAAGTAGTGTACCTTTTTTTTTTTTTTATCGTCGGTAAAAAATTGCTGTTTACGCACTGTCTCCCGGCCAATGGGGGGACCGAGAGGAGAGTGTGGGGCTCACTGCTTCAGACACGACCACCGCAGTCCTACCCACTAAAAAACTTCCGACGACGCCCACCGCTGTTGAAAAAGGGGCAGGGGGCCAGTGCCTGGGTTTGTAGCTTCTGGCACCCCGCCCGCGGCCAACGTCCCCCGGATCAGAACCGGGAGGACCTCCTCAGAGAAGCGCAGTGTGTCGCGCCCCCCCTACCTCCTTGTGCGGCCATGGCGTAACTGGCCGACTTCTGGGAGGGTCTATAGCTAGACGGAAGGGGCCCCCTGCCCCAGCCGCCTAAGACCCCCCAGGCACGGCTGGACGGGCCCTCCTTGCCCGCCCGCTGCGCCAATGCAAGTAGTGTACCTGCCGATCAACGGACAAGGCTTTGTAAACATAATTATTCCCGGTAGCACTAGTGACCAATATTAGTGGCGAAATGTGGGCGTAAAATATGCTTCTGCCTACCCCTTCGGGAAAACAGGCGTGATTATTCATTCGTGTGAAATACAGTACCTTTGTACCGTCGAAACATTACCAACTGCTTACCATCAGGTATGATGTCTGCAAAATTTACTTAAATAATTTACCTATGAAATAATAGTTTTTATAGAGCAATATTTCATGGCGCAAATTACTTATATGTAACCAAAAAACATTTATAATTACATTGCTTACAGTAACTTGCATAATCAATGAAACAATTACCTATCGATAAGCACTATTGATTACGAAGTATAATTATCAAGAAAATATTTTTATGAGCCCTAACTAATTAATTATGATTAAAAATCACCTTTATATGAAATAAGCGCATTTGGCGCCTGCTTTTGTGTTTGATGAACTGAAGTAATATTCTTCTTCTTCTTTTAAATAATGGCTTCGTGCGGTTTGCACATTTAGCCAGTGTCAAGTTAGAGATATATTAATATCATATAAATTATAGTAAATGAGAATGAGTGGTGAAAAAGATGATAAATCGAAGATGAAATACCCTCCCCTAAGCCCCTTGAGTCCTCAGTAAAGATGTGGGACTGTACTGAGATCTCACATGGACTACTTGAAAGAAAATTTAAAAAGTGATGTTGCACTGTTTTGTTTGATTTACCAACACTCATGTATTTTCACAAACACTTAACGGTTAATAATCCACCATTATTACACATTAATGTTAGAAATATCACAAATTTTAGAAAATAAAACAAAACTGCAGACATGACGATTCACTTTCCCGCCAAGAAGTCCATAAATCATTATTTAATTACATTGTTTTATATATTTTTTTAAATAATTTGATGGGTGTGTCATTTTATCAATTTAATAATGGCCTTGTCACATAGGTACAGGCAGCACGTAATGTATAGAGGTCTTGTCTTTAGTCTTAAAATATCTTTAACCAATGTATTGCAATCAGATGTAAATTTTAATGTAGTAGTAATGAAGAGGGCTCTGCTTGATATTTCTGTAAAGGATCGGCTCATGAATGATCCTGTTGATCTTAAAGACAATAAAGTGTATTTAATTTTATATTATACTTATCTTAGAACTACATAATTGGTGTAATTGCAAGAGAACTTTCGTATTTTGAATGTGAAGTAAAACTAAAGTGAAATTACTTACGCCAGACAAATTTCTTACAACTAAAGACGCAGAACAGCTTTGATGACATAATTTATAGCAGAAATACTTAAACAATCCACTAACAAAGAGATTTGTAGAATTCATAGTTAACTTGCATTGTGTTGCACTTTACGCGATTATATCCTCTGTATGCATGAGCAATGTGCACATAATTGTGTGTACATTCAGTATTATTGTTTGGTATGCGATGCGATTCGTCGAGCAGGGCGTCTTGCGTTCATGATTAAATTGAAATGCTATGGAAATAGTGAAGTTGATTTAGAACGCATTTTTGATATGGGTACTAACGTGATTATAAGTATTTTTTCTAAGAACTTAGCTGTGATTTTTTAATATGACATTAAATTTTTATACCTTTATATAACTACGCAAAAATACTACGCTTATCAATTACTCCAAAAGTTGGATTGAAAGATTCGATGGGAACAAATATTGGTTGAATAAACAATTTGTAAATTATTAACTCTGTAAATGGGGGAAATTTTTATTCATATCATCATATCCTAGCATCATCCCGGTTGCCCTAGACTTAAGCTTAGGGCCCAGGGTCTGCTCACTGGTTCAACCAGATTTGACTGCATTTCAGTTATTACGTGGAGCGACTGCCGTCTGATCTCCACAACCCAGAGGGAAATATAATTCTATGGTTAAACCAGCCAACCACCAAATTTTTTTTATTATGACATAAATTTAATTTACCTATGTATGTAGATGAAATCCATAAAGAAGTATTATTTTCCAATTAAAGTTGTCATGATTTTTTGATAACAGTTATATTTTTTAGCTGTTATTTAACTAGATAGTTAAATTTTATAGTAGTTACATTTCTGACCACCGATATGGCGTGGTGGCGAGTATACCCGCATTCCATTCCTAAGGTCGTGGGTTCGATTCCCACACAGGACAAATTCTGTTCTGGTCTGGGTTTCTATGTATATTAAGTATGTATTTACAAAAAAAAAATAGTATTTATGTATGTTTATCCGTTATTTAGTATCCATAACACAAGTTCTTAATGATACTTATCTTGGAACTAAATAATTGGTGTAAGTGTCAGAAATATTTATTATTATTTATTATATTTACAATTCTAAAACTCAAAGTCAAGTATGCGAGAAACGACACACTTGTTAATGCTTTCAAAGTCGAATTGCTCAATTTTCTAGCAGACAAATGGTTATCTCTCAGTAATTGAATTTTTGGAGGACAGAAGTTTTCAATACTCATTTTCACCTGCTTAATTTTTTAACTAATTAATCAGGTTTTATATAGTGTTTACGTTAAGTTGTAAATTTTACATTAAGTACCTGCAATAGGTAATTTATAATTTTAAATGTTTAAAAAGGGGCATTGAGGTACATATATGGAGGTAGTACATAGATGGAGGAAAATGTAGTTTTAACATTTCATGACCTAACATTTATATAAGTGTTAGGCAAGAAGGTCAGTAGGAGTTTTAAAAGACGTGGTTTTGATTCGCGTACAAGGCTTTTGTGTGCATGAATATAATGATTTAATCCGGCTGGTACTTTCTTATATGTTATAATATAATTATGCTAACTTGTATTCGCAAAATGTCATTGTAATCAAAGTCAAAAACCATTTATTCAAGTTTGACTCAATAGAGCTCTTATGAAAGTCAAACTTAAAAAATAACGCGCCCATTCACTGCGATCGGGAGCTTGATCGAAAAGAAATCGAAAAAAAGGTTTAAATAAGTTATAAATGGTCATTACATACAGACATATAACTTCACGCCTGTTTCCCCGAAGGGGTAGGCAGAGGCATATTACACGCTCACATTTCTCTAATTTGATTGTTGGTCCCACGTAATAGGTGGCGAGCCTATTGCCGCTTACTGAGATCTGTTACGATTCCAGAGCCTCGTCTGTTGATCAGCAGGTGCACCACGTGCAGGTGAGGTTGGCTTGAGCTCCTTAGATGTTGCTGGGATCCCTATACCCAAATGGTCATTATCATGGGCTTTTTACCAGATTACATAACTGAACTATTTCAGATCAAATCACAAAAGAGAGATAAGTACTTCTGTGGGTCAAATCCTTTACGACTACGAATATTATACCGCATTATATACCGAACCGTAAAGTATTTTCAACTTCCAAGACTTCTAAATCGAATCAACTACCAATTACACCATATTATCTTGTTAACTTATTATCAGAGTATTACGTCACTCATTGTCCTAGCTATAGGATGAACAGACGTTGACTAAAGACTACACGAAGGTCACTTACTATCCAATTAAGTAGTTATTGGAAAAAAAATAAAGATAACGTAAATTGATAACAATGGTTTATCAAGAATGCGGTTTGTCACTTTTTGCACGATCTCTTTGTATGTATGTCCGTTTTAATTACATCACTACACACTTGTTTTGTTTATCAACAACTACCGTAGGTCACGAGCCGACATATCCGGCTCGAAGGACCATGTTATTTATAGCCGCAAAGAGGGAAATTGTTACTTGTTTTGGTTGTTTAAAAGTTCATGACCATCGAACAGACGAGACATGGTGGAGCTTGTTTATGCAGTCTTTTTTACATATCAGGTTGATCAGTCAGTTTAATTATTGACCAGGGTCAATAAGAGCCAGGGTTTTTCGTCCGTGTAACCTTCTGTAACTTTTGAGTTTAAAAGTAGACTAAGTAATCTATCTGTCAATAAAACTATTGTTAACATTACCAGCTGTTACGAAAATTTACCACCACAGACAAGCAACATAAAAAAATATGTTTGTTGTATGAACCATACTAAGTACTAACTGCCTAAGCCAGTAACCATCTTAAAATTAATTTCAATTTCAAAGAAAATATTTTTTTGTAGCTACAATAATTATATATATTATGTAATATACCTTATTGAATTTTACACTCAGATAAACCCTGAGAGACTTCTGTTTGCAGAGGAAAGAAAGTATGATGTTAAATTTGGACAATGAATAAAACAATAACATCTAATGTTATTTTTAATAAATAAATTGAAAAATATTTAATTTCATATAAAAAAAATCCGCTACCAGTGGTTACTGCAGCCTATGGCCGCTTGCTACACCAGCGCGTTGCCATCCGTTTCACGCCCCTATTGAAAGCCCCTTGCTGTTATATTATAATTTCTATAATGTATATTTGAATTAGTTGTAAGCCGAAATTTTGACATAAAGAAATAAAATGTTGCAACCAAGTGTTGTTAGTCTAGTGAAGCGCTCGTAGCTCCGCGGTGCTCGGTGGTCGGAAACAATCCGAAGTAAAGCAGAGTTTACAGGGGTCAGTCCTTGGATGGGTGACCGTTTGTGTGGCATTTGATATCGAGCGCTTCCGTGCTTCGGAAGGCACGTTAAGTCGTTGGTCCCGGTTATCACTAAATGTGGTAGTCGTTAAGCCATGTTAGAGGCCTAAATGGGCGGCTTGAAAAATTCTAACAGCAGGACGCAATACACCTGCCTGCGCCAATCCGCACTGGGTCAGCGTGGTGGAGTATGACCCAATACCCTCACACCTTGATATGTGAGAGGAGGCTCGAGCTCAGTAGTGGGACGTTAATGGACTGAAAATGATGAACTACTTAGTAGCAAGTCTAATTTATAATTCTAATGCAACTTGAACTGCCCTACTCGGCATGCAGTGGGTGGAATGCCTCGCGACGACTATTTCGTAAAGAATGTAGTTTTTTAAGATTCCTCATCGCGTTAATTTTGCAATCAATCCTGTCTGAGATGGAGTTGAGGGCCCTAAACAGAATAGTTACGTAATTAGGATCCTTTGAAGTACTTATTTGTTGTTAAAGGCTACAAACTTTCAAAAAACTTTATCGTTGAGCGTTTGTTAATTGACCAACTGATTTATATAAGTTCATACAGATGTAAGTGGAACTACTTTTAATTGAAAGGTTCAAGCTTATCATAATCAAATAACGATGCTTTATCATCAGCCCAAAGAAGTCCACGAACTCCTCCATTTATTTTCAGCCTGACCTATTGCAATCCACCTGCATCAACCGTGATCCTGCGTCTTATACCAGATCGTCAGACCATCTTGAAGGAGGATGTCTTACGCCACGTTTTCTGTCAAAGGGTCTCCGTTCTAGGACTTATCTTCTTTTTTTTTTGATTTACGTCGGTAACAAAATGCATTCACGCACTGTCTCCCGGCCAAAGGGGGACCGAGAGAGGTGTGTGGGACTCACCACCGGCAGACACGACCGCCAGCAGTAATATCCACTAAAAATCTTCCGACGATCTCGGAAGATTCTCTCGGATCTGTCACTGTCTTCATTTTATGAAATAAATGTGATAGCACTAGTTTTTAACTTGGTTTAACTTTAGGTCTCGTTTTGTAATTAGCCCCTTAAGTTTTAAGTCTAGTTATTTTATATTACAAACACACACTTATTGTCTTTTATTTGTTTATAAAGAAAGCTTAAAGGACTTAAGTTTTGTCACCTTGTACGGCTCTTAAACTTAATTAGGTATTTTAAGGCCATCAAAAAAACCGGAAATAGCATAGCCTATATAAAAATAATTACACGTATACTTAATTTAGATGTATGTTTTCAATAATTGCTACTTCCTATTACATTGCTTCTGACTTATGTCTAGAATGTACCTTTTAAATAGAGCAATAAGTTTGTAATTCAACATAACCCGTTCTCCTTGAGGGGCCGCGGCACATTTATCGGCTTTAGATGACGTGGTTTCACTATAAATAAGGTGGTAATTGAAGTTGATACTTTTATTGATCTTATTAGTTTTAGTTTTGCTTTTATCTTTGTTAATATGATAAATGTTTATTCAGTTTTAAGACCACCATGAAGAAAATATTCTACTACAAAAAAATTGTTTTAATAATATAGTAATCTAACCTTCTACTAGGACTTAAAACTAGTGATGTGTAAGTTCATATATAGCCGTCTAAACGTGTCATATTGTTTGTTTGCATTGTTATTCCTGTCTAGTGTACTTTTTCCTATTAAGTATGTAGTATTGGGTGTATAAAGATCCTACCATCATCTAAGGAGCCCATGCAACCTCACCTGCAAGTGGTGCACCTGCCGACCAACAGACGAGGATCTGGCTAACGTAACAGTTCCCAGTAAGCGCCAATAGTTTCGCTACCTTATTACGTGGGACCAACTGGGTTTATTGGCGAATTATGGACGTATGATATGAGATATAGTTCCAACAGAATCCTGAACATGTTAGTGAATAAGTTTTTAATCGGTGCATCAAAAGCCGCCACGATTTTAATTTTGTTAAATTTTAGTTTTCAATATTAATATTGTATTTACAAACACTAGTCTTTAAGTTGTGTAAATTTCTAACAATTGAACCATTGTTGTAAATTTATTTGTTATTAATATGCCTCTGCCCACCCCTTCGGGGAAACAGGCGTGGATGTATGTATGATTTGTAATGTAAGGGGCAGCAAAAATAAAACTAACAGTAAAATGCCACATAGGTGCCTCCGCCAATCTGCACTGAGTCCTTGCGGTAGATTCTGATCAAAATCCCTCTGACCAGAATCCCTCTGACCAGAATCCCTCTGACCAGAATCCCTCTGACCAGAATCCCTCTGACCACAACCCTTCTGACCAGAATCCCTCTCACCTTTGCTTATGAGAGGTGCCGTGCTTAGTAGTGGGGTAGATAATGATGCAATAAATAGTTTTATTTTCTTTTCTACGTATTGTAAATTACACTTTTTATATGTGCAATGTTGCTGCAATATGTTTATATTTCGTGTCTCTGTGTTGTAAGTTAAATTGTGTATGCAATTATATGGTAATTAATAGTTTTATTATTTAATGTGGAAGTGTATTTGTTTGTAAGATTCGATGAATACTATTACTCCATCTTTTGCCTCAGCGTCTGGAATCTCGTCCAGTATTAGCGAAAGGTTGGAAAAAAAAACAAAAAACTACATTTAAAAACCCAGCACTTTATGTTATAAAAAACGTATCGCTTCTGTCTAAACGTCGCAATCAACAAAACGTAACTACAGCAAGATTTTTCAAGATGTTGTACTTTTACGAAAAAAAACAATGATTAATGAGGAATGTTTAAGTATATTATTCATTAAACCTATGGAGAATCTGTACGAAAAATTACGATATTACGAAAAATTCGTGTTTAGAGGATAACTAATTACCAAATTCATAGCTACATTGTCAGAAACTACATTGTATATTGATGTTTTGTTTTCCTGGTCAGATGTTTTTTAGACTAATAAATAAAATAAGAAAGTTCAATTATGATCTCAAAAGCGCTCAAAACTAGCTCTGTGATATTAGGTTCACGATAATGATTATTTTCATTTACAAACAAAATACATAGAAAATACCAAGAGCAAGTATTCGTATTCAAGTACACAAATATTTGTCGTGTGTGGGAAACAAACACACGACTTCATGAGCGGAGAACATGTATATTGATTTACACGCTAAATCGTCGCCAAGTGGACCTGGTGAAATATATATCAGCACTCGAACCAAGAAATTTGGGAAGTCCTTTCTGAGCAAGACCACTAAGCTCTGGAATTCGCTGCCGGCTCATGTGTTTCCTATTTACTACGACGTCTTTTAATCGGGGCGTGAAACGGCATTTTAGCAGGCCTTCATGAGTGGATGCGCTTTATACCGTGCTTATTTTACGTTATAAAGCGCTTTCATTTTTTTATTGGACTGCATCGACTGCTTACCATCAGGCAGGATGTAGTCATTATGACGTGTCACATTAAAAAAAATATATAACTCTTAGGTATTGTAATTACAAAACTTAAAAAGACACTTCTATGAGCAAACACACTCTACTCATGAGTAACATAAACAAAAAGAGCCCTGAACCAAATCTGAACTGGCTTACAAAAATGTTGCTTTGAACTTTATCTTTTAACCTTAGTATTCTTCACTAACCCGCTTTCATTATTTGTTTTTTCTCTTAACTAGTAAATACAACAGATTTAAATATGTATTGATATTTTATATGTTATTGTGGTTTGTAATTTATCAAGGTAATCTAATACATTTCTATGGTTACATTAGAGTTAAAAGAGTATTTTAATAAAATACTCTTTAATGGTAAGAAAAAAAAAACTAACGTAACCCAATAAGAGAAGTAAGGGACTTCTTGGCGGGAAAGTGAAGCGTCATGTCTGCATTTTTGTTTTATTTTCTAAAATTTGTGATATTTCTAACATTAATGTGTAATAACGGTGGATTATTAACCATTAAGTGTTTGTGAACATACATGAGTGTTGGTAAATGAAACAAAACAGTGCAACATCACTTTTAAAATTTTCTCTCAAGGAGTCCATGTGAGATCTCAGTATAGTCCCACATCTTTACTGAGGACTCAAGGGGCTTAGGGGAGGGTATCTCGTTTACCATTTATCATCTTTATCACCACTCATTCTCATTTACTATGAATTATATATTATTAATATATCACTTACTTGACACTGGCTAAATGTGCTAGACGCACGAAGCCATTATTTAAAATAAAGAAAGAAAGAGAAGTAAGTAAGTAACAAATTGTGAGCTTCGGGATTTTAGGGTTAAGTATTTAGTACATTTAATGTAGGAGTTTCGGTTTTACGACCGTAAGGTATTTTAAATCATTGGTATTATACATACTTGTCATTTCAAATATAAGGTAGGTATTACGATTTCGGGTATTTTGGGCTAATGCATTTTAAGTAAAAGCATTATGTTTTCTGATATTGTAATATGTAACTATTTCTAGGTCGTAAGCCTATGAATTGAGCGTTGGGTCAAACAATCAGTTAGTTTTGAGTTCAAACCTCACCTGTGTACCTACTACAGTGGTAGTCGAAAAGCCAAGGCTTGAAAAATCTTTTGACCGGGGGCCACATCTGCTTCCACCAAACCGCATTGGGTAAATAAAGAGGCCTAAGGCCCGTGCTTAAGGTCGATTGGTGGGACCTATGTTCGCGCGTGCGGATGCGTCTGGCCACGACCACATTCGAGGCTTAGCGCCGCTTCACGCGTGACCACCGAATGCCAGGGTCTACGCCCGCGGCCTAATTCCTCAGGAGACCCAGGACTTGACCTGAAGCCTCACTGACAAGACTTCCATGCGCCGCTGATAGCCCTAGGGCTCGATCGCTGCTCCCCCACTGTACATGACAACCCGGATTTACAACGGCTGAACAGCCACCCCAACGCCGCGCCCGTATTCACGGGCGCCGTTTGACACCGCGATCAGGGGGCCCAGGCCCCGACACCGCGCCGTGACCCCCACCAGAGGGATCACATACTGATCACAACGAGTGGCCCGTGCTCAGAAGTGGAACATTAATGGGCTGATGATGAATCAATATTGTATAACTGAAAGCGTGACGTTCTTCTTCTTTTAAATATTGGCTTCGTGAGGTTTGCACATTTAGCCAGTGTCAAGTTAGAGATATATTAATATCATATAAATTATAGTAAATGAGAATGAGTGGTGATAAAGATGATAAATGGTAAATGAGATGCCCTCCCCTAAACCCCTTAAATCCTCAGTAAAGATGTGGGACTATACTGAGATCTCACATGGACTTCTTGAGAGAATTTGAAAAGTTATGTTGCACTGTTTTATTTCATTTACCAACACGCATGTACGTTCACAAACACTTAACCGTTAATAATCCACCGTTATTAAACATTAATGTTAGAAATATCACAAATTTTAGAAAATAAAACAAAACTGCAGACATGACGCTTCACTTTCCCGCCAATAAGTCCGAGCGTGACGTTACGAATCACATACTACTTCATTTTTTATCATAAGTCTGTGCTACACCCTGCCTGCAGCCTAGAACGTTAACAGTCTTCATAGTAAAGCCTCCTTACATCCTGTTTAACAAAACTTTATCCTCATTTCATGAACGACAAGAGTACATATATTAAGGCACTATGTATGTGCTTATGCAGTCTCGTTGTATGAGAGACCTTCATTTCTTAACTCGACTTTGACCATGAAACCGAGACATAACCTTTCAACATTCCACGCACGTACAAAAACATATTAATCATTGAATGAAAGCATAAAAATAATCAACATTACCCAATAATAACCAATTTTAGTAACGTTTTCCAGATTATTTGGCAAGTAAGCAATAATGTACAAATTCGTTTTGTAAACAATATTTAAAAATAAAGTAGATAATTCTGTTTCTGATATGGCGCGGAGGCCAGTATACGAGTATATGTTTTCGCTCCTGAGGTGTTTTTTAAGTATTAGGTCCTTACATTTGAAATTAACGTTTTATCAAACTGGCCACTTTGACCTCAAAAAGTCAAATTTCAAATTTATTCTTATTTAAAGCTTGTCTATTCGTGTTCTGTATGTGATAATTCATTTGTTTTCGCGCCATTTAATTTTGTTTTGACATCGATCTGTGCTCAATATGAAAAAATTCAAATTCCGCATAATACGAGTTCCATTGTGACACGAGAGCTGCAGAAACCGCTCGAAGGATAAATTATGTGTACTCAGAGCCACTGTAAAATAAAACACGGTAATTTTGACCTCCAGAACAAACCTCGTGGACGGCGAAGTCCCTAGTTGGCAATGAGGAATTGAAAGCTATCGTGGAAGCGGATCCATATCAAATCACGTCACAGTTAGCTGCAGGCTACAGTGTGAAAAAAAAAGACGTGTGGCACTCGGAGACTGCCGCGGTAAAGCTATTGCATAGCATTTTTTATCAACTTATGCAATTATAATTAATGCAGTATTTTATTCTCTTTGCATTTTTTTATTTCATTTTAATTCAAGTTACACTTTGAGCGTGGTGACCGATAAGAAAACAAATTTTAGCCACCCGATACAACCAATGCCATCTAAAGGCGGGTTGCTGAACTAAAGAGACGAGCGTGATATTTCAAAAAGTCACTAAAAGTTCTGCTATTTATCGATAGATCGAAAAACTAAAACGTACATCGCTGTGCCTGTCGGAGTGGGGGGTGTTAGGTTTTTTTCGTTACGGAATTTCTGGATTCGATCTCCACGCTCAAGGCCCGCGATATAAGCTATACAATAGCTAAAAAAATCTTGCATCTTTTTAAAAAAATTGGAAACGTGAAGAAGCTTGAAAGATGGGTACCACATGAATTAGGTGAAGCAAACCAACAAACAAGGATCCACTGCTCGTCACGTTGCACAACCGTCACAAAAACGAGGGGATTTTGAATCGTATCATCATTTAAAAAAAAATATCCTATACGATAAACGGAAACGCTCATCCCAGTGGTTGAACCTTTTTTTTTTTTTTTTTTACGTCGGTAACAAAATGCATTTACGCACTGCCTTCCGGCCAAAGGGGGACCGAAAGGGGGTGTGGGACTCACCACCGGCAGACACGACCGCCAGCAGCAATACCCACTAAAAATCTTCCGACGACGCCCGCCGCTTGTCGAGAAAGAGACGGGGGCCAGTACCTGGGTTGCAGCTTCTGACACCCCGCCTGCGGCCAACGTCCCCCGGACCAAAACCGGGAGGACCTCCTCAGAGAGGCGCAGTGGACGCGCCCCTCCTACCTCCCCCTGCGACCATAGCGTGTGTGGCCGACTTCCCGGAGGGTCCATGGTTAGACAGCAAAGGCCCCCTGCCCCCGCTGCTCTAGACTCTCCTGGCGCTGCTGAGCGGGCCCTCCTGGCCTACCCGCTGCGCCCTCCATAGGTCCCTCTTAGTTTCCCCCCCGGTAGTCAATACTAAGGGCACCCAGAGTCGTCGGTCTCTGGGTGTTACCTTTTCCCTAGCGCCTCCTGCGCCCTACCGGGAGGTACCTAGCCCCCCCACCTCGACAAGGTGGAGACCAGTCGGAGGGGACAGTGGTTGAACCTAGGTGAACCGGCCAAAATCTTGCCCCAAGCAAAAGCTGACCCAAAATAAGGTACTGGTTAGTGTATGGTGGACCAGCGTTGGTGTCATCCACTACAGCTTCCTGAGATCTGGTCAGACTATTACGGCAGATCTGTATTGCCAACAACTGGAAACCATTATGGAAAAGCCCACTGCTGCTTCAGGACAATGCTAGACCACACACTGCAAAACAGACGGTGGCAAAACTAGTGGAGCCTCCGTCACCCACCATATTCCCCAGACCTCGCTACGACCGATAACCACTTGTTTTTAAATTTGGATAATTGGGTTTCTTAGTTTTTTCTTTTTTAGTTTTTAGTTTATCGCTTGCTCCGTGCCTCGGAACACACGTTAAGCCGTTGCTCCCGGCTGTCATGAACATCTATGGCAGTCGTTATCAGTGCCTTCTAACAGACTGACAGCTGGTTTAACCATAGAATGATGTTTCCCTCTGGGTTGCGGAGGTCAGACGACAGTCGCTCCACGTAATAACTGAAATTCAGTCAAATCAGGTTGATCCAGTAAGCAGACCCTGGGCCCTAAGCTTAAGTCTAGGGCAACCGGGATAATGCTAGGACATAATGAGATTTTTACAAAAAAAAAACAATTTAGATGACGCAGTCCAAAACGTATTTAAAGATTTTGTTAATTCTCATTAGAATTAGAATCCCTAAGTATTGTATTTATTTTTCAACTAAAAAATGGGAACCTTACTTAAAATCTATGAAGATAAATAAATAGTGTTTTTGTGTGTTGAAATTATAATAACAGCTTTTTACTTAATGCATAATAATGACCATACATACATTCACGCCTGTTTCCCCGAAGGGGTAGGCAGAGGCATATTACACGCCCAAACTTTGCCAACGATAGAGTTGGTCCCACGTAATAGGTGGCGAGCCTATAGCCGCTTACCGGGGACTGTTATGTTCACCAGATCCTCGTCTCTTGGTGACTTGGACTCTTTAGGTCTTGGTAGGATCCCTAAAGACACATAATAATATGGAAGTGACAATAACAATAATTTATTCAAAATTACGTTTGTCTGTCTGTTTATTTCGGCTAATCTCTGAAACGGCTGTACCGATACTGACGAGACTTACACAGACAGATATTACATGTTGTAATAAGTAACTTAGGCTACTTTTAAACCAAAATAACACGGAAGAAGCCTGTGGCGACCACCAGTATTTAATCAATAGCTACAGAAGTGAAGTAAGGGCATGTCACCAGTACGAAATAAAGTCAAATAGAGCACCTTCCCCGAAGAGAGATCCGACCTGCACCATTCATTTCCTATGCGCATAGTGGCGCATGCGCAGGCACGCCCGCACTCGACTGCCGTGACCCACTAATTGAGATACTTCACTATTTACCGTCTCACTTTTACAACTAATGGTTTCATATATAAATGAATAAATAATTCTTACAATCACACCAATTATTTATTTCCAAGATAAGTGGGTATCATTAAGAACTTGGATATCCAATAACGTATCCATAAATACGATCGATATGGCGAGGGCGTGAATATATCTGCACTCCGCTCCTGAGGTCGTGGGTTCGATTCCCACACAGGACAAATCTTTGTGTGCATAAACATAAATATTTGTTCGTCTGGGTGTTCCTATGTATTTACAAAAAATAATATGTACATTACCTATGTTTTATTTTTTTATTTAATCTTTATTGCACACTTAAAAGTATTACAGAAGACGAACTTAATGCTATAAGGCATTCTCTGCCAGTTAACTTTAGGGTTAGCAGAAAACTTTAAAGGCGGTGCGGTAGTTAATAAACATTAAAAAAAAGATAAACTATACTTATATTACATAAACTACATAAAAATATATAATACCTAAATAAGACAGCAAGTATTTTCAATTCCCCATTTATTGGCTACAATCCATCCATATAAGATATGGCGACGACCGATATGGCGTGGAGGCTGACCTCCACGCCTGCACTTCACAAGAGAGGTCGTGGGTTCGATTCCCACACAGGACAAATCTTTGTGTGCATGAACATGAATATTTGTTCTGGTCTGGGTGTTCTCCTATATATCTTAGGTATGTATTTACAAAAAAAAAAGTATTTAAGTATGTTTATCCGTTATTTAGTATCCATAACACATGTTCTTAATGATACCTTTATTGGAACTAAATAATTGGTGTGATTATAAGAGAATATTTATTTATTTATTATTTATATTCCTTATTGAGTCTATTTTGTCCCGAGGCCGCGGTTCTTGATCTCTTTTCCCGTGTTTTTAAGAGAAAGCCCGTGCCCAGTTAAGCTAGTTTTTGTAAAATAACTCTTAAAATAATATTCCCAAGGCTTATTGTTAAACTGCTCCCTTAGTCACTGAACCAATACTTGCTTTAAATAAGCAGCTGAACAAAAGCATGAGGCCAATTAATAACCTAGCGAAATATATAACATATAAATCAACTTCATTGTTAGTTTGTGATTCCAGCTGAATATAATATTATTATCCAAACATTGAACTTGAGTGTGCAATGGCCGATTATAACAATTGGTGTCTGTGTGTATGGAAAATAATATTGTGTGGTTGCATATAAATATACGGTTGGAGCGAACGAGGCGAGTATTACCTTGCCTATTTGGACGGAGTTATGCATAAAGGAACCAACTAACTACCTCCAACATATTATTATCCTAGCATTATTTATTTATTGGATTACCAACATAAGACACGGCATTAACTACAATAAAAATTACAACAATATACATTAACCAACTAACTGTTCTTATAACTATAGGTAAACACATCTTGCATACGTAACATTACAATCAAAAGGAAAATAGCAAAAAATAATAATAAACCTAATACTCTAAACTGACTACACTAGGATTACATTTAAACATTAAGGGATTATAGAGAAAAGAAAATCACTTAATCGGTGATAATTTCTAATGAACTTACTAAGGTACGTGAGCAAGTTGTTTCTGTAGTTTCAGAAACCTGGGCAGGCTCTGATAATTTAAATCTATCATTATCGCGGTTGGGCCTTAAAGTTACGCTTAGGGCCCAGCGTCTGCTCACTGGTCCAATCAGACATGGGTTCATATCGTTATCCTCAATGTATAAAGATGATTGACGGTTTTCCTGCCCGTTCTTTTACGATCAAGCTCCCGACCGCAGTGAATGGGCGCGCTAGTTTATAAATTTTGACGTTCATAAGAGCTCTTTTGAGCCAAACTTGCATAAACGATTTTGAATTGAATTGACATCCGAGAAAAACGGCTAACGTGCTTTCGGAACAGTCATAGGCGCCCAGGGTTTGAACCCGAGACCCTCTGAATTTAAAGTCAGTGGGTCTCGCTGCTAGACTATCGTATTAAATAAGTACCCGATGAACATTTTGACTTAATAAAATTTTAAAAGTAAAATGTTGCCACATGATAATTTCACCAAGTGAAATAAATTTAAAATTGGAATAAGCAAAAAACTCCTTTCGGATAACTAAACGAAACTGGTGAACGAAACGAAATTTGCAAACCGCAATAGGTTCACCACACTTACAAACGGAATGTGAATTCGGTCTGAGAATACGTTATTATTATTATTTAAATTTGGGGTATAGTCTTCAGAGCGTGAAGCGAACTTATCAACAATGCAAGCAGCCAAAATCCTGACCTTGACGCGCCGGGGAACCAGTCGTTTGCATAACCGGCTCCAAACTCGTTTTGTATTATTCACTACTCCACATACCTACTCGTTATCCTACTGAATGAAAGCTTAGTGATGGATCGAATGAAAGTATGAGTAAGGGGACGTCCATTAATTACGTGAGTCTAAAATAGGAGGGGGGGGGGGTCCGTTCACATCTCACCAAAACTCACCAAGGGGGGGCGGGGGGGGCGAGGATCAATAAAAATCTCACGTCAACTTTTTAATTCAGAGAATATACATTTTTATACCACAGTAAAATTTTATATTACAATATCAATACCGGTCATCATTCGTTATAGTGCACCTTAAACGTGGTATCATTATTCTCCTCTTATTTCACAGAAAAATGTAGTACATAGAAGACAAATCAAATAAATTAAATTATTTAAAAAATATTGGATAAATCTCACGTGAGGGGGGGGGGTCTGACCACATCTCACCTAATCTCACCAAGGGGGAGGGGGGGTCCAAATTTAAAAAAAATCACCTCACGTAATTAATGGACGTCCCCTAATCAAGAGAACGAAAGAGGAATTATATAAGTATTTTTAATACCTACAAGTCTTAGTGCTATATGGACACATGCTGAACTATTATGTATTCCTTTTGGAGCAGCTGGGACACCATAGTGATTTTATTTATTGTTTTATTTAAAGTTTAAAGGTTCATTTCAACTATCAAATACTTTTTATTTCATAAACTATTACATAGTACTTGAAAACGGCAAAATTATAAAAAAATAACAAAAACAAATAAAATACAATTATACTAAAATCACGAAGCTTAGATTCACTTGCAACCAAACAATTTAAAAAAACAAAAAATATTTAAGTGTAAGTGAATCTAAGTGCCAGTTCCGAACCACCGCTCTGTAAGAAGAACTGGCAAGAAACTCACTCTCTCTTTTAAATCTCTTTTAAGTCTCTCACGCTCTTTTAAATTATCGATTGGTTAGTTACAATCTTCATTTGTCTGTGACGCTATACAATGCAATATAATATAACATTAACAATATTCGTTTTATGTGTCTCTGTAGCAAATATATTTTTTGATTTGATTTGATTAATAAAGTGCTCGTAGCTTCGCGCTACCGGCGGTGGTCGGAAATGATCACAGAAGTTCATAGCATCGTTCACAGAGGTTCTAGAATAGGTGACTATATGTGTAGCATTTAATATTGAGCGCTTCCGTGCTTCAGGAGGCACGCTAAGCCACTGGTTTCTATGTAGAACCTTCCCGAAGACCATATAAAACTCCCAACTTCGGTCAGGAGCTGCAGACAACTTCAGCAGATAAGGTTTCGCTGTAGGATTATACATGACACACAAAACTTAAATGAGGCCTACTCTATCGTTATGTCATTTAAATTATTAGACGAAAACAAAAAACACGATTTAAAACAATGATCACGAAATAATCACAGTTAAATTGGTTACATAATAAGACTTTAATTGACCTTAAAAAGGAATGAGCAAATGTATTTAAAAATATTGGACAAACCAGCGATTCCTAAAAAAGGTTCGATACAAAAGTCACTTGTCTTCTTCTTCTTTCTTTTAAATAATGGCTTCGTGCGGTTTGCAGTTTTTTTAGCCAGTGTCAAGTAAGAGATATATTAATAAGATATAAATTATAGTAAATAAGAATTAGTGGTGATAAAGATGATAAATGGTAAATGAGATGCCCTCCCCCTAAGCCCCTTGAGTCCTCAGTAAAGATGTGGGACTTTATTGAGATCTCACATGGACTTCTTGAGAGAATTGGAAAAGTTATAATGCACTGTTTTGTTTCATTTACCAACACTCATGTACGTTCACAAACACTTAACGGTTAATAATCCACCGTTATTACACATTATTTCGAAAAATATTTTAGACACAACATTTAGAAAATAAAACAAAACTACAATCATGACGCTTCACTTTCCCGCCAAGAAGTCAAGTCACTTGTCATTAAAATGTCTTTGATTTCTTATTCCTCATATCATAAGTATGGACTTTTTCGTTTAGAGTATCTGCCAGTGTAAAGTAATATAATTAATCAAATTATGTGCATAAATGCATAATTTTCGTTATTCAGTACAGTCAAGTAAAGTACATTATAGTCAGTCTGTAAAATAGTGGAGACTTTACTAGAGGCTTATTTATTTAACAATTTATGTACACACAAAACATATAAAGGATACAAAAATTATACAACAATGTACAATGGAGCTGCTTATTCCAAAAGGAATCTCTTCCAGCAGTCCGAAATAAGGAAAAAACATTCAACAGTAGACGACATGTGTAAAAAAAAACAAATGAAATAAAAGGAACCAAAAAAACAATATATATGCTAACACTTAAAATTAACCTACCACGTATGATAAAAGCTATATATAATTTAATGTACACAACTCATTGACTTGATTTGCTTCAACAGTCTTGTAGGAAATGAGACTTCTAGGGAGTTTTGCAATCAACACGAAAAATCACAATTTACAGCAATATGTCACTTTCCTACGTTTGTGTACATTCCTAAAGAAGTTATATGTATAAAATCCATAATCCAATACCAATGAAAACTCAAATTTACACTAGTTTTGAAAAAAAAACATGGCCGCGTGTGTCTTTTTTCGCTTGGCGCCAAAAATCATGAAAGAAAGCCCGAAGAGGTCCACTGCTGAACAAAGTAAATCGGATTTGGAATAAAATACTTACCACTACATGCCACTCTCTATAAAAATATAAAAAATAATAATGCTTTTTTATTGAGCATTGATATAACAAGTTAATAATTGAAGCCCAAAGACGTAGAAATAGACATAGCTTGCAGTGATTAGCGATTTGTTGTTGATCTGCGCATGACCTCAAACAGGCAGGTTGTGACTAGCAGTCATATGACTGACCTTACGTAATGTTATGTGTCTCAGCACGCATGGCTGTGTGTGGGCTAGATTTTCGAGAGAGAATTGATTCCGGACATATTGCAAAAGTCATATGGTAAATACCGTGCCTATGATAAATTATTGGAGAGCTGCGAGACTTTAAAACTTTTTTTATTAATATTTCGGTGACTAGTTGACGATAGTTTTAAACGACAACATCCATTTTGGGCTTTTGGCTGTTGGTTGGGCAGAGTTTTCCGGCTGTTTCATAATGGCCGAGTAAGTTAACACAAATAACTAGTAGTCTACAAGAAACTGTAACTTTTACCGCCGTGAACGTCCTAACAGACCCTTAGTAACGATATGAATAAAATAATGAAATTTCTTGTTTTGATTACAGTATTGTTATGTTAGAATTGTAACTAAAACCAATTCACAACATCGACTACGTTCAGCCTATATTATGCATTATCACGCTCAGGGCACGACGATATCGAAGTGGACCACAAGCTCGAATTAATGGCTTCCGTGTTGGCCAATTAAAACTTTAACTCTAGTTTTTTTCTGTTATTAATCTAGGCAGAACACGCAGCAGGACGCCGCACACCTGTTTTAGATAATACGCGTGGGTTATACGGAGCTGAATCTCTCTCTCCTTGTTTTGTAACAGATTTTTGGGTGAAATAACAAAATTTAAGACGAAGATGAGTAAATTTTGGTAGATAAATGACAATAAATTGAACGAATGAGATGAATAAATTTTGACAGACATGACAAAAATTTTGACAGACTGGGATGATTGAACCGATCTTTGCAGAAAAGATAAAACAACACCTGATAGTAAGTGGAAACTGTCGTTAAAGGTAATAATAAATACCACTTGTAATACGCTCAGACAAGCATTAATATATTGCACTTAATTGTAGAAGCGCACTGGAACTGTCTCGTTGTGTATTGTTTTACTGAAAACAAAATACATTCGTTTACTTTGTACGGCAATAAAAACAATCATATCAGAGTATTATATGAGCTTGTCTTACTGACAGATTTAACAGATTTTCGTTTTCTCAAAAATGATTACACGCTTCTCTCTGTGGTGTTGAACCTTTCGGAGGCAGGTTAGTGGCTGTTTGAATTTTTCAACCCACCCAATATGGCCACTGGCTTTGCTTAGCAACTACCACTATAACCCACTGCTGAACGTGCCTTACGCATAGAAATACGCTCAGCATAATTATAGTGTAAAAAAAATGTTTTGCTGATAATTGATATCAGTTCTTTTTGGATATATTACCTATGTTTGTTGGAGCAATACTAGTACCAATTTTGAACAAAACTGATTAATATATCTAAAAATTAGTAGTCGATAGTTTCAAGTAGTTCGTAATTTTGTGTAACCTATTTAGCGATTTACTTTCGGTATTACCTAACAAATAACATTGTAATTTTCAAGATAATAGATAAGTGTATATTTTGACTTCAAACATAAAAATCATAATTTTTCCTTAAGGTGGCGAACGATAGCCAGGGACTGGAAACAATACCATTTCATTAATATAATTATTAAAATATATCAATACATTCATTCTTTTACTTATTTTATTCAAATATTCCAACCTTTTTTAAATAATCTCAAAAGCAAACAGCAATAATAGCATTATGATATTCAAATATGCACCCTGCACTTAAATTGTACGGTACATATTAGTCTAATGGCTAAAAACTTAAGTCCTAAACTCTAAGTTGCTGCGTTGATGTCTTTTCTCACTTAAAATAATGTATGTGGGCATTATTTTATATTTCCTTACTGCCTGAAAGTTGTGATAATTTCTAAATAAATTAAGCTAGTAGTAGTAGGGTACTTACTGAAGATAAAACAGCCATACATATTTTTTAATGATTATTTAAAATAGCATGATCGTTTATAAAGTAGGTACATAAATCTTTTAAAATGTGCATGAGTAATGGTTTTATTCAAAATGAAATTCTTCAGAGCATAATATAAATAAATATGTATTCATCGGTTTTCGTTTTCTAATACACCATAAATGCATTACCCTCCAAATGCTATGAAAAATATCTACAGTCAACTCGCAAATTCCACAGACCAAAAAAAATCCAAAAAGTTCCAATACTATTACTATAAAAATACTCACATGTAGAAACTCCTTGCAAGAAATTGTTTAAAGAGAAGTTCGTGGATAAACTGTAAAACTGAATGGGCACTATTTACATGTTACAATGAAATTATTACACACACGGGTAGTTGTATCAACATGAATAAACTGACTGAGGCACTCCTGTCCCAACCGGCCGCTGATTGCCTTTCTGATCAACAACGGCATATACTAAGTAAAACCAGTCACTCATTTCTCGCGCTCCAGACACGCTGTCCCACTCACTCGTTACACAGTTAGACAGAGAGGTAACATTGAATTTTTCGTGAGGTGTGGTGCGTGGTAATTCCGCAGGTCGCTTACCGTCAGGTTGTGGTGACCATGCTTCTTAAATATTTTGTAATAAATAGCCAATTGGCATTTTTACCTTTTCAGTAAATGATTTACCTAACTATTATTGTAGATGCAGTACAAAAATTAAAGCGCTCCGATATGAAATTGAGTTTTCAATAAATGATGGGTAATTCATTTTATTTAAAAAAAAGCGCAATGTGATCAACAAGGTAAAGCGGTACTTTACACCGCCGGGGAAAATTAGGCCTCACATGGAGAACTGCTGCCATCCGTCGGCAGAAGCTCCTGAATAAGAGCTTACATCTCTTCCAAGACGAGCCATTAGGAGGCTATGCTTGAGTGCCATCATGTATGAAGAATATCATAATTTTACCAAAGTACAATAATTTACCTAGGAAGTGGGCTAGCTGTGCTGTAAGCTGAATAATTTTTTCCAAGATTCATAGTATGGAGGCAATGTTTTGATTTCTTAATAAATTATTTACTTAATAATAGTGACTATTTATTATGTGATATGTATTTACAAATGTTAATGTGAATATTATTATCCCACTAGTTCTTACTTAGTAATAGGTTGGTGAAAAAGTCTTTTCGTATTTTTGTATGAAAAGTCAAGACATTTTTTTCAAAATTTATTTACATTTATTTACAATATATATGTACCGTTTTGTTGAATAACTTTCTGCCATTTTGTGGGCAGAGACATTATCCCGTTACTGTAGAAACTTTGGGACTTCTGATCAAAAAAACGGGACAAATAGTTTTGGCAGTCCTCTCTTGAGGTCAACCTTACAGAACCTAAAGAATTCTGCAGAGACCGAAACAGGTGAAAATCTGAAGGCGCAAGGTCAGGGCTATATGGTGGATGCACTAGGACCTCCCAGCCGAACCCTCTTAATTTTTGCTGAGTGGCTAAAGATGTGTGTGGTCTAGCGTTATCGTGATAAAAGACCATACCCTTCCTGTTGATCAATTCCGGCCGTTTTCTCTCGACTGCTTTCTTTAATCTCATCAGTTGCTGGCAGTAAAGATCATAATCGATGGTTTTGCCGGGCGGTAAAAGCTCATAATACACAATGCCCTTCCAATCCCACCATACACACAGCATCACCTTATTTCGTGTAAGGCCAGGTTTGGCCACAGTCTGTGAAGCCTGGCCAACTTTCGACCACGACCTTTTTCGCACGTTCTTGTCGTACGTGATCCACTTTTCATCGCCAGTTATCAATCTCTTCAAAAACGGCTCGGTTTCATTACGTCTCAATAATGAATCGCAAATGAGTACACGGTTCATTAAGTTTCTTTGAGTGAGCTCGTGTGGCACCCAAATATCGAGCTTTTTTTGTATAACCAGCTTTCTTCAAACGGGTCAAAACTGTTTTGTGGTCAATTCCCAGTTCTTCAGCTACATCGTAACTACTAATATGCCGATCTTGCTCCACTCTTTCAAAAATGGCGTCCATTTTATTCGTAACAGGGCGACCAGAGCGAGGTGCATCTTTAACATCAAAATTTCCGGACTGAAAACGTTTGAACCAAATTTGTGCTACTCTTACTGACACTGCATCAGGTCCATAAACATCACAAATTTTTTTCACTGCTTGAGTTGCATTTTTGCCTTTTTTATAATAAAATTTTAAAATGTATCGAATTTCTTCATTAGATTCACTCATTTTTACGGAGAGAAAAACAAATGAAAAATAGCGGGAAACAACTTTTTTTTATTTTTTTCTTTTCTTTATAATGGAACCTTTTTAATGTTACCAAAACCAGCCAGACACAAATAGTACAGTCAAAAAAATTTTGTAATAAGTTTATACCTACGTTATGCGAAAAGACTTTTTCCCCGACCTAATATGTAGCCACCCTACGTGTGTTTCGGATCTCAATGGATGGCATGATTGCTGTTTGCGGTGCGCAGGCGCACGCAACGAATACACTTGAAGTTGTATAGGTCAGAATATATTACATAGTCATGGCATAATATTTTGTCACTGTCATTTGACAAGTGAAATGACAATGTCGTTGGCTTATGGCGTTGGCGTTGAATCGCCACTCCTTGGATCGTGGGTTCGATTTCCATATTACAGTAATATATTATATATTTATGCCATAATGTTTAATTGTCTTTTGCATTTGTTGACTGATATGGCGTGGCTGTCAGTTTATGGTTTATGCATATAAAACAAATAAACTTAAAGCTACTTCTTCTTACAGAGCGGTGGCTCGGAACTGGCACTTAGATTCACTTACACTTAAATATTTTTTTAAATTGTTTGGTTGCAAGTGAATCTAAGCTTCGTGATTTTAGTATAATTATATTTTATTTGTTTTTGTTATTTTTTTATAATTTTGACGTTTTCAAGTACTATGTAATAGTTTATGAAATAAAAAGTATTTTGACTTTGACTTTTGACTTTTACTTATACATATTAGCCACTTAAACAAGAGATGTATAATTTCGCCAAACTTTATAAACATTATATGGGAGACTGGACTTCAAACTAGGCAAATTCTGTCTTGGGTCACCTTTATAGAATTTTTGCTTCTAGAGAAGGGTTCAATTTGAAAAAATCGTTTACAAAATATCTGATATCTTACGATAGGCAGGTATACGAGTATTTTTTAACTGTATATTGACATCTTGTTTGTGATGGATGGGGGGTTTTCTAATTCTATTAATTCAATTAATTCAATAGCACCTCCCATTTCTTTTACTATTTCTAATTATTTAATCTGTACTGACAGGAGGACAAACAAACCTTGTCCGACTCTTCTCCACTCAAGATATTGAAAGATCTATTGCCGGTGATGCCCAAAACTATAACGGCATTGTACTTAACTCAGAAAAGACAAAACTACTTCTTATACTACCTTATCTACTACCAGCAGAGCAACCACCTTTGATGTATACTCACGACTTCTCTTGCCTTCATAATTGTATATCGAATTGTAAGTGTAATCCTATAGAAAGAGTAAACTGTGTAAGCTACCTCGGAGTGAAAATTGACAATAAGTTTTCTTGGTCAAATCATATCGACGATATTTGTGATAAACTTAGAATATTATTAGGAAAGTTCTATCATTTAAGCTTTAAAGTTCCTAAGCATAAGTTTTTAAGCACATTCAGATGTTTATATATGTCAATGGTGGAGTCAATCATCGGTTATGCTCTTGATTGCTATGGTCTTATATTTAGAACATATATTGATAGACTAGAATCAATTCAAGTTAGATTTTTAAAACTTTTAGTTAACAAAAAAGTTAAAGAACAGTGTAAGGGAGACTACACAATTTTTTTTTAAATATGCAAAATTCTACCCGTAAGCTTAAAACATAAATACTTATTGGCTGTAAACAACCATGGCGGTCAGGAGTTTAGCATGACGACCGTCTCAAATAAATATAATACTCGGTCTATGGCCACTGGGAGATATATAATTCCCATGATACATAATTACTATGGTGACAGAACGTTGAAAAAACGTGTGCCATATTTATTAAATAGTCTGCCAGAGGCCATTACCTTTATAGATAGTAAGTCTAAATTTAAGAGAAAAATAAAACAATACTATTTAGATTTATTATAATTTTTTTTTTACGTTAGCTACGTAAATTTGTTAATATATTGGCTGTCACACAACTAAAAATTAATTAATATATAAACAAAAAATGTACGGTGAATCAGACCCCGCAGTTAAACCGTACTCACGGTTTTGTGGGACTATGTTATAAATAAGTTGTTATAACCTGTACTAAGTATATTATAATCAGCGGTGGCAGATATGTTGAGAGAGAAAATATCTCTGTGAGTACCTTGAATAATTCTTACGAATGATCAGCACTGCTTAAGGGGTTCCCCACAGATATAGATAGACTATCTATATCTGTGGGGTTCCCTCTATCTGGCCGAATTTTATTGCTCCGAATTTCACTTGACAGAACACACTTGACTCACCTTCGATTTGCCGACGACATAGTGGTCATAGCGGAGTCGCTTGTGGATCTGGGCACAATGCTCGGAGACCTCGACAGAGCTTCCCGAAGGGTAGGTCTTAAAATGAACATGGATAAGACCAAAATCATGTCAAATATCCATGTTGTGCCTACCCCAGTAAAAGTGGGAAGCTCGGCCCTCGAAGTTGTCGACGAGTACGTATACCTGGGACAAAAAGTCCAATTAGGTAAGTCCAACTTCGAGAAAGAGGTCAATCGTCGAATCCAGCTCGGTTGGGCTGCGTTCGGGAAACTACGCAAAATCTTCTCGTCCAAAGTACCTCAGTGTCTCAAGACGAAAGTCTTCGACCAGTGTGTGTTGCCAGCGATGACGTATGGGACTGAGACGTGGTGCCTGACTATGGGCCTCATAAGGAAGCTCAAAGTCGCTCAGCGTGCAATGGAGAGAGCTATGCTCGGAGTGTCCCTACGTGATAGAATCAGAAATGAGGAAATCCGTAGGAGAACCAGAGTGACCGACATAGCGAAGCGCGTTTGCAGGCTGAAGTGGCAATGGGCGGGGCACATAGCTCGAAGAACCGACGACCGATGGGGCGTTAAGGTTCTTGAATGGCGACCACGAATCAGCAAACGTAGTAGAGGGCGGCCCCCAACGCGATGGACCGACGATCTGGTCAGGGCGGCGGGGAGCCGGTGGATGCAGGCGGCAAAGAATCGATCTACGTGGAAAGCAATTGGGGAGGCCTATGTTCAGCAGTGGACTTCGAATGGCTGAAATGATGATGATGATGATGGTGATGAACACACTTGGCATATTTTTATTTAATCGAATATGTTTAGCGCATAAAAATTGTTTAGGATAGTAATTGTTGTGTGGCCGAATTCACAATGGCGTACATACTTATAAGAATTTAGAATGTTATTTAGCATAATTTTCTTATCCAATTAAGATGGCTGAATTTCATTTGGGATAATTGCTAAATATTGCTCTTTAAAAGAGTAGGTATACCTTTTAACTCTAAAAAAATAAAAATAGATTAAAAATTACTATTTTGTGCTACAAAATGGTCATGGCAGAAACAAATCGTTGCAAACCCGACTCCACGTAGTCTTGTCTACCCTACACCTAGAGTGTAATTCAAGCCCGCGTTGACCCGGAGTTTGCTGTTTGTAAAGTTAATTGTATGGGGCGTATATGGATCATACTAAAATCGAAGGAGACCAACCAATTAGTTCCTAGATATGTATCACTAAGAACTTGTGTTATGAATACAGAACGGATAAACATATTTAAATACTTTTTTTTGTTGTAAATACATACTTAATATATATAGGAAAACACACAGACCAGAACAAATAATCATGTTCATGCACACAAAGATTTGTCCTGTGTGAACAATATGAAACATCATTATAACGTTGAATTATTGTAACTATTATATTAAATATGTTTAGGATGTACCGTGGAACATACTTTGTGTAAATCTGGACAGTAAAGTTGTACTGTCATTGATGTGTCAGATGTCAGTGCCTGTTTGATGTTTTCATTTGAGTATTTATTGATAAAGTAAGTACTGGCTGAATTGTCGTCACTACCCTTGATGACATAGTGCCATTAATTTAAAAAAGAAGAAGTACTACAATACGAACGAACTTGTAAAACGAGTTACAATACATAAACAGAAAGAAAGCCACAAAATACAAATTACAATACATAAATAGAAAGAAAGTGGATTGTAAAACAAAGAGGTTTTAATTGATATTTTACAGTATTTTATTAGAAGGATCAAAAAATATTCCAGAAGATAACAGTTACAGAACACTTACCATATTACAGCAAAAATGTGATCTTAGAATGGTCTTATCTGAACACCATACTCGGCTTTTATCATTAAAAAATGATTTCTGTTCTATGAGAACATCGTAGAGTTTTTAGCAAAGAGATGGCCTTAGTTTGTATAGTTATTTTTATATTTTCATACGCTTTTGAAGGCGTTTACTGTGATGCTTGTGCCTTTAATGTAACGCTGAAACAAATTCTTCATAATGATGGATTTCATAGGTTAGTATCATAATAATTTACAGACAAACTTGCACCTAAATAATATTTCTGCATACAGAAAGATATATGAACGGTTGATATATGGAATATAATCTAGAGCTAAAACTTTAGTTTCTATATAATATAAACAAATGACATAAAAAAATATTTTCAATATTAATAAAGAGTGAAGAAGGTTTCATATAATTTTTAAGTTTAACAAAATTAATGATTCAGATTTTCTGAATAATTAGTTCCTAAACAGTAAAACAGTTTTGGACACAATTTGAATTGTATTGTTTCTTGTCTCTTTCCACTAAACACCACTTCACTACTCAAGCTTTTGCTCTCAATTGATGAGCATACTATGACACTCTATTTGTATCATAATGCGATGAATTTGTAGTAAATAAAGTTATATGTAAAATTACAGAAATATCACATACGGAATAGTCTTCAACAGTGAGAGCGAAGACGACTGGATGAATCAAGATTGTCTGATAGCTCTGGACCAAACATTGCCAGCGGGAGTCTTCGCCAACCCTGATGAGCTGGGTGACTTTAGAAGGAGTAATAAGGTTAGTATTTTTTCCAATTCAAGAGTTATTATGCCTCATAACTTGCCAGCCAAAAGTGAGTGTAATGCCATTGAAATTAAATATTTGGCATTACAATAAAACCCACTGCGAACCCCTGGCCGCAACGGCTTACACACAATGGTCCATAGCAAGGACTAAGTGCGGAAACCACCACCACTAATATAGAACCCACTGAGACATAGAAATCAGTGCTTCATAATTAATGATTTAGTAACTTGTGTCTGTTGAGTGGGAGGATAAATTTGATGAGATTATTGTCTGATTCTTCTCGTTTAAAGCTCTTGTTGCTTGTACTTAGTAAGCATGTAAGTATGAAGTGAAATCAAAAAATTAAGTACTTGATCCTTCATAACCCAATTGATTAAATAATCTTTAGTTTTCCTGTGCTCTGTGTGTACATGTATGCAACTACACACAAAACACAGGAAAATTACTGTACAAGTCTACATCTTGTACATTGGACTTGGCGTCAGCGTGGTCAGCGGCGAGTCGGCCCAGTTGCAACATCCACGTGCAGCGTCGGCACTTTACACAGACGTTGCACTTCTTTATATCTTTATATGTGTACACAACATGTAATTAATATATAAACCATACAATTATAAGCAATAAATTAGATTTCAACCGTCCGTATTGGGTCTCATTCCTCTCTCTACACCTCCTACTGTCGGCCGGGGCTACACCCCGGTACAGTTCCTTCCCTTCCTGCTGGTGGCCAGGGCACCCCCTGGTACAGCATTCCCTTTCCTTCCTGCTGGTGGTCAGGGCTACCCCCTGGTACAGCAGTCCTTTCCCCTCCGCTGGTGGTCAGGGCTACCCCCTGGTACAGCACTCCTTCCTCTCAACTGGTGGCCAGGGTACCCCCTGGTACAGCACTCCTTCCTCACCGCTGGTGGCCAGGGTACCCCCTGGTACAGCATCTCATCCCTCCTTCCTCTTTCTGTACGAGTGGCGAGCGGCGGCTTACAACCGCAAGCGGACCACCGTACAATTACACACATATAATATAAGGCGTAATGTTTCACTCATCCCTCCAATGAATATGATGATATAAGAAATGCTCAAAACCAATATAATTTCTGTAAATTTTCAGCATATTAAAGCATTTATTCATATAATGTATTCCTAGTAGCTTGTTGTTAGTTTGGAGGTAGATAATGTATTCCTAGTAGCTTGTTGTTAGTTTGGAGGTAGATGGCACTATGTAAAATATCCCTGAGTGAATATTAAACTTAGCTGCTAAGTCAGGTTGACTTAATGTTGAATGTAATGTTTTGATCAATTAGAGACAAAGTCAAACTTATATTCTAAAAACAAATAACAGATTTAACCTCAAAAATAATGTAATTTTCTATCTATATGCATAGACACTTGAAAAATCACAAAAAGAATAAAAAATTGTAACTGTGACCTTTTCAAAGTCCAATGTAATTTTGGAACTCACTACGAACATAATAATAAAAATATATTAGCATTTTAGGGTTATCTTTCAATCAGAAGTTAAGTATAGTAGTATTATTATAGTACATATAGTATTAGTATCATAGTATTATGTTCAATAAAAAACAGTAATTAGGTAAATACGTGAATAGAATAGAATAGTTATTTTATTGTCATAACTGTTTGCCCATTTCGGACTTACAATAAATAGTGCCAATTTAAAACTATTACAACTAATTATCTAAATTAAGTATAAGGCTGAGTTACATTACACAGATCAAATTCTAAATTCAAGATTACATCATTATATAGGTCAAAAGGTCGTGTATTGAGCTCTGTATCAAAAACCAAAGTAAAAGTAAAAACATTATTAACTACCTCCATATTACACTAACATTATTAACTAAGAATGTTTAGCAAGTACCCTCAACTTCCATATACAACACATGGTATAGGATATAGTACCTAGTATAATATAGGAGATAGTAAAGGATATTAACTAGAACTTATAATAATATTACTTTCAGTTAAACGCAATACCAAAGAATAGAATAAATGTGGAACTACCCACGGAGCAATCGGAGCCAAGCAGTGTGTATATCGTGGGAATGGTGTCTGAGAGCAAGGTGTACTTGTGGCTACCAGTCCATGCTAGATACCATCAGGCTACTCCGAACGGAGGGTGAGTAAAATTTTAGATTGTAACCGCCATTGTGCGTACTATCCAGGAGACGGATTAAAAAAATTAATAAAAAATATTTCTTGCGATAATTTGTAATTTTACTAAATTTCTTAAAGATTATCGGCACCTTCCTACTAACTCAAATGCTAAGATTTAACTCAGTACTCTAAAATCACATACATCACAGTCAATTAGGTTTTTGGCACTAACAACGTTCTTACTGAAAAGGCTCGATATAATACAAGCTCTATTTTTTGTGGGCCTGAAGTGCTGTGTAAGATTTTTTGAAAGTAAGTAAGAAGTCTTAGAGCCGAGTGGATACGGCACCTCCAAAGAATTCTACCACCCATGTCTTGCCCTAGAGTGTCTTAGAAGACGACCAAGGGAATGGAATTTCTTCTAGTGTAAATGTGGGTGAAGGGAAGCCACTTCATACCATTCGACACGTTTCACCTACTGATCTTTGTGCTAAATGTGAACTGCTACAACTTTAGGGATCCCTTTTAAATTGTTGTGGCAATGTTTCTGCATACCTGAAATACACCTTATTTGAACTGAAATTCAGCCAGGTTTGGTTAGACTAGAGAGCAGACCCTAGGCCTAAACCTAGGACACAACCGTGGCAATTTTATTTTATTTAGGATCTATATCTGTTTACACTATTACTTAAAAATTACACAAATATTATTAAAAGGTAAAAAGTACCCTAAACCGACGGGCGTGTATGAGGAGGTTAATGAGTGTGAATGAAGCTAAAGTATGTGCCAAGATCGTAGCAAGTGGAAGGATGTGATCTCTGCCTACCGCTACGGGAAAGAGGTGTGACTATATGTATGTATGTATTATTAAAATTATATAATTGAAACAAACAATTAAGTGAACACCACATGCAATGAGAAAGAAATTACTTGAAACAACTCAACAAATAACTTATAATAAAACAGAAAACAGTTGACGACTTATAATAAAACTAAAATCAAATACATTTACAAAAAAACTTAAACTTAAGGAATGTGAAACATGCAATTATCATACATACAAAAATATAACTACTCATTTCTCCAATGCTTGTACAATTTTCTTTTGAACTTAGTAAGTGAGTCAGCAAAGATGTCTACAAACTAAGATGATAACGAGTTCACGTATGAATATATGTACTTTCTTTTTCCAGAACAGCTAGAAATGAGATTGAGCCCCCGACCCTCTACTTGCGGTGTCCGGACCAAAGGTTGGATTATTGTGGCAAAGCAATTTCCCTGTCAGTGACATTCCTATGCAACGGAGGTGCCAGGCATAAGTGCAGTTGGAAGGAAATACCTTACACCATGGTAAGGCTGGTTGAAATATATCTATATAGCTTGATCTTGTTTCCAAGTGATGAATTAAAAATATCTTTGTAACAATTCCCGCGAAACTATATTTTCCCGAAAAATCGAGAAACAATTCAACACGTCACTTGTTTCGCCCTAACACAGGGCATCTGCAGGTAAGATAGGAGCCTCAGAATAACGATGTCTTCACGACCAACGCTGAAACGAGAGATAATTATCTCTTGTATAATAGTTATTATTACAATTATAAATTTTAATGATACAAGATGCCAAAAATTTATTCTTATTGTTTATTTATTTAAATATGTACACCAACAAGTTCTCATGCATACTTTAAACATTGAGTAAAGGTATAGGTTCCGGACTTACATGAGAACCGATAACAGGCGTACACAACATTGTCGATACAGAGCACACATTAATTTACAAAAAATAAAAATAACAGAATCAATTAAAATAAATGAGATGTGACAAAAATGATGTGCAATTAAATTCAACGTAATTGATTACAAATTATACATTTGTATTATTATTTAATAATAATATCAAAACAAAAAATATACATATATAATTGTTAATTACTTACAACACAAGGAATAAGCATAAATTAGTTGTACCTGCCACTAGGCTCCAAAAGATAAACAAATCTTTTAAAGGTCAATGTGTGCGATTCTACAATAAAATCCCAAGCAACATACAGCAATTGAGCCTAAATAAATTTAAATTAACAATAAAACACAAGCTGTCTTCAAAGGGATATTATTCTATTAAAGACTATATGGCAGATAAAAATGCTTGGGATTAAACTGTCGTTTCATACAGGCTATTCTAATATGAATGACTTGAAAACATAAATATTGTTAAGGTTATGTTATATTGCATTGTATAGCTTCACAGACAAATGAAGATTGTAATTCTAGTACCAAACTAATGGACATATTTAAAAGAGCATAGCCTGTGAGTTTCTTGCCAGTTCTTCTTACAGAGCGGTGGCTCGGAACTGGCACTTAGATTCACTTACACTTAATTATTTTTTATTTTTAAATTGTTTTGTTGCATGTAAGTGAATCTAAGCTTCGTGATTTAGTGTAATATTATTTCGATTGTTTTTTTTTTCATTTGTGATCATGACGTTTTCAAGTACTATGTATAATAGTTTATGAAATAAATAATTTTTTTTACTTTACTTTACTTTATATGTATGAACACTATACATAGTTCAAATTATTAAGATCTAAGATAAATATCATTCAGAACTAAATAACGGAGAAACATATGTAAATACATTTTTTTTGTAAATATATACTTTATATATACTTACAAAAAAAACACCTCTCACACTTATAACATCCATACCGTAATAAATATTCATGTTTATGCACACAAATGCGTGGGAATCGAACCCACGACCTTAGGAGCGGAGTGCGGGTATACTCGCCACCACGCCATATCGGTCGTCATATAAGTACCCTCCAAGAAGTCGGCTACACTCGCTATAGTCGCACACGGAGGTAGTAGAGGCGCGTCCACTGCGCCTCTCTGAGGAGGTCCTCCCGGTTTTGGTTCGGGGGACACTGGCCGCAGGCGGGGTGTCAGACGCTGCAACCCAGGTACTGGCCCCCGCCTTTTTCTCAACAAGCGGCGGGCGTCTTGGCCGGCAGGCAGTGCGTAAACGCATTTTGTTAACGACGTAAAAAAAAAAACAAAAGTGAGCTGACCCTGGGCCTTAAGCTTAGGTCTTGGGCTAACGGGATAATGCTACGATATGATAATGATGTTAGCTTCAGATGAGGGAGCCTTACTAAAACTCCAATAATTATTACCAAAATGTAAATAACCGTATGTAAACTTTAAATGCCAAAAAGTAACAAACCGAAGCTTAGAGAGGGTGTACTACTAATCCTTACTAATATTATAAATGCGAAAGTAACTCTGTCTGTCTGTCTGTCTGTTACTCTTTCACGCCAAAACTACTGAACGGATTTAAATGAAATTTGGTATACAGATAGTCTAGACCCTGAGAAAGGATATAGGCTACTTTTTATTGCGAAAAGGGGGTTGTAAATGCTACCCAAAGATACTATTCCACGCGGACGAAGTCGCGGGTAACAGCTAGTAACTAATAATTTTATTTTCCCTTTTTATACAGAAATCAGATCCCATAATATGGAAGGTTCCTGTTGGCAGCCTAGATGACTACTACACAGTGGCAATAGGGACTGCTGTCTCCATAATTCTGGCCTCCCTGTACCTACTTCGGGCAATACATCAGTATAAGATTGACAGCACCAAGAAAAAAATGTGATGGGATGTGCTACTTCCATGCTGACTGATAGCGTTAATCCTAAGTTGGGAAATAAAGTATTATTTATTGGTTTATATGCGGTTTGATTTTAATTAACCTCCTGTAAAGAATGAAAAGTTATGAAAAATGTAAAGCTCAGTTTAACTAAAAATTTGCGATTAAGAGAGAAATATTACACATTCTTCTCAAAACTGACTTGACGAGTTGTAAATTATAATAATAATAATAAATATTTTCTAACAATTACACTAATTATATAGTTCCAAGATAAGTATCATTAAGAACTTGTGTTATGGATACTAAATAACGGATAAACATACATAAATACTATTTTTTTTTTTGTAAATAAATACTTAATATACTTAGGGAAACACCCAGACCAGAACAAATATTCATGTTCATGCACACAAATATTTGTCCTGTGTGGGAATCGAACCCACGACCTTGCAGCGGAGAGCGGGTATACTCGCCACCACGCCATATCGGTCGTCAAATTAAAAGTAAGTAAAGTAAATTCAATTGTAATTCTCGAAAATTTGGTTTTCTGGTCGTTTATATAATATCGTTCTGAATTTTTCACATAAGTAGTCGTAACTGCAAACTTAATATGCAAAATGAAATAAAATATAAAAAACTATATTGTCTTTAAGATCAAGATCAACAGGATTAAGATTTAGAACAACAGGATTATTTAGATTCGTCAAATTTTTATACACAAAATTCCATAATTTTTTTTCTTAACAATGAAAGAGATATGAGCAGTACCATAATCAAGAAATAAAAGCAAATCGATTCTTTGTCAAGGTTTGTTAGTTAGTCTGTCTGTTGTGGTTTTTTCTCAAAACTTGTCAGTCTGTCGGTGACTTATAGGGGGGATCTGTCAAGTCAGCCTGTCGTGAATCTAAAGGGGGGAGGGGATTGTCCGTCAGTCAGGCAGTCTGACGGTGACTGTAACCAGGCTTCCAAAAAGGCAACGAGATTGAGAAGAATGCCTAAAGAAACTCATCTCGGCTTTTTTTGAAATACTGTTTATTTGAAAGCATACATATCCGAAAAAAAGCACCAATTTAAATTATTATTTTGGGCAAAGAACTTCATGCAATTATATTTTAATTTAATTAACACAAGATTGACGAATTCATTGGGTATCAATAGTATTATAATATTATCTATAATTATATAGATAATGGCACTAAAAAGCCACATCACAATCCTTTGTGACCTAGCAGAAAACGCGCAGCAAAGTTTCGTTTAGTATTTCTGGCTATACTGAATTCATTAATCAGCAGTGTCCAGATTCATAAACTGACTTAAAATAATGACAAATTATTGCAAATCGTCTAAATACATCAATGGTAATCACAATGTACCATTTTCAGATTATATGAATTAGCAGTCTATAGAATTAAGAAAACAAGACTAAGAATACAGCCTTGGAGTACACCTTCTTTGGGAAAAAGGTGGTGAAACTGAAATAACTCAACTAGCGTACGTGTTATAAAACAGTATTAACAGATCAATATAATGCAAACCATTACGTAATAGTTAGGATCCAAAGGAGCTATTACTAATAGTTTCAAAAGCTTGAGAAAAATCCAGAAGGCCAGCTTTGCTTGCAAAGACTATCCCTTTCCTGTAATTTTTTTATTAGGTCGTAGGTTTTGTGTAGCTTATAGTGATATTATGATTGATCTTCTATTGGTATTTGTACCCTTCTACTGATCGCGACTAAAGACAACTAAGAACTCCTGCATTCTCAAATAAAGTTTTATGGTACTTTTCAGTTTTGTGAGACCTATTTGAGAGAGACTAGCGACCGAGCCGTCAACCTACATAATGTATAAATATAGCAGCTTAACCTTTTTTACTTGAATAAACTAACGACAAAATGATATTGTATCACACAAAATATCTCGGGTTGTTTACATACTTTGTAATAAAAGATAATAGTTTTAAAATTAACACTGACTATTAAAGTCTACCTATGACTGTAATTGCGGATCACATCCTTAACTTGCGAAACCCTGCTAGTACATAAATAAGTACAGGCACCATTTTTACAGGAGATCTTACGCAACAGCTCCGGCGCGAAGGACCATTTAGTTACATTGCATCATGCATAATCATTTCTGACTAAACTAGTCCCTCTCGGGACCAATTACCAATGTAAACTCTACACAGTAATCAGTCTTCAGTATTGGAACCGATTTTTTAAGTCGCCGAATATGACTTGAGCCCAATAGTGGATAATGAGCTGAACATATGAGCTTTAGAATGGTTAGTATAGGAAGGTTAGTTTCGTTCGACGCCTACCTGTTTTCAGTAAGGTAAAAACTAATTCTCTTTACCTGCCGGAGTCTATAAACTAATTTAAATGTTTACGGAAAACATTCACAACGCCATCTAGTTAAAAATTAAGCAAAGTTTTTACTATGTGAATATAACTACGAAACAAGGATTAACCTGATAGTTTTTATGAAATACGTGTAGGTAAATGTGTAAACAAACACACAGGTCAAGACAAATCCATAGCGTCAATTTTTGTCTTGTGTGAAATCCCAATATCGAACCCAAGACTTGATCTCAACCGAAACAGCTATCGGCGGGTTGAAGAAACTCTATTTAAACTTCATCGCTTGCTATATTTTTTCAAAAGCTCATAATTTTGCGAGGGGTTACGAATAAATAAATGTTATCGTCCAATAAAGCTTTTGTCACAGCGCCATCTGTGGCTAATTGATGGAACCTTGAGGCACAGCGAGAGTGTGCCTTTTCATTTCCTTTCTTCTCACCGTCTCAAGACTTGAAACTTATCGTAAACTCTGTAAGTGCGCCAAGATGACAGCACTGCTCTATTGAATTAAGTAATTCCAATTATCGCCGCGTTCATGTAGAGAAGGAAACTATGACCACAACACAAAATGTTTTCTTTCGTAATAAATAATCGTATGTGCTATATGGAGGGACATCCAAATTAATTTGACATAATAACACGCAGAGTCAATTATTTCGATATGTCCTTCCTATTCTAATTCATTTGATAGCCGTTTGGATGTGTCCACCATACCGCAAAGCGCAGACGGGAGCCGACCCCCTCGCCGGGACGGTGATCGTCATTGCGTTACGGCGGGGCCCGATTAATGCCGCCTGAGGCCGCCGGCGGATTTAATGAACGGGATCATAGTGCGAGTCGCACGCGGAAGAGAGTCGACGGGGCGTGCCGGCCCGGCGCCCCGCAGATATGGATCGAGATTAACGAGGCCGCGGGGTGTGCGGCGGGGCGCGGGGGCGCATGTTTACATGCGGGTGCAGCGGGCGGCGATCGATGCTGGGCGGGGCGCGGGCGGCGCGGTCGGGGTGCGGGGGGCAGGGGCGGGGCCGCGCGCAGCGCCCGGCTCAGTCCGCCTCGGGGCCGCGTCCGCGCGGTCGTCGCCTGTCGCTTGTCCGCTGCGGCGCGCCGGAGTGTCGCCGCGACCGCGGGCGCCCGGCGGCGGCGGCGAGCCTCGCGCCGCCCGCCCCCGCGCGCGTGCCGCTGCCGCCCGCAGTCGAAGTTTTTCTCCCCGCCCGCCCCCGCGCCGCCGCGCCGCGCCCGATCGGCGCCGCGCGCGCAGCCTGGCCGTCCGTCGGCCGCCCTCGCCCGGCACGCCGGCGACGCGCGCGCCTCGGCCGCGCCTGCGCCCCGTGTTCCTGTGGGCCCGCCAGCGCGACGGCACCGTCGAGGAGGTCCGCTGCGAGGACTACGACCTCCGGAACCGCATTCGCATCGCGCGCACGCCGAGCGGCTGGCGCGTCATCCCGCGCACGGAAATCTACAACTCTATCCGGCTGTCGCCCCCACCACCGCCCCGGGAGCGCAGGGACCGTCGCCGGCGCAGGCGACGAGGCGAGTCGCGGCGCCGCTGCGAGCGTCTTTCCGCCTCGCAGTGGCTCGCGCCCGACCTGGAGTCGCACATCCCGTCCCACACCATTGCGGTGCCCCGAGCAGCCGCCCCGACGCCGGCAACCTCGCCCGGGCTGACTCCGCCGCGCTCGGTGTCGCCGCCGCCAGCCCACCCTGAGCCGACGCCGCTGGACAGCCTGCTGGCGGTGGCGGAGCTGGAATTCAACCAGCAACGCGGCGAGGAATTGGAGCTGGAGCTGCAGGCGTCGACGGAAGTCCAGTACTCGTTTCTGCCCGACGAAGAGGTCGCGCGGGACGTCATGTCCTTTCAACTCGGCGAACAGAAGACGGATGGGATGTTTTTCGATCGAAAACCACATGCGCCGGATCGGGGCGCCGAGGATGACGGCTTTCAGAACGATATGGTCGTGCACAAGGATCTGTTCGAAACCATCAGTGAGGCGCACTATCTGCCCGAGCTCGGGGGACCGCACGACGAGGATCTCCTAGAATCACTTGTCGAGAAGGGCTGCGAAGACAACCAAATACTCGATCAAGCTCTCGATAAGTTTGCCCATTTAGTTCACGCGGCGGGAGATTATGTAGAAGAAGAAGAGGATATATTATTGAGTGGTGCGCCAGTTTCAGATATTATTGATAGGTTAGAACAGTCCTTGGAATCTCCCGGGCGAAGTAGTATAACGGCCGCCCAGGGCCTTCTCCACTTACATCATCTCGGAGATCATCTGGCCCAAGAACATATGCAAACTGATGATCAAAGTTACATTACCGAGGAAGTGTACGCTCCTCCGCAACCGCAAGAACCTTCAATGGAAAGCATGAACTTACCATCAGACATGCCGGTGGCTGAGGATATAAATATAGAATTTAATGAAAATGCTGATAAGAGGCTACATACTGACGTCGAACCTAGCCCCGACATGATGTATACTGACACAGTACCTGAGAAAGAGAACTCATACAATAATGATGATTTTAGTGAACAACACGCACATTCCTTACCTGATCATACTGAAGTTGCTTTACCTAACGCGATACCTATTGAAGCTGATGTTAATAACTGTGAAGAAGAAGCACAATCACTGTCGAACCATACTGATGACAGTTGTGAAAATGATCAGTCAACATCAGTGACACCTGAACTGGAAAAAACTATACAAAACGAAGAATTGGTGCCAACAGACTTGAGTACCAAACATGTGGAAAAAACAAATGTCTGTCTCACTGTTACTAATGCTACGGTACCCATGAATCACACTGAAGATAGTTTATCAGATAAGAGTGACGATCAACCTAAAGATTTAAGTGTGCATCGACGTTTACCCTCTCCACATGCTTCACCGAAAAGGACAGACATACCGCGCGCTCCTTCTAGAGAATCAGATGCCATGCAGTCTCCACAACCGAGTGGGATACCCGCTGTGCCATCTTCACCTGAAATTTTCACTGTGCCTACCACAAAAAGTAAACAAACATTATTTTTGGAAAGTCTTCTTTCATCGCCTTCACCTAAAATGTATACTTCTGAAGTGACAATAACAAAACAACAGTGTGAGCCATTAAATTTAGGCAAACATAGAAAATCGGCAAGTCCAACCGTTTCCAGTTGTTCCGATGAAATAAGAAAGGTTAATAAAGAATATGGAGAACCTCCGGAAAAGAAATTGAAAAAAGAATCACCTGAGAATCCTCCTAAAGCTAGTAATAAGACTGGTGATCATCAAGATAAACAGAAAAAAGCAGACAAAGGGACATCAAACGAGATTTTAAGTCCCTTGAAACAATTATATGCTCTCAAATCAAATACTGAGCTTAACATTCCAGATCCACTACTGGTTCCTAAAGACAAACTGAACACAATTTTAGAAGCCCCGGGTAGAGAAATACCAGCGCTGCTATTGCAAAGACCAGAATTAAGGTTACCAGAAGCATTTGCCTTCCCAGCGGTATTGCAAGATCCGGATATACTCGTGGTATCTCTGGGACAGTTAGAAAGCATCTTAGAAAACGAAAGCAAAAAAGAGAGCATAAAAATCAAAGAACCAAAACCCGCATCTCCAAATATTTCATCGAATTCAGAACAAGCCAATAGTACACAGCCTGCACAACCCGATCAGACTAGTCAGCCCAAACCGATACCGTCTATGGATGCATTAGCCGGTGATATCGATGCTGCAACCTCCGCTGCACTCAACCAAATGCTGTGGTTACCGTACCTCAGCCAATTAGAAGCAATGGCTGCTTGTTCACAAAATATGGATTTCTTAAAAGCTCTCAATTCCTCCGGATACAGTGGACCCAACTATCCTGAGTTAACACAAATGTTTGGTCCACAAGCTGCTCGATTTATGGGTCCTTCAGGCTTTCCAATGATGCCAGCCATGGATTACGACAACCGGTTGCAGCTTGCGATGTGGCAAGAAACAATGAACCACGCCAACGCGTCAGCCTCCCAGCGGCCTAAGCCTGGTGCATTAGAATCTCACATGAAAGAGTTAGCGTCGAAAGCCAGTGACGTGCAGAACGCTTACGTACATTCCACTAAAAATCCTCAAAATAAGTCTCACACGTCAGCTCGGACGAGTCCGATCGTTCACAGTTATAACAGTAACCAAAGATCGATGGCCCACAATCCATACCTGCAAAGCATGTACCCGGGTATGAATCCAAACATAAGGCCGAACGTTCCACTACCAGGCTTACAAATACCGTATTTCAATCCCAATATGATGGGAAGCCAGAGATCGCCCAGAACGGGGCAGCAAAAGAGTCCGACATCGCCATATTATCCGAACAACAACTATTTGCAATCGGTGAAGCATACAGAGAGTCACGGTCACCAGCGGAGTAGTAGTGCAGGGTCGCAGGACTCGCCGCGACCGAGGATAAGTGTAAAATCGCTGCAGAATCTGCTGGAGCCATCGGCGAGCGGGTCAGCTGCGGCGCGGCGGGCTCCCGGCGCTGGTCCGGGCCCGGGGCGCCGCCGCGAGGACCCCGAGGTCGGCAGCACCACGCCACTGGGAGAGCCGCCGCCTCACCTCCCGCCGCACCCGCACGACCCTGCTTCGTTCCATCTATGGCACCCATTATTCGGCAAGTAAGTGTTCTTTATTAGAATGATTGTTCTCATCCTGGCGATCGATAACACTTTTAGGGCCTGTTTCACATTGTCAGTTTCAAGTAAGTTTTCATTAGCGTTTACTAGACAGATAGACCATACAAAGCTGTAATTTTAACTGACGAGTCTCCTAATCAGACATTGTGAAACAGGTCCTTAGTCTAGTCCAGCTCATGTTATTGTCCAGTTAATGTTCCAGATATCGATGAATTTTAAATTAAATGTCAAAACAAATGCGTTTTTGCAGCAATTGTGTATAAAAAAGCCATTAGATAGGACGTTAGCCATTTTTAAAGTAATTTATGGATGGAAGCCTGTCTGATATTTTTTTCTGCAAGCAGCGCTCATTAAAAAGTAATAAACTTAAAAACTTTTTCCTGTTTTAGCTAATTTGATGGGTTATTTAAATCGTAATTCATACTCATTACTAACTAACCGAACTAACCTAACTAACCAAACATGTTCCTTTATTTTTACATTTATTTCAGTAAAATATCATTCCCTCAACAACACACGTTTCTTTTTAAGTATTTATATGAAATATTGTTATCGTAATAATTTAATTAATTGTTTATCGCAAAAACAACATAGCATCAGCTCTGCAAAAAAGGCATGCACTCACGATACGACCAAACTAATGTTTTTGCCATTAAAGTTGAAATGCGCACAAAACGTACGTACATATGTTCAAGTACGTACGCAATTATGTTGTTTTGACTCATTCCCGAGTTAGGTATATACAAATACAATGTGCTTCATTGTAGAGTGAGTTGACATAATGTTACGTGGCTTTCTTTAAGTGTATACAATACAATACATATATACAATACATAAGACAATCATATTTAAATTTACCAGTTTGAGGCTTTCTTTGTAAATACATTTAAGTAAATACTACTAGAGTACCAGGTTTTCTCAGCCCAAGTGCTCAAGGTGTTGTAGTTAGGGAAATTATTGGAAGTTTATGTATTTTTTTTATAAATAAATAGAATAACAGTAATATTTTGCGACTATTCACTATGAAAGCTTTAGAATTGGACAAGAAACTCGTTGAATTAGGAGAGACTTAGCTGTAGTTAGTACAGATTTTATGTTGAAAATTGCATAAAGTATAGTTTAAAATAAACATTTAATCAATCAAGAACTACAACTACTAATATTTGCTCATGTCAAGTCCATACACTTTATACTTAGCGAACTTTGTAAAATGCAATATGTGGGTAAAACCTTCTTTCCAACTCCATTTCAACATTTCCATACTTTTTTGGGTTCTAAAGGCAGTGGAAAATATCTCTCACAGATAGGGAGGGAGATAATGCTACTCGCATACCAGACACCACTCTGTTCTGAATATTTTTTTATTTCTCGAACACTATGTGTAGTACATATGTAAAAAGGTGTATCTAGGTAACTATCTTTAGAGAAAAAGCTGAGGAGAACTTTTATTCATAACCAGCTTTACCCTCGTGACTTTAAACAATAAGTCACGAATATTATAGGACATTTTCCTAAATCTTCAACAATCAAATAAAAGACTTCATCGCCATTATTAACAAGCATATTAATGTCCCTCCACTGAGTACTTTTCTTCTACCCAAACGAAGTAAGAGGGTGTTCAAAACTGTATGTGTAGCTATAATTATGTTCTTAGTGTAAATAATAGTGCTTATGTTTGCCCAAAAGATGGCAGTGTACATAATTAGATCGCGCAAGCGTTGATTGTTTTCCGGACCCATATAGGTCCGCCAGTTGTTGCATTCGATTATATACAGGTTTAACCCTTCCTTGCCGTTTTATTTAATACCAAGGTTTGATCAGTGGGATTTAGGTCATGTCTACTCCACCTTCTCATCCCAGTGCGTATTGGCGGAATCAGGAGCTTGAACGTGTTAGCATTATTCAACTTCAAGGCTCTGACTTAGCTTACTGACTAGCTACCTTCACCTTTCTTTTAAATCTATTGACTGCAGAACACAAGTTTTAGTAGACTTATCAATTCTTTTTATAATTAAGTACATTACATTTGAAAAGTGGCGGGTGTATAGTCCTACCAACATCTCAGAAGCCCAACCTCACCTGCAAGTGGGGCACCTGTCGATCAACAGACGAGGCTCTGGCGAACATAAATGTTCCCGATAAAAGGCAATAGGCTCGCCGTCTATTACATCTATACATGTGGGGACAATCTATATATGTGGCGAATAATATGCCCCTGCCTATCCATTCGGGGAAACAGGCATGATTTTGTATGACTAACCTTAACGATTTTCTTACCCGTTCTTATACGATCAATGCCCGCAGTGAATGGGCGCGATAGTTTTTGAGTTTCACTTTTATAAGAGCTCTATTGAGTCAAACTTGAATGCATGATTTTGACTTTACCACTATAGTGATAACTGTTAACAACTGGTTAACATGACTTCCGAAGCCCGGAAACACTCAAAAAAAAACCCACAGAAAATGTCACTCATCCAGGGAACCTCTGATAACTTTTATTTTTGTTCTACGTCGGTAACAAAATGTATTTACGCACTGCCTTCCGGCCAAGGAGGGGCAGAAAGGGGGTGTTGGACTTACTACCGGCAGACGCGACTGCCAGCAGTAATACCCAATAAAAATCTTCCGACGACGCCCGTCGCTTGTTGAGAAAAAGGCGGGGGCCAGTACCTGGGTTGAAGCGTCTGACAACCTGCGGCCAACCGCCCCCGGACCAAAACCGGGAGTACCTCCTCAACCAGGCGCAGTGGAAGCGCCTTCCTACCTCCGTGTGCGACCATAGCGTGTGTGGCCGACTTCTCGGAGGGTCTATGGTTAGACAGCAGGGGCCCCCTGCCCCCGCTGCCTAAGACCTCTTGACCTCCTCCACAGGTCCCTCTTAGTTTCTTCCCCGGTAGTCAGTACTAAGGGCACCCAGATTCGCCAATCTCTGGGTGTTAACTTTTCCCTAGCGCCCTACCGGGAGGTACTCAACCCCCCCACCACGACCAGTCGGGGCAACCTTTAATTACCTCTGTGAACTCTGCTTTACTCCGGTGATCGTTGCGTTGTGACCATCGTTGAGCTACGAGAACTTTAATCAAATATTGTCTCACTTTAGTTACTTTACACTAATTATGACATGAAAGCAATCTTTATTTAATATTCCATAATTTTTTGGCAGAACAAAATTAAAAATTGTCATTTCTACCAAAATAGAATTGTCCACCGCAACTATAACGGGCATGAACTATGTCCAGTTTATTTTAGTTAAATAGTTTATTGGGTCAGACGACAGATAGACGGACGGTTTGAGAAAATCAATGGGCCCGATATAGATGGCTGTGGTTTTGAAACGGAAGCATCATTTATTAACCGTATAAGGGGATGGGGCAGTCTGTCTGTACCGTCACCGCCGAAACAGATTGCGTACGGTTCAGCGGTAATGTTAACAATGAATACATGCATTTCAGATTAGGGATGCTGTGCGATTTCGGGAAACTATTAGGCTCAAAATATCTGCACACATCAGTATTAATAAATAAATATTCTCTTACAATCACACCAATTACTTAGTTCCAAGATAAGTATCATTAAGAACTTGTGTTATGAATACTAAAGAACGGATAAACATACTTAAATACTTTTTTTTTGTTAATACATACTTAATATACATAGGAAACACCCAGACCAGAATAATATTCATATCCATGCACATAAAGATTTGTCCTGCGTGTGAATCGAACCCACGACCTCTGGAGTGAAGTGCAGACCTTCACGCCATATCCTTCGTCAAATGTTTTGAAATGTTTTGAAGTTAGTTTAGAAAGAGTCTGCAAATACGATGCTCTCAGTTAAGGACCGTCTTTCTGCCCTGCTCCCAATGTATCTGGGTTCGACGTAGCATATCCAAATGATGCAACAAGCTTCGTCCACTTCCCAAAATGTCGAGGTGACACCAAGAAAACATTTGCTTATATTAGAAAAGGAAAAATATTTTCCAAATCTGTTTTTCTAGGCCGTTATTACACTAGCGTTATGGTACCGGCCTAGAATAGTTCCAACTATTTAGATTTACTATATTTTTTTACGTTAGCTTCGTAATTTTATTAATGTATTGGCTATCTCACTACTAAGAAATTAAATAAATATATAAACGAAAAATGTACGTAGAATCAGACGCCGCAGTTAACCGTACTCACGGTTTTGTGGGACTATGTTATAAATAAGATTTTATCACCTGTACAAATACAAATACAAAATAATTTATTTGCTCAAACATGTGTACTTAACAAAATATGGTATTACAATAAAGTCTTTCGACCAAGTCTCAACATGTTTACCATTTTGTGGTATGCAAATGTCAGTTTTATGATTCCCCATTAAATGTCAGTATAATTATTTATGATTAAAAAATTAATTATCTAAAACTACACAATAACAATAAAATTAAAATATATTACAAGAAAATTATGTCAACTAAATTAAATTACAAGATAAAACGGGGTCAGTAAACACCTATTACAATTAATCATAAAGTGTATCGGTCAGAAAATCGCTTATGTGGTAGTAACATTTGTCTAACAGTAATTTTTGAAGATTTTTGAAGATGTAATTTACTGAATAAACAAATAATCTCCCTAATCTATAAATAATAAAAATCCTACCAAATGATAGGCAGCAGCGTCATCCTGCGTACTGACTGGAACTGCGAACCATAATTGACTCTGAACTGACTGTGTTCTAAAGTAGCTACTGTAATAGAGAATTAAATAAAACCACATCAACGTAATTTGTATTGAATAGGGAATCCTTACTAATTATATTATTATATTATAATATTATAAATGCGAAAGTAACTCTGTCTGTCTGTCTGTTACTCTTTCACGCCAAAACTACTATGTACAGATAGTCTAGACCCTGAGAAAGGATATAGGCTACTTTTTATTGCGAAAAGGGGGTTGTAAATGCTACCCAAAGATACTATTCCACGCGGACGAAGTCGCGGATAACAGCTAGTTTAATATATTTAAAATAATACCTTATATTATGATACTTATGATAAAATACATATGCTTGCGCGATATAATGTACGTACACCGCCATCTATTGATGAACTTACCAAGCTTAGTGATTATAGGCATATATTCCAATAAAATATAATCTGTTGGGGAGGCTAAAGTTCCATGAACAAGTTGACCTGAACCATGTTCAAGTCACGCCAACAAAGCGATCATAACTCCGCGGTGATCGAATACCACCTGAGTAAAGCTGATTTCACAGTTGTATAAAGGTTTGATTCGGGAGAGAAATATGAACACTCAGCCATAAATATTATTTAATACTCCTTATATTGCAAACAAACATTTCTTATATACTCTTAGAATCTATAAATAATATGACATCATTGCTTATAATATAACTCTTACACCATAGTTGTAAGTTCTTAGATGGGTGACCATTTGTGTGCATTAAATATCAAGCGCTTTCGTGCTTTGGAAGGCGCCTCAAGCAGTTTGTTCTAGTTATCACTAAGTATATGTCATAGACGATAGGCCAAGTAAAAGGCTCTAAGTCACACACACTGGCATGCCTCCGCTAATCCGCATTGGTAACACGTAATGGAGCAGCTCGAAGAACCGACGACCGATAGGGCGTTAAGGTTCTTGAATGGCGACCACGAATCAGCAAACGTAGTAGAGGGCGGCCCCCAAAGCGATGGACCGATGATCTGGTCAGGGCGGCGAGGAGCCGGTGGATGCAGGCGGCAAAGAATCGATCTACGTGGAAAGCAATTGGGGAGGCCTATGTTCAGCAGTGGACTTCAGATGGCTGAAATGATGATGATGATGATGAATGGAGCATGTATTTGTAACCAACCTTGACGATTTTCTTGCCCGTTCTTTTACGATCAAGCTCCCGCCCGCAGTGAATGGGCGCGTTAGTTTATAAGTATGACATTCATAAGAGCTCTATTGAGCCTAACTTGAATAAATGAATTTTGATTTTGATTTTTGATTTTTTGATGTGAGAGGAGACTGCTCAATAGTGGAACGTTAATGGGCTTAGATGATAATGGTGAATATACCAACCGTTAACCCACACAAAGCAAAGCCGTAAGCTTTCCATAAAGTGTCAACGGAGTTACTAATAAAGTGGACAATAAAATGTCTTTAAGTAAATCGCTATATAATTATACGGTAGAGCTGCCATTACAATTTCCTGTAATTTGACCTGAATATTGTATCTAGCTTTGTTCTAGACGTGGATAGACAGTTAATGTGGGACGCAAATTAAGAACACATAGAATAGTTAATGTGGGAGCGGCCTTATGTCGTAACAAAAATAACGGCATTGCATTAAAGATAGATGTTACAATCGATATTTGGAGTTAGGTCTGTAAAGGGGTGATTCATATTTACGAATAGGTCGTCGTTTACGGTTCGGTTTTATAATGAACACTTACTAATGTTGACAATTTGACAACTGATACACAAATCAGTTTAGAATAGATATTTAAAGTTGGATCTGTAAAGGGGTGATTCATATTTACGAATAGGTCGTCGTTTACGGTTCGTTTTTATAATGAACACTTACTAATGTTGACAATTTGACAACAGATAAACAAATCTGTTTAGAATACATATTTAACGTTGGATCTGTAAAAGGGTGATTCATATTTACGAATAGGTCGTCGTTTACGGTTCGGTTTTATAATGAACACTTACAAATGTTGACAGCTTGGCAATAGATAAACAAATCAGTTTGGAATAGATATTTGAAGTTGGATCTGTAAAGGGGTGATTCATACTTATGATAAGTCCCCATTTACGGTTCTCTTTTATAATGAGTACTACGAGTATATGTTGACAAAGGACAAACTAATTAGTTTGATTCAAAATAGTTATTTGAATTTGTACGATTAGTACTATATTTTGACGACAATAAATCGGTTTGATTAAATAGTTATTTGGGTAGTAATAGTTGGTTTTGTAAGGAGTAATTCATACTTACGAATAGGTCGACGTCTATTACAGTTCGCTTTAATAATGGGTACTATTTGTTGACAACAGATAAACAAATCAGTTTAAAAAAGATACATGGATCTGTAAAGTGCTGATACATACGATTACTTATGAATATATACGGTCTTTAATAATGTACACTATTTGTTGACAACAGATAAACAAATTGGTTTGATATGGATATTTGGAGTTTGGTCTGTAAAGGGGAGATTCATACTTAGGAATACATACGGTCGCCGTCTACGGTTCGCATAATTCTGCGATGTTAGTACTACACACTTTACCTATACTTATTTCCTGCCATGCTTACTTTACACAGCAGCTATTGATTGATTGCGATCCGCGGCTTCTTGATCTTAGGCCAGTCGCTACACCAGGAGGCTGTCAAACCCTGATTTGAAATCGTGTCTTTAGAATAAGCGTTTAATACCCCATACTAAAACGTACCTAATCAACGAATGCATCAAAAATATTACAACATATAATGTACTAGCGACCCGCCCCAGCTTCGCACGGGTGGTATCCTAATATGAATAGTGACGTATAATACATAATTACAGAATGTCTCTATATAGGCCGCGAATACCTACCACCGCCGCAACCATAATTTTTCGATTTAGCGTAAGTTTATTCGTTTGATATCTTGTAAAGTACTGATCGAAATTACATGATGTAAAAGACAAATTTAATCTATGTTTAATGTCCAAGCTTACTAACATGTTTATTTAGATAAGAATTAATGTTATACATACTTAAAATAGCTTCGTTAATAAGCCATTATTTTTAGTAAAAAGTAAAAGATAAAATTGGTTATTGTGGGGTATTCTTGAGAGATAGACATATACCATCACGGACTTTTTTGAAGAATTTTATAAGTTGTACAATATTGTAGTACATTATTTTGACTAATCTCGTAGGGTTTGGCCAGCGTTTGCAATATAAGCGCAAAAAAGTGAGTTGAATTACGACATCACATCACAAATCTCACAAATTGACAGTGTTCCACTACTATATTATGCATGTATTATAGAGTGATTCAAGAGGAAGGTTTATATGTATAAACCTTCCTCTTGAATCACTCTATCTATTGGAAAAAACCGCATCAAAATCCGTTGCGTAGTTTTAAAGATTTAAGCGCACATAGGGATATAGGGACAGAAAAGGCGACTTTGTTTTATACTATGTAGTGATGTAAATGCGAGAACAGTTTGTATAGTTTTCTATGCTGTCTGTTTTCCATGTAGTAAAATAAAAAAAGCCAGTCAAGTGCGAGTCGGACTCGCGCTTTGAAGGTTCTGTTTTGCTGTTAAAATTGATAGTTGTCGATTTTTTCTTAATTTTTAATAGACCTTTAGAGTATTCTTATATGTATAGATCAGGTTGAAAATTCTAAAAAAAAAACTATAAAAAGTTGCGAAATAAACATGATGTGTGGTTATTCGGGAACCCCAAAGAGGTGCGCAATATCTGGACCTACGCTTGACACTCCTCTGTGACACACATGTAAATATTTAGCAATACTGAACAAGAAATCTATGGAGCCGCAATAAAACCAACAACAATCTTACGTTTAATGCCGCTTTCTTGCGACATGAATCATTAATAAAGACGTTTGTCATAATCATTATTGGTTTTCCAAGTAACCGCTGATTTCTTATTGAGAAAAGTCGTAAGTTGCAAACGCAAATGCACTTTTAACAAAGGAAAACGTTTGTTGTGAAATTAAAATAATGACGCGCGCTTGGAAATTATTTATGTCTAATAGATGTCTATGCCATTTTGTTAGGCTATAGACAGAATGGTAGTTATTGTATTCAATTTTAACTTTTTCTTTACGTATTCGAAGTGGAAAAGGATTATTAAGAAAATAGTTACATTGCATAGGGGACTTGTAGAAATTAATTCATAACAAGATGGTATTTCTCTTTGTATCAGAAAAAGACTAGGTTAGGTCGGGACACAAGTTTTCTATGTAATTTCTTTATAATTACGACCGATATGGCGTAGTGGCGAGTATACACACTCTCCGCTCCTAGGTCGTGGGTTCGATTCCCACGCAGGACAAATCTTTGAATACTTGTTCTGATCTGGGTGTTTTTCTATGTATATTAAGAATATATTTAAAAAATATATTATGTTAGTATGTTTATCCGTTATTTAGTATCCATAACAGAAGTTCTTAATGATACTTATCCTGGAACTAAATAATTGGTATAATTGTGAGAAAATATTTATTTATTATTTATTTATTTTAGCAATAAAGTCCTCTGTCAATATAACATAGACCTCTCTGATAGTTCTCCGACCGATCTTGTGCTGCCTGTCAGTATACACCAGCTTTCCACCGTCTTAACCAGGTCATTAGTCCATCGGGAAAATTCTCTCTTCTCATCGGGAAATATGTTTGTGGTTGTTGCTCTAAGGCAGTTTTACAAGCAGCAGTTTGCTGTCGACGGATGTAACTGCAGTCGACTTTAGGAGGCAGTAGCTAGCTGTCGACAGACCGTCGACGTGCTGCCGACTCGTTGGCGGCTGTCGTTGGCAGCTACTAACAGCTAGCCACCTTCTTCTTCCACCTTCTTCTTCCACCTTCTTCTTCCACCTTCTTCTTCCACCTTCTTCTTCCACCTTCTTCTTCTGCCTTCGCTGTGTCGACAGCCTCTGTCGGTGATGTGCTGCTCGCGTGTAAGGCTCTTTCTCCAATAAGTCGTAGATTAAATTATTTAGGGCGTCTTGCACAACAGTTCTTTATTTGATTTAAGATAAATTTGATAGGAAATGTCATTCGTATTTCAGTCATTTGTTTAAAAATTTAAGGGATAGAATGATGTTTTAAATAGATTTAGCTCGAACCAGGTTTAGTGACCTTTGTTGCAAGACACTCTTAGTTAGCATCTCAGACCATTACTTTCCACTGCTGGGCACGTGGGTCCTCTGATTATGCTAATGAATATTTGAGGTTGCAGGCGACTGCCGTTTACATTGAACGGTAAATAGGAACAGTTTGATCTGCTCTCCGTATTTCTTTTAATGATTAGTAGTTATCAACCCACGGCCACATCACACGTGCACTCTCTAATTGCTCCATTTTAATTAAGGTCGAGTCTTGCGCGCACTAAAATGTGTAACGCCCTCGTAAAATTGGCTGTATGTTTGTCTCTTTCTTGCCGTATGCGAATTTTATGCCATCCTTGTCGCTGATGTAGGGTTGCCAACTTCTTTGGTGGTACATAGTTTTCTTTTTTTGCAGAGAACGCATGGAAAGGTACCATTGATGACCAATATGGCGTGGAGGTCAGTATACCTGCGCTCTGCTCCTGAGGCTGTGGGTTCGATTCCCACACAGGACAAATTTGTGTGCATAAATATGACTATTTGTTCTGATCTGTGTGTTTCCTATAATTATGAAGTATGTATTTACAAAAAATATATATATAAGTATATTTATCCGTTATTTAGTATCCATAACACAAGTTCTTAATAATACTTATCTTGTAGCGAAATAATTGGGGTGATTGTGAGAAGATATTTATTTATTTATTGCAATATATTTTGTCACGTGAACCGTCACATTATACTTTTTAACGCTATAGATATTACCAAATTGTTTAGTTGTAAGACGAAAGCACTGCGCTCTTCAATGTTGTCTTATCAGTCATTAATTAAATTTACATGCCCAGTATCTTCTAAAGGTACAGCACTCTTTAACCCTTTACCAAGCAGTGGCCAATATATGACCACCGTAAATTGAACCTTATGCGGTTAACTTAAGGTGCAAAAACTAATGAATATATTCAACGTGCTCTGCCTGTTAAAGGGTTAAGCTGGATGGAACACAATATAGATTGTCAAATCTACGGTTTGTCAACAGTGTATCTAACATTGCGGAATAGATAATACTTAATATGACTTCATTAATGCGTCTGGTTTAATTATACAGTAAGGCAGGGGTTGAGAACCAAAGGCACTCGAGCCCCTGATACGAAGTGACAGAATAATTTGAATAATTTAGGCAAATATTTTTGTTATCTTAACCAATGAACAAGAAATAATCTGCATTGACAAGTGAAAGATAAATTTTATTCAGCATAAAATTAACATCGAGATTGGAGACAGTCTACTCTATTTATAACTTCTTTAACCCTTTAACGCGCAAAACATGTCAAATATTTAATGGGTTTTGCACCTTAACTCAACTCCATAAGGTTTAGCGTTTATGTGTGCCTAAGTGTAGTTTGTCCCTTCAAAAGAATGCACACTTTATGGCAGTAAAGGTACACAATCATATTCCTGAAAGTTTAAAAAATCTCAATTTGGTCTTGTTCAAGAGAAAACTTCATGAATGGTTGCTAGACAAATGCTTCTACTCTATTAGTGAATTTTATGACTGGAATAATAATAGAATAGTTAGGTAGACTGTTTGACATTATATACTTGCTTTCAATTTTATTCTTAGACCTATATTTGTAAAATATTTGCACGCTACTTTGGCAAAAATGTGAGACGCCTATATACATCAATGTATCAACAACTGAACAACTGTTGTACCATGTTTTATGCAAATAAATGATTATTATTATATTATTATTATTTAATTTACGGTGGGAATATGTTTACCACTGTCCTGTTAAAGGTTAAAAAATGTTTTAAATATGTTTTAAACCCACTGCATCCCGATCCATCGCGAAGCGCTGCAGTGATGCCGCTGATTGTAACGTTGCATGTCATGTAAATAGGTACAACACACCGACCATACATACATAATAACACGTCTGATTCCTCGAAAGTGTAGGAAGAGGCATATTATATGCCCACATTAAGCCAGTTATATTATTGACCCCACGTAATAGGTGGCAAGCCCAATAGGCTCTTAGGTAAGCGACAATTGACTTACAGGGAACTTTTATGTTCGCCTGAGCCTCGTCTGTTGATTGGCAGGTGCACCACTGGCAGGTGAGGTTAGATTGCCTGTACCTGCCTTTGGATTTAATGACGATACGTTTATGATTATTGATTTTTTAACTTAATAAGAAACATCTTTGACTTCTTGGCGAAAAGCGAAGAGCCATGTTTGCAGTTTTATTTTATTTTCTAAAACTTGTTATATTTGGACATTAATGTGTTTGTAAATGTGAACGTACATGAGTGTTGGTAATTGAAACAGAACAGTGCAACATCACTTTTATAATAATTATCTCAAGAAGTCCATGTGGACTCAAGGGGCTTAGGGAGGGCATCTCATTTACCATTTATCATCTTTATCACCACTTATTCTCATTTACTATGATTTATAAATTATTAATTAACTTTTACTTAACACTGGCTAATTGTGCTAAGCGCACGAAGCCATTATTTAAATTTAATAAAACATCTAGATTACGTCAACTGTCAAATAAGAAAACATCCCACAGACAGACACACGCAAATACACAGGTACACTGTCACGTAAAACTTATGAAACACCTCTTTTTTGGTCGAGTGTTAATAAAAGTATTAATAAGTTAATCCTTAATCGAACAAAGCAAGTTAAAATTTCTCATTAGTTTTTGACCTTTATTTTCTTGGACTGGTAATGTATTTACGCATACTTTGCACTGCGGGGACAGCACAAAGTTATGTTCGGCTCCATGGCCGAGATGGTGTCCAGGACTACCGACTTAACCCTACTGTTTCCCGCTCTACATAAGGTGCTAAGGTTATCCTTCGAAGGTACTAATTACTATACTCCTGACCGTGTCAAAGACCCGCCATCTTTTTCTTTTTTTAACTAATAATTGACCACCCCCTGGAATTTGTTTTGGAACTTAACTTAACCCAATAAAGTTAAAAATATGGTTGGAACATATTTTGTGTTTAAAAACTAAAGGGTTAAAAAAGGTTTGCCATCTCTGCCCTAAGCTCACGTGCTCTACTTAATGTAGATTTGAATTTAAAATGAGTGCAGTAGGTACGTATTGCGTGATATGTCATCAGATCACATTTATATAACTAAACCTTTTCAATTGTACTTACTTGAAATTGTAGTTGTACGTTGTTACTGAATACTTTAGTACTATGTCGTGCCAATAATTGTGTTTTAATAGAAAGTTAGGAGCATATTCAACGAGACTTTTATTAAGGTGACAAGGTACTAAATTGACTGCTCCTTTAAAGCCTCTAGTAAACACTTCACTGCTTAACTGGATTAGAACTTTGACTTGACTTTAATGGACTTTATTTGAGTTTGACTTAATAATGAGAACGCTGCATTAAATTCATGTGCAAATAACTTCATGTATCAAATATCTTCGCCCCCTCCCATCATCATGGAGAGTAGTCGACGAAAAGAAATCCTATCGGGTGACGAGCAGCAGCGTCATTGCGATGGCTTGAACAGCGATCAGCAATCTGCCTGCCCAGTGTGGTGATTAAGGGCAAATACCCCCAAAGTAATGTAAAGTATTGAGATGCCATGAGTGCACTTTATATGGTTGTTAGGATAATCAAATTACTTGACACTTGCAAATACTCTAATCAGGTGACTCCATATAAAAAATAGGCATTGTGTCGATGTTATGTCAACGCTCGAAGGCTAGTGTTGAGGGTGGCCTTTTATGTGTAGTTCGGTCGGTTCGGTCAGCCCATTTCATGTTACTTAGTGTGTTACTTTTTGTACTGACTCGCAAACATGTATTCTTAGCAGATACTGTCTTTTTAGGATTTCGTAACCAAAAGGTACAAGACGGGACCATGTTACTAAAACTCCGCTGTCCGTTCGTACGTCTGTCACCAGGCTGTATCTCGTGAACCTTAATAGTCAGATAGTTAATTTTTTTACAGATGATGTATTTCTATTGCCGGTATGACAACAAATACTAAAAACAGAATAAAAAACATATTTAAAGGACTCCCTAACAAAAAAACGTGATTTTTTTGCGCGTTTTCGCTTAATATTGATACGGGAAACAGACGCTTAAAATATTCACAGTTTAGTTAATCGCCCTCTTTAGTTACCATAACCTTTTAGGATCCAATTTTTTAATTAAGAATTAGATTTAACAACAAATAAAATTCAGTTCCATTGTTATACGGAACCTTTTATTGTGCGAGTTCGACTCGCACTTGGCCGGTTTTTTTTAAACCATCCGTTAGTATAAGTCACTAGGTATCATTCTAAATACTACAATGTCTGACTTTTATCATAAGCTGGCTTCGTCCGCGTGATATGAAGGTTATAGCATTGCAAACTTTTTTTTTCCTAGCAAAAAGTTTGGTTAATTAATAAATTATTATTAATTTTGGAAACAAGGTTCCATCAAGTTTCAATTTTGAAAAGTATTAATAATTTTAAGAATTATCGATACAGTCTCTCCTCTAGTTTGAATATTGGCTTTTAATTATCGTTTTTATTGTGAACCCCAACCTCATTAGCAAGTGGTGCACTTGCCGATCAACGGACGAGGTTCTGGCGAAAATAACAGTGCCCGGTAAGCGGCAATAAGCTCGCCACCTATAACGTGGGACCAACTATGTAATTGGCATAGTGTAGGCGTATAATATGCCTAACCCTTCGGGGAAACAGGCGTGACTGTATGTATTCACTTACACTAAAATATTTTTTGTTTTTTTAATTGTTTGGTTGCAAGTGAATCTAAGCTTCGTGATTTTAGTATAATTATATTTCAATTGTTTTTTTTATAATTTTTGACGTTTTTTGATTTGATTTGATTTGTATGTATGTAAGCAGATGAACTGATAGTGGAACAAACCTCTCGCAGGAGTAGTTACGGCGTTTCGTCTCGTCGTTACGTCGATGAGTCAGTTTGAACATGTGCTGTATAAATGTGTAGATCTATCTGATATATGTGCTTCCTCGTGAACACATCGTCCAATTTGCCAACAGCCAGACGTTAGTAAACAATAGTTCTTCACTAGGGATGTGCCGATACTTCGTGTTCGATATTCAGCACACAAGTACTCCAATGTGTATGGCCGATTGTTTGCATATATCTCAGTTAACATAAATAAATAAATAATTTGAACATAGCGCTAATTTACGTATTTGTTCGTTTCAATCTTTTCGTGCTATTCTTTTTTCCTCAGACCAATATATTTTAGGTATCATGAATTGTTATGTATATTTTAATAATACTTACATACTCCTTACATTATGTAAGTCGTTCCTATGTGTATGTAAGGCTTCTGGAGTTCTCTGCCGGCGCATATGTTTTCAAACCCCAAAAACATTAAGTATAACATTACAGTTGTTGTAGGATAAAGCTATTAAAGTACATTTGTGCACGTAATTGACAAAGTCATGCCGAACTCTTAGTCTGCACGGGAAAGCATATCGAAAGACCGAGATCAATTTTTAAAAACTTCGGTAAAAATTTCGCCCAAACACAAAAGTTGCCGGACATTCGCCGAAGTTTGTTTTCGGTGAAACTTCTGTCCGGCCCATCTCTAATCCCCACCCTCCCCGAGCCTGTAAGCCTACCCCTTGTCTAGACTACCTAATTAGCCTGGCTGTGACTGATCATCTCTCCTACCCTCTGATGTCATTTCGATCTGATGGATGGAATAGCTTCACGCGAAACCAATTACAAATTAGTCCCGTCGCCAGCCAGATACATCTATTATAATAAGGGTGAAGTTAACGAGGTTATCGTCAACCAGAATACTTTAACGAAGACAGAGTTAAATACAGCGTAAAAGTTAATGCTTGAAAAATTCAAGGAATAGTGAATTTAGAAATTTATTACGAAGTTTTCATAAACTAATCGATTTTAATAACAAGTTATAGGGCGTAAGTCTATATATATAAATCTATCTACCACCACTTCTTCTCAGGTCATGGGTTCGATAACTTTACATATATAATATTTTTGACCATTAAAATAAATAGTCAGAATAGAATAGAATACTTTATTTGCACTTGATTGAGGTGCATTACAGTTCTTGTACAATAAAATAAAGCTTCTCTCATTCAGCCAACAATGGTGGCACGCAAATTTTTAAAAGAAAACTATACTTATAAATCGTTTAAATGTCAAAAATTGTGAATTAGTAACTAAACATTATTGATGTCAAAATACAGATACCCACAAGTCATTCATAAGTACAATCACAAAATCAATAATAATAAAATCGAAATCATGTCACAAATGCGCAAAATATTAGTCAAACCATACATAGACAGTAACTTTAACCTTTCAGGGTAAAAACACTACAAGTATCACAAAGTTTGTGCTCTAAAAATTGTTTAACTGTGTAAAAAGTGTGTTATATAATCTACTTAAGAATCTCTTAATGTTAAGTTCTTTTATACTTTCAGGTACTTGATTGTATATAATATTGCACATACAGAAGCATTTTTTTTGGAATATAACGTTTTTCAGGTAATATAACGTATCGCAAGGTACTTAAAATAGCTCTATTTATTTCGATACCCGATGTTCCATCTAAGTTTTCATTCAATCTACTTAAAGTTTAGTCGTCGCGGAAGATTTTAAATGTTTCCTTTTTACAAAAATTGGTTGACAAGTGACGGAACAATTTCAATAGTGTCTGAATGCCGCAATGCAGAAGCTCCATATAAAATTAAAACTTTATCATTTAATTAGCGAATTAATGAGGTTCGTTAATAATCAGATATTATCAACGTGCAATAAATGTCAGTGTGCGCTATAAATAAATGTTGATCTGTTAAATGAATAAATAGGGCATCGATTATCGATTACAAGTTTTACACAAAATGAAATTGTTACGTGAACTGGTAAAGTAATTAATGTTTCAATTTTATTTGGGATGCTCCACGTTGCTTATCAAAGACATCAGTAATTAGTATTTTATATACATACAAGAAAGAAGCACCCTAGCACACGGCCTACCTGATGAAAAATGGTCACCACACCGCGTCAAGGGTCATCGCCTAGTCGACCGGAATAGTTAAACAAACACATACATACATACATTCACGCCTGTTTCCCCTAAGGGGTTGGCAGAGGCATATTATACGCCCACACTTCGCCAAATATATAGTTGGTCCCACGTAATATGTGGCGAGCCTATTGCCGCTTCCCGGGCACTGTTATGTTCGCCAGAGCCTCGTCCGTTTATCGGCAGGTGCGCCACTTGCCGGTGAGGTTGGCTTGGGCTCCTTAGTAGGAGTTGGTAGGAGTAACAATATTCTATGTGTTTTATTTTTCCTTTAAAGTCCATTAACATAAAGCGATATCGACCGGCGATTTTTGTGCGATGTGCTAATCCACACCTTATTATTTACCACAGTTATTATTATGGAGTTATAAATTATAAATGTTATGTCTAGTCGCAAACTTTAGGTGCGTAGCATATTTTTTTAATGTATTTAAGTGTTGTCCCGAAAGTCGGGACAGAATGTCCCGTAAAAAAATTTAGTTCTAAGGAAGTCTCCGATTCTTGTCTATGTTCTTCGAAGTTTAGGCAAATAGGCACTACCTATTCCTATCACTGGTCATAAGTAAAGGCGAAACTTCTTAAACTTATGTATGGCACATAGTTTGCTTCCTGCAACCACCAGCCTGCCTGCCCAGCGTAGTGATTATGGGCAAGTACCCCAAATAGAAGTCTACCCTTTGGGGAGGCCTATGTTCAGCAGTGGACTTTATAAGTTATAAGTGGTGTGGTGAAATAAAAGTAAAGTAAAAAAAATATTTATTTCATAAACTATTATACATAGTACTTGAAAACGTCATGATTACAAATGAAAAAAAAAACAATCGAAATAATATTGCACGAAATCACGAACCTTAGATTCACTTATATGCAACAAAACAATTTAAAAACAAAAAATAATTAAGTGTAAGTGAATCTAAGTGCCAGTTCCGAGCCACCGCTCTGTAAGAAGAACTGGCAAGAAACTCACAGGCTATGCTCTTTTAAATATGTCCATTAGTTTGGTACTAGAATTACAATCTTCATTTGTCTGTGAAGCTATACAATGCAATATAACATAACTTTAACAATATTTATTGTTTTTAAGTCATTCATATTAGAATAGCCTGTATGAAACGGCAGTTTAATCCCAAGCATTTTTATCTGCCATATAGTCTTTAACAGAATAGTATCCCTTTGAAGATAGCTTGTGTTTTATTGTTAATTTAAATTTATTTAGGCTCCATTGCTGTATGTTGCTTGGGATTTTATTGTAGAATCGCACACATTGACCTTTAAAAGATTTGTTTATCTTTTGGAGCCTAGTGGCAGGTACAACTAATTTATGCTTATTCCTTGTGTTTAGGTTATGTATACAGCTTTTCTTACTAAATTGATCAGTATTCTTATGTACATAAACCAGGTTATCATAAATGAATTGACCGGCCACTGTCAATAATATCTACAGACTTATAGATAAGTCATTATTTTTGTTATTAGATAGGAACAATGTTTTATGTACACTCAGTTTGCAAAACTAATGATCATCAGTAAATTAGCACTATCCCGATTGCCCAAGACTTCAGCTTAGGTCCCAGGATCTGTTTACTGGTCCTGCAGTATTCGCTGAATTTCAGTTATTCACAAAAATAGTGTAAGCCGCAAACTAAAGCGTAAACCAAACAAACATAAACTTTAAAGGGGCGATACTGAGCCATGAACAAAATTCTCCTTGGGAGGTAATTTGTTTTAATTAGGAGTAGTTAGTGTTGCCTGCGTAATTAACGTAACGGTAACGGCTTACTGTGCACGTGGTATGTAAGTAGATTAATAAACGGTAGGTATTTAGTTATGCCAGTGTGGAAAATTTTGGCATTTGTAAACGTGGCATAGAAGCAGCAGATACAAAACCATTTTTCAAAGGGATACTATTCTATTAAAGACTATATGGCAGATAAAAATGCTTGGGATTAAAACATGAATATTGTTAATGTTATATTATATTGCATTGTATAGCTTCACAGACAAATGAAGATTGTAATTCAAGTACCAAACCAATGGATATATTTAAAAGAGCATAGCCTGTGAGTTTCTTGCCAGTTTTTCTTACAGAGCGGTGGCTCGGAACTGGCACTTAAATTCACTTACACTTAATTATTTTTTGTTTTTAAATTGTTTTGTTGCATGTAAGTAAATCTAAGCTTCGTGATTTAGTGTAATAATATTTCGATTATTTTTTTTATATTTTAATTATGACGTTTTCAAGTACTATGTAAGTTTAAGAAATAAATATTTTTTTTACTTTACTTTACTTACTATACCAGCAAGCGGCAATAGGCTCGCCACCTATTCCGTGGGACCAACAATATAATTGGCGAAATGTATGCGTATAATATGCCTCTGGAAACGGGGAAACAGACGTGATTGTATGTATGTATGTAGATTTAAACCTGCTTTAACTTTAGATCTTGTTTTGTAATAAGCCCCATTTTATACAGCACTAGCTGTTACCCGCGACTTCGTCCGCGTGGAATAGTATCTTTGGGTAGCATTTACAACCCCCTTTTCGCAATAAAAAGTAGCCTATATCCTTTCTCAGGGTCTAGACTATCTGTATACCAAATTTAATTTAAATCCGTTCAGTAGTTTTGGCGTGAAAGAGTAACAGACAGACAGACAGAGTTACTTTCGCATTTATAATATTAAGTTTATAATATTTATATATTAGTAAGGATACAGTATCGCCCTGTTGACAGGTAACATTACCTATGTTGTTGTTTTTATTATTGTAATTTTTTTTTATATTTTTGTTTTTTTTGTGCACGTTTTTTTGTAACTGTTTGACCTAATATGTTTATGTAATGTTATTTTGTCAATAAAAAATATTCTTATTCTTTATTTATACAAAGAATGTCTACTAAGCAGAAGAGCTATACAAAATAAACACAATTTTTAGATTTAAAATGCAATTGATTGTACTAATTTATTCAGGCGAACCGGAACCATTACTGTGATTCGTGATCAAGAAATGACTTGAGGTTTTTAAAAACAAAACCACAAATTTGAAACTACCGTCACTAAAGAACAAATTACGACACACGATCCGATTCATAATTATAATACGGGCATACTCCACTTGTTGATTTAGCTTTGGAATTTCCTAACTGTAATGCAGCGTCCCGATCACAGGTGATTCAGTTTAAACATTATCTCTATTGAAATTACACTGTTTTTTAGTTCAGATAGCTTCGCGTAAGCTAACCCTGTTTCCTTTGCGAGAATTTGGGCTTATTGGGCCATTATGTGACTGTTGTGGTTTTAATTTTATTTTGCATAACATATATTTTACCTATCCTTGTTTTATCTATCCGACTCTTCATGAGGTTGACTGGAAGAGATCTCTAATAGAGATAAGTTCGCTTTTGTATATGTCCTTTTTATGTAATGTTTTTATATTTTTGATTTATGTGCAATAAAGAGTTTAAATAAATAATTAAAATTATCCCACGTTTCCTCGAGGCTTCTTCGATATGAATTACGTCTAATTTGCAGTTACATTTCGGGCTCCTCAATGAGTTACTATTGAAATTTTCTACTGAGGCAAGAATATGTGTGTGGTCATTTTCTCGTCAGTCGTACATAAATAAAGTCCCGGCATAAACCATATATGAAATACTTTTCTTTTTTTTTCGGATGGAAAATCATCAAATGACTGTCTTCCGCTGTGGGTGAAGCGGAAGGGTGTGTCAGACTTTTACTGACCAAAAACCATCCATGTTCCTTCTTGAGCCTGTAACACCAAGGCCGCGGTAACCCTTTCGAACAATCCCGCAACCCTGGCAGGCTTGGCCCTGAAGGGCCCTCAGTGTGCTGACATCTCTCCTGGCAGGCTTGGCCCTAAGGGCTCCTCAGTGTGCTGGCATCTCTCCTGGCAGGCTTGGCCCTGAGGGCCCCTCAGTGTGCTGACATCTCTATATATGATATCCTAGTACTAGTATTACTAGTACATTTTCATTTAATACTAAAATTAACCTTTCACCCTAAAAAACCTTGGGAGCCAAGAGTCTTGTCAAGTTCTTCTCATTTCAAGATCCTACCTGCGGTGAGTGCAATGGTTTTTAAGTTGACTTTTTAAGATTTTTTTTCAGCCTATCTTAACTATGTTAACTTTGAATTAAGTATTTTATCTGCCGCCGTTTTTCCCGTCAGTCGTCTCCTACACACACAGTCACAGATTAATAAAATATATTTAACTTAGTGACAAAAAGTACTCGTAAAGCAATAATCGCTAAAAGATAACTCTCGACGCTTTTAATAAATTGGTTGTGTTCATTACACTTTGTATTATTCCTACAGTAAAGGTTATGTAATTAATTAAATTAATAGACTTTCTAAGGCTTGCCCAATGCCATCCCTTTCTTTGTAAGATCGATAGCCATATAGTAAGTATAGTATTTAATTATTGTGAGCGGGTACAGTCGTACTCGAACTGATGAAATGTATCGAATCCTATTTCAGCACTTTAGATAATTAAAAATCTTGAGATTGGTTTTCAAAATATATTGGTATTTCACCTCACTTTATATAATTCAACATACATTCACGCCTGTTTCCCCGAAGGGGTAGGCAGAGGCAAATTAAAGGCCCACACTTTGCCGTTTATAGTGTCGGTCCCACGTAATTGGTGGCGAGCCCATTGCCGCTTATTGGGCACTGTTATGTTCGCCAGAGCCTCGTCCGTTGATCAGCAGGTGCACCACTTGCAGGTGAGGTTGGCTTGGGCTCCTCCGATCTATATAGGAGCTCTATACACCCGTTATTAGTACACACCTATGTACAAAAATCCACTATATTTCCACATAAAATCTAGAATTTACACTAGTTTTACAAAATAAAATACTACCACGATGTGTCTTTGCGCGCGTTGGCGCTCAAACTACATGTTAAAGATTTTAAGATGATCCTTTTTTTTGCTTTTAAATAATGGCTTCGGGCGTCTAGCACATCTAGCCAGTGATATATTAATAATATATAGTTAATAGTAAATGAGAATGAGTGATGATAAAGATGATAAATGAGATACCCTCCCCTAAGCCCCTTGAGTCCTCAGTAAAGATGTGGGACTATACTGAGATCTCACATGGACTCCTTGAGAGAATATGAAAAGTGATGTTGCACTGCTTTGTTTGATTTACCAACACTTATGTATATTCACAAACACTTAACGGTTAATAATCCACCGTTATTACACTTTAATGTAAGAAATATCACAAATTTTAGAAAATAAAACAAAACTGCAGACATGACGCTTCACTTTCCCGCCAAGAAGTCCAGAAGTCTTAAAATGCTTTATTCACATTAAATAAAAGTTAAAATTTTGAAAAGTTTTGTGATAAAGAGGTTTTAATGCTGCCCGATTCAGCATTATTTATACGTACTCAGGTGGCATAAAAAACAGATCACTTTAAAAATAAATGTGAAGCTAACGACTCTGCCTCCAATTATACGCATTAGTGGAGTACCTAATTGTCCATTGAATACTATATTTAGCCAGTTCCAAGTTTAGAATCCTTTTATCTTTGAGTTTTGACGGTAAATCCGTGAGTCGTGTCGTGACGAGCCAAGCGTGAATTTGAGGTCAGAGGTTTGGAGGGGTCGTTCAACTGTTACGTTCTTACACATTTAATGTTTAAACAATGCATTTTATGTAATAATGTTATAGTTGGTAGCTTTTTTAGGGGTCTGAAGGTCATGGCCTGTCTGGTTGAAAGAAATCAGTATCATCTGCAAGATTGGAAAGGTATATAAGCTAAAGTTTACTCAGTTTAACTAGCTTGAGTCCATTTCTTTTCTTTATTTTAAATAATGGCTTCGTGCTACTAGCACATTTAGCCAGTGTTAAGTAAGTAATAAATTAATAATATATAATTCATAGTAAATGAGAATGAGTAGTGATAAAGATGATAAATGGTAAATGAGATACCCTCCCCTAAGCCCCTTGAGTCCTCAGTAAAGATGTGGGACTATACTGAGATCTCACATGGACTCCTTGAGAGAAAATTTGAAAAGTGATGTTGCACCGTTTTGTTTGATTTACCAACACTCATGTGTGTTCACAAACACTTAACGGTTAATAATCCACCGTTATTACACATTAATGTTAGAAATATCACAAATTTTAGAAAATAAAACAAAACTGCAGACATGACGCTTCACTTTCCCGCCAAGAAGTCAAGCTTGAGCCTATTTATTATATGATATTGTTTTTTTTAAATATTTATGAGTGTTTTGACTTTGAATGTGACTTTGTTTATGGTTGCTGTACAACTGTCAAAGTAGGAGATTTCTTTTTTGGAAAGGCTGTTTAAATATCTTTTGTGCTAACGTTTAAAAACAAATAAATTTATGATAATTACATATTAAGTATTGTATTATTTAGGGCGGCTTGCACTAACTGCTGTTTCAGTTTAAATATAATTTACAATGAACCCTCTAATGTCCCTTTTAATACTATAAGTGTATGATAATATTATTATGGTCTAAAAATGTATTCATAAAGCGCTAATATAATTCTTAAAAAGTTCCTTATTCAAATACTTTCTAAAAAAAGTAAGTACCTATTTCGGCAAAGAGTTTCAAAACTACCTACTGTAAAAAACAATGTTTTTAAAATACAAAAATTTTTGTTATTGCTTATTTAGTCATTTCAAAAAATAACTATTCTAGAATTTAATTCAAATTTTTACTTTTGTTCCCTATTGACAGAGTTTAAAAGCTCTACACTATTCCAACCTTAAAAACATTCAACCTCCTCAACAATTCAAATAACCTACACTTTTTTCCACAAAGGTTTTAGAAACAGCAGCCTTCTTTTAACTTCCGTGCAAATCAAAATAATACTCATAAACTGCCTAGTTTTCAATGGTCGTACACTCTTTGCTGTCCCGTCAAAGCCAGGTTCACTGAACCCTACCGCAATGACTTCTACTGAACATACTGTGCCATTGGAGAACATGCTGGTATGACCTCTAATACCCTTGAGATAAGGTCTGAGTAAAGTGGTGGTTGTAAACAGACATACAAAAGATGTTTGGTAGTGAATGAATCTCGGATTCGATGTGGTTGCACGTCGCGGTTCTTCTGACGATGTTTGTTACTTGTACTTATTGTATTTATGCTAAAGTTATGTTTCATAGACTTCTTTTTAGAGTTCCATATTTAAAACTTTTAAGCTAATGTGTCCAATCAGTCTTTAAGTAGGGTACTCTAGTCGTCCGCTATCTCAAATTGTAAACAAATAAAAACAGTATTTTTCTCTTTGAATTTTTGATTGAATTCTATGGAGTGTTGTAATCAACACGAAAAATTACAATTCACGGTAAATGTGACTTTCCTAAACTTGTGTGCTTTGCAAAGACGTTACTTCTGAAAATCCAACATACACACATAAAAACTTGAATTTACAGTGTAAGAAAATAATAAATAAATAAATATTCTCTTAAAATCACACCAATTATTTAGTTTTAATATAAGTATAAGTGTAACCAATTATTTGCTGTGTGGCGCCGGCCTAGAATAGCGTCACCCCTTCTCATCTCATGGGGAGTCGTAAAAATCGACGAAGAGAAATGCTACCGGATGATGGGCAGCAGCGTCATCCTGCGTACTGGCTGGAACTGCGATCACCAACCCGTCTGCCCAGCGTGGTGATTATGGGCAAATACCCCCAAATGGAAAATGGCACACACGCGTAAACGGCCCCCAGTCCCCGGCGGCCCCGCTATTCCAGATTACGGTAGCGGTCTTGGTAACGGCGGGGCAGGGGGTGCTAAGAATCACCGGCAGAGATCCGGCTACCATCCAAAACGACGACTTCTGCACCTGGCAACTTATAACACGCGCACACTGAGGACCGACGAGAAGATTGACGAGCTGGAGGAGGAAATAGAGCGGTTGCACTGGGACATTTTCGGGTTATCCGAAGTCCGTAGACAGGGAGAGGATACGGTAATCCTTAAGTCCGGCAACTTGCTCTACCACCGGGAGGGCGATCGCCTGTCCCAAGGTGGTGTCGGTTTTATCGTCCGGAAGTCTATCCGTAACAACGTCGTGTCTATTCGGAGTGTGTCGACCAGGGTAGCGTACCTAATACTCAGAATCACCAAACGGTATTCGTTGAAGGTAATTCAGGTTTACGCACCGACCTCGGCACACCCTGACGAGGACGTGGAGATATTGTATGATGACATTTCTGCCGCCATTCATACTTCACCGACTCACTACACTCATACTCGCCATAGCGGTCGTCAAAAAATAAAACATTGCTTCGATTTGCCTCGCCCAAAATACACTCCAAATGGTCAATGATCTGGTCAAGCCGATCTGGGAAGCCGATGGATGCAGGCGACTCAGGATCGCTCAATGTGGAAATCTATTGGGGAGGCCTATGTTCAGCAGTGGACGTCAGATGGCTGAGATGATTAAACACACTTTTTTGAACTTTGGCAATAGGCTCGCCACCTATTACGTGGGACCAACAACAACATCGATGTGGGCGTATAGTATGCCTCTGCCTACCCCTTCCGGGAAACAGGCGTGACATACATAACTTCAGTATTATACTGGAGTAGGCCTTTGACTTTCCTATAAGAGCCAACTCACTTAATAACGAAAACGTTCCATAACAAAAAAAATATTGATTCAGGCGTTACTTTGCGGAAATCCATTGTAAGCAAGTGATGGATTAAAAATATCTTTATAACAATTCCCGCGCTACTATAATTTCCCGAAAAATCGAGAAACTATGCCCTTTGTAAGGGCGAAACACGTGTCGTGTTGAATAGTTTCTCGATTTTTCGGGAAATTATAGTAGCGCGGGAATTGTTATAAAGATATTTTTAATCCCTCACTTGCTTACGTTCCATAATGTTAAAATCATATGCAAATAACTTGATTTATCAAAGAAAAATAACCCAAGTTCCAATTTTTTTTTGGTAAATCTATGGCGCTTATCTTAAATCACAGCTGTAAATTTTGGGCTTTGTATGTAGATGTTATACTTAAAGTGAGTCTACGGTATCATTTCGACCGATATGGCGTGGAGGTCAGTATGCCTGCACTTCACTCCAGAGGTCGTGGGTTCGATTCTCACACAGAACAAATCTTTGTGTGTTATAAATATGAATATTCTGGTCTGGGTGTTTTTCTATGTATATTAAGTATGTATTTACAAAAAAAAGGATTTATGTATGTTTATCCGTTATTTAGTATCCATAACACAAGTTCTTAATGATACTTATCTTGGAACTAAATAATTGGTGTAAGTGACAGAAATATTTATTATTATTATTATTTCTGTTCAATAGTAATCCTCTCAGAGCGGTATTTCTTAGGTGTCCTTTTTAAAGTACCAAAGATTAGGGTTTAAAACAAATAATGTATATTATGTAACAATAATCATAGCTTTGCGATACTAGGTGGTCTGAGACGATCACAGAAGTGAAGCACACTTTATAGAGGCTAGCTCTTGGGTTAGTGACCACTAAATGTGAACTATCAAAGATAGCAAAATGCTACTTAGGTGATCTTCAATTGTCATAATTAGCTTTATTATTTATTTGATCAAGTTAGAATATCCGAGGCTTTAAAGGTATAGGAAATAGATATAGCGTAACACTTTGGCATATGTTTTGTTCCTAATATAGTTTTTTTGTTTTTCCTTATGTAGTATATTTTTTGTTATATTTTCAGTATTTTCTCGTTAGTATTCAATTGTTAGATGTCAAGCATTATTTTGTTATTATTATAAATTTTTAATTCATGCTGTGTACACTAATTGTGGATTATTGTCTAGCCTTATTTTTTCTTTTTTTTATTAGTCGTAATTATTTTTAATGATGGTAATCTGTTCGTGTACATAAATATAAATAAATAAAAAATAAATATGTACTTAATCACCTTCGTGAATTGTTATATCGCTTTTTTAGAAAGAAAGAAAATAATTTATTCTGTGACACATACATTGGTTTACAAAAATACAAAAATAAAAATTAATTTACACATGTGGCACCGAAAAGGCTTATACTCAGCATATGTCGAGGGTTTTATATGATGTAGGTCAAAATGACCAGCACGTGTATTTTGGGGGAGGAAAGGTGTTCTTTCACTGCATAAAGACATTCTTGCTTGACTCAATAAAAATATGCAAGTTCTCTATAAGTAAATTTTCTAATTAACAAACAAATACCCGTCTGAATGTACCTAAGAATGTCAAGATAAGCAAGTCAGATAGAAATAGACCAGTGATGTGTGTCTTCCATCAATTCGTCGCTGTTTTGAATCAAGTTTCTCTCAGCACCATGTTTTGTGTTAAAGACGTCCTTTGATGTCGTTTAGACTTTAGACTTGAAAGGTATTGGTGGGGAAGTGAATTTTACTATACTTTTAAAAGTAGTAAAGTACTTTTAATTGTAACTGGCGGGAGAAAAAACCAACCTTGACGATTTTCTTGCCCGTTCTTTTACGATCAAGCTCCCGCCCGCAGTGAATGGGCGCGTTAGTTTATAAGTATGACATTCATAAGAGCTCTATTGAGCCAAACTTGAATAAATGAATTTTTAATTTTAATTTTTTTTTAACTTTAATTTAATGAATGAAAGTCATTTATTTCCTACGCACGGTACAATAACAGGGTACATACATTCACGCCTGTTTCCCCGAAGGGGTAGGCAGAGGTATATTACATGCTCACACTCCATCAATTATATAGTTGGTCCCACGTAATAGACAAGATAAAAAGACACAACGCTTTTAGATGGACAGTTTTTTATATAGCATAACCTGAACATAGTCACCACTGTGTAATCTCAAACCAAAAGTGGTAAAAAGAATTTTCCTGCAGGAACCTTAATAAGTAATGTATCGTGTGACTTAGCTGAGATTATATCAGCAAGCCGCTAGACCGAGACCGCCATTTTAGATCAACCATAGACTAAAAAGGCGGGAAACTGTTAATACTTCGAAAGCTCAGTACATTGTAGAGAAAAACTACGCGAGAAAGTCTAAAACTTAGAAAATCAATATGCGACTTTATGTGTTTAAAAATAAAGCTTTAAATCGCTTGTCAGTTTTATTCATGTCAGCTTCGTACGATGCACCCAAGATTCTAATGGTTTTAAAAGCAATGTCTGAAAGGATAATTTGCATAGACTTTGTACAAAGATGGTGTATTTTAGTGGCATTGTGTAACAAATAGGTAGTTAGTTAATAGTGCAATTTAGATAAATAAAATAGTCAATTGCGGGGTTAGAAAGACCACCGTGCGATTAATACTAATACAGCAGAATTTCGAAAGTTTTAGGAAAAGTTAACCTCTAAGAGTTTTCTATGCAATTAATGCCTACTTTCTTTACAATTTATATGTGTATAACTAGCGACCCGCCCCAGCTTCGCACGGGTGGCATGCTAGTATGAATAGTTACCTATATTACATAATTACAGAATGTCTCTATAAAGGCCACAGCAACCATACTTTTTCGATTTAGCGTAAGTTTATACGTTTGATATCTTGTAAAGTACTCATTGAAATTACATGATGTAAAAGACAAATTTAATCTATGTTTAATGTCCAAGATGTTTGATTGGATAAGAATTAATGTTATATATACTTAAAACGGCTTCGTTAATAAGCGATTATTTTTAGTAAAAAGTAAAAGGTAAAAGTGGTTATTCTGGGTTAACCATAACCATTTGCCATTCGTCTTAACCATTTGCGCTTATATGAGTTGATTTACGACATCACATTAGTAATCTGAAAAATTGACAGTGTTCATTGAGTGTGGGAATCGAACCCACGACCTCTGGCGTATAGTGCATGTATACTGACCTCCACGCCATATCGGTCGTCATAAAATTACGACATCTTAACAAGTACGAAAAATTTAAGGTTTTTTGTAAACCATAACTAATATCAGTTCTTGATGCTTATAAAAAAAAGTTTAGGCTGAATTTCATAGAAAAATATATTACTATATATTTTATAAAAACCGAGCAGACCTATCATGATCTGCCCGGTTAAACGCTCGATATATTAGGTCGGGGAAAAAGTCTTTTCGCATAACGTAGGTATAAACTTATTGTAAATTTTTTTTGACTGTACTATTTGTGTCTGTCTGGTTTTGGTAACATTAAAAAGGTTCCATTATAAAGAAAAGAAAAAAAGAAAAAAAAGTTGTTTCCCGCTATTTTTCATTTGTTTTTCTCTCCGTAAAAATGAGTGAATCTAATGAAGAAATTCGATACATTTTAAAATTTTATTATAAAAAAGGCAAAAATGCAACTCAAGCAGTGAAAAAAATTTGTGATGTTTATGGACCTGATGCAGTGTCAGTAAGAGTAGCACAAATTTGGTTCAAACGTTTTCAGTCCGGAAATTTTGATGTTGAAGATGCACCTCGCTCTGGTCGCCCTGTTACGAATAAAATGGACGCCATTTTTGAAAGAGTGGAGCAAGATCGGCATATTAGTAGTTACGATGTAGCTGAAGAACTGGGAATTGACCACAAAACAGTTTTGACCCATTTGAAGAAAGCTGGTTATACAAAAAAGCTCGATATTTGGGTGCCACACGAGCTCACTCAAAGAAACTTAATGAACCGTGTACTCATTTGCAATTCTTTATTGAGACGTAATGAAACCGAGCCGTTTTTGAAGAGATTGATAACTGGCGATGAAAAGTGGATCACGTACGACAAGAACGTGCGAAAAAGGTCGTGGTCGAAAGTTGGCCAGGCTTCACAGACTGTGGCCAAACCTGGCCTAACACGAAATAAGGTGATGCTGTGTGTATGGTGGGATTGGAAGGGCATTGTTTATTATGAGCTTTTACCGCCCGGCAAAACCATCGATTCTGATCTTTACTGCCAGCAACTGATGAGATTAAAGGAAGCAGTCGAGAGAAAACGGCCGGAATTGATCAACAGGAAGGGTGTGGTCTTTCATCACGATAACGCTAGACCACACACATCTTTAGCCACTCAGCAAAAATTAAGAGAGTTCGACTGGGAGGTCCTAATGCATCCACCATATAGCCCTGACCTTGCGCCTTCAGATTTTCACCTGTTTCGGTCTCTGCAGAATTCTTTAGGTTCTGTAAGGTTGACCTCAAGAGAGGACTGCCAAAACTATTTGTCCCGTTTTTTTGATCAGAAGTCCCAAAGTTTCTACAGTAACGGGATAATGTCTCTGCCCACAAAATGGCAGAAAGTTATTCAACAAAACGGTACATATATATTGTAAATAAATGTAAATAAACTTTGAAAAAAATGTCTTGACTTTTCATACAAAAATACGAAAAGACTTTTTCCCCAACCTATTATAAATAAAAAAATTGGTTGCCTGTAAAGTCGGTATACGGGCGAAAGTTTTACGTGACAACGACTTTGAGTGGTAAAATAATTTTAATGTGAATATTCATTCGTATAGTAGGAAGAAGGATGAAATAATAGTAACAATTTAAAACATTTATTTATACAAAGAATTATATTTATGTCTGTCTCTCTCGCTCTTAGGCGGGCTAACCATGCCCGAGTGGAAGGGACGCGTGCCTCTCACTCGCTCTCATTGTGAGCGCATAACGTGAGCGGAGCGTAACGCAGTTTCTTGAAGTGTCACCCGGCAAACCAATTTATAAGACGTTGTCACGTCAAAAACTGAAAAACTTCTCTGTATTAGAAAATACGAGTAGAACGGTGACTTTTGCAACACGTACTGTATTCCTACCACGTACTTTAATTATAACCATTGGCTTTGATATAGACGTATTTATGACTAAAGCCATCAACATTACAATAAATGGAAAACGCGAATAACATAATACAATGTAACAATTCCTTAACGACATTTTCTCAGTGTTTCAAAACAGATGTCCTATTTCTATAACGGTGATGTCACACATACGCAGAAGTTTGTACAAGTTAACTAGGTCCGAAGTACTAAGTATTATCTAATATAAATCTAGACAGCTAACAGACTTCTTGGAAGTTTATTTAGTGGGACTCGTTGGATGTATTATATGGGTTTGCAGTAAGCTTTGATGCTTTGCTACTTTGGGGTTTAAAAAAAACAAAGTCAAGTACGGAGCTAACGAAGTTTTGGACTTCTTGGCGGAAAAGTGAAGCGTCAAGTTTTGTTTAATTTTTAAAAATTTGTGATATTTCGAACATTGATGTGTAATAACGGTGGATTATTAACCGTTAAGTGAACGTACATGTGTGTTGGTTTATCAAAGAAAACAGTGCAACATCACTTTTCATATTCTCTCAAGAAGTCCATGTCCTCATTCTCATTTACTATGATTTATTTGTTATTAATATATCTCTTACTTGACACTGGCTAAATGCACGAAACCATTATTTAAAACAAAAAAAACGAAGCTTTGTCGCCATCGCGGGAGTTAGTGTTTAATTGTCGAAAACTGTTGTAATTTCAGTTTTTATTTGTCAATATAGTGGATTTTCAGACAAATTCTTCGAGAACGTACACAAGCGTAGGAAAGTGGCATATTACTGTGAATAATGATTTACGGTTTTGATTACAAAGCAAAACTCCGTCGAAGCCTCAAATAAAATCTACTTTCTTTACTGGTTTAGAACTTTGACTTGACTCTGACAGACTTAACTTGACTCTGGCAGACTTTACTTGACAATGACCAAAAATTACGAAACATTTCAAATGCCACTAACTTGATTTTTTAGATCGTTTGGCATTTGTCACTGGCAATTACTCCAAACGAGTGTGTCCATATTAAAAAGAACTAACTTAGTTAAAGTTGTTAAATAAGAAAGTGTCACAGAACTAACCTGATGTTTTCTTATTCTAAATTGAATAGTAACCTAAAATATTTTTTATGCAGTGCTAATTAAAAAAATTCTCGCTGAGCAAAAACATAGGTTAAGCGTTTCGTTTACCATAAGGTGGGAGTCGTATTAGTCTCATCACTCTAAGAAATAAAACCCATACCAAATAACGAACCGAAAGTGGGTTCACCCCCTGACCGAATTGTTACGAATGGGGTGCGCGCCACACGCACACTACTTGTAGTCTATTTACAATCGTAACAAATACTGATTTTGTAAACAACTAAAAAACAGTCTATCCATTTCAGTTATATTCCACATACGCTATTGGAAATGGTTTTAATTGATTAAATTAATACAATTATTTTACATTCTATTAAAAAAATCATAATAAATTTAGTAAAACATAATCTTAGTATACTTCTAATCGTAACAAATAAAAATTGTGTAAACAATTGAAAATTAATCTGCAATCTTTCAGTTCTACTCCAGACATCTGTTTTTTTTTTTGTTATTTATTAATAGACTGGATTCTGCATCAAAATACTGATTGAGCATCTAGTAAGGAATTTAAGAGCTGAGCTTATCTTTGATGTACAATAAAGTATTTAGGGTTAACGTAGTATATATATGGAAAAAATGATCTTATCCTAGAGTTTCTTTTAAGAACCAAATCACCATTATTATGTATTATGCAAAAGGACTAACATTTCCCCCCGGCAGCGCCCCAAATAGATTCTGAAAATTTAAAAAAAATATATATTTTCACTTCCTTCTTGACAAAAACATTGTCCCTTCGTATATATAAATCAAAACGTCCAAAATCATTTATTCAAGTTTGGCTCAATAGAGCTCTAATGAATGTCATAAAAACCTTACAAAAAAAAAGTTGAGCATGAAGGTAACATTGAATATTGGACTTCTTAGCGGGAAAGTGAAGCGTCATGTCTGGAGTTTTGATTTATTTTCTAAAATTTGTGATATTTCTAACATTAATGTGTAATAGCGGTGGATTATTAACCGTCAAGTGTTTGTGAACATGAGTGTGTAAATCAAACAAAACAGTGCAACATCACTTTTCAAATTTTCTCTCAAGGAGTCCATGTGAGATCTCAGTATAGTCCCACATCTTTACTGAGGACTCAAGGGGTTTAGGGGAGGGTATTTCATCTTCGATTTATCATCTTGATCACCACTCATTCTCATTTACTATAAATTATATATCACTTACTTGACACTGGCTAAATGTGCTAGACGCACGAAGCCATTATTTAAATGGAAGAAGAAGAACATTGAATATTTCCGTACTTATATATAATACTACACTTAGGAATACATCAGATGCTACTTTTCTACTAATGCAACCTGACATTTAAAGTGCTTATCAGCCCTTTCCTTTGGAGTCGGATTACCGTATATACTACCTACTGAGAATGTTATGAAGACCTAACTAACTAACTTACTAATATAAAGGCATATTAATGCAACCTGACATTTAGAATGATTATCAGCCCCTTTCTTTTAAAGTTGGATTACCATAATATATATATACTACCTACTGAGAATCTTATATAGACCTAACTAACTTACTAATATATACCTAAAGGCATATGAATGGTACTATGTTCCTTTTGAATAGGACTTATTTCAGAAATACCTGTGGGTGATCCAAAAACTCTACCACTACGTACCTTACCTGACAGCTTTGTAGAAGGGGGCTAAGGGGAATGAGATGTGGACCAAAGGCTAGCCACATCCCACCATTTAACACGTTTCATCTAGAAATTTCTGTGCTAATATTGAGCTTTGGGCTATAGAGATCGCTTTTACATAGTGTAAGCAGATTTCTGCTCACCTCATCATTATCATCATGTTCTAGCATTATCCCGGTTGCCCTAGACTTAAGCTTAAGGCCCAGGGTCTGCTCACTGGTTCAACCAGATTTGACTGAATTTCTGTTATTAAGTGGAGCGACTGCCGTCTGACATCCGCAACCCAAAGGAAAACATCATTCCATAGTTAAACCAGCTGTCAGTCTGTTAGAAGGCACTGACTTCCTAATAACGACTGCCATAGATGTTCATGACAATCGGGACCAACGACAAGACGTGCTTTTCGAGGCAAGGAGAAAGCGATAATTACGCACATAACTTTGAAAAGTCATCGGTGCGCCACCAAGGTTTGAACCCGGGACCCTCTGAATTTAAAGGCAAGGGGTCTCGCCACTGGGCTATGGCCGCTCGTTTCTTAGATTCCTGCTTACCTCAAATGGGATTTATGTGCGTGTATGTATATATATACTAGCTACTGCGACTCTTATGTACTAACCTACTAAAAATATTATTTAACTACCAAAGTCATATAAATGTCAGGTACCTAAAGCTTCTAGTTCCTAACATCGTCAATATTCCTAGCACGACTAAATCACATAAAACGAACGCCCTAAAAAACTTTTCCGATAAAATGTTTTGGCTCTACAATTTTTCCAGGACAAACTTTGTAAATGTCTCTATCAAAATGTCGTTTTTGCTGTTTTATTTTTGAAAGAACATTTTGTGTTTTCTTAAAGCATTTTGTGTTTTGTAAGTTATGCTTTTTCTGTTATTTTAGTTATACTGTTATATGTAATGTGTAGCTGATCATTAAAATATGTCCTTTTAATTTTGCTTTCTATCACCTACTAGATATTTTTTTTTTAAATTTTAATTTTCCACGGGATTTTCAGTGTATGTCTAGGTAGATCTTTCTCAATGACTCTGCCAAAGTTTTTTGGAATTTTTTAAACCTTTTTATACCTGGATATTTAACTTATTTGACCTTTCTACATCTACTGACTGTAGATATATTTGTGCTTTACGGGTAAAGCCGCGGGCGAAGGCTAGCAGTACGTATATAATTTTCTTACGTTTCCACAGACGTAACATTTCGTAACAGCATCGTGGAAAATAACACTTCGCTGTCGTGGCAAGGAAAAATGTTTGTACCAAATAGGTTTTATACTCACTATTTCAGGAGAGCTCCAGTGGATGTTGAGTTTATGTGCGGGGCGGGGGGAGGGGGGGTTCGGTCGATCGCCCCGAGACCCGGCGGCGCACAGCGGCAACGCCGCAGCGGGGGCGGCGGCGGAGCGGCAACGTCGCCGATCAGCTGTTGCCGCCTTGCAACGCCCGTTTAAATTCATAACAGCGAGCAAAAACGTGAGGACAAGCCAAGGCTCTGACAGCCAGCTAGCCCCTTGGGTTCGAATGTGGGCCACGCCAAAATAGGCCTTCTGGACACCCCGTACGTACGTAACACGTAGCCGCCGGTGCACATCATAAATTTTCGTTTTATCGATTGTCGAAGGCAGACATCTTTCTCGTATGTCGTTCCTTTCCACGTAATATCTGCTCTCTAAAATGTAACAAAACAAAGTTTTAGTAAGTAAAGTATGAAGGAAAGCATTTTAACAAGCACAAATCGTGACTCTATATGTAAACAGTAAAGTGTAACTAAATTTATATATTTTATTTGCTAGATAAAAACTTTTCAGAACAAAATAACTGATTACAATAAATTATCTTAAATAGTGAATTTTCTATTTTCTGTACGTATTTCTTACACCTATTTATTTTGAATAGTCGTGAATGTCGTGATCTATCGCTAAAGCGTTTATTTCAAATATACCCTATGGGACCAATCTTGCTGATACCAATGACGTGATGACAGTGTGACACAACCGCCGAAAAATTTTGTGTCACATTGTTTTTGAAACAAAAATGCGACTCTACATTGTGCATGTAACTTTAAAAAATGTGATCAGCTAAACAAAGCTTTTTTTTAAATGTTTTAAACATAATTAATATTTATACAATTATGGATACCCATTCTGTATTTATTTTATTTACTTAAACAACTTTATTGCCTAGCGACTCTATATTCTCTGGTGGAAACTGCTCATACAATACATACAAAACAAATTAAATAAATAATCCGTCTGTAAACTTAATTATTTTACCTACAGTATTCCATTTTAAGGATTACGTAACAATTTTACAAATTAAAATCACTACTAATTGTATTAGTTTGTTACTTCGCTTCGAATACTGTAAGTGATTCGTAGTCACGGGGATACTGAGATAACAGATGTCTTCATAGACCAAAGACATCATAATCATATCCGAGCAATCATAATAGATTATCAGTATTCTTGGACATCTCACACTCCGCTTCTAAACCCAAATTAAGCAAAGATTGTACTATGGATACTTGACAACTAATAAACATACATTAATACTTTTTTTTGAAATAGTTACCTATGTTTAATTATTTGTACAATTATTCGTATTAATGATCACCAATGTGGAAATCGGTCCTTCATCATAGACCAATAGTCTTCCTATTGAGCACGGTCATGATACTCATGATATATATTATTATACTTATAAAGCATTTCAACTCATATAACTTTTTTATAAAACCACAAGATTTTTTTTTTATCAAGAAAACCTTTTATCGGCTCTATATTCCCACTCAAATGTACTCGCAGTTGGTAAATGGAGGTGGATTTCCAATTGGAATCCCCCGCTAATGGCCCGTGCAGATAAAACGTTAATAGCTTAATCGAGAGGAATGGAAGATCACGTTTTCTGTCTAAATATTCAGAAGTAGAGCTTTTAATGTTAGGGTTAGGGCGTTATATTGCTCTACATTTTTAAAATTTGAACAGTGAAAAATCATCGCTACTCTAACTAAGGTCATTGGAATTTGAACTCAATTTGCAAAATTAAAGCTTTTCAGTAGTAAAAGTTTCTGTGCTACTACTGAATATTTTGTTCAGACATTTCTTCTTCCATTTAAATAATGGCTTCGTGCGTCTAGCACATTTAGCCAGTGTCAAGTAAGTGATATATTAATTATACATAATTTATAGTAAATGAGAATGAGTGGTGATCAAGATGATAAATCGAAGATGAAATGCCCTCCCCTAAACCCCTTGAGTCCTCAGTAAAGATGTGGGACTATACTGAGATCTCACATGGACTCCTTGAGAGAAAATTTGAAAACTGATGTTGCACTGTTTTGTTTGATTTACCAACACTCATGTATATTCACAAACACTTGACGGTTAATAATCCACCGTTATTACACATTAATGTTAGAAATATCACAAATTTTTTAAAATAAAACAAAACTGCAGACATGACGCTTCACTTTCCCGCCAAGAAGCCTTCAGACATTTCAATGATTACACATTGTCTCCATAAACAAAGTGAACGATTTTTTTTTACCACAAAGTTGAGTGCCACCTCAAGCATACGGCCTGCATTATGGAAAGTGCTTACTTTATGCAGCCTATAGATGCTTGCAATACTAAAATTCAAAATTCAAAAACATTTATTTCTTGTCACATAAAAGTAGGTTGTTACAAATATGAATAGATACAATGTGACGCCCTGTAAGGGCATATCAACGTAACAAAGGGCCTACGAAGTGCCTGCGAATTATAAAAATTTAAGACATTGGCAATGACTATATACATATTTATTTATAATGGATTAATTGATTCTATCATTGAAAAATTTCCAGGCTTCACTAGCTCGTTGCCTACCTTTTGAAAACACTTCTTTAATACTATACGATTACGTTTTGTGATTATGTAAAAATATTTGTCCATAGAATCGAATCCACGACCTCAGGAGTGGAGTGCAGGTATACTGACCTCCACGCCATATCGTTCGTCCAATTAATAGTACTCCAATTCAGGCCGGCTTGCACAACAGTTCCTAATTAGATTTAAGTTAAATTTAATAATAATATCATTGCATCTCTGTCATTTTTTTGAAGTAGAGAGAGACAGAGCGATGTTTTAAATAGATTTAGCACTAAACAGGATTAGTAATCGTTGTGCAAGCTGCCCTTAGAAACATAATTTTTAAACGTAAAACATAAAAACGCAACGTACGTCTGAATGAGTTCTGAATTTACAGCAAACTCTGTTTTCGTACGTAACTCTTTTTAACTTCGTCGTTAAGCTACGTAACTTCGGCTTAGATGGAAAAATTGCTAAAATCACGTGATGCCTCATTTTGTAATGATTCATGAATCATATTTACGTACCAGCTACCGGGTGTAATAAGAGGATTATATTTAATCTTGAAATTACATGAGATTTGTATCATATTTTGTGGACAATTCACTCAAACGTATTTCATGAAGCGCACTAGGTATTAAAGAAGGTTTTAATGAAGCGCTCGTAGCTCTGCGGTGCTCGGTGGTCGGAAACGATCACCGAAGTACAGCAGAGTTTACGAAGGTCAGTCCTTGGATGGGTGACCGTTTGTGTGGCATTTCATATCGAGCGCTTCCGTGCTTCGGAAGGCACGTTAAGCCGTCGGTCCCGGTTATCACTAAATGTGGTAGTCGTTAAGCCATGTTAGAGGCCTAATGGGCGGCTTGATAAATTCTAACAGCAGGACGCCATACACCTGCCTCCGCCAATCCGCACTGGGTCCGCGTGGTGGAGTATGACCTAATACCTTCGCACCTTGGTATGTGAGAGGAGGCTCGTGCTCAGTAGTGGAACGCTTATGGGCTGAGATGATGATGATGATGACTAGGTATTAGGTTTTCTATCTCTATTCTAAATTATTTGCTTTGATCAATTTATGCAGTGATTATCTGATGTTTTTTATTTTTTTTAGGAAAAACGCTTTACTTTTAATGAATTTATCTAAGGAGAATCTAACCACATAACTTTTATTGAATTTCTTACTTTTAGTCTGGTCTATGGCTGAAAATCAGTGTTTGCTCGCCATAACCATTTTGCACGGCTGCAGCGCACTTTCCTATACTACTTAGTCAGAAAGATTATTGAATAATTTCGAAACTGCTCATACTTTATACACAAATAAAATAAAATAAATAATGCGTCTGTACACTTAAATAGCTCACATATAGTATTACATTTTACGGATTACGTAATAATTTTAGAAAATTAAAATCACTGGTCATTTTATTAGTTTGTTACTTCGCTTCGAATACTGTAAGTGATTCGTAGTCACGGGGATACTGAGATAACAGTGCAGCGCACTTCCCTATATACTATTTAGTCAGGAGAATTATTGAATAATTTAAGATGTATATTTTTTTTGTATTTCTGGTGTAGTTTTATTGTATTGTATATGTGTGCCGTATGCGTGTGCAAATAAATTGATTATCTTATCTATCTAATACTATATCATGTGAAATCATTTATTGATTCAGGCGTTACTTTGCGGAAATCCATTGTAAGCAAGTGATGGATTGAAAATATCTTTGTAACAATTCCCGCGCTACTATAATTTCCCGAAAAAGACGTTCTCTCGTTTTAGCGTTGGTCGTGAAGACGTTGTTCTGAGGCTCCTATCTTACCTGAAGATGCCCTGTGTAAGGGCGAAACACGCGTCGTGTTGAATAGTTTCTCGATTTTTCGGGATATTATAGTAGCGCTGGAATTGTTACAAAGATATTTTTAATCCATCACTTTATTTCATGTGAATTAAAAGATATTTTGTATTTGTCTTAGAATACTAGCTGGTCTAAATAAGGATCTTTGGCCATCAAGCCCCAAACTACGCTAGGATTGTTCTGTGGTTCGACCATGCATTGGACTCTCCATAAAAACGATAGACATTATGGCTGAAGGAGTAAATAGTAGAAACACTTGTTGGACACACTTGACACAGCTGCTACCAGCGCTCAAACAATCAAAGACCTTGATAGTAATCTTTATTTTTAGTCTATAAGAGACAAAGAGTAGTTGGTGAAGGGCCATACGCCCTATATAATACATAACTACATATATATATATATATAACCTACATAATTGGAAAAAAGCCGAGATGAGTTTCTTGAGGCATTCTTCTCAATCACGTCGCCTTTTGGAAGCCTCGTTAGAGCCACTGACAGACTTACAGACTGACGGACAATCCCCTCCCTCCTTTAAAATCACGACAGGCTGACTGACAGATACCCCCGATAAGAGAGACAGACTGACAAATCTTGAGAAAAACCACAACAGACAGATAAACTGACAAACCTTGACAAATTCTGACAAAGAACCCATTTGTTTTTACTTCTTTATTATGGTACCGCTCATATTTCTTTCATTGTTGTTAAAAAATATGAAATTTCCATTGTGTGTAAATGTTTGACGAATTTAAATGATCATGTTGATCTTAAAGACAATAAAGTATATTTTATTTTATTTATGATATACATATGCGTAAATTCAATAAAACAGGGCACTATGCCAAATAAAATGTACCTCAGTATACGACTGGCGCAATTACCGCTATTTCGTAGATGTGGGAGTGGGGACCATAAGTCTATGGAACACCTGTTGTGTACCTGTGACTCGCTGGCTACTTGCCGAATGAGTCTCTTAAGGGTGGCCTACCCACAGTCAAGAGACTATATAAATAATAAATAAATATTTCTAACACTTACACCAATTATTTAGTTCCAAGATAAGTACCATTAAGAACTTGTGTTATGGATACTAAATAACGGATAAACATACATAAATACTTTTTTTTTTATAAATACATACTTAATATACATAGGAAAAACCCAAACCACAACAAATATTCATATTTATACACACAAATATTTGTCCTGTACGGGAATCGAACCCACGACCTCAGGAGTGCGGGTATACTCATTACCACGCCATATCGGTCGTCAGTCTTTGTGCTCCTTCCTTTTGAGGATTTCATAAGAATTATGACACGGGTATTTGGAGATATGGAGTAAATGGCATGAGGTGGCACATGAGATCCGACTAAAAGGTCAAAGTGCAGGTTCGTCTGTTCGTGTTATGTATTGATAAATTTTATTTAAGGTTTGGTCTGTAAGCCCACATATATGTAAGTAAAAAAGTAAGTATGTATATATCAGACGAAATATAGTAAAAACATACTGCTTTGCAGTTGTATGTATCATTATCTTGTAACTTATGTAAATAAATGTATTTTTTTAAATATTTTTACCAAGATAAATACCCATTCTTTCTTATTACATATATATTTTCTAAATGCGTATAAAACCCACGACCCTACAGGCTGGGAAAGGGTATTCCGACCTCCGTAAACTATTAGACGTCATACTATCTAGCAACAAACAATGACCCATTTTCCCGGAACCCCAAAAACATGGAAAGTAAACCGTTCAAAAACAAATAAGTAGTAACAAACGCATACAGCAGTGTATTTTGAATTAGCAAACAGCCAAATACTAGCGATCTAGTACTAAGGAATCATAACCTAACGCAATCGCGGTGAAGCTGAATTCCCGGGAGAGGCCCGGCCCGCGGCTCGCGGAAGGAAGTGCAGCGGGGCGGGGGGCGGGGGGGAAGGAGAGGGGTAAAGAGGGAAGAGGAGGTAAGGGGGACAAGGACAGAGTCGGGGAAAAACAGACGGTTCAGTCTGGTGAAAATATATAGGCACAATAATCAGTAATAGGATTTTTATTAATATTGTGGCACGCTCGCGCTTTGGTAGTATTTATCTAAATAATCTAATTCATTTGTATAAGCTTGGCTTTATTACGAAGAACTTGTCAACCTCAATGCCGTGCACACTATACGTGCAAATAAACATTGCATCTCCATCATCATCTCAGCCCATTAACGTCCCAATACTGAGCACGAGCCTCCTCTCACATATAAAGGTGCGAGGGTATTGGGTCATACTCCACCACGCTGACCCAGTGCGAATTGGCGGAGGCAAGTGTATGGCGTCCTGCTGTTAGATTTTTTTAAGCTGCCTATTAAACCTCTAACATGGCTTAACGACTATCACATTTAGTGATAACCGGGACCAACGGCTTAACGTGCCTTCCGAAGCACGAAAGCGCTCGATATCAAATGCCACACAAACGGTTACCCATCCAAGGACTGACCTCTGTAAACTCTGCTGCGGTTTCCGACCACCGGACCTCGCAGAGCTATTAGCGCTTCCCATTGCATACCCTGTCCTTAAAAGCAGGAAGCGCGAAAGTAATCCAAGTGAAACGCCATACTGACGGTCACCGCTCAAAGAATTGATCTCGATAAACTCTGCAACATAATCTCACTGTATACACTGCATACTACCCGAAAACTCCTTGCACGCCACTGGTAAACGTGCCCTAAATCTAGAAGCACCACTTCGCTAGAGGATTATTTTATTTCAGATTTTCTTTCCATAAAAACTTAAATAATATTGAAATCAATCTAACCGATCTAAAGTGATCCGCTTACAGACGAACTCAATTTCATTTTTATTTATATTATGTATGATTATAATAGAAGAAGATTTGAGGAATGACCTTGAGTACCAAGTAGCCTTAGCTTTATTCTTATAGGATAATTTATCTCGTGGGATCATTGTTCTGTCCACAAATTACTGCTCTAATAATGTTTAAAAAAAGGTCTTGGTAGGATCCTTACACACCTTAATAATAGACAGGCTTAATTGTAATCATTTTTATTTCGTTATCTTGTACAGGTTTCACATAGATAAGTAGATTGAGGTATCCTTCAATTATACCTGTGTTAGGTTACCCCCCTCTTCAAAAAAAGAGGTTACACATAAGCGATACAATACATGTAGAAAAGTAAAAAACGTAAAAAAGCTCTTTTATAAAAAAAACAGGCTTATACCATTAATGTACTGTTTTTTATTGTCACGTGTAGAAATAAAAGCATAATTATTAGCTAAAATCTCACAGCGAGCAAATTAAACCTAAACTAAGCAAAACTTGTACAACGCATAATATGCCGCCATTGGCGTCCACTAATGAACATAGGCTTTCCCATACCACACACCAGAAAAAGAACAATATGAATACTAGAAACCATCACAGAAGTCCTAAGCAGGGTTGGGGATTTGGTCCGCTTTTGGAAAGAGGTGGGCTGGCTGGAGTGAGGAAGGAAAGCCAAAATAGCCCACGCACAATGGTTAACCAATCAGACTAAAAACCGACACCTGTAATAATCCACAGACCTCCAAATTTTAGCAGGCCGTCATGAATGGATGCGCTTTATACCGTGCTTATTTCACGTTATTTCAAAGCACTTTAATTTTTTTTATTGGACTGCATCGACTGCTTACCATCAGGCAGGGTGCAGTCATTATGACGTGTCACATTAAAAAAAAAACCAATCCCGACTAAGGGGTTAGTCCTACTTTAATAATTACGGTTTCAAAGAAAACTTTTAAACCAATTTATCTAAATATGTTAATGGGAGATCGAACCGAGTTTTTTGCCAACTTCTTCTTTAGTAAAATCGCGCTCCTAGATTTAGGTGACTTTTTTTTTAATAAATATTTCTGACACTTACACCATATAATATATTTAGTTTCAAGATTAGTATCATAAATTTCAAGATAAGTATAATAATGCTTTTTTTAAATACATACTTAATATACAAAGGAAAACACCCAGACCAGAAAAAATATTCATATTTATGCACACAAATATTTGTCCTATATGGGAATTGAACCCACGACCTCAGAAGTGGAGTGCGGGTATACTCGCCACCAGGCCATATCGGTCGTCCTGTCATAAAGCTACGCTTAAATGCATTTAATCTGAATTTTGATCATTGCAACGGAGTGCAATGTAAACAAACCATGTCTAACACAGCTACAGAAGTACAGACAGAACAAACATACTGTTAATGTTTAGGATGTGGCGTGGCTCAATAATTTGCGTGCGGCGGGCGAGGGGCGGTTGAGGCACGGGGTGGCGGGGTCGGCGCGTGCGGTGCAATAGCCTGGCCCAGGCGAGTAGTCCACAAGGTCACTGCCGCTTCACGCGACTTCTCCATTCATGAGCATTTGAGCAACAATTACGTTTCATTTTTCAAATTTCGGCTATTGGAACGAGGGTGCATGCAATGCTGTCAAAAAATGTCGGCTAAGTTTCGTTAAGTCCGGGGCCGGTGTATATTTGTGTGCTAGTGATGCATGTTGCAAGGCTGTAGATGCTTAACTGTAATACTTTCTGAATAGTGTAAATATTAGGGTAGAGAACTATATAAAAAAACTAACTAACAATATAAAAACAACTAAAACTCACAATAAATAAAGAATTATACGTGTGCTGCAGTGCAAAAAGGTCGTGGTTCAACGTTGTATTGCTAGCAAGCAAAACGCTGATTTTCAGTTACAGCCTAGAGAGCTTTATATATATAGTTTCAACACAAATGTATTATGTGACTGTTTTTAAATACCTCTCGATATAATATTAAAGGAGTATCAACCAATATTATGGTACACGAAATTTTAAAAGCAACAAACCACGAATAAACATATTAGATAATTAGCAATGATATGATGATAAATCCAGACGTATTACTACTAATTCATTAAACGACCCACCCAACAGCTTTTGCACTATATTAATTTATAAACAGAGAATGAAGTGTTTTAATTTATCCCGTGTAATAACACAGGTTAATATATAAACAAATATATCACAGAACTAGTAACGTATTTTCTACTAATGTCTTTAATCAGAAAGTTAAGTTTTTTTTTAGAACAAAATCTTTTCTTGGTCATTTTTATATTTGCTTACAAAGAATATGGGCTGACGCTATATTTTCATTTGCCTCCAAAAGTTTATAGATATTTCAGCTCGAGCATATTCCACCGACATTTTACAACTAAAAGGCAAAATGTAAAACGGTGTTGGAAACAAGTTTCGAGGAGCTCGTTGATGGAAAACCTATGTTGGCCTTTCTATTTCATTGCTTAATACATTGCTGCAGTTTGTAACATAGTATGAGTATTATCTACTTACTATTTTATTTTCTTTTAAATAATGGCTTCGTGCGGTTTGCACATTTAGCCAGTGTCAAGTAAGAGATATATTAATAACATATAAATTATAGTAAATGCGAATGAGTGGTGATAAAGATGGTAAATGGTAACTGAAATGCCCTCCCCTAAACCCCTTGAGTCCTAAGTAAAGATGTGGGACTATACTAAGATCTTACATGGACTTGTTGAGAGAATTTGAAAAGTCATGTTGCACTGTTTTATTTCATTTACCAACACTCATGTACGTTCACAAACACTTAACGGTTAATAATCCACCGTTATTACACATTAAAGTTCAAATTATCGCAAATTTTAGAAAATAAAACAAAAACTGCAAACATGGCGCTTCACTTTCCCGCCAAGAAGTCATCTACTTACTATACTACTTTATGCTGCATGGTTTTTTTCTTTTAAATAACGGCTTCGTGCGTTTAGCACATTTAGCCACTGTCAAGTAAAAAGTACGTTAATAATATTTAATTAATAGTTAATGAGAATAAGTGGTGCTTAAGATGATAAATGATGGCCTCGGCCCTAAAACCCTTGAGTCCTCAGTAAAGTAGTGAACCGAAAACAACCTTAAAAATCTCCAACAAAGTATATCGTATTTGGCGTCAAACTCTTTTCCTGTCAAAAGCAGAACGAACTGTCACTATAGTATAATTATACTTCGGGATCAAGGAAACTTTATCTGAGTGCAGAAATCATTACACTACCTGCAGAAAACATTAGAAAACACATTATCTTTTTTTGACACACAACTGTCTTTTTTTCAACCAACTATTTTGAAATATCTGCATATATCTGTAATGTTTCTATTATAAGATTTATAAGCACAATTTACAAAATTACTTTCGTATTCACACAAGTATTAGAGGAAAACGAACGCAATACCTTAGGAGCGGAATACCATTTGGCATTCAAAAATACTGATAATAATTTTCACTTCACGTTAGCAAAATTGTTTTACATAAGTAGGTACCTACCTGAATGGAAATCCATGAGAAAAATACCGATTATGTAAATAATAGGTGTTGTAAAACTCCAATACCCATATACCTGTTCCACTTTCATCACCGCGGTCGCTATTGCACTTTCCATTGTAAATTGCACTTTTTTATAAGTAAACCTATAACCACTGCAATTACCTACCGCTAGCGAAACATTAGTAATAAAACTGCATTAATACGAATGAGTGCAATCTCTTTCATTATGCAATTAAGATCTCTAATTAGTAGTCATTTCTTTGAAACTTATTGTTTTATACAGATAGCTGTTTAGAATTAATCTTATAATAAAAGCGGTATAGTAAAAAAATACTAGTGATTTTTAAATGGTTGTAAGTAAATTTAATGATAATTTTTTTTTACTATCTTATATGTATAAGTATGTTACAAGATTTCAAATGAGCTAAAGGAGAAATAAAATATTTAAAAAAACATTTCTTAGGTAGCAAGACTACGCCTTCAAATTCAGAGGTTCGGGTTCAAACCCTGGTAACCTATGACTTTTCGAAGTTATGTGTGGAACTATCGCTTGATCCGTGCTTCGGAAAGCACGTTAAACTGTTTGTCCGTTCATGAACATCTATAGCAGTCGTTATTAGGAAGTCAGTGCCTTCTAACATCCTGACAATTGGTTTAACCATAGAATAATGTTACCCTCTGGGTTGCGGAGTTCAGGCGGCAGTGGATCCATGTAATAACGGAATTTCAGCCAAATTTTGTTAAACCAGCAGACCCTGGGCCCTAAGCTTAAGTCTAGGGCAACCAGGATAATGCTAGGTTATGATAAAGAACTTATAATAATAAGAATCATAAAAATGTACAGCGGAGACATAATTAGGTAGCGACAAAAAAGTCTGAGGTGACATAAGGACAAAAGAAATATACAAATATGCTAGATAAAAAAAATGCTTATTGTCCGTCTAATGGCCAATTCGTGACAATGTAGCTGTATTACAAAAATAAGTAGGTACTTAGGTATATTTAACATTGTTTAGTGTTCTTATTGCAAGCTTGCGTAGTTTGGGGCAAAATGGCGTAATAAGAAAGGTCTAAAGAATAGAACAAAAGTTGCTACTGACTGTAAGGTACTTGATTAAATAGTGTTTTAATCTTACTAATATTTAACAGGTTATCCAAATGCTTGTTATTTCTTTACGTCAGATTAGCTAAATATATTAAGAGCATCGACATTTTACCGCGGGAATATCCAACAGAAAAATACGACGAACACAAATGCGATTTCCAAGCGTGAAGATAAAATGCGGGTGTGTGGAAATAACTAAATTATTCAAAGCTCAAATTGCATTTAATAGTATTTTATTTTTACAGTCAATTTGTTATGTCTAACTACTTTTTTTTTACTTGCTTACGCCCGACTTCACTAACCACAAAACACAGATAACGAAACAAAACGACAGGAACGAAACGCGCTATTTTTACAGTTTTAAAAACAAAAACGTCAGGCCGCGGCACTAAGTGGCGGCCGTCGTTCTCCGATACCGCGAGCCGTGGCGTAGTAGGAAACAAAAGCATAATTGTATAAAATTTTTAGGTTATATTTTTGTTTTTCTATTAGTTTTATAAAAGCGGCGCTGTCCATAGATGTAAGAGCATTACGCTGATGTAGGGCGTCTTTACTGCATGATAAACATTAAGTACATTGTAGCTACATTTTAATTAATAAATAAATAAAATATGTGTATTATAAATTTATTTTCATTACTCGTAGATCTGACGTTATACTTAAAAGTTGAGTTTCTTCAGTTTTCTCTTCTTCGTCTTCGGCTCAAAGACGTTTTCTGCTGAACATAATCCTCCCCATTGATTTCCAATGTAACCAACGTGATCCTGCGCCCTTCTTCGGTCGGACAATAAACTGTATTACACTATAATTAAAATAAACCAAATGTACGTAATTTATCTTCACGACACAATAATCATAGAGAGGATCCGTCGAGAATACTCGTACCTACTAGTGTCAACGCAAATCCCGCTGTCACACAATATTCCGACGCGTCACCTAATATCACGTGACAGTACGCCACCTAAATAACACCCGCCCTTTGTTCCCTGACTAACGGACGAACAATTGGGTTCAGAGAGACAAGTATTGTCACCATTGTTCAAATATGTGAAGGGCAGGGATAATATTATCGCTATGCAGGAAATGAGAGCTGGTTTTGTTTGTCAGTCGTAGGCTTTGTTGATTGCCTTTAATTACGTACGGAAATATTGTAAGATATATAATATATAGATTAATTTGTTTTGTATTTATAATGCAAGATTTTGTAACAATTATTTTATCAAAATAGTAATCTTTTATTTTCGTCTTTGTTTTCGAACATGTGGTTATGGTGTGTGGTGACTGACGAATGCCGGAAGACAATTTCGATTATTCTTCGCCTTTATCATCAATTTGTTAAGAATTCTTATTTCAACACCTAGTAATTAATTACATATATGCATACATACATACATTCACGCCGGTTTCCCCGATGGGGTAGGCAGAGGCATATTATACGCCCACAATTTGCCATTAACATTGTTGGTCCCACGTAATAGGTGGCGAGCCTATTGCCGCTTACCGGGCACTTTTATGTTCGCCAGAGCCTCGTCCGTTGATGCACCACTTGCAGATGAGGTTGGCTTGGACTCCTCAGATCCTGGTAGGAGCCCTGTACACCCTGTAATTAATTACATCTATTAAAAACTCCTAATTCTACAACTTGTGGATAATACAAAATATCGCCTGGTATCGCCAATACATCGTATCGTAAGCATACTATTTAAACAAAGAAGGTATGAACATAAACTTTATCACAAACTACTAAAATTTCAAATAAATTTATAAATGTTAATGATTGTTGCTGCTATAAAATGAAATGAAATATTGATGAAATGAAACATTTTTATTTGTCAATGTTAATTCTTTACATTTTTAAACATTTATAAACGCTTAGTTTAAAATAACTTTAAATTCTCATGAATCACACTTTAATAAAATTATCCTGCTACAATTGCTCACAATTATATACGTGCCTAAAATACTAAAACACTTAAATAAAAATACCAGGTCGCAAATAAATATCAGCGTGACAATCAATTACAATTAATCTTAACACTAACTGCAATTGCATGAAGTATGCACCTATACTAGCAGTTACCGGCTGTACTAACATAGATTAAACAATGTAGGTTGTATAGTAAACCAGGTTACCGCGCCGGTTTACGTGGGACCGGTTTAAAAACCAACTATTAAATCGCAAGTACGCGTACGGGTGCACCCCGGCTTTTTCTGTAACTTAGTATTTATAGATAGGGTTGTCGACGCTTTGTTTTTTCAGCCATTTTAAAAAAGTATAATCCATAAAGTAGCTCCGTGGTTTATTTTTACATTATTCTGCTTAAATGTATAAACCTACATATAAAAAAAAATATCTCCACCATGGTAATGTAAAATCTTGGAACATTGAATTTTTTTTGTCACGAATCTATGTTTAACTAATATTATCCCGGGTCTTTTAAGCGGGGCGTGAAACGGCATTTTAGCAGGCCGTCATGAGTGGATGCGCTTTATAGCGTGCTTATTTCACGTTATAAAGCGCTTTCATTTTCCTATTGGACTGCATCGACTGCTTATCATCAGGCAGGATGTAGTCATTATGACGTGTCACAATTAAAAATTAAAAATTATAAACGTTCGACTCAGCAGTTTATTCTTAATAATGTCAAGGTAACAGATCGACTTCCTATCGCTGTGGGATATATATAATTAATAATTTAGTCATTGTTCATAACACTTCTTTATATACTTTTTTCTTTGATTCGGGCTGACTGAAAGAGACAGCTTCAAGCAATAAGTACACCAAGGAGTCTAACACTGACTATTTATATTTCTAAGCAAATTTTTGATTATTTATCTTATATCATATCAAGGGAACATATATACACTCATAATATCACGTCTGCTTGCCTGAAGGGGTAGGCAGAGGCATATTAAACGCCTGCATTTCGCCAGAGCCTCGTCCGTTGAAGCACCACTTGCAGGTGAGGATGGCTTGGGCATCGCAGATCTTGGTAAAAGCCCTACACACCTAAAATATTAACGGAAAGCTTAGTGAAATAGCCCAATATAAAGCAACATAAAACCTGCTTTGCTGGAATACCAGTCACAGTAAACATCTGTCATTGCAGTAAGGTGATTTCTATCATAAAACATTACACTAGACTGTGCTAGTATGCACTAGGGTCACATTGTATCCCCCCCGACTGGTCTCCACCTTGTCGTGGTGGGGGGGCTGAGTACCTCCCGGTAGGGCGCAGGAGGCGCTAGGGAAAAGGTATTCCTAAGTAAGATAAGTGTGTAGTTACAAGAAATAAGTATGTTTATTTGTTGTCTATAGCAGACAGACTAAGTTCTTGCCGCATTTATGTAATTAGTGTGGAAAATAGAACTTAATCCATTAACTGAATCCTATAATAAAAAAAATTCTGATACACCAATTATTTAGTTCCAAGATAAGTATCATTAAGAACTTTTGTTATTAATACTAAATAACGGATATCCTTTTTTTTGTTGTAAATACATACTTAATATACATAGGAAAACACACAGGCCAGAACAAATATTCATGTACATTCACACCAAGATTTGTCTTGTCTGGAAATCGAACCCACGACCTCAGTGTGGAAGTGCATGTATACACGCCACCACGCCATATCGGTCGTCAAATAATGTATAGGTAATATAATGTAATCAACATACAAAATAGCAATTCCAGTACTATAAAATCAGATGATTTTGTTAATTATCAAGGAGTTTTCCTTCCTTCCTAACAATCCTTTTTATACTAGAGCATCAAAAAAGCCAGCACTATCTAACGCGCCTCTTTTGAACTATTAGCCAGCTTTCTAAGCGCAATATTAGCGGTACACAATTTTTTGTAGTAATCTCGAATATTCTATATTCATATCTAATATTCCAGAAGTTTACAGCAGACTTTATAATACTAAAAGACTGAGGACATAAAATGGATAACTTTATTACGCCGACGCTTTAAAATACCTCCCCGCATTAAAAGGTGGGATCAGATTCGTTTCAGTTGCCGTAATATGAAAAGGCACTTAGCCCGCGCTACCCCTTTGTCCTCAGTTTGAAAAAGTGCAATTTTCTCATTGTTCTAATTATACATTAAAGCTGGAAAGGTTTAGAAAGAGAGTATACTTTGGTATAATGGTTACAGTCTGTGTTCTTTAGAGCAAAGTTTAATTGACGGTAGAATAATTTAGAACAATGTTATGGATGTCGTAAATCAATTTTAGTACGCGTTATAGAAATCCTTCTTCTCCTCGTCTTGGTATGTGAGAGGAAACCACCTAACTCCTCTTTTTTTTATACGATAAAGCAAGTTGTGTTTGCCTGTAAATCTGTTGAACAATGATATTATAACCATAACAGTGTTAAATTTAAGCAATCATTATTGCAACAACAGTTGACAAACCTAATAAGCACAATTTTTGTAGAAATGATAATCGAAGAAGTATTTGAGATTTATAGGTATTTTAATATTAACTCCATGAACTATATTCATTTCAATATGAAAAAAAACAACTATTATTATTATAGACTGAATACGTTTGGTTGGCAACCCTAGCCAGCTAACCCCGCAGAATACCTGTCAAGGATGCCTGCATGGAATGCATCTTATTGTTTCAGTCATAATCAATTCCCAACTTTAAGCTTGTTGACAAAAGCTCAATTTTCATTGCAGAACAAGTTTGCGAGATAATTGACGAAGGTGCCAGTGAAATGTGTGTTTTAAGTGGAGGTGTTAAAGGTTAAATTGCAGCGTTTAGAGGGTAATTTAAGGTGTTTGGTAGGGAGTAGGGTTGTCGGCGCGTGGCTATTGTATTGCACTCGAGTGAGCTCTCTAGATCCCTAAAGAGTTCTTTACTTGAACCTTTTGACCTTCTTCTGACTATTCTGTAGTGTCTACTCTTTAGCGAAATTCTAATTAGGAAGGTAAGGGCTTGCTTCCCGGACGAGGTGAGTGTGTATTCGGCATTTAATCCACTGATGGAGAAAAAGTGTAGGAAATGGAAATGGTTTGAGTGGTTAGAAATTGTTAACTTTATTCAGAACTGAAAGGATTGTTAATGAATAAGTGATAGAACTTCATACATCGTACTAACATACATGCAAAATTACATACGTACTTGAAACGATTTGTTTGTCCGATAAAACCATGTTTTGTGCAATTGTATTAAAAAATATATAAAATTAACTGTTTACGGGTACTTATTTGTATTTTTTGGATGTATTACAGAACAAATGAATCGCAATATAATATTCATAGTTCAACATGTTCACAAGAAGTCCACTGCTTCTTCTTGCAATAAATCTCCCAAATTGTCCCAAATTTTTGTCGACTTTGAAGTAAGTACCTTACATAATTACTGTACAATAAAGGTACCTACGAAGGGAATGTATATATTTTAAAATCTCAAGCATTGCACCTTCACGGCGCTGTAGGTAGTTATTTTCCCCTAAGTACGCTTTTTTAGTAACAGTAGTGGCGACGCCATCCATTAAATACAGCCTTTTTGCTAAACGACCCACATCCGCCACTTTACTTAAATTACTCGGAAAGTATTTCAAATCGGGACCACCGCGCACTATGCTTTGTTACCGACATTTTGAACACATTTATATACATTTCTACATTTTGATTTTAACTAGCAGTGCTTGTTTTGTAAGGTATTTTAACATGATATAGGGGTCATAGGGGAATAAGTTTTATAAATTAAACTATTATGCGTTAGTTTTAAAATTTACGTGCATAAGAGCAATATTGAGACAAATTTAAAAAAAAATTGTTGGTGTCTTTACGTACATATTCAAATTATATAAATATTATATCTTAACTGCTCTTTTGTGTAAGAAATAGAAAGACTGTATAAGTACGTAACTCAAACCTGACATATCTATTAATGGGTCGATGTTCCTTTAAGCATGCATATTCAAGAAACTCTGCTAAGTCGTTAAATGGTTGTTTTTGAACAAACATCTGACCATACAATTAAGTAAGTAGGTATTATAAATCATATTATTACTTTTCTCTCTCGAGCCATAGGATTACTTCTTCGGGTTTGCTTATCAGCCAGTCCATCGGCTTACTTTAGACGGGTATTTATAGTTTTTTTATTTTATTTTACTCAGCCTATGGTATCGAAGGAGATATCGCGATAAATACAAATTATGAGGCCGCCGCGATCTTTGTTCGGGTAACTCGTTCTACTAGTGTAGTATTTCTTTTTATATCTTTGAGTCAGTGCACCCATGTGTCTCCACTGTAAAAATTACCAAAAAAGAACAAAACTAAGATAGAAAAATCTTTTGCTAATAAATATACAAAAAATTCAAGTCAAACAAAAGTTTTCAAATTTGATTTTTTTATGCGCTTGTGTTTTGCGTTTTGATTAAAATTACTTACTATACTATACATTTTAAAGATTAACGTAAACGACTTATCGCCAAAACTAATACATTCATAGTTTAAAAAAATATATACACTTGTTATAAGAGTGTTTCTATTGACTCTTAAAATAATGTATAAAATAAGTACTATTAATCATAGAATTCTATTTATATATTTAATTTATCCAGTTATTATTGTAATATCATCAACAAGTGGAGCGACAGAATGCACTGGTCCACTTTCAACCCTTACTTAATACAGCGCCCTCCGTGACGCAGGGGTAGACATGAATATTTGATAAAGCGCCCTCTGGTGGATAGCCCAGCATTTCCACGTGACAGGCTAAAATAGATTAGTGTGCCCGTAAATGGTTTAGCAAGTACAATTTCGTTACAAACTATCCCTCGTAGCATTAACAGCTGGAATATTCTAAAGTCTAGGTTCTGTAGTTTGTTTGGTATTTCGCACAGGAATAAAGAATTAATTTAAGTGAGTTGGTTTCTGTGTTCCGTTCTTCGCAGGCAAGTTAAGCCGTTGGTCCTGGTTATCAAAAAATGTGGTTGTCTTTAAGCCATGTTAGTAGTCTGATTAGGCGGCTTGAAAAATCCGCATTTTTCCAGGTCCGAGTGGTGGAGTATGACCCAATACCCTCGCACCTTTGTTTGTGAGAGGAGGCTCGTGCTCAGTAGTGCGACGTTAATGGGCTGAGATGATGATGATAAAGAAAGTGCGGGCACAGCTATAAGACAAGTCTTTAGTTCAGTTTCGTGGCCAAATCACTTACAAATATCTAAATTAAAAAAATGCACTTTTGCAAAGCGCTTTAGCGAGATGTTTCAAAAATATTAAGTTATTGACAATCTTTGTAATTGAGTCAAAAACCAGGTTCAATGGTCTCTTAAGTCATATTTATAACCTAGGCCATTGACATGCAGTAATTGTGTTTTAGTGGTCTATTGATATGAATGGAGCATTTGATTAATAATTATTTTAAATCCAACTGAGGATAGGCTAGTTCGTGCCGATTCCAAACCTCGCTAACTGAAAAAAATATGCAACGTAATCTTGAGAAAGCTATGAATATTTTATACTAAATCATATATGTATTTTCCTTCTCCTCTACTAACATTGGTGCGTGTTGGTAGCTATATTGATAATTAGGAGTTATTTATTTACAATTTATAATACTTTATCGCACAATTTAAAAAAAAATTACTAAAGTTTAACTGAATGCCACAAGGCATTCTCTACCAGTTATACAATTATTGTGAAGATAATTGCTCACAGGAAAAGTATATAATAACTATGTTGTAGGCCAGATCATGATTTGTCTGTGTGCGAGATATTATCTCCTAGGATTCATTTATCTGCTGTATATACAAAATTTCATAAGGTTAAACCATGTAGGTTAGATGTGAAATAATATAAATAAACCGACTTTCACATGAACAATTTATATCATTATCATATCTTAGCATTATCCCGGTTGCCCTAGACTTAAGCTTAGGGCCCAGGGTCTGCTCACTGGTACAACCAGATTTGACTGAATTTCAGTTATTACGTGGAGCGACTGCCGTCCGACCTCCGCAAACCAGAGGGAAACATCTATGGTTAAACCAGCTGTCAGTCTGGTAGAAGGCACTGACTTCCTAATAACGACTGCCATAAATGTTCATGACAGCCGGGACCACGGCTTAACGTGCTTTCCGAGGCACGGAGCAAGCACTTTTAACTATACAAGTAATAACAGTTTATGAATTTCATAAAATGTTTATTCTTTTTTTAATACAAAGTTGGATAATGAATTTTTACGTAACATTTTTTCATTTAAACATACATTTGTTACGCTTACGTAACATGCACGTGTTTTCGATGACGAAAAATTTTTAAACAAAAATGTTTTACATTACGCAATCTAGAAAGCCCAAACTAATCAAAACTTTATCTAAGTATGATAAAAATACTTAATGTACTTTATAATTTATTTCGTAATTGTTATTACTGCATTTGTAAACTTATACTTGACCGCCACCGGACAGGCAGTGCCTAGTGTGGGGTTAATAGTAATCGCTGCCTCTGCCACATATTGCTTATTTTTATTAAATTTATTAACCAATAAAAATATGGATAATCATCATACATACATCTCGTAACAAATTTAATGAAAATCGGTCTAAAAATTTAGGCGCGAAAGAGTAACTTAAAAACGACTATCGCAATTATAATATCAGTATGAATACACTTACTTGAGAAGTGGGAACCAGAAGTGAGGGTTTAAGTATGACTTCAGAAATAAACAAGTATTTTCGAAAATAAATCACAGCTGCAAGCTGTCTTATTAAATGCAAAGTTCAGTTAAGGTGCAGTGACACCGGCAACGTGTTCAGGTATTGTTAATATATTTAATGTAAAAGTGGGATTGAAATGAAGATTTAGGCATGCCAAATGCTAATTTGCGTTATAAAGAAAGCATGGAGTTACGTCTCACACAACGCCATTAAATCACAAAGTATTTTTTTTATCAAAAATACTTTTTAGTTTATTAAAAAGTGACAAGAATTAAAAAAAAATTACATTATAATAATTTTACGTACAAAAAAAAGTTTATTGAGTATCCGTCGTTCAAATCGCAACACTTGGGTAATATTTATAAGTCTTTATCAATTGACCTCATGAACTGTAATAGGTTAAAATTTTAAGTGAATTTATATTGCCACTATAACAAAAACTTGTGAATAAAAAATGAAATCTAAACTAAAGATTCATTATGTTTCATGCAGTCTATTCTTTGATAAAAATAAGTTATAACCGTACTACTACCGTTGTGTACCGGCCACGCGCACGGTGTGTCTGTTCATTAAGCCCAAAAGCTCCGGAGTTCCTTAAGTCGGACAGCACCTCTCTGTGGACGTAAAGCTTTTTTTTACGATTTAAAAATGTCTGGCACGATGTTGGGTGCGGGCGCTAAGTGCGTTTGAGTGGGGCGATGTAATCGACGACTTTTCGTATGACTCACACTTTTTCTGTACAAGATTATTGAGTTTGATTGTTGCTTGATGTGTAACCAAAAACGGTTGCTACGTTACGTTTAAGTGATTGCCCTCATACATACATACCTTATACATGTAATATTATACGATTAGGGAATCTCTCTGACCTAACAAATCAGGTTTTGTCTTATATTTAACAATATAGCTTAGTTTTGGCCAAATACACTGACTTCATTGATTGTAGTATCTAAGATAATATTTCAACCTATTTATCTAAATTTATTGGCAAAAGGCAGAATCAGAAAAAGGATCCTTTTTGCTCATCGTAACGAACTCTTGTTCTCAAGTTGCGCTTCTAATTTTATTTGACTTTTACAAGTATAGAAATCTAATCTCTATCTAAAGGTTCCAGGGTTCTTTCCAGTCAAACATACCATATAAAGTCCACTACTGAACGTGAGCCTTCCCAATTATTTATTTTATTGGGGGTATTTGTCTATAATCACTACGCTTGACTGACGGATTGGTGATCGCAGTTCAAGCCAGTACACAGGATGACGCTGCTGCCCATCATGTGGTAGGATTTCTCTTCGTCGACTCTTACGACTCCCCATGAAATGAGAGAATGTGGCCGGTGGTACGACACGGCACGACCAAACATATGGTTATTATTAAATATATACAAAATAATCTTTAACGCGTTAAAGCCTGATAACAATAACTTTTTGAGTTCTCTCGTTTATAAAGTAGGAAGTGAGCTGACTCTGCATATCGCACCCCCAGTGCTACAACGTCACTTCTGCAAACAATTTAATCTTCCAGGAGAAGCGTTTCAAAATTAAATATCCTGTTATAAAACATAGTTCTTCTTAATTTAAGAAATTAACTAGTAATATTATTTCCGACTTCATTTCACAGTAAAACAGTTTTACAGTTTGGTATATTCGTAATTTTTCTCATAATCAGATTTATTTTGACAAAATTGCATAAGTGACGTTGTAGCACCGGGGGTGCGAATTATGTTTTATAAACTATAGGGGGCTTATTCAGTCAGACCAGGTTTATAACTAATGCTATCACTGTCTTCGTCTTATCAAAAGAAAGTGACAGCACTAGTTATAAACCCGGTCTAACTTTGGATCACGTTTTGTAATAAAACCTTAAAAGTCAACAAAGTCATCGCCGTTATAACAGATACATAACATTTGTAATGATACAAAAAAATCACTGAATAATACATGCAGAGGTCGCCGACCTACGACCTAGATCTTTCATGTTTATTCAGGAATATAAATGCCACTGACTAAACACGAGTATTTAAAAAAACATATTGAATCGAAAGGAGCTTTCTGTGGAATGATAAATTGTCAAATATATCGTTAACATAGAAGTGATACTGAACGCTTAAATCTAAGGAGAGATTTTTATGCGTGTTCTTCTGTGAGGTAGGTTTAATTTTTGAGGCAACTTTGAGGTTATGCCAACGTCTTCTATCTATCATGGCACCGCTCGCCGTCGCCAGAAAATTCATCATTACACCTGAAAAATTTTTTTTTTGTTTGAAATATGGCTTCGTCCGGTTTGCACATTTAGCCAGTGTCAAGTAAGAGATATTTTAATAACATAATAATATCAGTTATACTAAATGAGAATGAGTGGTGATAATGATAATAAATAGTAAATGAGATGCCCTCTCCCTAAACCCCTTGAGTCCTCAGTAAAGATGTGTGACTTTACTGAGATCTCACATGGATGATGGACATCTCATTTACCATGTATCATCTTTATCACCACTCATTCTCATTTACTATAATTTATATTATTAATATATCTCTTACTTGACACTGGCTAAATGTGCAAACCGCACGAAGCTATTATTTAAAAGAAAAAAGAAATGCAAAAAGCAGTGGCCCACAAGTGGCTCACTGGCGGCCCACAAATGGCCCACGACTGGAGTGGCCCCGACAACCGTGTATAGTTGTATACTTACCCGCCGACATAATACCCGTGCTTGCATAACAAAAAGGTCCTTGCTTGATCGCTGCGTTGGCTGCGTTTCCATTACACTACATGAACTAAATAATAATATTCAAACTTACTAACTTTTATACGCCTATGTCTGCAATGTTTATGTAATTCGGTGCAACATTTATCCTTATTCTTAGTCCTCTTCGTTATATTACCCCTTTTTTATCACTGTCATATCTGAAATTCAGTCAATTCCTACCCCTGTCAGACCCTGGGTCCCTAAGCGTATAGGACACATCCGGGATAGTGCTAGGATGATGTAGACATTTTTTAATCTTCAGGAGTAGCATTGTTTGAAAATCTGCGCAATGAAAAATCAGACCATACCAGCACAAACTGAGCTAGTTCCAATTGCTTTTCTGCATCTTAAAAGTAACTTCTACTAAAGTACTCTGTATGCTTTTGTACTTACAGCAATAAGTATATTTATTTTTAATAATAATAAAATGCTTTGTATCGTTACTATTACCATCGTTTTTACTTTTGACAAAATTCTAAGAACTGATTAAGTATTACAAGTTATTTATGCCAAAGTTTTATATTCCGACTGTGGCGAATTACATAGTTCAACATCTGAAAGAAAATATCGATTTTAATAGCAAAGGCGATTTTATATTGTAAGATAAGAAGCGTTTTCATAATAAGTGCCCTTAATTGGACAGTGTCAAATATAATGAACCTTAAGCAGTTAACTTAGGGTAGAAAACCTATGAAAAGTGGACCTGGTTAATCCTTAAAAGGGTTAATCTTTTCATCTTACAAAAATATATAAGCATACCTTCCTACTTATTAAAAGACTTAACCTTACATAAAATATTTTCAAGTTTTCTTCTTCATAAAATTTCCCCCATTGAATAGTAGCGATTAGCGAAGGGAGGCCATAATTGCCCCGAATTTACCTATATAATCCCACATTGAGTGAAGTACTTAAATTTTCGCCGGTATCTGCATCTATGATATACATTTGAAGTGTCTGCTATACAGATAAACTTATGTTCTTGGAGTTGAGAATAAGTCAAGAATAATAAAACAATATAGTTTATTAATTTTAAAAATAAAAAATAAGATAGCTATATGTTATTACTCCTTAACACAAAACTGTTTAAGAATTACTATGTTATATTGAATTTCACATGAGGCTATAAGCTCTGGTACTTAATTACAGAAACCTGAAATATTTCGGTTATTCTACAATTGAATAGCTCATTTATGATTTTTTGAAATTTTGAAAATTTCTATTGAATTTGACAGTTATACTGTCATGTTTTACGAGAGATTACTTATAACATCTGTGGTGGAACTCAATTGTATTTATTCAAAACAGTCTACAATGGAGGCAATAAAATGGTCGTAAAATCAATTTATGCTAATACAGTGCGCGTGGTGTCAATTCAAATAGATTTAATTGAATAACAATGGATGTTAATTTAGTATGTGGTTGTACTATTTGTCTGTTAGCATTTTATCGTGATGTTCTTTTGGATTTGTTTTGATAATGAACTCCAAGTGTGCCATTGTCATGACTTGCTTATTTCATCATAATTTTATTTCTAGAAAATATTATGATAAAAATCTCTGGTATGTTTTACACAGATGTAAAGTTAAAAGTTCTTTATTTCATTAACTATGACATAGCTCTTGAAAACGTCAAAATGGAATATAAAAAAAAACGAAATATAACAACACTGAAATCACGAAACTCAGATTCACATGCAAAAAAATGTGTAAGTGAATCTTAGTGCCAGTTCCGCGCCACCGCTCTGAGAAAAGATGGTTTGGATTTTGTATACACATAATAGGTTGGGGAAAAAGTCTTTTCGTATTTTTGTATGAAAAGTCAAGACATTTTTTTCAAAGTTTATTTACATTTATTGTAATATATATGTACCGTTTTGTTGAATAACTTTCTGCCATTTTGAGGGCAGAGACATTATCCCGTTACTGTAGAAACTTTGGGACTTCTGATCAAAAAAACGGGACAAATAGTTTTGGCAGTCCTCTCTTGAGGTCAACCTTACAGAACCTAAAGAATTCTGCAGAGACCGAAACAGGTGAAAATCTGAAGGCGCAAGGTCAGGGCTATATGGTGGATGCACTAGGACCTCCCAGTCGAACTCTCTTAATTTTTGCTGAGTGGCTAAAGATGTGTGTGGTCTAGCGTTATCGTGATGAAAGACCACACCCTTCCTGTTGATCAATTCCGGCCGTTTTCTCTCGACTGCTTCCTTTAATCTCATCAGTTGCTGGCAGTAAAGATCAGAATCGATGGTTTTGCCGGGCGGTAAAAGCTCATAATAAACAATGCCCTTCCAATCCCACCATACACACAGCATCACCTTATTTCGTGTTAGGCCAGGTTTGGCCACAGTCTGTGAAGCCTGGCCAACTTTCGACCACGACCTTTTTCGCACGTTCTTGTCGTACGTGATCCACTTTTCATCGCCAGTTATCAATCTCTTCAAAAACGGCTCGGTTTCATTACGTCTCAATAATGAATCGCAAATGAGTACACGGTTCATTAAGTTTCTTTGAGTGAGCTCGTGTGGCACCCAAATATCGAGCTTTTTTGTATAACCAGCTTTCTTCAAATGGGTCAAAACTGTTTTGTGGTCAATTCCCAGTTCTTCAGCTACATCGTAACTACTAATATGCCGATCTTGCTCCACTCTTTCAAAAATGGCGTCCATTTTATTCGTAACAGGGCGACCAGAGCGAGGTGCATCTTTAACATCAAAATTTCCGGACTGAAAACGTTTGAACCAAATTTGTGCTACTCTTACTGACACTGCATCAGGTCCATAAACATCACAAATTTTTTTCACTGCTTGAGTTGCATTTTTGCCTTTTTTATAATAAAATTTTAAAATGTATCGAATTTCTTCATTAGATTCACTCATTTTAACGGAGAGAAAAACAAATGAAAAATAGCGGGAAACAATTTTTTTTTATTTTTTTCTTTTCTTTATAATGGAACCTTTTTGATGTTACCAAAACCAGCCAGACACAAATAGTACAGTCAAAAAAAAATTATAATAAGTTTATACCTACGTTATGCGAAAAGACTTTTTCCCCGACCTAATATGTAAGTATAAATTTAATTTTCAACTGTAGAGTCACAATGGAACAATTATAAAAAACCTTGAAAAAAGAGTACATATACAATTTGATTATTACTTGGAATTACTCATCAGACTTTAGTTTCAAATTAACACATATATACTAAAATAGTACAATGTACCTGATTCATTTTTGTTATAGGTATTTATCCGCATCTGACTGAATATTAATCGTATATGACTTTTATCCATAACACATTCTAAAAACTCGTTATTAATGAACGAATAATTTCAAATGAACTACGTATTCTTTTGTAAATATCGCTCGCTTATAGTTTGTTTTACAACAACAGGCGTGAAGCTGAATTATTCATACGACAACACTTACGTAAGCAGAAGAGTACAATAATTTCGGTTCATTTTTCAGCTTCTACTACAATCATGTATTTGTCACCGTAAAATTGTAAATAACGTTAAATTATAATCTATCCCGCGATATTGTAATCTGTCGAAAAATTGTGATCCGAAACAATCTGCTCACAATTTAACGCATTATTTTTCGATAGGTTATAATCTATCGAAGATAAACCGTTAAATCACAATCTGTCGCGCGTTAAATTGTCAACTGTTTAAAGCCTGTCCATGTTTGGCTGATCTTGCTATCAAGACCAGCCAACCACTCTCTTATTTATTATTTAACTGCACTTCTTTAGGTTATCATAGGTCCGTTAACACTCCCTACAACTTATTATAATACAATGCGTTATTATTATTAACACGAAATCTGTTTTAAATCACCAAAACACTGTTTGTTTACATTTCACAACAAATGAATTTGACTAATAACAACCGAAGATGGCGACGACGGGCGGCTGAGCGGGGAACATGAAGTTCAACCAATCAGAGCGCGAGGTGCGTTCTTTCGCATGCCATTTTACAATCTGACGGTTTGTCTTCGATAGATTATAATCTATCGAAAAATAATGCGTTAAATTGTGAGCAGTTTGTTACGGATCACAATTTCTCGACAGATTACAATATCGCGGGATAGATTATAATTTATCGTTATTTACAATTTTACGGTGACATATTCATTACATACAACTTTTGATGTAGTCTAGTAATCAGCGTCGCGACATCTCTGTGATGTTCGACAATATGCTGAGTGGATAACATTTCAATACAAGTTGGGATCTTCTTTTACTTAAGTTCTTATTATTCTTGATTTGTGTTAACTATATTTTGTACTTATTTTTTTTTTCTTGCAGCTTGTATTGAATAAATATTTTTCTTTCTTTCTTTATTACAAAGGAATGAAAAGTGACACGATTATTAAAAATTTATAATTCCTTCTGTCATATTGCAACTAGTGCCACTTTCAGTTCTTCCGTAGTACCTTTGACGGGAAAGTGAAGCGTAATGTCTGCAATTTTGTTTTATTTTCTAAAATTTGTGATATTTCTAACATTAATGTGTAATAATAATAACGGTGGATTATTAACTAAAGTGTTTGTGAACATACATGAGTGTTGGTAAATCAAACAAAACAGTGCAACATCACTTTTCAAATTTTCTCTCAAGGAGTCCATGTGAGATCTTAGTATAGTCCCACATCTTTACTGAGGACTCAAGGGGCTTAAGGGAGGGTATCTCATTTACCATTTATCATCTTTATCACCACTCATTCTCATTTACTATGAATTATATATTATTAATATATCAATTACTTGACACTGGCTAAATGTGCTAGACGCACGAAGCCATTATTTAAAATAAAGAAAAAGAAAGAAGTTCTTCCGTATCGTATCGATCCGTTTACAAGTGTTAGTTTTTCTTGAAATAGTCGTTAGAAACGATTGATCTTTACTAAACTAAAATTATTTAGTAGGTATGTCACATTATTCGCCAGTTTATGCATTTGTTTTATAAAAATGTAGGTACCTTTTAAAGGAATAGAATATAATTATTGTTTTGCAAGGAATGTAGGTACAAATCATTAGGTGTTACAAAGTTTTAAAGATCCTTCCTTGTGCATTCTACCTTAATTGGCATACAAATGTACATTTGAACATAAATTACACACACTTATTATCTAAGAATTCTTGTACTGATTAATGACGCTTTTGCAAAAGTAATTTTGTAACAACCTTTTTAAATTTTGTTAGTGGTTGTTCCCTTATATTATTCGGTAAGTTATTATACACAAGAATGAATCATTTTACTTATTATAGTAAGTAATACTTATTATAATAAGTACAGGCCATTAATCTATTCATAGTTACACTCAATTGTACCTATAGGCAGATAATTTAAAACCCGATAAATAATAATATTCTGGATCGCACTGCTTAAAACTCTATTTTGTTTTGTAATATAAGCCCCTGTGAATCTAAAAGTAAGTCTACCAATTAGTAAAAGATACTTAGGTGCTGTCTCCACGAGCGAGAGAATCGCGACGAGTCCGCTCTTATATCGTCGGATAATCTCCACGAACGAGCGATAATTCCGCCGCGTATCGTCGCGAGTCGTTACGGAATCGCGGCGACTCGTAACGGTATCGCCGCGTTTCCTTGACGTCACGTTGCGAAAGAAGGAATTCAGTTAAGTGCCAGACGAGAGCGAAATAAGTAGTGTCTCAGTCGATAATATAATGAAATGACGCTGCGTTTGACAGCGCGCCCGCCGCGCGCTCGTCGCGAGAGCGCCGCGAGCGCGCGGCGGGCTAGCGACGATGTAATGACGTTTTGCGCGCTCGTTGCCACTCGTCGCATCGCAGCGATAATATCGCCGCGTGGAGACGGTTCCATAGAGAGTGTATAGAAAAACGTGGCACGGCGATAATATCGCCGCGATTCTCTCGCTCGTGGAGAGTGAAAGAAATGTAGAATCAGTTATATTTTGTGCTATTGCATGCTGTAGGCTGTAGTATAATTTAAATGAAGTACCCACTAAAAATGAATGACAAAGTAATAAAAATGTAGTAGCCCAATTTTTCCATAAATATTCATTGATACAAATTCAACCACTTACTTATTTCAACCATCAGCAGCGTCATCCTAGCATTAACGGGGAAAACCACGTTGTACCCAAGACTTGCGCTTAGAGCTCAGCGTCTGCTCACTGGTACAACAAACCACTTGCTTATTACGTCAAAATCAAAAAATGTCTTTACAATCCGAGCGTAAAAAATGTACAGTCATAAAGTAATCAAGAAAAATGCAAGTCAGAGTACGATGCAGTGGACTCGCGGAGCGCGTGCCGGTCAACGACCCCGCCGCGGCTATCGCGATTCGCGCCTCGCGAGGAATTCCCGCCACCCGCGACCTCGCCACTTTAAGTAACTTGCGACATTCTAATCAACTTAACATTATCCCTAGACTTAGGCTTAAGATCTAGGGTCTGCTCTCAGGTCTAACCAGATTGGCTGAGTTCCAGTTCTAAATTACAAAGAGCGACTGCCGTCGGACCTCCGCAATCCAAAGAAAAACATTATTCTATAGGTAAACCAGCTATCAGGATATTAATAGGCAGTCAGATTTTCTAAGAACGACTGCCAAAGATGTTCACGACAGCCGGGACTAACGGCTTAACGTGCTTTCCGTGACACGAAGCAAGCGATAATTACTCCAATAACTTTAGTCATGGGTAGATAGGTATATAGCTGCACACAGTGCTCACATGCGACGTTCTAGAACTCTCTGCTGCACTTCTGTGATCGTTACCGATCTTCTTTTCGCTCACTATGTCACGCCATTTCGAGCATGACATTCTTATGGATCTTTTCAAACATCTATTGTTCATGCATGTGACGACCGATATGGCGTGGTGGCGAGAATACCCGCTCTCCGCTCCCAAGGTCGTGAGTTCGATTCCCACGCAGGACAAATCTTTGTGTGCATCAACATGAATATTTGTTCTGATCTGGGTGTTTTCTTTATATATATTAAGTATCTATATACAATAAATGAGATTTTTATGTATTTTTATCCGTTATTTAGTATCCATAATACAAGTTCTTAATGATACTTATCTTGGAACTAAATAATTGGTCATAAAAAATATCCATTTCACATTGACTACTCTACAGCCGCGGAACTACGAGCGCTTCAAAGGAAAACAATTGCTGGATAATAAAATATGTTCATAGAGAAAAATCCCTAAGGCTACAGTTTTAAAAATAAAGCTTAATAAAAGTCCAGTGCAGTGGCATAACACTATAAAAACAGTGCAAAGAATAAAAAATAAGAGATTCCCCGAGAACAATGGATCTTATCAGCGTCCTCTCCCAGACAAAGCTTCCGACAAAGATGGATAAGATATTATTTATGATATCCACTAGAGCGACTGACTTGCCTTGCTTTATTCAACCTAAGTTTAACTTGATAAACTTGGTTTGTGCCTAGATGATCCTTGTAGCTATCGAAATAAACAAAAACGTCTGGCTACTAAAATTAACAGATAATGCAATAAAAAGGATTGTCATTGTTTTAAAAAATGATGATATCTTTTTTAATAGATACAAAGTATTATTTACCAAAGAGGCATGATAATAATAATATTTCGTTTACACACAGCGCCTTACACTTGTACTATGAAGTAGAATTTAGGGCCGCTTGCACAGCAGTTCCTAACTTAATTTGATTTAAAATGTCATTGCATCTCAGTCTTTTTTTTGAAGTTGAAAGGGGTAGAACGATGGTTTAAATAGATTTAGCACTAAAAAGAATTAGTGACTGCTGTGCAAGACTCCCTAAGACATCATGGCCATTTGACAAGATTAATTTTGACATCTATATGCAAAATGTTTCATTTTTCTTTTCTTTGAAATAATAGCTTCGTGCGTTTAGCACATTTAGCCAGTGTCAAGTAAGTGATATATTAATAATATATAAATCATAGTAAATGAGAATGAGTGATGATAAAGATGATAAATGGTAAATGAGATCTAAGCCTCCCCTAAGCCCCTTGAGTCCTCACTAAAGATGTGGGACCATACTGAGATCTCACATGGACTCCTTGAGAGAATTTGAAATGTGATGTTGCACTGCTTTGTTTGATTTACCAAAACTCATGTACGTTCACAAACACTTAACGGTTATTAATCAACCGTTATTACACATTAATGTTAGAAATATCACAAATTTTAGAAAATAAAGCAAAACTGCAGACATGACGCTTCACTTTCCCGCCAAGAAGTCCGTGCTGAAAGTTAACATTGCTACATATATACATACCTTTTAAAATAGTTTTCGCAAGGTTTCTGCTCACCACAAATGGAATGTATGGGCGTGACATTATAAATGTATGAATTACAGAAATAAAGCAAGACTAATGTTCGTACACAAAATGGCCCCGTGTCGCAATCAGATCAGAAGAACCTTAGGTGCGGGAAAGGGCCGCACCTCTGCATCTTTCATAAAAAGGCGCACCTTAATTAGTTTCCTTCCTTTGATTTCCCTCTTGTTAAAAAGTAATAAAATTGAGTATTGTTTACTAAAACACGTGACTGTTCGCCAGAACAAAAAACATCTTAACGAGAAATCGAGAGTTAAGCAACCCAACAGGGCCAAGTCGGAACTCCCAACAAACTTAATCAATTGAAAAGTTAGATGTATAGGAAACATTAGAAATGAAAAAATATAAAAACAATAATTCAATTGTTACCTTAGATGTATAGGAAGCCTTAAGAAGTAAAAACTTCTTTGAATGCGATCATTTATTTTTAAGAATTTCTTGCTTTGTGTAACTAGGTAGTGACGTCAGTCTTTGAAATATTTTCCTTCAACATTTTTCACTTATTTATTATACAAAGACGTAAATTGGAATGAAGCGCTCGTAGCTTCGCAGCGATAGGTTGTCGGAAATTATCATTAAAGTCAAATTGAGTTCACAGAGGTGCATTTAATATACAGCGCTTCCCTACTTCGAAAGGCACTTCAAGTTGAGTTAAGCGTTTCGAATAATTTATAAAAAATAGTAATGTGGTCCCGGTAAAGTCAATGTCAACATTGTATGTAAGTTCCACTTAATATATACGTAATTTTACACAAAATGAGCTTACCATGCCTTGAGATCGCACTTTTTATTTTTTTGTACTTGATTGAGGTACATTACAGTTCTTGTACAATAAAATAAAGCTCCTTTTATTCAGCCCACAACAGTGTCATGCAAATTATAATTAAATTACACAATCATTTTCAAAAGAAAACTATACTTATAGATCGTTAAAATATCAAAATTGGGAGTAACTAAACATTATTGATGTCAAATTACGGATACCCACAAGTCATTCATAAGTAAAATCACAAAAATAATAATAATAAAATCGATATCATGTCACAAATGCGCAAAATATTAGTCAAACCAAACATAGACAGTAACTTTAACCTTTTAGGGTAAAAACACTACAAATATCACAAAGTTTGTGCTCTAAAAATTGTTTTACTGTGTAAAAAGTGTGTGAGATAAGCCATTTATATAATATACTTAAGAATCTCTTAAAGTTAAGTTCTTTTATACTTTCAGGTACTTGATTGTATATAATAATGCACATACAGAAGCAATTTTTTTGGAAGCGAGCACTTCTGGGGATAGTTGAAATCACCAACCTATTTCCGTTCCTAGTGTTTCTTGGATAAACATCTTTAGCCATTTTAAAGTAATGACTGCTCAGCTTGACAAACTTTGAAATTTCGAAAGTATACAAACAAGGTGGAAGTAAAATGTATGTTTGTAATACCGAGGCCCTCCGCTACTAGGGGTGCCGGCCTAATGTCTGGCCAGTGCAGTACTGGAACAGTTTATTAGCAAGCTGGGGAGGTACATTCGAATCATCTGTGCTATTAAAATGAGAATTATTTCTCAAATCAACTAAAATTCACTCCTCATTCCAGCTTCATCCAGATTGTTCCCTAGACTTAATAATAATATAATAATAAAAATAATCTTTTATTTGCATAAAACATGGTACAATAGTTGTTGTTACATTGATGTATATAGGCGTCTCACATTTTTGCCAAATAAGCGTGCAAACATTTTACAAATATAGGTCTAAGAATAAAATTGAAAGCAAGTATATAATGATAGAAGATAATAGACTTACACTAAGAACCTAGGGTCTGCTCACTGGTGTTTCTAGATTTGGCCAAATTTCAGTTATTATACGGAAAGGCTGCAACTGACATTTGCAACCCGGTAACTTTATTGAATCAGTAAACCAGTTTATCTTAAGTATGTTCACACATTGCATGTCTGTTTTATGTCTGTATTTTTTATTCTGTCAAATTACCATTTCATTAAGAACCTATGTTATGGATATTAAATAACGGATAAATATCCATAAACATTTATTTTATTTTAAATATTTACTTCATATACATAGGAAAACACCCAGACCAGAAAAAATATAAATCTCCATGCACACAAAGATTTGTCTTGTGTGGGAATCGAACCCACGACCTTAGGATCAGAAAACAGATATACTCGCCACCATGCCATATCAGTCGTCGTACTAAGTTATTGCAGATAAGTCTGTAAAAACTTGAATACTTACTGTACCCAACTTACTTAATGGACTATATTAATAACTGTTTGAGTCGCCGCTGTTACTCTCCTGAACTTGAGACGATAGCTCTCCGCGCGGGTTTGAAGAGGACCTCTCTTCGTTAAATAGCCCTCCATCAGCCAGGCTTGGGAGAACAGCTTCTGATTTGTTCAAGTGGCTATAAATAATATGGTTTTCCAGTTTACAAAAGATTTCGAAGCATTTAGCATAATTGGTAGCAGAATTTCTCTTAGAAATAAGCTTTTTATAAGGCTTTTTTGTTCTTTAGGATGTACAAAATGTTTAATAGTCCAACAATTTCAATAGGCACTTTTGTTATTTTATAAAATAAAGACAGTGACAGCATTAGTTACAAAAACCTGGATTAAATTTAGACCTTGTTTTGTAATAAGCCCCAAAGTATTTAGTCAATTTAATTACCTACTAAGTAACATTCGGGGTAACACTTTATGAATGTCTAAGGGGCCTAGGTGCGTCGCTGATTTTACTCGTAGCCCCCATGATAAGATAACTTTGTAATGTTATAAATTCTTAGAGATAGATTCGAAAACGATTTTTAATAATTATACATTATTATTGATTTTTTGTTATGAGTACCGTATTACTTTCATAATTATTATCCATTTATTATAAAGCTTTTATTATGAATTTATGACATTACAAACAAATACAGCAATTAATTTTTATATGTGTTAAAATTCTATTGTATTTTTCGGAACATAACTAATTCGGCATGTTTTGCAAAAAATAAGAAAATTAATAAATATTTTAATTTACTAACAGTATCCTCAGAGGTTGAGCACTGTAGAGAGCTACATATAGAACGGCTAAAGTAGGTACAACCCAAATCCTCTCGCTTTGCAATTGCTTGATACTGCCAATGTGGTGAAAAGATTAAAAAGAAACCATCAACATATCTAGCATTATCCCGGTTGCCCTAGACTTAAGCTTAGCCCACGGTCTGCTTACTGGTTCAACCAGATTTGACTGAATTTCAGTTATTACGTGGAGCGACTGCCGTCTGACCTCCGCAACCCAGAGGGAAACATCATTCTATGGTTAAACCAGCTGCCAGTCTGTTAGAAGGCAGTGACTTTCTAATAACGACTGCCATAGATGTTTATGACAGCCGGGACCAACGGCTTAACGTGCTTTCCGAAACACGGAGCAAGCGATAATTACGCACATAACTTTAAAAAGTCTTAGGTGCGCCACCAGGGTTTGAACCCTGATTGTTTGAAATCTGAATTAAAGGCAAGGGGTGTCGCCACTGTGCTATCGCGGCTAAACAAAAAAAGATTAAAAAGAAACCACAGGCTCTAAGTAGAGTCAAAGACACTGGCCTCCTTCTTTACAAACAACATCACTCGCACAAAGAAACTAATTAAAGTCTTGCGACTGATTGCAGATATGGAAAACACAAAAAAATGTAAAAAGTAATACATTAATTTATTTATGTGTATAAAATGTTTAAAAACAAGAATGAATTAAGGCTAAAGCTATTTAGGGACTTCTTGGCGGGAAAGTGAAGCGTCATGTCTGCAGTTTTGTTTTATTTTCTGAAATTTGTGATATTTCTAACATTAATGTGTAATAACGGTGGATTATTAACCGTTAAGTGTTTGTGAACATACATGAGTGTTGGTAAATCAAACAAAACAGTGCAACATCACTTTTTTTTTTTTTCTCTAACAGCAATTTTTTTCTCAAGGAGTCCATGTGAGATCTCAGTATAGTCCCACATCTTTACTGAGGACTCAAGGGGCTTAGGGGAGGGTATCTCATTTATCATTTATCATCTTTATCACCACTCATTCTCATTTACTATGAATTATATATTATTAATATAATAGGTTGGGGAAAAAGTCTTTTCGTATTTTTGTATGAAAAGTCAAGACATTTTTTTTAAAGTTTATTTACATTTATTTACAATATATATGTACCGTTTTGTTGAATAACTTTCTGCCATTTTGTGGGCAGAGACATTATCCCGTTACTGTAGAAACTTTGGGACTTCTGATCAAAAAAACGGGACAAATAGTTTTGGCAGTCCTCTCTTGAGGTCAACCTTACAGAACCTAAAGAATTCTGCAGAGACCGAAACAGGTGAAAATCTGAAGGCGCAAGGTCAGGGCTATATGGTGGATGCACTAGGACCTCCCAGTCGAACTCTCTTAATTTTTGCTGAGTGGCTAAAGATGTGTGTGGTCTAGCGTTATCGTGATGAAAGACCACACCCTTCCTGTTGATCAATTCCGGCCGTTTTCTCTCGACTGCTTCCTTTAATCTCATCAGTTGCTGGCAGTAAAGATCAGAATCGATGGTTTTGCCGGGCGGTAAAAGCTCATAATAAACAATGCCCTTCCAATCCCACCATACACACAGCATCACCTTATTTCGTGTTAGGCCAGGTTTGGCCACAGTCTGTGAAGCCTGGCCAACTTTCGACCACGACCTTTTTCGCACGTTCTTGTTGTACGTGATCCACTTTTCATCGCCAGTTATCAATCTCTTCAAAAACGGCTCGGTTTCATTACGTCTCAATAATGAATCGCAAATGAGTACACGGTTCATTAAGTTTCTTTGAGTGAGCTCGTGTGGCACCCAAATATCGAGCTTTTTTGTATAACCAGCTTTCTTCAAATGGGTCAAAACTGTTTTGTGGTCAATTCCCAGTTCTTGAGCTACATCGTAACTACTAATATGCCGATCTTGCTCCACTCTTTCAAAAATGGCGTCCATTTTATTCGTAACAGGGCGATCAGAGCGAGGTGCATCTTTAACATCAAAATTTCCGGACTGAAAACGTTTGAACCAAATTTGTGCTACTCTTACTGACACTGCATCAGGTCCATAAATATCATAAATTTTTTTCACTGCTTGAGTTGCATTTTTGCCTTTTTTATAATAAAATTTTAAAATGTATCGAATTTCTTCATTAGATTCACTCATTTTTACGGAGAGAAAAACAAATGAAAAATAGCGGGAAACAACTTTTTTTTATTTTTTTCTTTTCTTTATAATGGAACCTTTTTAATGTTACCAAAACCAGCCAGACACAAATAGTACAGTCAAAAAAATTTTATAATAAGTTTATACCTACGTTATGCGAAAAGACTTTTTCCCCGACCTAATATTACTTACTTGACACTGGCTAAATGTGCTAGACGCACGAAGCCATTATTTAAAATAAAGAAAAGAAAGCTATTTAGGCACCGATTGAGTACTTTTCTTTATTACTAAAACTAACGCGCACATTCACTAACGGAATGAGCACCATAGATTGATTTGGAAGTATTTATTTGTATGTTTTGGTTTACCATAGAATGAGGTTTCCCTTTGTTGCACCAGACGGCAGTCGCTCTATGTAATAAGTTAATAACTTAATTGAGACAAATCTGGTCAGACCAGTGAGCACACACTGGGCCCCAATCTTAAGTCTAGGGCAACCGGGATAATGCTAGGATATAATATCAAAGTATTTATTTATTACATTGAAGAATTGTCAACAAATTAATGTAGAAGCGACTACTAGTTATCGAGTAGACACAAAGTAGGTAGGGGTGTATAGGGATCCTACCAAGACCTAAGGAGCCCAAGCCAACCTCACCTGCAAGTGGTGTACCTGCCGATCTACGGACGAGGCTCTGGCGAACAAAACAGTGCCCGGTAAGCGGCAATAGGCTCGCCACCTATTACGTGACCAACTATATAATTGGCGAAGTGTGGGCGTATAATATGCCTCTGCCTACCCCGGGGAAACAGGCGTGTATGTATGTATTAAAGTACAAAGTAAAGGTCGTACGTAACGCCTGCACAGTGCATTATCGGGTGATACGGCGCTGTTTACGGCCTCGTAAACCAGCGTCACCTGTGACCCTTCGCCAGGATGTGCCTTTCCCTCACTATGCATATTTAATTACGTACCTACAAATAAAATTTTACGTTTGCAGAAATAAAAGGTTACAGTGAAATATGTCGTTAAAACCACTGTATAAAATAAAGGGTTAGGTAGGTACAGTTAGGATTGGCGCCGCCGGATAAACACGGCACAAAATACACCGGACATTCCGGCGAAAACTGGTTATTTCCCCGGAGAAATTTAAAAAAAAAATGTATCGCAACAATGTAAAAACATCGTTATAATTTATCGTTTATCTTTGAATAAAAAATGATTTTTCCTTGACAACAAAAGGGTCTGGGTCTCACCCAGACATTATTGAAATCCCACCCGGACGCCCTTCAAACATTTTTTTTTATTATGTGTCCTAGTTTTTTGATTTGTTGTAGCATTACGATTTATATTTTATTTGATAACAAGTTTCTTGTAATTTTATATAATAATATGTACTTGCTGTGCCCTTGCAGGGTCATATTCCTTCTATCTTTGTTAACATCTGTATATGTACAACATGAATCCAATAAAGTAGAACTTTAATCAGGAAAAAAATGGAAGGATGTGATCTCTACCTACCACTACGGGAAAGAGGCGTGAGAATGTGTATGTAATACATTACATAAGTACAGTCATTTGCAACATGTACACACATATAGGTATTAAAAAGATCTTGATCAAAGGCGACGCATTCTTAACATCTTATAAGATAAAAGCTATAATTATTGATATTGTATTTAAACATTATCGTTGAGAAGTATTTTTCAAAAACTGCAAATATATTAATGTATTGAAATATGCTCAACAGACCGCGTTTCTATGTAGCCCAGCGTGAGTCGTGCTGACGCTATTTTGAAAGGAAAAACATAAGAACCAATTGGTTTTATGTCTTCTTCTTTCTTTTAAATAATGGCTTCGTGCGTCTAGCACATTTAGCCAGTGTCAACTAAGTGATATATTAATAATATATAATTCATAGTAAATGAGAATGAGTGGTGATAAAGATGATAAATGGTAAATGAGATACCCTCCCCCAAACCCCTTGAGTCCTCAGTAAAGATGTGGGACTATACTGAGATCTCACATGGACTTCTTGAGAGAATTTGAAAAGTTATGTTGCACTATTTTATTTCATTTACCTACACTCGTGTACGTTCACAATCACTTAACGGTAAATAATCCACCGTTATTAAACATTAATGTTAGAAATATCACAAATTTTAAAAAATAAAACAAAACTGCAGACATGACGCTTCACTTTCCCGCCAAGAAGTCCTTGTTTTATTTATTTTGTTTTCAAAATCTTCATAAAATAAATAGAGTTTTTCTGACAATGACACCAATTATTTTGGTTCCAAGATAAGGTCTCATTTGGAACTTGTGTTATGGATACTAAATAAATATATTTTATCGTAAATACATACTTAATATACATAGTAAAACACCTAGACTAAAACAAAAATTTGTGTTCATGCACACAAAGATTTGTCCTGTGTGGGAATGGAACTCCTCAGGAGCGGAGTGCGGGTATACCCGCCAGCATGCCATCGGTCGTTAAATGCTGGCCAGAATACGTAGTTCTCGGCTTCGATCAGGGTCTTCTTACATCCTATGTTGGTATCGGACTACTGAGTACGCCAACAAACGAACAATCGTACGTCATTAGGAATCGAAAGAGTATCCACAGCCGAAATCAGTCATTAAGGAGACACCAAATGGATTGATCAATCAGAAAGTCGTGTGTACGTGTGAGCTGATGTGGTGACAAGTTGAAGATATGACTCAAAGAACCGGCGACCGATAAAGAGTTAAGGTTAATCAATGGTTCCCGAGGCGGCTCAAGATCAATCAACATGGAAAAACCATTGGGCAAATCTATTAACAGTGTGTTTAACATAGCTGACATTATGTTAATTTATATAATAGTTTTAGTGCTGTAGTTTACTGTATTCTAAATAAAAATATCGACATACATCAGTAAAGGTCTTACAAACGAACCTGTCTACAAGTTGCCAAATGTTACAAAATCTGCGAGATTTTAATCAACCATGGCATATTGCATACGGAGTAATGTCGCCCTATTACTGGCACCTTTATGTGATTTACGGCCGTTGCTTGACGGGTTTTGAACCTAGAACCTTTCAAATACTGCGTAACCTTTACGCTATCATTAAAGTAAGTCTTAAGCTGCTAAGTACTAGAATGATTTTGTAATGTGTGTATTTATATTACCAGCGGGTTCAAAAGGTCTCTAAGTGCGTCTTAACTGCGTTTCTATGTTGCAGTTAACAAATGAATAATTTCGAATTAAAAAGCATTTTCGCATTTGCAAATTACTTTAGACAGTACCACATTTTGAGTTTCAGGTATAATAATTAAGGAACTGTTTCACAATGCCTGATTGCCTGAAACTACGGGTCTGTTTTACAATGCCTGCTTATAAGACACGAGGCAGTTAAAATGACAGTTTTATACGGACCATCTCTCAAGGAAACGCTATTGGGGACCTGTTTAGACATTATGAAAGAAACTACTAGCAGAATTATAAAAAACTCAAAATACTATCCTCTTTAAAGTAATTTACAAATGCGAAAATGCAATTTAAATCGAAACGCCACTGCCATGTAAGCTTAGAGACACGCGATCACTTACATGAAATTTAACTTAATCTGTCAAAATATTCAGAATTATACAAGCTTGAGTTCGTTCCGGAGCACTTGTGAAAGTCACTTCTAAATCTAGGAGCGACACTTCATTAGAGCTGTAAAATTGCGTACGACTGCCGAAAGACAGGAACCAATATAATTTAAATCGTATCCTGATACGCGAGTCTCGAAAGGTTAACAGAACTAATAAACCTGACAAATATAATATAATACTATAACTTTCTATTGCCACAAACGTACTTGGCAGACGCCACACTGCGCGAGCTAACTGTACTTGTAACGGTGAGGGGCAGTTAATGCTGAGGTCGTGAGTGACAGCGCCGATGACGGATCACCCAAGACCTAGGACTGGGAACGTTGACTAATATAGCTACCTTGACTTCACAGTCGTAAACCCGAGGTATAAGATTTGAAAGTTTATTTTTTATGAATTTTAAGCGGCGACCCCTTGCCTTTAAATTTAGAGGGTCTCGGGTTCAAACCCTGGTGGCACACCAATGACTTTTCGAAGTTATGTGCGTAAATATCGCTTGCTCCGTGCCTCGGAAAGCTCGTTACGCCGTTGGTCCCGGCTGTCATGAACATCTATGGCGTCGTTATTAGGAAGTCAGTGTTTTCTAACAGACTGACAGCTGGTTTAACCATAGAATGATGTTTCCCTCTGGGTTGCGGAGGTCAGACGGCAGTCGCTCCACGTAATAACTGAAATTTTGTCTAAATCTGGTTGAAGCAGTGAACTGCCCTGGGCCCTAAGCTCAAGTCTAGGGCAACCGGGATAATGCTAGGATATGATAATGATGATGATGATAGGGCGTGTTCCGATGGCAGTTTGGATGCTACTAACTCTGTGACGAAAGTATTAGATGAATTAGAAGAGAATAAGAAGAAAAAAATTAGTTATTTTTTTTACACTTGATTGAATATGTATCTAGTGTGTACTTAGATTCACTTATGTGCATGCCGTGTTCGGCAATAATCGGAGTGCAGGTTTAATTATATAGTAATTAGTTTATATAAGAATAATGATTCCTGATTTGTACTCTGTTGCTGTACCATGAATAAATTAATGGGATCCTGCCGTTTTGCCAAAACTATTTTGACAAAAATTTATAATCCAAACAAATTTTAGCAAACTTTTTTTACACCAATGCAACGTTGCGAATTATTTTAGTACGCAAATTTTCATTTGGTCAAATTTTTACTCGGCAGTATATTACTACGGATATAACATTATGGCATTAGGTTTTTTAACAAATAATTTATTACGGCAAACAAACTTTAGACAAATAACATTTAATCAAATGATTTGTTTGGACATAAAGTTTTACGTTTATTATTTTAAATAATCACAAACTAAGATATTAATACTAAATATATACTAAAAATAAAATAGTGGGATCCTGCCGTTTTGCCAAAACTATTTTGACAAAAATTTATAATCCAAACAAATTTTAGCAAACTTTTTTTACACCAATGCAACGTTGCGAATTATTTTAGTACGCAAATTTTCATTTGGTCAAATTTTTACTCGGCAGTATATTACTACGGATAATGACATTATGGCATTAGGTTTTTTAACAAATAATTTATTACGGCAAACAAACTTTAGACAAATAACATTTAATCAAATGATTTGTTTGGACATAAAGTTTTACGTTTATTATTTTAAATAATCACAAACTAAGATATTAATACTAAATATATACTAAAAATAAAATAGTATAAGGAATGTTTGTTTAATATGTGTTCCTAATTTTAAATTAACGTGATGATGATGAGTGAGGCTTAGATACATATTGGTTAGGTTAGAACAGTGACCACAAAGCGCGCGAGCCGAACGAGCGAAGCGAGCGTGCCGCGGTAGCTGCCGGCGAAGCGCCTGAAAATACTACTGTTGATTTATGTATGGCCAATATTTGTAGATTAGTATTAATAGTAAAGATGCAAATAGAAATGGTTATTTGAAAAGTTTCGAGACGAATTATTTGGCTTATTTTATTTTGCGTAAAATATGTAATACTAACTGAGTTATTGTCGAAACGTTCACTTGGAAAGCATTACGTTTACGATACAATTATTTGTGAAGAGTTTATTTGCCAAGTAATAATTTGGCAAATGAAATTTTACAGAACAATATTTGGGAAGTGATAATTTGTCAATTTTCTTTTGGTGTAACTAGGGATACCCTAAATTAATACTTCATGAAGCTGACTGTACCAATGAAAGCCAAAAAATTCAGCCACATTTACTTATCAGCTTGCCTGATGTCGTGTAACAAATCCAATTGAGGCCGGGCACAGACGAGCCCATAACGCGCCGCTACGCTGACCCTTCGTCTCCCGGGATTGACCTTCGATATTGATGGACCATGGGCCGGGCTTCGGGACCATAGCATCGGGTTTCTGACAGTGTTATTAATCGTCCTTCCAGACTCCGTCCATTCAAAGAATTTATAATTACTGGGAAATTTTAGAATTTCTTTCAGAAAATAAAATAGTAATTGGCAGTCCAAAATAAGCTAAGGAACATATGACTTGTACAAAAAAATATATAATGCGAATATAAGTACATACTACTGCATATACCTAAATCAACTTCTACAATTTTTGCTTATTTTTGTCGCAAGCCCAAAATGGCAAAACATTACTACTATGAAAGAATATTTATATGAAAGAATATATATTTACTAATTTCTTATAAAACTTTTAAACAACAAGCGAAATATAATTGCACTAAAACTAAAAATCTTAAAACACTTACATTCAACAAAAAAAAGTTAAATGTAAGAAGGATAATCTAAGTGCCAGTTCCGAGCCCCCGCTCCTTAAGAAAAACTGGCAAGAAACTCACAAGGCTATGCACTTTTAAAATAATAATAATAATAATAAATAAATATTTCTGACACTTACACCAATTATTTAGTTCCAAGATAAGTATCATTAAGAACTTGTGTTATGGATACTAAATAACGGATAAACATACATAAATACTATTTTTTTTTTTTGTAAATACATACTTAATATACATTGAAACCCAGACCAGAACAAATATTCATATTTATAGACACAAATATTTGTCCTGTGTGGGAATCGAACCCACCTCAGGAATGGAATGCGGGTATACTCGCCACCACGTCATATCGGTCGTCAAAATAAATTATCAATTGGTTAAGTATTTAGGTTACAATATTCATTTGTCTGTGCCAATGCAATGAAATTTATTTAAGTGTGTAAATAAACAAGATCGGACCTTAATTAAGCTAAACTGGAATAAACTACTTTTACTTTGACTGTACAATACCAATGTGTCACTAATCTCAATCTAAAATAATAAATAACAGTCGACTATTGAACCTACCCCCATACTCAAGTCCGTCGCCGTTACGGCTTACTGTGTCATGCATGGCTACCAATTTGAATAACTCAAAAAACCGTCAATAGACAAAAACATAACCTCAAATTACCATTTTTTTACTAGTACAAGCAGTAACGGTTAGTAATTATACTTGTCAGAAGGAGGAGTATCGATATAATTTAATGGCTTTATTAAAACTGTGGTTTTAAAAAGACCTTAAATTATAGCAATTTGGAAAAATGATACTTTAAGTATCGATTTATGTGGAAGTTATTTCGATTTATTAAATGGACAATAATGGCCAATTCTCCTATTAACAAAAGTTTTACCTTTATATTACTTTTTTTTTGTATAAATTTACTAAAATACTAGTCGACTGTCCGAGTCGAGTGAATGAAAGGCCAACTTGTCGTCCTGGGAGAGCGACTTAAAAAAAAACAATATGAAAAAAAAATGCATAGTACAATTTGTACACTCGTTTTATTATTATTTTTTGATTTTGCATTAATAATATTAATGATGCCGTCAGAAATGTATGTTTATTATTCTATTTTTCTTATACTTCAATTTTTTTTTCCTTTAAATAATGGCTTTGTGTGTTTAGCACATTTAGCTAGTATCAAGTAAAAGAATGCATGAACACTTAATTGTATACTTTTTATTTACTAAATACTTTACCGCCAAGAAGTCCTATTGAATTGTCCTTTACATTTAGTAATGTATATTTTTATGTCAAATTGATACTAACACAAAAACTATATTTCTTTATTTTAAATAATGGCTTCGTGCGTCTAGCACATTTAGCCAGTGTCAAGTTAGAGATATATTAATATCATATAAATTATAGTAAATGAGAATGAGTGGTGATAAAGATGATAAATGGTAAATGAGATCCCTTCCCCCTAAACCCCTTGAGTCCTCAGTAAAGATGTGGGTCTATACTGAGATCTCACATGGACTCCTTGGGAGAAAATTTGAAAAGTGATGTTGCACTGTTTTGTTTGATTTACCAACACTCATATATATTCACAAACACTTAACGGTTAATAATCCACCTTTATTACACATTAATGTTAGAAATATCACAAATATTAGAAAATAAAACAAAACTGCAGACATGACGCTTCAATATCCCGCCAAGAAGACACAAAAACTATATTGTGAAATAAATAATATTTTTATAAAATATCCGCAAGTATCCGTGACGGTGTAACTACAAGCCCGCATTACGTTTCGCACAATCATTTTCATTACTCTCGGCCGACGCGACGCGGACTCATAAATTGTAAATGTCGTTTCCTCTGGAGATACTTCCCACGCTATTCATTTCGAAACAAAAATAAAACAAACTACAGCCTGTTCCGAAGCTACAAGTAAATAAGAAAAAGGAAAGAAAGAAACAGTAAAATCATGCATTCAGGATCGAACGGAAGCTGACCAGTGATGGAAGTGTTGCTTTAATATCCCGAGTGTTTAATCTTTTTACGAACTTAAGCAAATTTATTTTAATACTAAGATTACTAATTAAGTTAGGGACCCTTTAGTACTTCAGTATTTATAGAATGTCGACATAACAACTAACTTTCAACTGTTGTATCCAGAGGTTGAGTATTCTTCTTTGTAATCTTTAAAAAGAAACTAATTTAAAAAAAAAGGAATCCGCTGAAATATTATGTTTATGTCACTTTAAGTTAATTCTAACTTTGGTAAGTAAGTAGGTACTTTACAAATAGAATGTACAGAATATTTATTTTCACTTGATATTGATGAAATTATCTTCATAGCTATAAGCCGTTAAGTAAAGAAAAGGTACATTTAATTTTTATCTTAAAATATCAAATAATCTGAAGGCACGGCAGTGCCCCAGCCAAATCTCTAGCAAAACGGGCACGGCCGTACAATCTTTTCTCGAATATTATATATTCCTTTCTAGTATCAATTTCTTTATTTATTTTTAAAATGAGTGTAAAAAAACATTTATACCATAATTATATGTTTATTTTTCATTGAAATTTCATTGAAATTTTTAGTTAGAAAATCTTATAACTGGAAATGTTTCCATTTTATATCCAGCGTATTGTTTTCGTATTTATAATTCCGGGAAGATCAAGGAGGGGCTATTACTGTTTTAATTGAAGGTATATAGGTTTTCCTTTCACATAACTTTTTACAAAAACAACTTATTCGATACATAGCTGTATTCTTGGAATATAAAAATTTTATAACAAAATCAATAAAGCTTAGAGGAAAATATGAAGAATATCCTAAATCTCAAGGAGACGTCCCGAACCGTTGCTAGGATACCTTTTCTGTCCAAAGATGGCGGAATCGATTCTCATATTATTATTTGATTGGTGGAGTTTTCTATTTATAAACAGTGCTAGGGTTTCTACAAACAATTTTAGTTATTTCATATTGTTAGTTTATTGTCTGAGTGGTTCTTTTGTGCGTACAGAACGTGTCACGTGTAGAGATGTCAATCATTATTATCAGTCATAGTCATATCATATCAGTCCAGAAGAGATAAATAAGTCGATGATGAATAACCATGTTCTGACCTGATGTCTGATAAACTGGGTACAGGGCAGGTGCATTATGATCACTTACTAACTTAAGTGATCATTTATTAATAAAATACATTACATTATGTTACCGAAAAGAATTATCTTTGTAATACAGATAGTGTTTATAACAGTAAACATCTCAAGTGTACCCTGTGGAAATTGCGAATTTGCTTGCGGTAGTAGTATTGTACGTTTATTCAATAAATGATCTGTGCTATCAAATCTTTGTGTGCATGAACATAAATATTTATCCTGGTCTGGGTGTTTTCCTATGTATATTAAGTACCTATGTATTTACAAAAAAAAAGTATTTAAGTATGTTTATCCGTTGTTTAGTATCCATAACACAAGTTCTTAATGATACTTATCTTGGAACTAAATAATTAGTGTAATAATGCTATTGTTGCGTGAAAGAATAACAAACAATCATACATCTTCACAACATTTTGCCTTTATTTATAGGGGATACGTAACTACAGTAACCCAATAGGAGCTCTTAGCGATACTGTTTCTTAAGGAAATATTATGTGATATGTATGATAGTGTAATTAACTATCTTTTCCTTTTCTTATTCCTGACATCCAAAAATCCTTTTAGCGTATATTTCGTCGTATCGGATTTCTCCTATATCCGTCCTTGCGAAGCCCAACACTAGCGCAAACATCGTACGAACAAACAATACATTTCGCAAAGATAACCCGAACCAATCACTTCCTCGCTCTTATCGCCAACTGATAAAGTTGAAAGTCCTTCAGGCGACTTTATACATATGGAGCTATTATAAATGACATCCGTTTCCTTTGTATCCTATAGATATACATATATGTTGTAACATATCTCAGTCTTATCGATCTTGTTAATATGCCATGTTGTAATGACTTATAACGCGTGATAGCAGCATCGAAATTTGTTTCATATTGCGTTGGACTTAGCTAGTAATGTTGTGTGCGAAACCCTGACCCACAAAATGGAGGCTGAGTTTAACATACAGGCAGATGTACTCGGGCCGTTAAAATGTAGATATTTTTTCGACATATGTAATTTGGCTAAAAGCGTCAGTCGTGTCGGCATTTATATATTGATTTGATTAAAAAGAAAATGTTGTGAATATCTGAAAAACTTTTGAGTACTTTAACACATTAAAATAAGTGTTGGCGGTGACGGTACTTCGTTCGCTGAATTATCTGGTAAAGTTGAAATGTTGAAACTTTCCCAATTCAAATATGGCTTATATTACATTACTTTTACCTGTAATTGTCAGACATGTCTCGTCTTGTACAGTCTTTAAGTAAATGTCGTTTATTACACTTAAAGGCGGACTCTGCCAGGAATGTCATTCTGCGGCCACCACGTCACCTCTGCCGCCGCCGGCTCTGGCGAACTTAACAGATCCCGGCAAGCGGCAAGAGGCGCGCCACCTATTACGTGGGACCGACAATGTTATTGGGGAAGTGTGGGCGTATAATATGCCTTTGCCTACCCCTTCGGAGAAACAGGCGTCAATGTATGTAAGTATGTATGTATGTATAAATTAGAAAAAGCCCCGACCAAATTAATGAACAAATGTCTGTGCGAGAATTGATCAGACTTGGAATATATAAAAAGAAACAACCCAAAACACTGCTCCACAAACAATAAACCTTGAAAACAATAGCACAAATCGCGGCGACACCTCAGACAACCTTCCAGACATAGTTGGCAAGCAATATAAATTCCTGGCGCTTCCTGGCTGTGTAATAAGTCGCACGGTTCCGGTGGGCTCGCGTGAATTGGTCGCTTCACGCGTCCCCTTCACGCGCCCGTCACGCGTTCACGTCACGCGAGTGGCACGCAAACTTCTTCTGTTTCGCACGTTACTCAATTTACTGCGAAGCTACGGTAAGCTATTCAGTGATTCTATTTAGCTATTTAGTCCACAATGTGTTGTCACAGCACAATCGTTTGTTGGAACGGAATAACTTAAATTAAAGATGTTCATAAGATCAGAGACCAAATAGTTTTTATAAGATTTATAGACAATGTTTCTAACACATTGTAAATACTTTGCCCCGTTAATACCTCGTGGTAACTTTAGTTTGAGTAACAAATTCGCTTACGTCTGTCAATAAATGTCCCAAAATTTAAATAATTTCTGATTATTTAGTTCCAAGAAAAGTACTTCTGTTATGGAAACAAACTACTGTTACTAAATAACGAATAAACACACATATATAAGTTTTTGTGTAAAAACATACTATATATTGTAAAATACCCAGACCAGAACAAATATGCATGTCTATGCCCACAAAGATTTGTCCTGTGTGGGAATCGAACTCACGACCTTAGGAGCGAAGTGCGGGTATTCTCGCCACCACGCTAGTTATAGGTCGTCAAAATTGAATCTAAATCTTAAATCGGTACCTGTTAGTTCTTTGAACCACACTTTTAAACAACATCGAAATAATTATATAAGTTCCTCGGCCATGCGACGGATCCAGCGCTTTTCAATTCATGGCTCTTTTGCAGTTGCCTTAAATTATAAGAGAACAGGCGATTAACATATAAAGAGAAGCAGTAACTAAACAACTATAAAACACGTAAAAGATTGCAATCTAATTCCCTTCGACATTCCACATAAGAACAGCCATTGTGCCTCGGAGCATGGGTTTGATGCAATTACGCGAAGCTCCACAGTAGACCTAATCTTGGCAATTAAAAGCCCACAAAGCAGCGTTACGTACCGACCACGTGGGAATGAAAGGCAATATTGTCCCGTCATTGTCTGCGGCGTGCCCACGTGGGCGAGAACAGGGCTGGATTTTAACGGTCCAATGCCTTTATGGGCCCCCTTTTCGTAGTTATTTTCGTTGAGGTATTGTTAGTAAGTTATGGGTTCCATTTTCGAATTTCTTTTACTTTGGGTTTTGTTAGAGATTTCATGTAAATTATTAACAGACATCTGTAGAAAGTATTGACTTAAAATACAGAATAATATGACAAAGCAGTTACATACTTTATAAATAATTTAATGCAAAATAGGGGCCTATTTACTCAACATTAACCTTATGGAGCAACAGGTTTCACATTCTTATGTATTCTTTCAAATACATGGAATGGACATACATTCACAAATTTTCAGCGCATTTTACTTGACTTTGAAAAGAAAATAATATTAGTAAAGTTAATATTAAACCACTTTTTCGTTGCATTGGAATCACTGCACTCACCTGGAAAGTTTAACCCCTAAGTTCGTCTCTGGGTTTTTACACAGCGTCCATTTTATTAGCTCACAGATGTCTATTCATTGTGTTCAATATGTTCTTAAAAAAGGACGCGTGAACGCCGACGCGAAGGGAGAGATTTTTCCTTTCTTTGCTCGCTCGCAATCACAATACAAGTTTTATTAGATTGTTTTAAATTTAAATCTTTTTATTTTAAATTTAAATTTTTTTTAAATTTAAATCTTTTAATTGTTAGATTGTTTTAAATCTAATTCTAATAGTACCTATTTTTTTTCTCAACACGTTAAACGCAAAGTTCTTTCAAAGACACGATAGAAAATCTAACGTTTGTCAAGCATTTGGTGTTCTCAGGATTAATTATTAATTATTTTTGTTGTCGGAATACAAAACGGTCCAGATAGAGTAGATAGATAGAGTATAGATGGAGTAGATCGGTTTTAGCGATAATACCGCCTAGATTACCATTTTCATTTATATTCATTGTAGGCTGTTGTATTTAAGTTTTTTGTCAAGAAAGACAATGTATATCTATCTATTTTTATATTAAAAACATCATGCCCTCATGCATGCATTAATGCTGATGCATGCATTAATGCTTATGCATGCTTTAATGCTCATGCATGCTTGTAGCACGGAAAGGCTAAGTGGTTTGACATTGAGGTCTCCCGTGCTTTAAAAGGCACGTTAAGACGTTTTTAATTTATAAGGTATTCTTGAAGGTAAGTTAGAGAAAAAAATCGGAATAGCTAGGGATCCTAAATTGTAAAGTCTCAACTGATTACAAATACGTATGGCTTCATCATTTCAGCCTTTTGAAGTCCACTGCTGAACATAGGCCTTACCAGTTGTTTTCCACGTGGATCGTTCATGCGCCACTTGCTTGGCTTGAAAGTGTTATAAAAAGTAAAAAATAATTCTTTAGAATTCACTTAAGTAGTTAAATTGCTGTAGACCTAAAAGTATTTTCGGTTTAAAAAACGCTATGCAGCGCCATCTAACGAGGGGAATAAGAACACAGAAAGGAACTTTAATAACAGCTAAGTGCTAAAGGTGTCGTAGCAGCACGCCAAGTACAGTCAGCCTCGTAATTTGACGACCATTTTAGTACTTTGTCACTGTAACTAGTAAAAAAATAAACTTGCAGAACAGCACATGGTTCTATAATTCTAAATTTTGGCGACCGATTTGGCGTGGAGGTCAGTATACCTGCACTTTACTCCAGAGGTCGTGGGTTCGATTCCCGCACAGGACAAATCTTTGTGTGCATGAACATGAATATTTGTTCTGGTCTGGGTGTTTTTCTATGTATATTAAGTATGTATTTACAAAAAAAAAAAAAAAAAGTATTTATGTATGTTTATCCGTTATTTAGTATCCATAACACAAGTTCTTAATGATACTTATCTTGGAACTAAATAATTGGTGTAAGAGTCAGAAATATTTATATTTATATTTTATATATTTTATCTTCTATAATGTTAATGTATGATCTATTTGTAGACTGTGATATGTAATAAAAGATTTAAATTTAAACTCTTTTTCTCGTAAATTAAACGATTTTTGGTTAGTTCCGATTGAATTTCGTTACCATTTTTACAAAACATCTGCTCTGTTAAATAACTCTATTGTAAACAAACAAGTATATTATTTCAACAAAACGTTTTTGCCAATAGACTAGTAAACTATCAACTTTAAAAACTTAAGTATCTATCGTAGAACCTTAATATAATAGTTACCAGACACGTGTCACAATGAAACTAATATTAAAAAAGGCAATTTTGTAAAAGTTAGCAAAATATCTAATTTTCAGATCCTCAGATGTATCTAAGGTTGACTGTACAAAAAAAGCTTCAATGTTTTATTTCTGAGTTATTTTAACGAATTCTCTCCAACATTTTTGTACATAATTCTTTTTTCACTTCCTTGAATTAATATTTAAGAAATATATTTTTTTAGGTTTGCGTAACGTAATAAATAATTTGACACAAGAAACAAGGTCGTTTATAAACTAAAGCAAATTACGATCGGCATTACTACCCGGCGGTACATATTGCACATAGGCAAAGATCTCATTTCAGATTCTCATTACTTTACAATTTTTTTTTTTATGGGTCTAAAGTAATACAAGCTTAGCAAAGCTATTTTTTTTCAAAATCATAACATATTTTATAGAAAATCCACTAGTTTCAAGCTCAAGTAGGTATGATTAAAATTATTTTAAATAGTCCTAATTCACACTATTATCGACGCCAGGCTCTCAACGTACCTAACTCATAAAAACGACATAATGTGAAAATTTTAAGCCATCTTCAGCTAAAACCACTTGAAACCGCTTTGAAATTACCGAGTACAATCAAAAATACTATGAACAAATCTTATTATTTTCTGTCACCTTCGTCTGATATTTGAACCGCAATTTTGTACCTTTATTTATAAAAGCTAGTATGTTAAAAACTCTTAAACTTATAACATGGCTTTTGGCAATAAAATGACACACATATAACACGTCCAAATTACGATACCAAAATAATATAAAGTAATCGATGTCGTTAGGTCAGAGTTACCGATTATGTTTTCAATGTTCGCTGGGCGGTAGGGGTGGCACTTCCCCCGGGTGGCGTAGGGTGGCACCCGACACCCTACAACCCCCTGGGAGGTCCGGGGGTGGCACCTCCCCTCACCGCGTACGAATCAGGCGCACGGGTTTTTTTCGCACAACTTTTCCCGTTGTAATTAGACTTTTAACTCAGAAAAAAATACAACACGACCCGGCGACGTAAGGTTTTTGTTTGTCATTTTATAATTATTTGTTATGTCTCTTTTATATACTGATATAAGTATTTTCAGTAGATTTAAAACATCTGTCTTTAGCTTTTTCTTTGTCTACATTTTTCTGTTTAACTGTTTTTAAAAATAATAATATTATCAAAGTACTTCATGTGTGTTCTTAATGTCATTGAAAACGAAAATCAGACACACACGTAGGTGTTACTTTATTCATGCGTGAATAATGTCTTGTATGAATAATATATTTTATCCACGTCAACACCGTACCTATACCGAAGATTGTTTCCAAAAATATCCTTATATGAAAGAGACTACCTTACGCCTACAGATTCGGCTGTGACGACATCTCCAATAATTACCATATTTTACTAAATTAACACGAAATCTGAATGATTATACCTTCCTACGCATACATTTTCCTCATGAAATACTTCATTTATTGGTAAAAATATTATAAGAAAATGTTTTTGAGTTTATTTCGTACCTAGACTTTTATATTGTTTTATAATATGTAGGTAGTGACAATACGTAGGCTTCTTTCTTATGCATTGGTGAATGTAAATTACATTTAATGATTCTTTATTCCACAGTGCATAGGGATCCTATCAAGACCTAAGGAGCCCAAGCCAACCTCACCTGCAAGTGGTGCACCTGCCGATCAACGGACGAGGCTCTGGCAAACATAACAGTGCCCGGTAAACGGCAATAGGCTCGCCACCTATTAAGTGGGACCAACTATATAATTGGCGAAGTGTGGGCGTATAATATGCCTCTGCCGGCATGGGGAAACAGGCGTGATTTTGTGTGTGTGTTTATTGCACACTCATAAAAATACAATTCACAAAAGGCAAACTTGATGCCACTAGGCATTCTCTACCAGTCAACCTTGGGGTCGAAGTTTGAAACAGCTTAAATATAGGAGAAGTAAAAAAGCTAAAGGTTCCTCTCTAAATGATAGATTTTGATGTAATCATCAGTTCAATTAACACCAGTTTATTTTGGTTGATTTTACTCTGTTGATAGCATTGTAAAGCGAAACGAATTCGGCATATTAACATTACGACAATACCAATTTTGCTTTAAATCCAATCCGTATTATCCCTGTCAGCATCCTTGTAAGAAGGTCTGTGCTCAGTCGTCAGCGTTATGGGGCTGAGTTTTAATTACTCATGAATGAAACTAACAATACCTTTTGCACGACTATGGTTGATTTATACCACACGGTATACCACAAGCTTTTGACCATCCTGGTGCAAAAAGACCTTGGTGTTTGCAAAAATTATTTAACGTGTTAAAAATCATAAAAGCTATATCAGATTGAGGCAGCCCTGCAGTGTTCCACGCAAAACCTGAATGGTCGTAATGAATCTAGGATCAGAGGTCAGGTCAGGAGCAATTGGACCAATTGATGGTGCGGGGCGCTCCCTCGCCGGCTCTGACGCGTAATGGCTGACGCGAAATAGTGGCAAGGGCCACCAGGGACCTGTTTCGTAAAATAGAAGTATTAGGTACTATTGCAGCGTTAAGACCTAATCTAGCAGGTCTGTTGATATTTACAGTAGGCACAACAGTTTACGCCTGAAAATTATAATCTTTTTTTTATGTCACACTACGTGGATTAACTTCACTTATATATAACACACATAATTGCCGTTTCACGCCCCGCTTAAAAGGCCCAGAAGTATTGGAGCTGGAAAACACATGAATCGGCTGAATTTTCTAAAGTCTAGTCTAACAGAAGAACGACTAAAAGAAGCTACATGCTAGAAAAATACACTCCCTTTTTTTTCCATTTTAAATAATGGCTTCGTGCGGTTTGCACATTTAGCCAATGTCAAGTAATAGTAAATAAAACATATAAATTTTAGTAAATGAGAATGAGTGGTGATAAAGATGATAAATGGTAAATGACATGCCCTCCCCATTAACCCCTGGAGTCCTCAGTAAAGATGTGGGACTATACTAAGATCTCACATGGACTTCTTGAGAGAATTCGAAAAGTGAGTTTGAACTGTTTTGTTTCAACACTCATAAATGTACGTTTACAAACACTTAACGGTTAATTATCCACCGTTATTACACATAAATGTTCGAAATATCACAAATTTTAGAAAATAAAACAGAACTACAGACATGACGCTTAACTTTACCGCCAAGAAAACCTACCCTCCCTTAAAGTCATAGTCACAAATCTTTACTTTTTTTCCCTCCCTAGCTGTCAATTTAATATTTGCCAGCGTCCAACAATCATTATTTATTCAAGTTTGGCTGAATAAATCTTTTATAAATATCAACTTAAAAACTAACGCGCCAGTCACTGCGGGCGAGCTTCACCGTAAAAGAAATAGGCTTTTCTTTTTTTCTTGTGTCTGCCAGCAGTCCTCATAACTATTTTATCTAAAAAGTATTTAATTCATTACGTAATGTCAGCACTAAAACACGTAAACTACAATATATACAAAAAACCGCATATATGCAAAACCGTGTTTAAAAATAAAAATCTGACAAGGAGTAAGGTCGCGTTAACATTTACTATTTTCGATATGCAATTTAAATATTCATGGCGAGTTAACTTATTCATAGCCTTAATTTATGCATGATTCGCAGAATATAGGCGCCATATTTAAGAGCACGAAATACATAAATATACCTACATAATATACTTACTGCGCATTTTCTAGAATACGCGTAGAAAGCTATATAAATGAATAATTACGAGCCCAGTCTGAGCAGAAATTGTGCTATACCAGACAACGTATAACTTTACGTATTTATTTATATAAACACATACTAATACAAATAGAAGTATTCTTTATACAACAATACACCACATGTGTGTAAATAAAACCCACTGAGAACTGCCGGCAGTTATACTCGTACTGTTGAAGTACTGTTCGAAAGGGTTATCGCGGCTCAACAAGGAACATGGGATGGTTTTAGCACAGTTTTAGTCAGTAAAAGTCTGACACACCCTCCCGCTCCACCAACAGCGGGGGACGTCCATTTAATGATTGAATGAAAGGTATACTTATACTACTCTTCAAGTCAATTTGATCGTCAGATAAATAGTGCTACTTTATTGGTATTATATGAACTTTTTTTACTTCCTCTGTTAAAAGAATAATCTTTAGCTATATCTTAATCTGGATAGCTGACGACAACTGCTAAGAGACAATATAATTTACAACTTCCTTTTGCATTCAGTTGCAATCTTTTGCATTACCAAGTAAACAGTGTCGTACCCACCAATTCGTATTGGATCCGCGTGGTGGAGTATGACCCAATACAGAGGGTACACTTAGGTTCATAAGAGGACTGTGTTCAATAGTGGGTGGGACGTTAATGGGCTGAAATGAGTGGCCTGTACCCAAGGTTGAACGTACCGCTGTTTTTATCATGGAAGCTAATTCATATTGTTCTTTCTTTCCAACGACGTAATTCATAATTCATTTTACATAAAATTATCAGACACATAAACCCAGGAAGGGCACTACAATAATAGCAAAAACACATAATAGTGTATATAATTTTCAACATCTTAAATCGTATAAGTCAGCCCGAATATACAATAGTAAGATGTTAATTATTATTACGTTAATTAGATGTTAATCAAAAATTATTAGAAAAGAGAAAATCATAACACAAAAGTTAAGACAAGTTTTATATTAAAATCAATTTGTTCAGGCCTTTTCATAGAAAAACTCTTGCAATGAGTAATAATAACGTTTTGATATTAAATAACATTAAATTTTTGTATTAAATTGATAGTTCGTTTCTTATGTCCATTGGGATTCTGTTAAATATTTTAATGGTTATAAAGTATGTGCCTGAGTTGCACAATTTTAGAGTGTAAAATGGTAGTGCGAATCTGTCTGTGTAATGCAAGCTATAGTCACGAGAATGTTGAAAAAACCGCTCGACGGTTAGCACCACAGCCAAACAAGAAAATCTGACTTCGCTTGCACACATACCATACCGGGCATTGGTTTTAATCATATATGTCGGAGTAGCGGGCAAATTATTTGATTTCATTGATTTAATCGGACAAATCGTCGGTTAAAGTGTCGGGTGTAATGCCTGAGTGGAAACATAGATGGCGTGGCGGTCGCAAGTCTTGTTTTGACGGTTGTCACTTTTGACGTCTGTCGAGATGACAGCTTATGGTATCTGTGGAGAGAGGACATTCGAATATTTCGAATTCGGACAGTTGGTGCGACCGCACGCATCTATGGGATCACTGCATTTCAATCGCGAATTATCAGAGCAATCCTTGTCTATTTCGTATTGTAAACTAATTATTTGATAATACACGTTTCATATCTAACCCCCTGTGTGGTTATTTCAATCCCTCTGCAATGAATATGAGTGATGACGAGCACGTGCCCGATCCCCCCGTTCGGCCATACTTCGTCATATATATATTTATTTCACAGACGATAAACGAGGCCTCAGAAAGATCATCAAAGAGTTCTGGCTATTTCCGTGTTAATATAATAGGTTGGGGAAAAAGTCTTTTCGTATTTTTGTATGAAAAGTCAAGACATTTTTTTCAAAGTTTATTTACATTTATTTACAATATATATGTACCGTTTTGTTGAATAACTTTCTGCCATTTTGTGGGCAGAGACATTATCCCGTTACTGTAGAAACTTTGGGACTTCTGATCAAAAAAACGGGACAAATAGTTTTGGCAGTCCTCTCTTGAGGTCAACCTTACAGAACCTAAAGAATTCTGCAGAGACCGAAACAGGTGAAAATCTGAAGGCGCAAGGTCAGGGCTATATGGTGGATGCACTAGGACCTCCCAGTCGAACTCTCTTAGTTTTTGCTGAGTGGCTAAAGATGTGTGTGGTCTAGCGTTATCGTGATGAAAGACCACACCCTTCCTGTTGATCAATTCCGGCCGTTTTCTCTCGACTGCTTCCTTTAATCTCATCAGTTGCTGGCAGTAAAGATCAGAATCGTTGGTTTTGCCGGGCGGTAAAAGCTCATAATAAACAATGCCCTTCCAATCCCACCATACACACAGCATCACCTTATTTCGTGTTAGGCCAGGTTTGGCCACAGTCTGTGAAGCCTGGCCAACTTTCGACCACGACCTTTTTCGCACGTTCTTGTCGTACGTGATCCACTTTTCATCGCCAGTTATCAATCTCTTCAAAAGCGGCTCGGTTTCATTACGTCTCAATAATGAATCGCAAATGAGTACACGGTTCATTAAGTTTCTTTGAGTGAGCTCGTGTGGCACCCAAATATCGAGCTTTTTTGTATAACCAGCTTTCTTCAAATGGGTCAAAACTGTTTTGTGGTCAATTCCCAGTTCTTCAGCTACATCGTAACTACTAATATGCCGATCTTGCTCCACTCTTTCAAAAATGGCGTCCATTTTATTCGTAACAGGGCGACCAGAGCGAGGTGCATCTTTAACATCAAAATTTCCGGACAGAAAACGTTTGAACCAAATTTGTGCTACTCTTACTGACACTGCATCAGGTCCATAAACATCACAAATTTTTTTCACTGCTTGAGTTGCATTTTTGCCTTTTTTATAATAAAATTTTAAAATGTATCGAATTTCTTCATTAGATTCACTAATTTTTACGGAGAGAAAAACAAATGAAAAATAGCGGGAAACAACTTTTTTTTATTTTTTTCTTTTCTTTATAATGGAACCTTTTTAATGTTACCAAAACCAGCCAGACACAAATAGTACAGTCAAAAAAAATTTATAATAAGTTTATACCTACGTTATGCGAAAAGACTTTTTCCCCGACCTAATATATAACACATCTGTTTAAGGGCAGAGTGTTGCTTACCACCAGAACATCAATTATTTACAGTCTCAAATACAAAAAAGTAACCCGCTGAGCTACTAATATAATCTATTGGGTATTCACTCACCGCACTGTCTAAATTATAACATTAACGTCTAGTAACCGTCCAAGATATGCAATAATCCCATTATATGTTATTTACTGCTCCAAGTATCTATTTTAAATATACTTTACCTCGTTTATATGCAGCAAATATTTTTGAAGAAACGTAAATGAAGTAATTCATAAACGGAAAGAAGCCTCGTTAGAACGTAATAGGTTTTGCAATAATTGAACTATTCCTGATGTCGTTTACTGATTAAAATAGACAAGGATGCTATTTATGGCAACTAAAGGTTAAATTCTTAACGACTTTTATAGCTACAAAGTAATTTTTTGCAAATGTAATTAAAATTTCGGCCATAAAAATGTTTTATTTTCTTTGTCCTTAACTATCTAGGACCTACCCTCCCAAGTTAGATGTCCTAATAAGGAATTCTATGCTGTATACATATATTATTATTTAACTTAATATAAATTTACATTTCATTAATTCTAGGCCCCCTTTTAAGTACGAAAATAACTGTGATAGAAAATCTCGCTCTTCCGTATATCATCAATATACAATTAAATTTATTATTTTTTTTATTTTAAATTTAATTTAACATTTATAGAAGATTTGAGAAAATTATATAATAATATCATTAATGGTTTATTAAATAGTGTATAAACGAAAACGTTTTCCATTATTTTACTCAAATATATTAATCTTTTAATCACTTATGAGTAGATACATCATCATCTCACCTCACACTGTGCTCCTAGTTCAAAACTTACTACAGTGGACCCCCGGTAATCCGGCAAACGTGTTGCTAAGCAGCTCGGACTATCGAATTGGTCGGATTACAAAGTACTACCCCAAATCCCATACAGTCCGAATTTTTTGATAAAGAATTCCAGCTCAAAATTAAAAGATTATCATGAATACAAATTGCAATCTGTTTAATCATGCATCAGCTTTATTTGTGAAGATTTTCCATAACAATGTTTCTGTTCCTACATTCAACAGTGATAAGCACGTCGGATTATAGGGAGTGGCGGATTATACAGGGGCCGGTGTATTGCTAAAAGCTGGGCATTTAAGTAAGAGCAAAGGCTTTTGTATTATGGGATAGGCAACGAATATTAATATGCATAAATACATCTTTTCTTTGTGCAAATATACTTATAATCTGAGACAAAATTTGTATTTTTGCACAAAATATTTTATAATAATAATAATCCTTTCATCATCTCAGCCCATTAACGTCCCACTACTAAGCACGAGCCTCCTCTCACAAACAAAGGTGCGAGGGTATTGGGTCATACTTCACCACGCTGACCTAGTGCGGATTGGCGGAGGCAGGTGTATGGCGTCCTGCTGTTAGAATTTATCAAGCCGCCCATTAGGCCTCTATCATGGCTTAACGACTACCACATTTAGTGATAACCGGGACCAACGGCATAACGTGCCTTCCGAAGCACGGGAGCGCTCGATATCAAATGCCACACAAACGGTCACCCATGCAAGGACTGACCTCTGTAAACTCTGCTGTACTTCGGTGATCGTTTCCGTCCACCGAGCACCGCAGAGCTACGAGCGCTTCAAATAAATAAAAAATGGTTGCCTGTAAAGTCGTTTTTACGGGCGAAGATTTTACGTGACAACGTCTTTTTCTCGGTAGAATATTTATTGATATGAATATAATTAAATTGCACAATAGGAACAAGGAATTGAATGAAAATAAGAATTGCACAAATTTTAACTATAGAAATATATTTTGTTTACTAAAACATTGTACACTAGTGCTGCGCGCGCGGCAGACCGATCATAGTTGAGTGGGAGAGAGACGCAAGGCATTCGCCGGGCCTCTCTCTCGTTCGGTGACTCATCGTAACGTTACCGAGCGTTACACTTTTTCATAAGTGACTCCCAGCCGCAACCTAATTTAAGACGTTGTCACGTCAAAAATAATCCTTTATTGCACATAAAACATAAATAGATTACAAAAGGTATTTAAAAACTTAAAGTACAAAGGTGGACTTATCTCTAGAAGAGATCTCTACCAACCAATCCTAGAAGTTGTGTATACATTTGTAGGTACGGGATTAAATTTGGTTAAAGATCTTTGTTAAAAAAATGGTTGCCTGTAAAGTCGTTTTTACGGGCGAAGATTTTACGTGACAACGTCTTTTTCTCGGTAGAATATTTATTGATATGAATATAATTAAATTGCACAATAGGAACAAGGAATTGAATGAAAATAAGAATTGCACAAATTTTAACTATAGAAATATATTTTGTTTACTAAAACATTGTACACTAGTGCTGCGCGCGCGGCAGACCGATCATAGTTGAGTGGGAGAGAGACGCAAGGCATTCGCCGCCGGGCCTCTCTCTCGTTCGGTGACTCATCGTAACGTTACCGAGCGTTACACTTTTTCATAAGTGACTCCCAGCCGCAACCTAATTTAAGACGTTGTCACGTCAAAAAGGAAATTAAAAATATTCACATTAGGGTTATTGACGTGACAACGTCTTAAATTAGGTTGCGGCTGGGAGTCACTTATGAAAAAGTGTAACGCTCGGTAACGTTACGATGAGTCACCGAACGAGAGAGAGGCCCGGCGAATGCCTTGCGTCTCTCTCCCACTCAACTATGATCGGTCTGCCGCGCGCGCAGCACTAGTGTACAATGTTTTAGTAAACAAAATATATTTCTATAGTTAAAATTTGTGCAATTCTTATTTTCATTCAATTCCTTGTTCCTATTGTGCAATTTAATTATATTCATATCAATAAATATTCTACCGAGAAAAAGACGTTGTCACGTAAAATCTTCGCCCGTAAAAACGACTTTACAGGCAACCATTTTATTTCATATTCACATTAGGGTAAAAGTATAGACTAATGTATGTATGTTTAATGTATCTGTTTCAACCGTATTTATGTTTATGTTATGCTATGGAAATTATTATTCTGAAATAAATGATTATTATTATTAAAAGGGGTTTGCCCCAGACATACTGAACTCCTCTTTATATAAAGGTTAAACACACCAAAACACTATCTGTTCAGTAATTCTAATAGTTTGCGCAATATATTTAAGAGTATAACAAGCACCAACAATCGTACTGATCTTCTCGAACTGTATAGTAAATTACGTAGAAATTCATTCAATTAAACCATAATAAATAATCGTTTATTTCAATCTTGCGCTATGTGCCTACCCTTAGCTTTGAGAAGATTAATTAAATGATATTATTCTAGTGTCAGCCTTTGAGATTCTATAACCGTAGCCTTGCTTAGAGCGTTATGGACTAGGCCTGCCGAGTCTCGATAGATATTACGCAAGGCCATAATCTGCAATTATTTACAAGTAGAATTTGAACTATTCAACTATAATCACAGGAAAACTTGTAAGTAAACGCCGAATTTGGTGATTTGTGTCGTAAAGCCGCACAGAACGCAACAAGATTTCTTGTCTGACTTGTGATTTGCCGACATTGCATTAAATTAATGTTAACAGAATTTTATAACTATATTAATCTGGATTATGATAAGCTATATATATATATATATATATATATAGATCGATGCTAGACAGCTATATAAATCGATGATGAGTTTATGTTATATGTAATTGTATACTTATTTTACTTAGATTTTTTTCCTCTACTTGATGTGTGAAGGAAAGAAAAGGCTTGTGACCTTCTATCTTGCCAAATTTTACGTTTCTAGCTCTACAGGAAGTAACCATGTAACCTATAGACTATTTATTTGATTTATTGATTTGATTCCCCTGCGAAATATTATGAAATACATAGCAAATGGCATTTAGTTTTTGACAGCTCCAATGTGTTAGAAATATTCTTATTAGTTAAGTAAAAGTATTTTTTACCATTTATTAATCTAACTACGTACGTAGCCCAGGCATACGTAACTACACGCGTCGACCCTTCGACATTACTCTGACATTATCGTCAAATATCACCTCGTATGGCCGTTGAAGAACATTTTACGATTTTAGTAATGGCACGAGAAGAGTTAAAAGTTCTCGTGTTCTTAACAAAAGCTGAATTGTACATCTAAGTGATATAGGAAAATAAATGTTTTCTAACAATTACACCAATTACTTAGTTCCAAGATAAGTATCATTAAGAATTTGTGTTAGGGCTAGTAAAGATCGTTCTGTGTGGGAATCGAGCCCACGACCTCAGAAGCGTAGTGCGGGTATACTCGCCACCACGCCATATCGGTCGCCAATACGGTAGATAGGTACCTTATATTGCAATAAAAAGCAGCCTTATCTGACTCTATCTATATCAATACCAAATTGTATCAATCAAAATTAATAATATGTATTTCTCGGGATAAAAAATAGTAACAGTACATGAAATTGCATTTAAATCCGCGTAATTGCTTACCAGTGACAGCGTAATATAGAAACTCACATTAGCAATTATAACATTATTTAGGATAATTTAAGAGATAAAATGAGTAGGTATATTGCCAAAATCATTTCGAAGTTGGCACCGAACCTATTGAACTGTTAAGCTTACACTTGAGTCGATATTCACAAGAACTTCCTAACAAGCAAAGATTCAATAAACGACTTTTGAGTTGATAAGTATTGGGCTACGTTTGTTGACAAAAGGGAAATGTTTCTAAAGTATTATTAAATCGGATTTTTCCATCTGAATTTTTTTACGGAAAATTCCTTTTAACGCCAAGTTTTGTTAAAAGTATTTTTATCTGTTCAGTATATTGAAGAAAGATTTATTTACAAAAATCTGACTCGATCGGTTCAATATGTCTTAATAACAGGTGACACAAATCACTTCGAAATTGATGCTTATTACTAGTGGCTTTAAGGTCTAATTATTTTATTTGACTCGTGCTCAACGGAGTCTCTTATTAAAATAACATTATTTTCAAGGAAATCAGGAGAGGTACGTTAGATATATTTAAGATGTAGAAACATTTATGGAATTTCTTTTATATCATCATCTTACGTCAAAAACATTTATTCAAGTTTGGCTCAATAGAGCTCTTATGAATGTCATACTTATAAACTAGCGCCCATTCACTGCGGGCGAGAACTTGATCGTAAAAGAACGGGCAAGAAAATCGTTTAGTTTTGGTTTTTTCTCCCGCCAGCTATTAGTACCACTATAGGGCTCGACACTCCTCACACGAACCTGGGTTTGAGGGTTTCGGGACTCCACGCAGACCTTGTGCGGACTGGTAAAGTCTAATATACGCATACGTAAGAATTGTTCAAGTCCATCTCGCGGCATGATATCTACCGCATACATTGAGAACAGTAACAGTGTTAGCACTGAATATACACTACTTTTCAATAAAATGTATGCTTTTATTTTAGGTGCCTCTCCTTAAAAATTCCGCTGCATTCATAAACACAATAACATACTATACCTACATTTTATGAGCACGTTTTGTTAAAAAATACTGAAATACTTTAACCGGCAAACAGGTCAAATTTACAAATGTTTGTTGTAAAAAAATGCTTTTGTAACAACATACCACCGGGGCACGAACACGGAGCAATACAGAGGGCACGAACCACGAGGTTGGGATGGAAACCACAATTATTTGTTTGAATAACTAGCTACGCCCGCGGTTTCAGCCGCATTAGTTTAAGGATGATGTGACTATGGCGGGTTATAGTCATGGTGCCTGTATGTAGAAGAAAATAAGCTACTCAAAGTCCTGCACATCGCTTGAGGACGCTTCGGGGACCACAAAAATACTAGTATGTATACATATATATACTAGTATTTTTGTGGTTGTTATATGTTGAAGTGACACGTCGTAATGACTAAATCCTGCCTGATGGTAAGCAGTCGACAAAAAATGAAGAAGCTTTATACCGTGAAATAAACACGGTTAACATTTGCCGATCAACGGACGAGGCTCTGGCGAACAAAACAGTGCCCGATAAGCGGCATTAGGCTCGCCACCTATTACGTAGGACCAACTACATAATTGGCGAAGTGTGGACGTATAATATGCCTCTGTTACTCTTGCGGGGAAATAGGCGTGAATGTATGTATTCTGTGGGTGTTTTCCTATGTATATTAAGTATGTATTTACAAAAAAAAAAGGATTTAAGTATGTTTATCCTTTATTTAGTATCCATAACTCAAATTCTTAATGATACTTATCTTGGATCTAAATAATTGGTGTAAGTGTCAGAAATATTTATTTTTATTTATTTATTTATGTATTTAATTTTGATGACGCGACCGAATAATGGAAAATCGGTAATAATATAATAATGAATAGCAGTGATAGATCAATCCGCGGAGACGTGATGCGTGGTCGACGAAGCGTTCCGTGTTTTTGTGATGATTTCTACTGGACCGCCCGCATGATGCCGCCGTTGACAGCGGGGGCACACTCACAGCGATTTCAATTTGTTCTTAAGATGATTCCCGGAATGGTACTAGAGAGAGATTCGCTGTATATACAAGGTGTACAAAGATCCAATCAAATCATTCTGCCCAGCATCAGGATAATTCCTTTCTGAGAGACTATACTTTGGAAATCAAAAGCCTTATACCTAGATATTGAAGTTCAAAGTTATGAAAATAAATTTGAAGCGGCTTCTCATTGTGTTATTGTCATAAAATATCGTCAGCACGCCGAGGCCACGCAGAAACGGGGTCGGTTGCGCGTATTTCATCGAATGCTACTAGTTTTTATAACACCAAAATTGAAAATCGGTTCCCAACGATATTATTTAGGAAATATCTCTTGTTGTAATGTATAGAATGCTTTTGACTTTGAGCAAGGTGACTCTGAGTTACATCTACATCTACAAGAATTTTTTGTATGAAGTTTGACAACGAGAGGTTCCTGTGCTTTGAAAAAGCAAACAATTGGTCTCTGTTACCGTTGTATGTTTCCGTTAAGCTGAGTTGAAGACTGTAATAGGAAGAAAAAACAATCTAGTAGTGGCAAAGGAAGACTAACTCCTGACACTATGATTTTTTATAGAAGGGCCATGACCAGGCGACGGAACGTTCATGATTTCTATTGGGCTGCCGCATATGTTGACAGAGGGGCACACTCACAGCCATTAGAATTTGTTGAAACGGACGGAGCGCCCAGAAACTTGAGTTTTGAAACACAGGTCCTGTTTCTTAATCCTCAAGATTATGAAGTGCATCAAAAGATCCGGACGCTCCTGCCCAAAGGTGGCAGCAGTACCTATTCTATATACGACCTGACTTGCGACCTACAATACTTCTAGAGACACTAAAACCTTTATTGAGCCTTATTGAGCTTGCTTTGTTTTAATTAATAAATATAAAGAATGAGAGAGTGTATTAGAAAAATATACACTGGTATTTTAAATTCTTTACATCATTGCATATATGTTTCTTATGTAATTACATGAAGGTCAGTGTTTTATACGAAATACTTATTCAAATAAACATCGCAAAGATAACAGGTAATATATATTTTTTTAATAATTCAGTAATCGCTGTCAGTAAGGCCACACCCCACGAGCTGGGCATTCTTACCGAACATTGCGTGTACGTGTAATGCTTTGGTAAATAATTCATGTCGGCAAGTGGGTCAAGTGCGCGTGCGTTGATCTCCGGCTCTTCCTCGCGCCGCGTAATCATGAGTAATGGCCGTGCAAAAAATTAACAGTTTGTATAATGCCGCGTTATCGAGGTGCTGTTTAACGTTTTTATGTTACATTTTCATATTTTTCTCTGTAGCTGAATTCTGTAATCAAATATTTGTTTTATTTTCAACAATGGCAACTTATATAACGAATCTTTCCAGAGAGGTGTCATAGATGGCGAAAAGACGTCTAAGGGAATGGGATCTGACAAGATGATAAAGTGACATCGTGGCCGAAAGACATGTTTCATCTAAAGATCTCTAAGCTAAGAGTAAAATTTGCTAGGACTATATAAATCCTTTTTATGCAGTTGTAATAAGGTTTCTGCCTCTTATGGAATATATAAGCATGAGATTATGTATGTACTCGTATATAAAGTGTCTCAGTAAGAATGCACTTTTTCATTTTAAAATAAAAACAAGTATTATATGACAGAGTTGTGATATTTTTATTGTATTGTAAAGAAGACATGTTCCGATTAAGTATGGAAAAAAATATCCGTCAAATGACCCCAACGGCTGCGATGACAGGCCATTACTCTTTTCATGAAATATTCCATGACTGTTGCACAGAGATGTGGCAACATCTCAACGATGATGCGTTGGATTTCCGGTTTGAGCTCAGGAATAGTTTCGGGTTTATTATGCCTTTATGTGTATGTAGGTACTTCATTTAAGTTTTGAACGCCGAATAACCAACAAACGATAAGTTTTCTGTTTTGTCTATGACCGATGGCGTTCTCATGACAAATCTAACTTAACTTGTGTAATATAGTATTGAATAATACTCTTTTATTTCTACAAAGCACTCATGTAATTCGAAGCACCCTAGGGAGTACAACGTGCAACCAAGTTTTAAAAAAATCTGTACACTTTGATTTGCTTGACTTTGTATAATACTTTTTTTTGTATTATTAGAACGGTGCGTGCACCCCGAAGCGACTACAGTACAGAGTTTTGAAAAAATAATTCTGCGTGAGTTTTAAAATGCAACAGACGCTTGGCGATTCGTTGCGAGCCGTCCGAGCCGTTCGCCCGAGGCGTTTCAAATAATCAATTAATAACATTTTTGACGGTTGCCTAATGGGGACGGATGTTGGACTCCCTCGCTTCCTGCTCTGATATTAAATTTGTTGGTCCTCCTCGAATGTAATTATCTTTATTAGCAAATGTTTTTATGGCGCTGTTTCGAAACGTCGCCTCATCTGTATTTTTATTACTGATTGACTCGTCTGTCCTTTAATGTACGTGTATTTGTATAGATGCCAGTTTTTACGAATCCAAGGTTTTATTTTAAGCTCTCTCCCGTTTGTTTGATACAATAAAATCTATACTAATTAATATAAATGTCAATGTAAGTCATGTCTATCTGTCGTTGCATTTACTTGTCTTAATTGGACTAATTTTAATAAATTAATTCGGACATCAAAGTACTTATTACCTGAAGGGAAGTGTACGGAGTAGTGACTTTTATTTTATTCATTATATTTTAGTTCCTAACATACCTCCAACCTGTAAACAACTTATAATAAACTTAACTATACTGTGACAGTGGTTTTAACTATACCAACATCCCGGTCCAGTCAACTATAACACATCAAAGACTCAAACAGGAAGTTTTTAAATATCTCTGGGACACGTGGCCGAAGTCCTCTGCGATTGTCAGTACGGCATGAATTGATTATGTTAAACAGAATTGCTGGCATTGGATCTCGTCTATTTGACTTGTGTCGTCTAAACATCTCTGATCAATTTACAACAACATAATGTCTTAAAAATCCTAACTTTCGGACCAATAAATAGACCAACAGAACTCCAAGAATAACGTTCATCTTCTCTTTGTTTCCAGTCAAAAAGGCACCCACTACAACAGCCCGTGGAGTTGGACGACGGTGACCGCGACGGGCGACTGACCGCGGGCCCCGCGCGGGCCGCCGCCCGCGCACCCGCACTGAGCGCGCACTCGCACGGCCGCTACTGGAGCGACTACCGCTAATCTAACTCGCAGCGTAGCCTAATCTGTTCACTATAATCTTCCCAATGACACTCATGACCTCATACTAGTTTTAGGAAGCTCCTGAAGCTGCAGTATGGGAAAATTTTACCGTAAGTAAACTCTAAGTTAAAGCTCTGGGAGTCTAATGGCAAATATGAGAACTAATTTAATGAACTGTGAGAAGTCCAAGTAAAATCGTTTATTAAACAACAAATTTCTTGATACATGATATAAATAAAATGCCTACTAAGTTTGATTTTGCTATGATTACACGATTCATGGGGGGTCTAGCCCTAAAGTCATTTAACAAACTTGCGATATAAAGTAACTATAATAAGTTTTAGAAATCCAATGTCAGCGATTTAATCCTTTGTATGGCTAAAAATTTGTGCTTTAAATCTAATACAGCGTCCGCCATAATTATAAGATAATTTAACACTTTGAAATTGTGCTTGCAAACTATTGGTCATGCTCATAGCAATTTCCGATAGAATAGATATGATTTACATTTCCAAGCAAAGTCGCTATCGTTGATGATTGAACTAATTCTTCGGCCCGGAAGCGCTTATCATCATGTCGCATCGACAATGAGCTAATCTAAGCCCCATTGAAAAGTACAGTTTGACAATTATAATTATTTGTGTGATTGATTTTGAAACTATAATAATTGAAGGTCTTATAGATACACAACGTGCAAATAACTTGCATTCTTGATTTCAAGTAAAACGGAAAGACTAGGAAATGATTTGTATTCAATAATCTACTCTCACATTGAAACGAAATACATTATTGGGAGCCGGCTCCACACAATCACTTAACCGCAACTGAATCGTTTCTCATTTGCAAAATATGTAAATACAATCTGTTGACTCTCTCTTTGAAGTGTGCAAAATTTACTTCAGTATAAACAAAAATTAAAATAGTTCAGTATCACAACCCATTAGAACAAGATTACGCTACGCTGTGACAAAGACGAATATCTAGCACTGAGCAATGCGGTAAGCGACAAAATGTTCTTAGCAAAAAATAAAATTTATCACTCTTAGAGAAAATATTTAGCTAAAATACATATTATAAATTTTGTAAAATACATTTGACATAATGATTGTTCAAAATGTTTAAATAAAAAGAAATCTGGCCATTATAACTATTTAAAGTTACTTTTTTCTACTGAATAGCTAAAAACATTTTGAAGCAGACTGTCCGATCGGAGGCACATAAAAAATGATCTACGCACCTCTTAGAATGTGTGTGTAAATTTTCATGTGCTTTTGATTGTACACCGACAGGTGGCAATTAAAGGAACAACAAAATTATCAGTACATTGTTAAGTAGATAATTAATATTGACTGTACTTAGCTTACTGATGCCCTTTCTGGCACTAATTCTTGTAAATTTAATAAATGTCAAAACATAAGTTGGGCCCCATAAATACTTACTCTTAGCAAAAGTAATGTTATTAATTTAAGAGTTGTAAGCCAAAAACTTACAACAATCAACTTTTATTGGCATAAACTGATATTTAACATTTTTCTATCTCGCAACGTAAGAATATGTGTTTATGTAGACGTCTAGTTATTTACTGCGAAGACTTTGAAAACTTATGAAATTGTCGTTAACCAAAGTTTTAATTCATTATTAAAAGCAAGAGAAAGGTTTAAACGGTTAAAATGTAAAATATGTATTGGTAATAAATGTATATTCATAGAGCATAATAAAATATGCATATTTATCAGTAACATGTTAAGTAAAACGCCACCTGTCGCAATCCGCTCCGCTACCCGCTCCCAGCATAGCCCCATAAGATGACCGAAATTATCCGTCCGAGTTGCTAGACACGCGCACACTGCGGCCCCACACTTATGAACTAATCTGTTTAGCAATTGATTTAGACGAGGAGAATAAATAAATAACACAAAGTGAAACCTTAAGAAAACATATTTTATTACCATAATCTATAATTAAAGTGTTGCTAGGAGAAAATATCAAAGCAACGAATTGATCCACACTACCAATTAAATTTGCCCATATATTTTTATTATATCTACTTAGATTAATAAAATAATCTCTTCGTAGCTCTATAGTGAATGGTCTAATATATTATATCTAGCAAAAATAGAATGCTAATCAGATTAATTCACAAGTAAAAATGCCTGTAAGGATATTGCTGACCGTACTCACCATAATGATGTGTTGTGTGCTTACCATAGAGGCTGGATTTTGTCATTATTTAAACTACAATAATGATCTCAATAAGTTCAATGTATAATGATTACTAATTTATTGAAAAAAAAACTATGATTATTTTTGCATAGTATTCGAAAAAGGAGGTTAGGAACCCTATAGGTTAAACAAGAAAAATAGGTATGCAAACTCTTCTATTCATTCTCCTTTGTGGTTTTTGTTGCAGAATCAAAAACTCTTTTCTGAAACAGGGCACGATTTGTGCCAACTCAACGTAAGTTATGAATTTCTATAAAACGCGACAAAATCCGTAATCTACATACACAACGTCCGCCAAACGAATAGATACAGAAAAATATCATATCCGTAATAATAAGAGAGTACGTTGGTGCAGTGAAATGCAAATTTTATGCATAAAAAAATAAAACTGTGTTTAGTTGTGATAAAACAGCGGCGCTAGCGTCGAAGCATAGTTCCAAATATGTGCAATGAAATCGGAAGGTAAATGTATATTATATTGTAGTTAGAAAACTTAAGTGGCAGTGCGTTGCATTTAATTTATACGCGGGCAAGGGCCGGCTGGATTTGTAACTCAAATTTTGATAGCTGTGCGCGAGATGACGTCGATCGTGCGAAGTTTCAGTTAGATAACTGTAGTTTGTACTGTAAGAAATAAAAATATATTAATGTGTCCACTTAGTATGATATTAAGATAAATATTATACATTGCATGTCTAATATATTAATAGATTACTTCTATAGAGAAAGCGTGGCTGAACGCCAATCTAATTAATGTAAAAAGTTTTTAACATACACATAATCTAAACATTTATCTTAAAACTCTGCGTGTCGTGCATGATACTCATTGTAAATTATTAATAACATCATAGTATAAAAAATATATATTATATAAACTGAATTCATTCACAGAGCATCTTTGAAAATTGCGATTTGGATCAGATAAGTTTTTATGGAGTTTTATTTTAATTTAATTGGCATCTTTAAGTGACTGCCATTGAGCGGTCAGACATTGCCGACATTCATGTCAAGTACAGCTATGCAGTTTTTACAGAACTTCTTATTAAAATTACAAATTCAGCCGGCGCTCCCCTTTAATATTTATATAAAATTGTCAGTTACATGCCGATGATCCCCTGCGACCGGTTTTATTACCAATAATAATTAATTAGTATACTGGGTTCTATAATGTTGCAATTTCATATTTTATTGTACACAATAGGCATTTACTTTGTCTTTAAGAGCCACTTTGCTGTAGCAAGTTAATCTAACTATCGTAAAGTGTTATTTTTGAGAACACTTTTTTGGTATAGTCGTTATTTGGAATCATTCGTCAAATGTCATTCGTTTATAGAGCTACAGAAATGTCACTATTTTGAAATAGGATTATGTGTAGATCGTTTGTTCTATTTATAGATAGATGATCTTCAGTCTTTAAACTGAACATTTTCTATGTTCAGGGGGCCTACCGCCGAATTCGATGGATTACCGGTAATCCATCTAGATCAAACTTTGTTTTGCGTTCATTAATCCGTACCGGGGAATCTGCCGACAGCCACCTCTCATTCATGACCTTCAGTCCGTGACAGACCAATAGGTAAATGGAGAACGCCATTTTGTTTCGATTTCCATGAGTTCGGCGGTACGACAGAATCAATTCGAAATCCATTTTGCCTTATAATCGATTGCCATCGAACTCGGCGGTAGGCCCCCAGAATAAGAATACTGTATAATAACTATCTTTTACGAACAATATAACCAGAAGACTCATAACTTAGACAAAGTAACATTTGACCAGGATTTGACATACACCGTCGTTAAAATACACATCATTAAGTATATCAAGTCCATACATTGTAAACTTATCGAACTTCGTTCGTGAAATGTTCCCAGATCACTATCTACCTCTAGATAAAGTATCTACAGATTTTTTTCCTGTCTGTACCTAGAATATGGAAGCCGGTCGTGTACGTAAATCGTCGGTGTAACTGCCTGGCTAGAGCGAGAGCGGCGTAGCAACTGATCTCTTCACACTGTGTTATCTATAGCCACACATGACATAGGTGGCGCCACTGTCGCTCCAGCCAGTACTCTGTGTTAGTCTAATATGTAAATCGGTTAGAATTTTTATGATTCTCAAACACGAAAATCGTCGTATCCCGTTCAGTAAGCTATAATTGTTATAGATTTTCTATAAAAAAATCACGTACTTATCTAAATATATAAATGAAATAAGCGAAAAAATGCAAAATTTGAAATACTCATAGAAGCATAAAAATTCGTAACCGATAAAAAATACACTTTTTATTATTAAATTTGATAAAAAGCTATTTATTTCGTTATTTTTTAAGTTTTCAATGTTTTAATTGTTCTCGTTACTTTCCTTGGGATCTTTATCGATTTTTAGAATTAGTCATATTAAATAACATAATCGCGCAGTTTTCTGGACGGGGTCGGTTTGGGCCGATAATGTATACTCAAGAATTTATTGATAATTAAAAATTCCTTTTCTAATGTACAATTCCATTTTTCTATTCAGGTAACTATAGTGTGGTGTTGTGATGTGCTACAATTTATGATATTTCATTTAATAGTATATAAATATTTTTTTTAGAACTTATTCATTTACTATTTTTGTAATTTATGGCTCAGTTCAAGACATGACCTAAATTAAAAAATCGCAATACAATTTAGCAGAGCCATTCAGTACTTTTAGATCCCACTTAGAAAAATTGTGTTTAAAATTCATACAATTCACGTTTTATTGAGTTACGAAAAAGGAGTTGATAGCGTATCAAACATATGTTTAAAATACTAAACTACATTTTTTAATAGACATTTCTGAATTTCAATTACTGTTTTTAAGGTTATATATGTACTTGGTTTATGCTTTTCTACTTGCCAACCATTAAAGCTAACAATCCTGGATGCTAATTACAAGAACATTAAGACTTTACAAAAAAAAACTATTTTACAATACCTAAAAAAATTATAATGAAACAAACAGCAAACAATTCTAACCTACAATCAACTTGTTAACAATACCTATTTAATGTCACAAAATCAGTAGGTATTATAATGTTTTAACAAGAAATTTATAACAATTTGATAAGTGCAATCCGTGAATGCAGTGCGTCACAACACTCACAACACAGCGCCCGCCAGCCCCCGTCGGAAAGTAAAGTTGTTGATCATTCTCGTGAATATACTCACTATTCCAAAAGTTTCCTGATGTAATTTATAAACTTGATAAATGAAATGACGCTTCTAAAGTGTACTAATTAATACATATGTAAATATAGGACTACTAATACCTACTATAATAGTGAATGTTGTAATTTGTATATAAGTAATGAAAAATTAAATTTTAAATACATAGATAACATTGTGCGTAGCAATTTATTTATTGTTCCTTTATTTACTTTTTCCTCTGAAGTCCCTGTGTTATGTACAGTCAATGCAAAAAGGTTGTAATAATTGTGCATTCAGTTCAGTCACACTCTAATTCCTTGTAAGTAAAGTCATCCGAATTACACATCACCTTTTAACATGTTTGTGCATTTATACACTGGTCGTGTTATAAGTGTCGTCATATACAAGTCTCATAATATACTAGCATTATTTCATTCAGTCCTTCAGCCCAGGGCAAGGGTCTGCTCACTGGTCAAAACAGATTTGGCTGAACTTCAGTTATTACATAGAGCGACTACCATCTGACCTCCACAACCCGCAGGTAAACATGGCATTCTATGGTTCAACCAGTTGTCAGAATATTAGATAGCACTGACTTCCTAATAACGACTGCCATAGATTCATGACAGCCGGGACCAAGTGCTTTCCGTGGCACAGAGCATGTTATAATTACGCATATAACTTAAAGGCTTAGATGCGCCACCAGAGTTTGAACCCCAGACCCTTTGAATGAGAAGTTTTGACACTGGGCTATCCTCGCTCCGCTCGTCTTAGAAGTCTAAGTATAGTATACGAAATATTAAAAAAGTTTGAATAATAAAGATACCACAAAAGACATCGCTTACATCATTTTTAAGATCTACTGGAGAGCTAAGCTTTTCATTCTACAAGCTCTAACTAGAAGATTTTGGAAAAGTACCCTAAACCGACGGCCGTGTATGCCAAGTTCGTAGCAAGTGGAAAGATTTGATCTCTGCTTACCCGTACGGGACAGAGGCGTGACATTATGTATGCATGTAAGTATAACTATACAAAAATACAAACTCTACACCTTAGCAACTGTAGTCAAAATACTAGTGGCTTTGCCGTTTTGTTACTACAATAACTAGGTATTGAATAAAAGAAAAGTAATGAACAGTAAATACATTTTTCACCTTACAGCTTGACGATAGTAAAACGGCCAAGCCACAAATTTTTGAGTAAGGCGTATCGTTGTAAGGTGTAGGTTAGTCTATAATTTGTGAAGAAAGTATGAGAGCTATGAAATTTAAACTATATCTTTAATAAGTCCACTACTGACATCATCATCATTCTGAGTACATATTTTGTTTATCTGGTTTAATCCAAACCCGACCCTTTTTCGCCTTTTCGAATACTTAGAAAAAACGCTTCGAAAAAAAGCTAGATTTTGCGCTTGGCTTGACTCGTTTTAGCGAAGGAACTATTGTTGCTCCAGACTGATTAATGACTATAAAAAAAGAGTATGAAATTTAAAGTCCATTTTAATATTGACGACATAACCTATAAGATAATTTACGTTATTCTAAGTAATGTTAGAGCAAAAAAATTAAAACTGTATTATCTTTCATAAGTCCACTACTGATTTCATGATAATTTGAGTATTTTGTTTATCTGGTATAATCCAAACCCAAGATAATATGAGTATTAGAAAAAATGTTTAAAGAAAAGCTAGATTTTGCACTTCGCTTGGCTCGTTTTAGCGGAGGAACTATTGTGGCCGCAGACTGATTAATTACTATTAAAAGAGAGTATAAAATATTTTTTACATTCATACATACATAATATCACGCCTGTTTCCCGAAGGGGTAGGCAGAGGCATATTATACACCCACATATAACCAGCGCCTAAGGCGCACATAGTCAAAAGCTCAAAATGTGAAATGCGCATTAATAAATTAATGAATAACTATTTAAATAGATGTCTCTACATACATATTGTTTGTCTCACGTAATAGGTGGCGGACCTATTGCCGCTTACCGCGATCTTTTTTTGTTCGCCAGAGCCTCGACCGTTGATTGACAGGTGCACCACTTGCAGGTGAGGATGGCTTAGGCTCCTCAGATATTGGTAGGAGCCCTTTAAATATATTTTTATAAAGTCCAATTTAAATTGATAACCAACAAGATAATTTACACGTTATTCTAATTAATGGTATCGTTTCCCTGTTGTCGTGAACTCTATACTCGCGTGAGCTTAAAAACAAACTTTCGAGTAAAACAGATGTTAGATGACCAATTAAATATTAAACATAGTTGGACACTGCAGTTGAAATAGAACCGTTTGTCTCGTGATTCCGAAGACCCTGTTGCACCAATTAAGTGGTTGATAACTCTGAAGAGTCCGTAGATGAACCCTACTCAATTGACGAACGTAACCAATCAAATGCAACGACAGTCTTCTATTAGATCATTTCTCATAATTAATATCATCATATCAGCCGCATATACGAGTAGTCCACTGCTGAACATTGGCCCATTGGCAATTTGCCCATAATCATCACGCTGGGCAGGCGGGTTCGTGATCGCAGTTGAAGCCTGTACGCAAGATGACGCTGTTGCCCATCGTCTGGTAGGATTTCTCTTCGTCGACTCTGATGACTCCCCGTGAGATGAGAATGGGCTGGCACTACTTTAGGCCGGTGCCACACGACATCATCGGATAATTAATAAGAGTAAAATAATTTTACACCTTACGTAATTTATTTTAAATAAATACTAAAATGTGCATGCCTTTTCTGTTATTTTTTTCAATAAATTGAGATTTTTTTTTATAAACTTTATCTTATTCCTAATAAATACATTTCTAAATAGATAAAATGCAATATTTTATTTTTAATGCCATCAAGTGTAAAATTTGGATATCGATATTTAACTCGATAAATATAGATTCGAATTATCGATTGAACAAATTGAAATAAAACCTACATTCAACTATGAAAAATAAACAGTTTCTACTTCCTTCTATAAAGTGTGCTAAAAAGGACATAAGCAGTTTAAAAATTAGGCTAACGATATCTAATAAGTTTCTATAACTCCTGGATTTCACAAGAACGTAGCTACCTCACTGATTACTATTACACACATGCACTCGCACGGCCTACATCGCGGACAGCGGGCGCTTGTTTTTAATTAATCGTAGAGCTTTAGGTTCAGTACAAATCTAACGTGAAAACGTCGCGTATTGTCAATCGCGTAACGCCAGAATAAAGATATATAACACTCAACCGATAATGCTTTAATCGTACAGTTACAATGCGCTCGAATTTTCCGTCGTACATGTACCCCTACATTGATTCCATCTAGACAAGCTTGCCTGACAGGTATTGTTCTGGTACATAAAAAAAGCTCCACTAATGGTCCAAACAAATAAAAGAACAATCTAGAGGACATGTTAAGAAGTTTTAGCTTAAGCAAGTGATGGATTAAAAATATCTTTGTAACAATTCCCGCGCAACTTTAATTTCGACGATTACAAGAGATGTCTCGTTTCAGCGTTGGTCGTGAAGAAATCGTTGTTCTGAGGCTCCTATCTTACCTGAAGATGCCCTGTGTAAAGCGAAACACGTGTCGTGTTGAATAGTTTCTCGATTTTTCGGGAAATTAAAGTAGCGCGTGAATTGTTACAAAGATATATTTAATCCATCACTTGCTTACAATGGATTTCCGCATAGTAACGCCTGAATCAATAAATTATTTAAGTTTTAGCTTACAATGGATTTCCGCAAAGTAACTAAATTATCTAAAAAAATTTAACTTTTTTGTTTCCTTGCTATCGTCACGCTAGGAGAAGACGGCAGAATTCCAAGCCTCTGCTGGTGAGCTCAGCACAGAAGAAGCCAGGGTAAGGGGTAAAAAGGGGAGTAACCACTCGAAATGTGTATTCACAAAGCTAAGATCATTAAGTTAAGAAGTTTAAGAAGAGATTCTAGATATCAGATAACGGACGACGTTGTGGATGGAATATATATATATGAAAAATACTAGCTACCGTCCGCGTGTTCGCCTGCGGCGCCCTCAGTGCAGTTTAACGCGCCCCGCTGGAAGAGCACTATTGGAACGGGAAATTTTATTGAAATCGGATTAAATTCACTAGACGGGAAACCAAACTGGTAAAACAAACTCACTTTTCTGACCGTCGCGGCGCCTAACACCTCACAGAATATACATTTAAAATAAAATTGTGGACAGCACATACGACGTTCCTAACCTTAAATTAATTACAGCGTGTATACCCATTACATTTTAAAATACAATCGAATGTTAATTTCAAAAATCATCAATCTATAGATGTATGAATTTCGATTCAGAATAAGTACTTTACTGTTGTTTTGACTTAAAATATACTTTTGTTGGTAACTCTTAAAAATATTTTATTTCTTGTGCTATGGATTCTAAATAGTTATACTATATTGTGTCAAATAGATAAGTTTACTAATCAGAGTTGTGAAACTACTTCCTTTTTCAAACGCTATATGCGATATTTACCGCTAGGTATTGTATATAACTACATACATACATCACGCCTGTTTCCCCGAAGGGGTAGGCAGAGGCATATTATACGCCCACATTTCGCCAGTTACATTGTTGGTCCCACGTAATAGGTGGCGAGCCTATTGTTGCTTCATCATCTCAGCCATATTACGTCCACTGCCGAACATAGGCCTCCCCAATAGATTTCCACATTGAGCTATCCTGAGTCGCTTGCATCCATCGGCTTCCCGCCGCCTTGACCAGATCATTGGTCCATCGCGTGGGAAGCCGTTCTCTATTACGTTTGCCGGTTCGCGGTCGCCATTGAAGAACCTTAACGCCCCATCGGTCGTCGGTTCTTCGAGCTATGTGCCCCGCCCATTGCCACTTCAGCCTGCAAACTCGCCTCGCTATATCGGTCACTATAGTCCTCCTACGGATTTCCTCAATTCTGATTCGATTACGTAGGGACTCTCTAAGCAGAGCTGCTCTCCATTCTGCAATGGAGAGCAGCTCTGCTTAGAGAGTCGCCTGCGCGCCTTAGAGCATTCTAACGAGGCCATAGTTAGGCCATACCAAATCTTAGTACCGTACGTCATCACTGGCAACACTCACTGGTCAACGACTTTCGTCTTAAGACTCGTGAGGTATTTTGGCTAGAAAATATTGCGCAGTTTCCCAAGCGCAGCCCAACCAACTGGATTCGACGATTGACCTCTTTCTCGAAGTTAGACCTACCGATTTGGACTTATTGTCCCAGGTATACGTACTTACTCGACGACAACTTCGAGGGCCCAGCCTCCAACAATTATTGGGGTAGGCAACACACCCACATTTCACATAATTTTCGTCTAATCCATGTTCATTTTGAGACGTACCCTTTGGGAAGCTCTGTGGAGGTCTATTGCCGCTTACCGGGAACTTATGTTCGCCAGAGCCTGTACCTTACGTTATACGTTACATTATATTTACAATACGTTAAACTTAAACAATTTTTGTAAATAAGTACATTCTAACAATACATAGAAAGCACTGAGACTAAGACCAGTAGTTGTATTTAAGTTCAGAAATATTTTCCTTCTGTTGAAATCGAACCTAAGACCTTAGGAGCAAGTGCAGGTATACTGAACTCTCAAATAGAGTATATAGGTGTTTAATTTAACACAAAATTGCCGCGATTACATATTACATACGATAAATAAATTGAATAATCATTGAACCTGGGCCTCAAAGTTAATCGCAACAACTCTTTCAAGTGGAAAATTGGCGATTACGAGCTCCGTCGTTCGACTAAAATAGGTTAGTAACTCTGTAGAAGGTACCTAGGTCGTGGGGCGTCCACGACCCTGACGTAAAATACCTATAATTTTGATAGATCTTTAAAAATTAAGATATATATCCTTATGAATTACGATGTAGTGTAGGACAGTACACCAGCACTCCGCTCCTGATTAAAAGAATACATGAATATGTGCTAAGACCTGAGGAGCCCAAGCCAACCTCACCTGCAAGTGCCGATCAACGGACGAGGCTTTCGCGAACATAACAGTGCCCGGTAAGCGGCAATAGGCTCGCCACCTATTACGTGGGACCAACTATATAATTTGCGAGCATATTTAGTTCCTAATAATACTTATCTTTCAACCAAATTATAGGTATGATTATAGGAAAAGTAGAGAAAAAAATATTTATATTGTCAGACGGACATTCTGAAGTATGGAACGATATCAAATTATCAATCTAACTGCCAGCGTAAAACATTATATAGGTACCTATCTAATGTTAGAAGCAATAAAGATCCCTCAGATTACTGAGGCCTCATATTATTTTTACTACTTCAGTAAGATACAATCCAATAATCTCGGCAGCACTTAGCTTGATTCAGGTCAGCTACTATAGACGAATATGTAGCTAACAGCATACAGGGAAAAATCGAATAAAATGTGTCGGTAACGCCATCTTGTCACGTCCTAGCTCAACTTAGAGAAGTTATATTGCATGACGGTGGGTAGATGGCGCTTATCTAATATAATATGACAGTCCCTCCCTACACACGTTGAAAAGGGGTTACTTTGAATATTATATTATGTGCATAATTATACTGATTTGATTTAATTTGCATAGAGGCGACGCAAGTCTTGAAAAGCTGAGTGTTGTTGGGAAGACTGAAGACAAACGACCACGACTGATCAAGTGAAGGACTCGTCCCATCCCAAAACCCATCGTTTGATCCCAAAACCAGTAATGTGTTTGAAATTAAATTTCTTTTTTGCAAATTCGTACGGGTACAGTAAGCATCAGATATTTGGGACGGGTGCTGGATATCTGTATGACTTTTATGAATTATATCCAATGTAACAAAAAGGGTAAGGTATGAAATAAAAAGCAATGATAATGTCCTATTGTACAAAATGTTGTAAAATTTACAATCAAAGAGATCAAATGTGACTTTATTTTCAGTTGACGATTTAAGCAGCGGGCTGATTGGTCTTTCCACGCTGTGGGGTCTGAATTCTACAAGACTCGACGCCGAAATAAAAGTAAACGTGATCGACTCAGACTCTGGATCTCATGGATTTGACGACAAATGTGATTGCAGTCTTCAGCAAGTCTTCTTACCAGCGTATTCACGAACCGGCAAACGTAGAAAAAGGCGGCCCCACGTCTCTGCCTATGATGTCATATGACTGAGATTATAATGAAAAGCTTACTGTACATGGCACGGCCCAATCTTCTTAGCATTTGAATTGATAGGAAGGCAAAAAATCAAATTGATGCTTTAAATATTTTAAGAAATATTTAACAGTAAAATGTACAAAATGGCGGTTACGATCTTCTTTCTGAAATGGCTCGATATGTTCTGTACCCATTATTACTTAATCTTCTTTATGTTTTAATGTTAGGGTATAGGTGTATAGGGATACTACCAAGACCTAAGGAGCCCAAGCACCTAGTGTAGGACAGTACACCAGCACTCCGCTCCTGATTAAAAGAAGACATGAATATTTGTTCTAGTCTGCGTGATTACTATGTAGGTATGTACCCAGTACCCTTATTTATCCGTTATTTAGTTCTTATTTTGGGTGTTTAGGAATCCTACCATGACCTAAGGAGCCCAAGCCAACCTCACCTGCAAGTGGTGCACCTGCCGATCAACAGTCGACGCTCTGGCGAACAGTGCCCGCCAAGCGGCAATAGGCTCGCCACCTATTACGTAGGACCAACTACATAATTGGCGAAGTGTGGGCGTATAATATGCCTCTGCCGAAACAGGCGTTAATGTATGTTGTTTGTGTTACTCAATACATGTAGTAGTTTTGGGAAATAAAACGACAATATAAAAAATTCAATATACAGAATATAATTACAGTAACTAATATACAAATTTCACTAGGGTCGTTACATCGGTACCAAGGAATCGCGGTTCCTCACAAGAGTCACTAGTATTAGTAATAGGTACATTCATACAAGTAGGTATCACTACAGCATTACATTTCTGAGTTGACCAAAATCCTCTCTTCTTAATAATATTAACATGAATATGAAGTTGAATACTATTTATTTCAATCTAAGGATGTGTCCCCAGTAGGCAAACTGTTAGCGGCCGACTGAGTTTGTGGCGTACCGATTTAGTACGCCCTTCCATATATTTGAAATGGTGTCCACAGTATGCTAGTTTTGCGCTCACTATACGCAGTTCGCAGCGTCGGTCTCTCAGTCTTGCAACGCAGTCGGCCGCTAACAGTTTGCCTACTGGGGACACGGCCTAACTGTTGTATAGAAGCGTGATTAGACCAGCTCTTAGGATTTTAGAAGGCATTTGACTGCCATAGCTGTTTATGACAGCTGGGCTTAACGGAGCAAGCGACAATTACGCACATCATCATTTCAGCCCATTAACGTCCCACTACTAAGCACGAGCCTCCTCTCACATACCAAAGTGCGGGGGTATTGGGTCATACTCCACCACGCTGACCCAGTGCGAATCGGCGGAGGCAGGTGTATGGCGTCCTGCTGTTAGAATTTTTCAAGCCGCCCAATTAGGCCTTAACATAACTTAACGACTACCACATTTAGTGATTAAATGCCACACAAACGGTCAGCCATCTGAGGACTGTCCACTGACCTCTGTAAACTCTGCTTTACTTCGGTGATCGTTTCCGACCACCGAGCACCGCGGAGCCACGAGCGCTTCACAATTACGCACGTATCTTCGAAAATATTATGATTTATGAGTGTCCTGCATTACAGCCTATTTGACTCGTCAATAGGCTATCTCACTAAATCACAGAGCGACTGCAACCTTTGATAACATTGCGACAGAGAGGGATGGCTATACATATTATTTGTTCTCACAACGATGATTTCCAAGTGGAAAGGGACAGCGATACTTATTGCTCACACGGTTCTTACAAGGATGATTTCCACTTCAGCACATTGCATCGGATCGGATTTTACAACATTCAACAGAAAGAGATTAGATCAAAATGTTCTTCAGAACACTCGCTCTAGTAATTGCGGTAGAAGACACTGACAGAAGAAATGTCTCTAAGCAGCTGGAGGTCCTCAAGAGGCTGTAACTTCAGCATCCTCACTGATGCGTTCCCGCCTTTTTAGTATATCAAGTGCTTCTCGGAGGTATTTACCTTAAAGATGACGTTTATAAGAGATTTATTGAGCCATATTGGGTTAATAATTGTGAGTTTGTCCACGATGAGAACATTACATATTGAACATTAGATTAAGATCAACTCAGAAACGTATGCGTTTAAAATAGAATCACAGATGGCAGTAGCGTTTCGTATGGTGTATATAATGGGCTTCAATACTCCACCTTCGTGATCAACAGTCGATGACAAACATGCTGGATTACACACCAGATGTCAAAGTAAAGCCCTTACAGTAAGACAATGTTAATATAATCGCGCTGTTATTTATTAGGTTCCTAGTAGGTTAGGTAATTCCTGTAATCCCGGCTCTTATAAGGGGGGCGTGAAACGGCATTTTAACAGGCCGTCATGAGTGGGTGCGCTTTGTACCGTGCTTATTTCACGGTATGAAGCACCTTAATTTATTTGGACTGCATCGACTGCTTGCCATCAAGCAAGATGTATTATGACGTATCACATTTAAAAAAAAGGTAGATTTTCTTCAATTTGTTGTTTATTTAATTTTGTATATAAAAAGTTGGATGCGGTCACAGAATTATTGTGATAAGATCACTTGAGATGAAGATCTTTTTTTACTAATTGTTGATTGGTTAATCTACATACTGCTATCAGTAGTTGAGACGGCCAATTAATGAGTCAATTCATATATTAATACGAGCAGTACTTGCATTTCTATATTCAAAAGTTTCTGGCGGAAGTTTGATGGGATAAATAACTGCTTTATTTTAAATATACATTGCTTTACTGTATGGGCTATACTGTGAAAGTAACATAATTATGGAATACAATTTATTAGTAACATGAATACAACAGGAGACATAAGCTTTTATAATAGTGGTCAGTTAAAATTGATACATAATATTAGTAAAATAAAGAACAAAATAACTTACATAATAACATAATGTTCATTCATTAATAAAATTGAGTTGAAAATAGTCATAGTAAAATTATTGTTAAATACAAAAAATAAGTCAAGATTATACATTTGATGGTAAGTACAAAAGTACAGTAGGCATATAAATAATAAGCACAATAAATTATTATTATTATTTTCTAATATAACATAACGCTAAAGGTCCTGTCAAAACGAAAACAAATGTCTTTAATAATTGACCATTCATACTTTTTTAAGTATCAAGCCAAAATTATAAGAAAGCTTTAATAATACTATTATTGCTTTTAATGAAACAAAGCATAGCTTAATGTGAGGGTGTGTTTGTAAGGTCAGCAAGGCGCTAGAAACACCAGGGCCTCGTTGTACGAACGGTAAAAAAATGGGTGTATAGGGATCCTACATTTCAGGAGCCCAAACCAACCACCTGCAGATGAACGGACAAGGCTCTGGCAAACATAACAGTGCATCGGTCAGCGGCGATAGACTCGCCACCTATTACGTGGGACTTTAATACAATAGACGAAGTGTGGGCGTATAATATGCCTCTGCCTACCCCTTCGGGGAAACAGGCGTGAAAGTTTGTTATGTATGTAACTACAAATCGGGATAAAAAGAGATCCTACCCACATCATAGCAGCCCAAGCCAACCCCACCTGCAAGTGGTCCACCTGCCGATTAACAGACGAGGCTCTGGCAATAACAAATAATGGCTCGCCACCTATTAAGTGGGACTAACAATTACGTTGGCGAAGTGTGGGCGTGCCCTCGGAAAGCACGTTAAGTCACTGGCAACACTTGATTTAAATTTTCTAGAAAAAGAAATTGTCCGCGGTGGCTTTAGTGAATCGAACTTCCGATCTTTGTACTCTCTAACCTCTGACGTGTTACACTTTGTTTGTTTGTATGAGAGAGTGTGTGTGTGTGTGTGTGTTTGTTACACTAATATAGTTATAATTTAAAAGTTTGAAAGGTTTTTTTTAAACATTGTAGCGTTCGTAAAACGCGACCCTGCTATATCTTGCTAGCCTACCAGGCGAGTATGCATTAAGGTTCCCTTTGTAATAAAAGAGGTATTCATAGAATTATTAAAGGGTATACGAATTTTAAAAAGATGTTTTTGTATTATTATAGTCTGCAACTTTAACATAGTTTTCTCAGTTCAGAAAATCGTCTTTCTTTACGTAGCATTTAGTGCAAACGTCTTGTCTGTTGCCGACTGAGATCATGCTGAATTGAGTCATTAGCATTCTCCAAGCGTTACTATTATAGTCCGGCAATCTCATGAGCGACCTTCCCGCGGGGTGACAGACGGTGGCGGGGACGAGGTAAACAAGATGTCAGCTGCGGGTGGGGTAGTGGGGTAGCGGGGAAGGGGGAACTTCTCTTCGTGTGTAGCCGTGTGCTAGAATGAGACCGTCCCCGCCACCGTTTGTCACCCTGTTGAACGGCCGTGCACGAAATGGCCGGACTATAGTGGTGTCGGCTTCCACACTTAGTCCTATTGAGAGACCGTTGCGCGTGGGCCATTCCGGCCGTACTACCCCACTCATGACAGAAGCGTACCAGATCCCAAACTTTGCTATCATCCATAAATTACGTCACACGAATTTCGTAAACTTTTGACAACCCCCCCCCCCCTCTCCGTTCTTGTCACAGCTGGTCACACTTGTGAGACTCATCCTCCTTAGTGTGATGTCATATATTTTGCAATTGTACAGCAAGAAATGATTACATTAAAAGCAGTTCCAAAATGTTTATAGGACCTGGATTTTGAAATGTCGCGTCACGAAATTTAGATACCCTCCTATCTTCTTGTCACACCATGTCACACTTCGTCAACACCCTCCTACCCCATTAATGTGTGACGTCATTTATGGATAGCCCCTTAGAACTTATGTTTACTTAGGTTGTGTAAAAAGCATGAAATTGAGTAGCGCGCGCTTACGGTGAGCTCCCGACAATTCGTTTGGTCTGAACAATGCCTTAGGGTCTGTTCCATAATGTCTGATCAGGAGATACTTGGAAGTTAAAATTTTAGTTCAAGTTAAAGCAAATTTAAACTTACTTGGACATATTGAAACAGGCCCTTATAGATTTATCATAAATCACAATACAATGATCATTCGTTTGTATAAATTCAACACAAAATTGACACCGAATGCTCACGTCTCCAGGCAGATTGTACTACCCGCCTTTTTACAAAGCGACTAGGTTGATTGTAACTTTTGAGGAATGTTATTAGTTATAAAGTCAGGGCATAGTTGTTGTAGGACAGTTCGAAGATTTCCTATCCGAGAAATAAGCATAGTATGCACTAAATTATGTTTACATAAATTAACAACCCGCCCAGTCGTTTTGTGAAACGACAAATTCTACAAACTACCCGCGAGACGTAGATAAAAAGGAACACATACAACGACAACTATATAGGACTATTTATTGCACATATCACGAGCCAGGGCTATTTATTGCGGTATCCGATACTTCTAATGTTTCCAAGTAGTTCATTTAATTAACAGCTTTTTAGGATCAACTAAATGGAAAACACTTTAAGATCACAATTGTCAGTCAGCAAGATCATACAATAACAATTATTCATCGAGTTACCTAATCTCAGTTTTATTTAAACCTTTAACATAACGGTTTTAGGTTTAGAATTAAGCAACGGTTAGATAATTTCTAACAGCAGGGAGCCACGCATCTGCTGCCACCGATGCACCCTGGGTCCGCGACATAGAGAATGTGTGGTCCTGAATCCTTTTTAACATTTCAGGTTAAGGGTACTCAGAAAAAAACGAATCCTATAGTTCCTGTCCTTACTCGTCTGCCACCCCATAGGTTAAGGTTTCTAATCGTTGGCGCTTAAGTAGAACAATTACTTTAGATGTGCCATAACGCATCGCATGCTTAATGGAATATGGACATAACTCACAAAAGACTATTATTGGGACATCACAAAAGAAGATCTTCTAAAGAATATTTGTCCTACTTGTAAGTGCATTAAATTAATACTGATTTATTAATTAGTAATTCTGCTTGTGTTTTGAACGTTTGATTAACATTGATTCGATCTTAGTAAGAAATAGAAAGACTATAAGTACGTAACTCAAACCTGACCTATCTATTAATGCGTCGATGTTCCTTTAAGCATGTGATATTATCAGGTTTGAATAGGGTAGCGGACTTTTTTTTGCATGTTATCAAGAGCATTAAAACCATGGGAACATCCGTGAAAGAATTATTTCTATAGCTTGATAACTCCTCTAGATAAATACTATTTTAATAACACATTTTTATGATTTCCCAAAACCCCTTCCACGTTGTGACGTCAAATGTTGGTATTTTGTATGGGTCGAGTAGGAACTTTGTTCTATAGCTATATAAAAGATTGCGTTTAATAAAATGTCTGATTAACAAAATTTGCTATAAATTGTGTGAGATTTTATTTGTAATTATTTTTCAAGTTTATTCTATACTTTTGAAATGGCCTTACCCTTTAAGGCCTGTTATATTTTTCAACCAATTTTAAATCGTGATTTCACAATATAAAATTACATGCAAAGTAAAACGCAGGATACCCTATTGAAGGGCGGCATAGAGGATGCAAGTAACTCTAGCAACGATCCGAACGCGCATGCGTGATGTCACTTTCTATCCCTTTCTTTTTTTGTCTACAATTATTGTACTTGCGCAGACAATCGCTATTTTTGTTTGATTTACGTGTCGACTACACTAGCGAGCAACAAAATCGACTTAATAGCTAAATATTGTGCTGTATTTAATTGTTTTTTACTTTTACTAAAAACAATGATTCCATGTAGTTAGGGGTTGTGTCGATTTGGTTGCTCGCGAGTGTAGTATACAATATCCTGACACTAAGTTTAGGCAGCTAAAATTATCTGTCAAAAGTATTTTTATCTGTCAATATTAGCAATCATTGTCGCCTCTGTTGTACCATCTTGCCGGCCGACAACAATGGCCTACATAACGTTCAATAAATATTTATAATATTATTAAACGTAAATATTAGCTATTTAAGTTAAATTATTATTTAGGCTTAGTCTTCTTTTGGTGGACGCTCGGTTAGTTGATGAGATCTGAAAAGTGAACAAAGATCTTGATTAGTCAACGATTCTCTGAAAAGCTTTAAAAAATCCTTGCTATTACATTTGGTAGTACATAGTATTATTTTGATGCGGTTTTTAATGGATAGTGATTCAAGAAGAAGGTTTATATATAGGTCCCGCGGAAAAAGTCGCGGGCGGCCGCTTATATTTCATAAAATAACACAAAAAATCTTTATATACTTTAATGTAGCCTTGATTGTGTCTGCTTACTTCTGGGTTATATGTATGTAAATAAGAAAGGCTGGTCAGTTTTCAAATCTTTAAATGTTGGGAAGGCTTTATAGGTAGGGATGGAGTATTTAGTCGGACCTGTTATTTGTCGAGTAGAGAGAGCCTCAGTACTTCTTCCAGCGCCCGCTGCTCGGCTTCAAGCTGCGAGTCTAATGCGGCGTGCTCCCTCGCAGATAGCGCCAGCGCCCGCTGCAAGTCTTCATCGGACTCGGAGCCCCCGTCGCGGTCCTCGCTCGCCCCTCCGATAGGCCCTCCGGTCCCCCCGCGAGGCCCGAACATCCCCCTCGGGCCGGTCTCGAACGGGGGCAGCTTATCAGGCGGCATCGAAGCCAGCGACGCCTCTATCGCTCTGTTTAGATGCACTAGCGTGTTACTACCATCTAGCTTACGTTTTTGACCTTATTTATTGGTGCTAAATGTCGTTAATACCTAGCTGTAAAGTCGTTGAATTAGTGAAAAATTAACACTGTGAGCTAAGGACATTATGTTGAAATTGTCACTCTGAGTAGAGAAATGAAAAGTAAACTTGATGTGTCACATAATGATACTAACATTCGTGCAATAACAAACGACCGTACAGCAAAAGTTACATAAGTATACGTATGTAAGGCATAAAAACTTCGCTCGCAAATAAAGTTAAACAGTAAATAACATTAGCAAAGAGCACATCACTTAGTCACTGACGCGCACAGAAACGCACACTTAAGATCTACGCACATTTCATACTCGCTCATTCACACTTTACTAATAAGATATTCATATTGTAAAACAACTATGTAATTTGCTCAAAATCTTTATTGTTAACCTGTAAATTCTGTAGTAAAACTTTAATTAGGCTTATTGAACCTATTTTCGGGGTGGAGGGCTGAAAACCTGAGTTCACAGGTATTTCAGTAACTAACTAACTAACTAAAATAACTTTTAATCACCTATCGTTTTAGCATGTTTATTTTAGCATATTTAATAATATAAATAGCACAAAAACCTATGTAACATTAGCAAATTAGCACAGACTATTATAGATGTCCGCGTCGCCTGCGCACATTAAAATAGACCTTGGAGCAATAAGTATAAAAACTATGCCATGATTATTTCCAAAGTGTTCAATCGACAGTGACATCCGTGATATATAAGCTCAACACTTTCTTAGCCTACTGAATATGGGAGATTTTCTGAAAGAGTTATTTTTAAAATTATTCGACGTGTTTAATTAATCAACTTTAGTTTAAGGGGACGTCCATTAATTACGTGAGTCTAAAATAGGGGAGGGGGGGTCCGGCCACATCTCACCAAAACTCACCAAGGGGGGACGGGGGTCAATTAAAATCTCACGTCAGCTTTTTAATTCAGAGAATATACATTTTTATACCACAGTAAAATTTTGTATTACAATATCAATACTTATTTCACAGAAAAATGTAGTACATAGAAGACAAATCAAAAAAAATAAATTATTTAAAAAATATTGGGTAAATCTCACGTGAGGGGGGGGAGGGGTCCGACCACATCTCACCAAATCTCACCAAGGGGGAGTGGGGGTCCAAATTTTTGAAAAATCACCTCACGTAATTAATGGACGTCTCCTAACGAAACAACCAAGTCTACGAACTACTACTTCAAAAGAAGATAAGTGGTTATTGTATGAATAATTTGGACTTTACGTATCGTAAGTCAAACCTAACCTATTGTGTATAATTTATTTATAATATAATTTAATGGACATATATAAAAGAGCATAGCCTGTGAGTTTCTTGCCAGTTCTTCTTACAGAGCGGTGGCTCGGAACTGGCACTTAGATTCACTTACACTTAATTATTTTTTGTTTTTAAATTGTTTTGTTGCGTGTAAGTGAATCTCAGCTTCGTGATTTAGTGTAATATTATTTCGATTTTTTTTTTCATTTGTAATCACGACGTTTTCAAGTACTATGTATAATAGTTTATGAAATAAATATTTTTTTTACTTTACAAAATCTTATGGACATCACCTCAAAAACTATCGCGCTTTTTCATTGCGGGCTTGAATAGAGAATAACTCGTCAAGGGCAAGAAACTCTGTTTTGATATAGCTAATGATTAAGACTTCATTTAGTTTATAATTTAATATAATAGCAGTATCTTACTTCTGGAGCTGCCTGTCTTCGTGAAGCAGCGCCGGCGAGGGCGGCGCGGCGGGAGACGGGGGGGACGCGCCCAGCGGGGGGGACGCGCGCGCTCCTCTCAACGCCTCCCACACATCCACCTGGCGACCACACACTCACGTATATAAATGCACTGCTAATACTAATCGGTACATCACACTACATTTGACAGTGACAATTCACATCTGTCACTGTCACATTTATGTTGATCTATTTTGTTTTAGCATTGTAGCTTGTAGCTTTCGTGAAATAGTATCCGACTTGTGAGAGATAACGGTTGGTTGACGCCTAATGACCACAGATAAAATACAAAAGGTAAGGACAACATGTCAAAAACAGAGCGCAAATCTTAGACGACGATAGAACGATTCAGAAAAAGGCAAGTGAAGTAAATATGATTAAACTCTTTGTAATTTGTAAAGTTTACTTTATAGCTTGATATCTAATGTTTTAATAAAGTATCTAGTTTTATCAGTCGTATATAAATGCAAGATTTATTAAACACCGAAGTTCCCCACCATTAACCGACCAAAGAATTGGAAGTTACCTGATCCTCGCTGGTGCCCGCTTCCAGCAGACTCTGCTGTATGGCATACTGCAGCAAGGCGTCCTCGTCGTCGCCGGCGGGCGGCGGCGCGTCGGCGGCGCGGTAGGCGGCCGGGATACGGAAGGCCGCGTCGTCGATGACGCAGCTGAGGCGGCTGCCTTCCTGGAAGCGAGCCACGAGCGGCACGGGAGAATCCGTCGCGAAGATGTTCCCGAACGTGATGCGAGCGTTCAGCACGTGGAATAATGGGATTTCTGAAAGTGGCAATGTTTGGTATAATATTTTTCATAGATTTGATATTGTTGATTTAGGTAACCTGGATGGAAGTGTTGGGAGGGGAAGACCACGTAAAACCTTCCATGACCAAATACAAAAAATGTTAGAGAAAGGGCAGGTCAAAAGTACCCTAAACCGACGGGCGTGTATGAGGAGGTTAATGAGTGTAAATGAAGCTAAAAGTGTGTGCCAAGATCGTAGCAAGTGGAAGGATGTGATCTCTGCCTACCCCTACGGGAAAGAGGCGTGACATTATATATATTTTTTTTTTTCAAATCTTTATTCTTTGCCGGATAAACCTTTGTTTAGGCTTAAACGGCGAAAATGTATGCACTTGGAGAGAGAGCTTCACAATAGTATCCAATCCGACTGAAGTGCAAGAGACAGATAATAAGTGAGCGACACTAAAAGTATGTGATCTCTTCCTACGCCTACAAGGGAGAAAATAAACAAAGCGTGATAATATACATAATTAAAGTAGTATGGAGTACTGACCAATTTTAACGGGGAATCCTGAAGGCAGCTGTAGCTGGATGAAGTCCTTGAGCTTGGCGAAGTGCGGCGAAGACATGGCCGCCATCAGATCCAGGATCGGCATTATCTGCTCCTGCAGCTGCAAACACAAACTACTTGACGACTTGCTTCTTAGGACTACTTTTTTAGTTAGGATGGTAATATACGAAACAGGTTCTCTGTCCTTGTCCATAAGGAAATAATAATAATAATCCTTTATTGCACAATTTTTTTTTAAGTATTACATGAGGCATATAAAATAACATGTACACAGGTGGGCTTATCTCTAGAACAGATCTCTACCAGCCAACCCTAACAGTTGTAAACTAAATAGTTGTACGGGATAAATGTTGTCCAAAAAAATTGTTACTAATAAATATAAAAAAATATAAGGCAAATGTCTTACATGCTAATAATATATTTAAAATAACTTAGGTGCTACTGGAATTAAGTAATTCGGAAAAGAATAACAGATCGACATATTCTTGTTTTCCTTAAGTCTAAATAACTTATTGATTCAGGCGTTACTTTGCGGAAATCCATTGTAAGCAAGTGATGGATTAAAAATATCTTTGTAACAATTCCCGTTGTAACACTCTCGTTTCAGCGTTGGTCGTGAAGACATCGTTGTTCTGAGGCTCCTATCTTACCTGAAGATGCCCTGTATAAGGGCGAAACACGTGTCGTGTTGAATAGTTTCTCGATTTTTCGGGAAATTATAGTAGCGCGGGAATTGTTACAAAGATATTTTTAATCCATCACTTCCTTAAGTCTTTCGTAGCTGTGACTTCACCAATATCAGATTGAAAGTAATTGCCAATTTGATGAATATCACACTTGACTAATGTCGTTTAATCGTTTACCAGGAGTGGTCAATATATGACCACCCTAAATTGAACCTTATGCGGTTAACTTAAGGTGGAAAACCAATGAATATTTTCAACATGCTCTGTTAAGATTTATTAAAGAGTAAAGAAGTTAACTCTCAAAAAGTAGCTACGTTTTTACATTGTATGGGTCTACATCAGTATGTTACGGAAGCCACTAATATCACAGGCCATTCGGCTACTCTGCTTGATGTCATGTGCAGCAGTGCAAAGTTATTCAATGTAAAGGTTGACTACATTCCGGATTTGAGCAGCCACGCATTTGTGTATAGTGAACTGAATGTCAAGAAACCCAAAACGGTCCCTAGATGGATTACATACAGACCCCTCCATGATATAGATTTAAAGGAATTCAATGCTGACCTTAACGATATTGATTGGGAACAGGCAATATCTAATGATGTGAATGAAAGTGTTACTCAATTTAATTTGCTTCTGAATACATTATTTGATAAGCACGCACCCCTAAAAACCTCACGCGTAAAGGAAAGAAGTTATCCGTGGATAACATGGACTATTAGAGAAATGATAAAACTTAGAGATTCAGCGCATAGGAAAAGTCGAAAGACAAAACTGGAAAAGGACTTGAGATATTATAAGGAACTTAAAGGCTTGGTAAATGCCGCTATATATAATGAGAAGAAAGCATACTTCCAACACTGTATGAATAAAAATTCAAAGAATCCAAAGCTTTTGTGGTCAAATTTCAAAAGTAGTGTGGCTGACTTTAACCAAAAGCACATTGATTTGCCTGAGAACTTGACCAATGTAGACCGTATTAACAGCCATTTTCTGAACCTGCCCCCTGACACAGGTACAACACAGAAGGCATATTTTCAGAATAATCGTTTTAGCTCTGCAGAGCTCCATTTGGTACCAGTTGATGGGAACACTATATTTAAGATACTGAAAAATATTAAGACGAGTGCGCAGGGTATTGACGGTATTACTATCAACATGATTGTCCTGACATTGCCGAGAACAATAAAGGTTCTTCAAGAAATAATCAATATTTCCATTAATACAGGTACGTATCCTGAGCTGTGGAAGCAGGGTTTAGTCAAGCCGCTACCCAAGGTCAGCCATCCCACGGAATACAAAGACCTCAGACCAATCAGCTTGTTACCTTGCCTTTCTAAGGTTTTGGAAAAGATTGTGTCAACACAAGTGACGGAATACCTACGTGCAAATAAAGTCCTACCTGAAAAGCAATCCGGGTTCACAGTCGGCAGGAGCACTACAACGGCTCTCCTGGGAGTGGTTGATGATGTTCTAGCGGGCATGGACCAAGGAAAGGGGACCATATTAGCTTTACTCGATTACACGCGCGCGTTTGATACGATTAATATTGAACTGCTTATATCCAAGCTAAAGTATTATGGTTTTGATAGTAATGCCTGCAACTGGTTTTCGACCTATCTGGTAGGGCGTACACAGAGAGTAGAGCTTACATGTAGCTCAGGTTTGAAAAAGGTTTCAGCTACATCTGTTTTAAAACAGGGAGTACCACAAGGCTCAGTTTTGGGACCAATTCTTTTTAATATATTTGGTTCTGAACTGCCTAAATGTATTATTCACAGTGAACATCACCTATACGCAGATGACCTTCAAATCTACAAGACTTTCAGACCTGAAGAAACAAAGTCTGCTATTAGCGAAATAAATGAAGACTTATTAAACATAGCTGAATGGTCAGAAGAAAATGGCCTTATATTGAATCCATCAAAAACAAAATTTATGGTGCTAGGTACAAAAGCCCAAATTACTAAAATAAAAGGTATGAATCTCAATTTGAAAGTAGAGGATGACTTTATAGAAGAAGTGAAGGAAGCACGAAATCTGGGTGTTTTGTTTGATGGGTGTTTGAGGTTTGAGGGACATATTCAAGAGGTGGTCAGGCAGTGCTACTTTAGACTTAAGGTATTATACCGTGTTCGACAATTTCTGAGTATAGACATACGCATCCAGCTCTGCGAAGCCTTAATTTTATCAAAATTAAATTATGCTGATGCTGTGATGGGAGGTTGCCTTTTGAAACGTAGTAAAAAGCTAATACAACGTGTTCAAAATTCTTGTGCTCGGTTTTGTTTCTATATACCTAAAAGAGCACATATAACACCATACTTAAATAAGGGCAATCTGTTGAATATGGAATCAAGGCGTGTCCTACACTTTGCTGGTTTGCTATATAATGTGATTAAAAGTAAACGGCCAGAATATTTATACAATAAACTAAAATTTACACAACGACTTCGTTCTTTGGATCAGCTTATGGTCCCTGCACACCACTCAGCGTCATTTCGTGGTAGTTTTCGATACTGTGCCTCGAAGTGCTGGAACAACATTCCTCCACCAATAAGAAAGCTGTCTAGTGTTCAGTGTTTTAAATATAAATATAGGATGCATCTATTGAGCCTGCAAAAGTCTACTATAGTTAAATAAATAAATTAGATATTATATAATGATGCTATATGTTAAGATGGCAGTGAAGTAACGCATTATCTTATTATTTTTAGTTTGTTTATAAGGAGTCATTACCTCATTATACCGGCATCCGCAGAATACCAGCGTCGTGACAACCTTTGTTGCGACATTATGCTGAGCGGAGGCCTTTTTGGTACTATTTAAGATGCTGTTAGCTTTAAGATTTTTTATTTTTATTGTAATTTGTAATGTACCAAATAAACGTTTTTATTATTATTATTATTATTATTAAAGGGTTAACCCAAATTAAATGAAATATAAATTTTTTTATTGCTTTTAAGGAATATATAAACATGACAAAATACAACGTTAAAAATAGTTATAATCCTAAAAGCAACCTACCTAAGTAGCTTACCGCTGGTTTTCATTGAACCAAATTTGAATAATACAATTGATTCTGCCGTACCGCCGAACACATCGATACAAGAGATGACGTTTTTCATTGAGACGCAAATTTTAAAGGATTGACGTAATATTTAAGTTTCTTTCGGTGTTTTTTTAAATTTTTATTCCCAATTATTATTCAATATTTAGGTAAAAGTGTGTCATCAAAACGCAAATAATAATGATTTAATTAATTAGTCGCTTCAGTATTCTGCCAAGGTCATGAATAATCAATGCCTTTCGGCAGATTCCTCGGTACGGATTGATGGTTTTGACTTTTTGACTAACTTATTTGACAATGTAAATGTTTCATTGGACCACCAACACCGTAATTATTTGTTACCACAGAACGTGAATGCTGACCTGTAAAGGATAGTCCTCACACAGCCACAGCGTAGCGCGGAACTTCTGTACTTTGGTCTCCAGCACCTGCGGCCGGCCGATGTCCCTCCTCAGAGGCTCTGATCCGAAGTACTCCTCCCATGTCACCGGCGGAGACGAGAGCTCTTCTTTGGACGGACTGCTTACTAACGGAGTTTCTTCTTGTAGCTGTCAATAAATATTATAGCCAATTAGAAACCTAAAAAAAAATCTGTGGAATAAAATTTTAGTTTATTTATTAATTGTTGACATGATTTTGATGTATTATGTACGCACTCACTAACTGCAACATTATTGTCATATTTGTACACCAGTTATGGTAAAACATGTTGAAACTATGTACTTTATATCTTCACATCTTAGAATAAGCATTAATATGTATGTTTTATCATTACCAACTCATGTTTTGACAAATAAATGAATCTTTATCTTTATCAAAAATAAATTTTACAAGAAAAGTCGTAATGGCAGATGATAACCCATTTTTAACTTGTAGACTGGAGTTTCGAAAAAATGGGCCTTACGTATGTAGCCCGAAATTCTATATGGTGGTCTTCACCATCCTAGCAATATACCAGTTGATCCCTAGACTTAAGCTGGATAACCCATTTAACTTGTAGACTGGAGTTTAGAAAACATGGGCCTTACGTTTGTAGCCTGAAATGAAGACTGAAGCTTAAGGCCCAGGATTTGCTCACTGGTTTAACCAGATTTGGCTGAATTTTAGTTATTACATGCAGCGAGTATCGTCTGACCTCCGTAACCCTGAGGAAATCATCAATATACGGTAAATCCACTGTCAAGATATTAGAAAGCACTGACTTTTTAACACCAAATATCATAGATGGTAGCAGGGACCAACGGCTTATCGTTTTTTTGTGCACAATGCGATAATTGCGTAAATAATTTCGAAAAGTCAGCAGACCAGGGTCTAAAGTTGAGATTGTCTGAATTGCAGTCTATTGATCTCAACCCTTTTTTTTAATTTTTTTTATTTACGTCGGCAACAAAATGCATTTATGCACTGTCTCCCGGCCAAAGGGGGACCGAGAGAGGTGTGTGGGACTCACTACCGGCAGACACGACCGCCAGCAGTAATACCCACTAAAAATCTTCCGACGACGCACGCCGCTTGTTGAGAAAGAGGCGGGGGCCATGGACAGTACCGGGTCGGGGGGGCCGCAGTCAGCCAGCTGCAGCAGGCCCGCCAGGGAGGCGCGGGGCCATGGACAGTACCGGGTCGGGGGGGCCGCAGTCAGCCAGCTGCAGCAGGCCCGCCAGGGAGGCGCGGGGCCATGGACAGTACCGGGTCGGGGGGGCCGCAGTCAGCCAGCTGCAGCAGGCCCGCCAGGGAGGCGCGGGGCCATGGACAGTACCGGGTCGGGGGGGCCGCAGTCAGCCAGCTGCAGCAGGCCCGCCAGGGAGGCGCGGGGCCATGGACAGTACCGGGTCGGGGGGGCCGCAGTCAGCCAGCTGCAGCAGGCCCGCCAGGGGGGCGCGGGGCCATGGACAGTACCGGGTCGGGGGGGCCGCAGTCAGCCAGCTGCAGCAGGCCCGCCAGGGGGGCGCGGGGCCATGGACAGTACCGAGTCGGGGGGGCCGCAGTCAGCCAGCTGCAGCAGGCCCGCCAGGGGGGCGCGGGGCCATGGACAGTACCGAGTCGGGGGGGCCGCAGTCAGCCAGCTGCAGCAGGCCCGCCAGGGGGGCGCGGGGCCATGGACAGTACCGGGTCGGGGGGGCCGCAGTCAGCCAGCTGCAGCAGGCCCGCCAGGGGGGCGCGGGGCCATGGACAGTACCGGGTCGGGGGGGCCGCAGTCAGCCAGCTGCAGCAGGCCCGCCAGGGGGGCGCGGGGCCATGGACAGTACCGGGTCGGGGGGGCCGCAGTCAGCCAGCTGCAGCAGGCCCGCCAGGGGGGCGCGGGGCCATGGACAGTACCGGGTCGGGGGGGCCGCAGTCAGCCAGCTGCAGCAGGCCCGCCAGGGGGGCGCGGGGCCATGGACAGTACCGGGTCGGGGGGGCCGCAGTCAGCCAGCTGCAGCAGGCCCGCCAGGGGGGCGCGGGGCCATGGACAGTACCGGGTCGGGGGGGCCGCAGTCAGCCAGCTGCAGCAGGCCCGCCAGGGGGGCGCGGGGCCATGGACAGTACCGGGTCGGGGGGGCCGCAGTCAGCCAGCTGCAGCAGGCCCGCCAGGGGGGCGCGGGGCCATGGACAGTACCGGGTCGGGGGGGCCGCAGTCAGCCAGCTGCAGCAGGCCCGCCAGGGGGGCGCGGGGCCATGGACAGTACCGGGTCGGGGGGGCCGCAGTCAGCCAGCTGCAGCAGGCCCGCCAGGGGGGCGCGGGGCCATGGACAGTACCGGGTCGGGGGGGCCGCAGTCAGCCAGCTGCAGCAGGCCCGCCAGGGGGGCGCGGGGCGGGGCCCGCACGCCCCGGCCCAGGTGCTCGCTCCTCGTCTTCGACACCAGCTCGACGTTGTTGGCTCCGAACACCTTGCACTCGTGCCCGTTCACTTCTTCCAGCTTGTCCTGTCGCCAGCCCCATATGCCGCTCTTGTTTCTGAAAGGTTGCGTATATCGTTTTAGGGTCGTTGGATAAAATATATCAGGCAGATAAATTATTACCGGCATGTTTTGGAATATCCAAGTACTAGGGTTTACTTGGCAGATAATCTGTGATTACAACTGCCGAGTATATCGTATGCCGATGCCGGAACTGACCTCATGAAGCTGATGTTGGTGGTGTCGAGGTAGGTGGCGGCGACGGGCGCGGCCAGGCGGCGCGCCAGCAGCGCGGGCGGCGGCGGCGGCGGCGCTCCCTCCGCGCTCAGCTCGGAGCCCCACGCAGTGCCCGCCGCGTGGTCCAATTCTACCAGGCTCGCTGAACGACCTGACACACAGGACGACAAACAATCAACCACCGACCAACATCTCAAGACCACATAAGTTAAAAAATTATCTCGGATGCGTAACAGATTATTGGGTCTTAATCGAAGTGCGGCGTGGGGGGTGCTAGTAGCTTTAGCAAGAAATCGCCCAAAACATTCCACACTATTCGGAACGGAATGGAAATCCCTTTTCCCGATTACGGACAATTGGTGAGCAACAGTCGAAGAAATTCTCAATGCGCGCTTATCTCGAATGAGTAACTCGAGCAAGTAAGTCGCTGTACACAAAACTATGCGAGTTTTCTAACTCAGTCGTCAGGCTATAGATAATTTTCATTTGTCTACCTCACTTTTACGGTCTTCTGAAATCGCTCAGTGAAGTGCGTTAAAATAAAATGAATATATTTATAAGAAATTTCATTCAATTGCCTCTTTAGAGATCTCAAACAGAAAACTCGACTATGTCATAAAAGTTACATTTACATACATTCACGCCTGTTTAACCGAAGGGGTAGGCAAGGCATATTATGTTCGGCAGAGGCATATTATGTTCGCGAGAGCTTCGTCCATTAAACGGCAGGTGAACCACTCGCAGTCGACGTTGTAGACGCATTTATCGCGCAATACCTTCTTTACGTCAAAAATAATATACGAATCGGAAATAAAATTCAAATACTAGCAATAAAGTCAAAAGATTTCTATTAACTATTACATAGCACTTGAAAACGTCAGAATGAAATATAACTACACTGAAATCAAAGCTTAGATTCATTCACATACAACAAAAATTAGTGTACGTAAATCTAAGTGCCAGTTCCGAGCCACCGCTCTGTGATCACCATAAATAAAAACCCATACCATGCCCCTGGAATATGTAGGTCCTATCGCCGCGCTGCCAGCGGTTGTTCTCGAAGCCGATGAGGGTAGTGTCGACGCGCACGTTCCCGCCGCTCTTGTATACTTTGTATGTGTCGAACGGACACATGCGGGACACCAGCGGCACTGCAAAGAGACGTGAATGTTTTTTTTTCTTTTAAATAATGGCTTCGTGCGGTTTGCACATTTAGCCAGTGTTAAGTAAGAGATATAGGTATTAATAATATATAAATTATAGTAAATGAGAATAAGTGGTGATAAAGATGATAAATGGTAAATGAGATGCCCTCCCCGAAACCCCTTAAGTCCTCAGAAAGGATGTGGGACTATACTGAGATATCACATGGACTTCTTGAGAGAATTTGAAAAGTGATGTTGCACTGTTTTTTTTCTATTTACCAACACTCATGTACGTTAGCAAACACTTAACGGTTAATAATCCACAGTTATTAGTAGTTATTACACATTAACGTTCGAAATATCACAAATTTTAGAAAATAAAACAAGACTACAGACATGACGCTTCACTTTCCCGCCAAGAAGTCCGACGTGAATGTTTGAGTAAATCAGTATGTGTGTCGTCGTCTGATAGTTAAATCGTGCAGACAATGATAGGCCTGAGCATTTCCTAAAAGTTGATAAGATAGCCATTCAGATTTGCTATAGGGGTTTTACATACATACATAATGTCACGCCTCTTTCCCGTAACGGTATGCAGAGATCACATCCTTTCACTTGGTACGATCTTGGCACACACTTTTAGCTTCATTCACACTCATTAACCTCCTCATACACGCCCGTCGGTTTAGGGTACTTTTGACCTGCTTTACCATCCTATAATGTATGTTGGTCTGACTTCTATAAAATTGTACTTTATAGTACATTTTCTTTTATTTTCCTTAATTTTTTAAAAACATATTGCATATTACAGCAAACATAATATATGTTTAGATGCCTGCTTATTTTGACTAATACTGTATGGTGTTAGTTTTAAGTAACGGTAAGGAAAGTTCAATGGCACATTCTATCAATCTTATTTTGTACTCTATTCACCACTGAAGCTCCTGCCCATTAGTAATTCAGTTATTTCTGGATAAATAATCGGCTTTGAACAGTGCCACCCCCTCTCATCTCACGGGGAGTCGTGAGAGTCGTCTACCGGATAATGAGCAGCAGCGTCATCCTGCTTTCTGGCTGATTCTGCGATCACCAACCCGCCTGCTCAGCGTGGTGATTGAGGGCAAATATAATGGCTGAAATGTTGCTGAAGATCCTTACCCCAGCTGGTGAACTCCCACTTCATCTCGACGTAGAAGTCTGGCGCCAGACTGAGCCGCCGCAGCAGTTCAGGCACGCCCTCCGCCCGCAGCACGTGCCGCGCCGTGTCCCTCTTCGTCAGCACCATCGAAAGCAGCTCCGCATCGCCCGTCGCTGTCGCTTCTTGGACCGCTGGCAATTTCACAACAACATACTTATTTTAGCTAAGGGCTTCCGCACACGGGCCACCGGCCACAACCACAAAACGACGCCACTGGCATATTTTCTGCAGTTTTATTTGTAGCGTGAGGCGGCCGCCGGCGTCAACCGTGTGCGGCGAGTCCATATAAAATATATGAAAGCTGCAGGAAATATGCCGGTGGCTTTGTTTTGTGGTTGTGGCCGGTGGCCCGTGTGCGGGGACCCTAACCAGGCAAACGTCGATTTGTCACATAATATGAATTATCAAAGATAATATAACCGGCGAGACATATCGCTGATTAAAGGCCAAAGCGCCACAAGCCAGAAAAAAATAAAACTCCTTTTATTCCAAAAATGGTATCGCCGTCGCTTCTTGGACCGCTGGGAATTTCACAACATACTTATTTTAGGTAACCTGGCACACGTCGATTTGTCGTAATAATATTAATTATCAAAGATAATATAACCGGCGAGACATATCGCTGATTAAATGCCAAAGGGCCACAAGCCAGAAAAAAATTAAACTCTTTTTATTCCAAAAATGGTATCTAAATCATTGAAACTTTTATATTCGAAAAAGACACCCATGATTCTAGCGCTAAAAATGGACCAATCAGACGACCGCCTTTTTCACATTCCGTGATTTGGTGACCAATTTCAGAGCGAGTTTTATGAGAATAAACATATACTTAAGCTGCTGAAATACGTTAGTAATAAATGAATAAAGCTATAAAATACGCATCGAATGATATATAAAACATTAATGTAGATGCACTTATAGATTCGTAAAAATATATGGGTAGGATAGGTAGGAAAATAATAGGGTAAAAACTTTGATGGGCTCTCCTGTAAAATTTTGTTATTTCGTCATGTGGCCCTTTGGCTTTTAACCAGCGATATGTTGAATGCCCTTTAACATAGTATCGGGTCTCAATCGAAGTGCGACATGGGGGGGGGGGAAGCGCGTAGCTATAGCAACGCAGCGTCGCATCGCTCACGCGCAAGCATTTAGTCAATTTCTTGTAATCACGATTGTAAGGTCAAAGTCAAATTTGTTTATTCCAGTTTGGATCAAATAAAGTTCTTAAGAACTATCGCGACCATTCACTGCAAACAGTAGCTTGACTAGATAGGAATCAGACAAGAACTTCTCAAGTTTTGTTCTCCCGCCAGTACACAAATTACTTAATATTAAAACATATTACATATTTGATGAGTCCACAAAAATGGACAAACTAAAGCCATTTTTGTTCCACTTAAGTGCCGCCGGCTTTTCTAAAATCGCGATAAAAAAATCGACTCACCACATAAATCAATCCTCTTCCATATAACACAGTGTGGAATAATTAGCAAGGCCAGGGTAAATTAAACCTCCCCCCGACAGATCTCCACCTTGTCGTGGTGGGGGGGCTGAGTACCTCCCGGAGGCCGGAAAAAGGTAGCACCCAGCGGTTGGCGACTCTGGGTGCACTTAGTACTGACTACCGGGGAGGGGGGGGGGAGGGCAGCATGGGCAGGGGGTCTCTGATGTCTAACCATGAACCCTCCGGGAAGTAGGCTACACACGCTATAGTCGCACAGGGAGGTAGGAGAGGCGGGTCCACTACGCCTCTCTGAAGAGGTCCTCCCGGGGGACGTTGGCCGCAGGCGGGGTGTCAGACGCTGCAACACAGGTACTGGCCTCCGCCTTTTTCTCAACAAGCAGCGGGCGTCGTCGATTTTTAGTGGGTATTACTGACCCCTTTCGGTCCCTCTTTGACCGGAAGGCAGTGCGTAAACGCATTTTGTTACCGACGTAAAACAAAAAAAAAAGGGTATATTAAACCTCATTCTGCTTTACTTCGATAAGACTGTATAACTGGTATTGTTCATAACTATATTGGGATCGATGTATAGGGATAATTATTTTTTTTTGTTTAAGTCTGTAACAAAATGCATTGCAACCGCACCTGCCGATCAACAAACGAGGCTATGGCGAACATAGTTCCCGATAAGCGGCAATAGGCTCGCCATCTATTACGTGGCACCAACCATATTAATTAGCAAAGTGTGAGCGTATAATATGCCTCTGCCTACCCCTTCGGGGAAACAGGCGTGAATTTAAGTATGTATGTATGTAGGTTCAAAACCAAACTAGTGAGTGACATACCAGTCCAGCCATCCTTCTCGCAGTTGACATCTGCGCCGGCGTCGATAAGCGCCCGCACGGCGTCAGTCCGGCCCAGAGTCACAGCGAGCAGTAACGGGGTGCGCCCCCGGGGATCTTTCGCCTCTAAGTCCTCGCTTGTAAACTGTATAAATAACAATTTGGAAATAAACTTATATATTATAAAGATTCGTTTCGGTAGCTACCTCTTAAATATTTTACATATTGGGTTAAATTATTTGAGGTTTCGGGGATCCCTAATGTTTTCTTATAATAAACATAGCCTATGTTACTCAGGGAAAATATAGCATTCTAATGGTCAAAATATTTTTTTCAATTCGGTCCAGTCGTTTTTGAGTTTATTCATTACCAACATCCTAAAATACTAATCTTTCCTTTTAATTAGTGTGATTTATTTACATTTCTTTGGAAGACCAACATATTTAATGTTATTGTACAAATAACTACACAAAACATAAAGCCAATTACTAATATAATTTATTTACAATTATTCAGAGTAAATAATTAAAACATATTTTATAACAATTATCTTATCTTTATTTTCTTATAACTTTTTTTTAACCTCTCTTATGTTGAATGACATTAGCCCACTTTCCGTTATCTGTTGTGCCGGGAGCCGGTATGGTCAACAGACGGCCCATTTTTGAGATAGACTCTTACTGTAACTGGATTTTCTCATTTGACATTTGTTTAAATTTTTTCCGCTAAAGTTGGCCGAGATTTTGGCTTTACTAGTCAGCCTGTTTCTTCTTTATGCATTTGTAACGTGTTAGAAAGGATAGGGTATATACAATGAAGTTTTTTAGAGCGAATATGAGAACACAGTTTGCCATACCGGCTCCCGGTACGTCAACCGATTAGGCGAAGATATGTTTATACCGGGAGCCGGTGTTTCACATATGAGGGGTTAAGTGGATCAACAGCTTGCTTAGCATAAGAAATTAAACATCTGATTACCGAAAGCCAATTATATGCCCCCAGTGATAGAATTTTTAAGTCAAAAAAGAAATTTGCACTTAAAATATATATACCCCAACTAAGCTAAAAGGGTTAAGGATGTATAACTTTTTTAACCAATTGAGTATTTAAAGAAAACACAACTGAGATTTATTAATACCTAAAAGGGATCATCCAATTTCAATTTAACAGTGAATTTGTGAAGCAGTACAGTATGTATATTAAAATAGTTAATCTTCATATAAAAATAAAATATTGCTTTTATCACAGAGGATATTAACAATTTTGAATTTGTATTTGAGTAAATCTACCTCTATAGAAAAAAGTTCATTTTTTTAAAGAGACTATGAACTTCTTCTGACGTGTATAGGGATCCTACTAAGACCAAGAAGCCCAAGCCGACCTTACTTGCAAGTGGTGCACCTGCCAATCAATGGACAAGGCTCTGGCGAACATAACAGTACCTGGAAAGCGGCATTAAGCTTCCCACCTATTACATAGGAATAACTATATAATTGGCGAAGTGTGGGCGTTTAATATGCCCTGCCAACCATTTCAGGGGAACAGGCGCCAATGTATGTATGTGTATGAACATCTTAAATACTGTTGCTTCAGTGAGTAAACAAATTATTGTAATTTTTATTATTATTATAAATCAAAATCCTATGAAGCAATTGAAGTAAATGAAATTTATTTATCAACATGGAATTAGAATCATGTACAAGAAGAGTGTAAGTTTAGTAAACATGGAATTTGGCAATGAAACTAATCCCAACCAAGCACCTGGCATTGAGTTGGCTTCTAGCTGTAATAAGATTATTTTTACTTTGAGGAGTGCCTTCATCATTGTTAGGCTTCCATAATCAGTCTAAAGCACTAATAAGGCTTAAATTTTAAATCAAATGTATGTATTGCTGTATTTGACATAACTATAAAGTAATACTTTTTTTTTAAATGAGTTTGTATCTAATTTATATTTTGTCTTACTTAACACTAGTGATTGCAAACACAATTTTTTACAGACTTGTCAAATTTTAACTGGCAGGAGAACAAACCATAATGAATTTCTTGCCATATTTTCTTCTACTCAAGCTCCTGGCTGCAGTCAATGGACGGGTTAGTTTTTTAGTTGGCATGTTCATTCGTGGATTTTTGAGCCAAAATTGAATAATAAATTTTAATTTTTACCAGGCGCCATAGTTACAAAACTATGCAAAACTTCTACAGGTCTTAGACTACAGAGTTAGTGTGTTTATGTTAACAGACAAAATTAAAGCAATTTGCAAGAAGGTATAGTAAAACTGTCTCAAGAAGTATTACATATATTATATGACAACAAAATAATTTTTATTTAATGAATTTTGTCATTACTTATACGTATTTGAAATCAGTATATAAGTTTATTTGAATCCTATATAATCAAGAATAAGCCACCAAATTAAAGTAAAAAAAACAAAAAGAATAACAAAAAAATATATTCGAATCTCTACAGCCATTTTTCATTATTCACATAGAATACTCGACTTTGAGTATTGTTACAAGTCATCATATCTTGTAGGAGGTCTTATGGAAAAACTCACTCACAACTTATATAAGACTAGGGTATGTGTCACATAACTTTGAGAAATAATAAATAACATATATAACCTTGAATAATATATAATTAATGTTTCGAGCATTGCATATAACTAATTTCACAAATATCACCAGCTTTTAGTATAGACTGCCTACTAACTGAAATAAATTGTTACCTTTCGTTATGAAGCACTTAAGTAAATATGTAGATACTAAAAATTCAAGGCATAAGTAAGTATAAAGTCAGTAGAAGTGCTAAATACAAATGTAAATATATGTATCAACAGGTAAGGTTAGGTTCACCTATCTTATCTATATGACTCATCTATCCACAGTAAGTATATTGATGAACATATCTACGAAAAATACAGGTAAGAATATACCAACAGTATCATTGAATCTGCCTATCATAGCTATAGGACTCATCTAGCATTAACATAGAGTATGTATAAGGTAGTAAATTGGAGGGTATACACAACGAAATAGCCGATATTTCGAATAAATACATACTTTATGTGATTCGAGACAAGTTTTCAGATCTTCATGTTGATTGTTCCAAACAAGCCAATGGATAGGGTACTGTTCAGCAACCTCGTCGGCCGTTATCGTCATTTTCGCAGTAATAAAACAGTGGCGGAATCAAACAGCAGGACACAACATAGTTTAAATATTTTATATTTGATAAAATTCTATTCCAATTTCACAAAATACATCACACAAATTCCGCGTCCCAAACCCTGCCTAATGAATTGACGTACGTTAGATGTCACTTGTATGTCTGTGTGACATTTTACTTTTATAATGTAAAGGTTCTTCTTCCATTTAAATAATGGCTTCGTGCGTCTAGCACATTTAGCCAGTGTCAAGTAAGTGATATATTAATAATATATAATTCATAGTAAATGAGAATGAGTGGTGATAAAGATGATAAATGGTAAATGAGATCCCCTTCCCTAAGCCCCGTGAGTCCTCAGTAAAGATGTGGGACTATACTGAGATCTCACATGGACTCCTTGAGAGAAAATTTGAAAGTGATGTTGCACTGTTTTGTTCGATTTACCAACACTCATGTATGTTAACAAACACTTAACGGTTAATAATCCACCGTTATTACACATAAATGTTAGAAATATCACAAATTTTAGAAAATAAAACAAAACTGCAGACATGACGCTTCAAATTCCCGCCAAGAAGCACCTGTGTAAAGGTTTTTAAATTGAAAAGGTTTTTTTTATTTGTATTCATATCGCTATCTATAGCAATTATTGTATTACTAGGAGGATGGTGGATGTGGCTGACTTTTATAAGTCTAGTAAAGCGAATGGGGACGTCCATTAATTGAAAAAATAAACTGGTTATTTTATTATTAACCACACCTTTTCATGTGTTAAATGATGTAAGTTTGTGTCTTCATATTTTTTCCATACTTGATGACAAACGAACATTCAATTTTAGTGATCTTACAAAGCTGGTGGGGACATGAAAGAAATTGATCATGATCGTGGTAGTTTAGACATTGCATTTCCTATTTCGTCCTTCACTCTGGGGATTTTTAGAACTTTGTGCAATTTCGCGTAGGACATGTACCAAGAAGCATCTGTTCTGATTATCAAAAATTTCGATTGAAACCTTTGTAATATTTCCAAGGTAGAGTTTATGGCAGTACCCCACGGCTGGATGCCACGTAAGTTTTATGGCGCATTCATAAATGAGCAGCTTATTTTCCAGTTAAAAAGTTAAGACAATTTTAATGTCTCCTTATTATTGTTTAATAATATCTTTTCCAGTCAATTTCCTTGGTCAAATAATTAACATTTTGAAGTTCATCATCGTGTCAGCCCATTTACATGCCACTACTGAGCACGAGCCTCCTCTCACATATCAAGGTGTGAGGGTATTGGGTCATACTCCACCACACTGACCTAGTGCGGATTGGCGGAGGCAGGTGTATGGCGTCCTGCTATTAGAATTTATCAAGCCGCCCATTAGGCCTCTAAAATGGCTTAACGACTATCACATTTAGTGATAACCGGGACCAACGGCTTAACGTGCCTTCCGAAGCACGGAAGCGTTCGATATTAAATACCACACAAACGATCACTTCATCCAAGGACTGATCTCTATAAAGTCTGCTATACTTCGGTGATTGTTTCCGACCACCGAGCACCGCAGAGCTATGAGCGCTTTATTTTGTAATTATCTGGCGAAAATTAATTCGTAGTGCAATATAGATTTTTAAGTATAGTGCCCGAAACTTATCTGACACGGTGGCTGAAATAAGATCTACGAAAACTGTAGAAATTTTATCTAGCAGCAATACTTAATTGGATAACCGCGACACCGTCACCGGTTCAGATAAGTTTGGTGCTCTGTAAATTTTTTTTTGATTGGGACATTTGATTTGGCTCCATGCAGGAGCCGTGCGTGCCATAATAAAAGAAGAAAACAAGAGGCAGCTGTTTTTGACAGATAAAAATTTGTTTTGGAGTTCAGGATAAAAAATATATCTTCCGCAAGATTCTTTTGTAATGTTAGCTAATTGCATTGATAATCATAAATGATTAAACCATGTAATAAATAATTGAAATAAAGATGTCTTTATAACTTTTCTACTTTCTACTTTTAATAAAATGCAAAAACCACTGCGTCTAGTGACAAATATAAAAATATGTAGCCTACATAACTTGTTAGGCAGTGTGATTCTTGCTAGAAACACGAGCAATATGATTGGTACAACCTTAGCAGTAAGTAAGAATCCTTGGTCACCAATTCTTCATCAATCTTCATGAGATGTAAATTTTGCATGCCACTGTATTCTTGCTAAAATACTTGTATTTCTATGTAATACCATTTGTCACAGTATTTTAGCAAATAAATATTCTACGTCTCATATTATCTTAGTCCACAGCTGGCAATAAGTCTCTTCATTGGCACACCACTGAGCGCAATTATCAGCTCTTAATAAAAATGTAGTTCTATATTTATTTATATGCACATCATTCGAGAAAATCTTAATAATTTAATGTTATTCATTTTATGATAGTAAAGAAAATTTTCTATTTGTAACGAGAAATCCAAAAGTTTTTAAGAAATTTTCAAATGTGTAAACCAATATTATAATTTCATCTATAAAACTTTTTTTATAACATTCACAGGAATGCTACGAAATCTTAAACCTTCCTTTGGGTTCGAAACAAAATGCAGTTCGCCGCGCCTTTCTGGAGCTGGCTAAACGGTACCATCCTGACTCAGGGTCCCCTGAAGCTAACATTGATAAATTTGTCCTTGTTGAAAATGCATTCCGCACCTTAACCAAACACAACACTGGCAAAAGCAACAATGAGGAGATCGAGAGTATTGTACATGACATTAAGGTTTGTTAAACATTATTGGAAGCCTGGTGTGCTTTAGCTCAAAGCACCCTAGTGCAGACATCAGTCTCTATAAAAAAAATTCTTACCTACTTATAACACTGTATTATGCAGTCCAAATTGTAAAATAACTGAAATTTTGCCAAATCTGGTTAGACCAGGGAGCAGACCCTGGGTCCTTAGTGTAAATCTACAGCCAAAACCAGGATAAAAAGCAAGTAGAATATAATTAAAAAGTAAAACAAAATATCTATATAAAAAATTTCATCATATCTTTTGTAACATTTTATTAATAATAATAATTAATTTAGCTTATAATGTTATTTGGTTGGATTTTTTTATATATTTAACAAAATGTATTTTTTATAACTTTGTTGTCCCTCTGTTGGCAAGTCTCTCCCAGCCAAGGACGTATGATATAATTTTGTCAATCCACCAATTCTGGGGTCTGCTTTAATGTCTTTTGCCATTCTCTGGCAGCCATTCTGTGCAAATTTTGCTTATCGCTATGGGTGCATTACTCTTTGGCAAACTCATTATATTTAGTAAAAATAAATAAATATTAATTATTTTATGCATACAAAGTCAAGAAAATTGTAACTATTGCTTTACTATTTGCAGCACACTGCCCCGCAACACCGTCAATACTTGAGTTATGAAGGTTTAGGCCATGGAACACCATCACAAAGGGAGAAGCAGTGGGCCCAAGCTCGTGCCCAGAAAGCTGCCATTAATGTCATGGAGTATAGAATAGCAAAATCAGTAGCTTCAGAAACAACACTTCTGAAGAAAGGCCAGTATGGGAAGAAGCATGACATTAAAACTAAGTATGGAATCGATCGTCTTGTAGAAGACTTGATACAAGAATCTATATCAAAAGGAGAATTTGAAAATTTAAGCGGAAAAGGGAAACCGTTGAAGAATCAGAATACTAATCCTTATGTGGACTTTACAACTCATAAGCTAAATGAGGTATTTTGTGTACATTGTAAACTTTTCTAACAGACATTCAGTTATAACAACAATATAATTTCATAATTTTTTTAAGGTTCTTATCAACAATGGATTCACACCAGAATGGATAACAATGGCTAAAGAAATTGACCATGATGTTGAATTATTAAAAAGAGATATAGGCAATGACAGAAAATATCTAGGCCCATACCCCCTGGATGAAGAGGACGAAGCGAAATGGCATCACATTTGTGAACAAAACAAAGACATTGTCAAAACAATCAACAGTAAAATTAATAAATACAATTTAATAGTGCCATTGATAAACAGGCAGAAGTTTTATGTAGAAATAGACAAGATTTTAGATGAAATTTTGAAAAGCGGTAAACACTCAGTGATGTGTACTCGGAAACATGAAAAAATGCCCTTAGAATCAGAAACAAAACTAACTACTTATAATGATGATTTGATTAGTAATTTCCTAAGAGCTTTTGAAGAAATTTTTACATACAAAGACAAAAAGGATACAAGTAAATAAAATGAGCATGATATAAAAATTGCAAGAAATGTTATTTATATGAATTGAGTTGAGTGAACCCTATTTTTTGAAACCGTAATCAAACTTTTGTAAGGATATTTTTTTATATTATACAAGAAGAATGTTACATTTTAGATATCCTACTGAAACACTAGAATCTTTATGAATTTTGTTGTTTTTATATAGAATAGCTATCTAATAGTAAAAATTGTTAATGTGATTGAATATAGTTATAATATATTCTGTGATAAACTGATAAACTACACCAAAGTGATGTAAAAAAATAAAAAACAAACAAACTTTTGTAGTATTTATATTTAATATTGACCTTATATAATGATAACAAAATAAATGTTTGTTTTAAAAGTATGTTTAACTTATAGCTAGAATAAAAAATATCAACAGTAAACAATATGGCAAAATAACTATGGATTAACCAAATGACTTGATTTTTGAATCATTTACTTATCAACGAGAAATAAAAATATATACAATAACAGATATTTAACATTTGATTACATAACGTTACAAAAACAACATGCATTTTAATAAAAATAAATGTTTTTAACTAAACTTATGTATCACAATATCTTATATTCGAGCAAAAGTATTTCAATAAAAATTGACAAATAATTTTAAAAGTTAGTTGACAGTGTGATGTTGATATTAGGCACTTTGGAATGTTTTAAATGCATCAATATTTAGGATAAATTACAACAAAATAAAGAAGGAACATAACTAGATAAAATGCAATCTTACAACGATGGCATCTCTATCCAAATTTAAATGAAACACAGAGACAAATAGTCACTAAAAGGATTGTTGGCGAGCATAAAGATCCTTAGGCTGGATGTTGTATATTCCAACAAGCAGGGGGCTAGCAAGAGTAGGACTAGTGGGAAGATTTTAGGGGGAAGTTGACGGGATTCAAGAGCAGTGTTGGGGAACGATAGAGGGTCAAGTGTTGTGCTTGGGAGAATTGAGTGTAGTGCTGAAGAAGTTAGGAGTGTCTAGTGTAGTGATAGGGGTTGTAGTGTTGGGGGAGTGAAGGGCGAGGCTAGAATGCTGAGGGAAGTTGGACGTTAAAGTGTAGAAGTTGAGGAAGGGTCGTATCGAGCGTAAAAGGAGACGGTTAAGAGTGGATTTGGGCTAAGTTTATGGGGACTTATAATGCTGAAAGAGGTTGGAGTAATGCGAGAGGTTGCGAAGAGGTCGAGTAGTGTTGAAGGAATGGTTGCAAAGTAGTGTTGGAGGAATGGTTCCAGAGGAGTTTTGGAGGAATGGTTTCCAAGTAGTGTTGGAGGAATGGTTTCAGAGTAGTGTTGGAGGAATGGTTGTAGAATAGTGTTGGAGGAATGGTTGCAGAGTAGTATCGGAAGAATGGTTACAGTGTAGTATTGGAGTAATGGTTCCAGAGTAGTGTTGGAGGAATAGTTCTACTGTAGTGTTGGAGGAATGGTTGTAGAATAGTGTTGGAGGAATAGTTCCAGTGTAGTGTTGGAGGGTTGCATAGTATTGGAGGAATGTTTGCAGAGAGAGTGGTGGTGGTGGTAGGACGAGGACGAGGGCGCTAGGGCTGCCAGACGAGCGCGCCGGCGGGCGAGAGCCGCACGCGCTGCGTGGCCAGCAGGCGCAGCGCGCGGGGCAGCGCGCGGTGCTCGGCGTGCAGCACGCGCGCGCCCAGCGCGGCCTCGTCGTCGTCGCGCAGCACGGCCACGCGCTCCTGGGCGATTATCGGCCCCGTGTCCATGCCCTCCTGGATACAGAATTACCCCAGTCGATTAAAAATCTCTTTGAGGCGCGCGTGGAACACGAACGCGCCGTCGACGCGGCCTGTCGCCTATACAAGGCGGACGGGCGGCGAGTTACCCATTACTCACCGCCCACGAGCCAGCGAAATCCATACACTCTATCTATACACTCCTGGATACACAATTAAAGTGTCAATCAAAATTCTATGTAACGCTTTTGACCCTTGAAGAAATTAACGTATCTGTGTTAAGGGCCCGTGTCTATACACTCCTGGATACACAATTCGAGTATCAATCAAGAATCAATGAGGCATTGCGGAGCTATAAGCAGGATAAACTTGAACTCGAACTTGTGCAAAGTTATATTTTCATCGCAACTGATAAAAAGCTGACTTCTCATGTTTTTTTTCGACATGGCATGGAAATAAAGTATTTAATTGTCAATCAGAAATCAGTGGCACTATTAACTCTATAGAAAGATGCACATGTGTGTGTTAAGTTATGCTTTCTTTGCAACTGCTAAAAATTAGTTTTGTTATTAATTTATTTTGACTTGTTTATATTGTTCAATAATAGTGTGTAACTAAGACCAACTATCTACGACGGCTTTGCTTCGTAGACGTATATTTACCATTATACGCTTGACGTACGCCTGTTTGTAGCTTACATAAAAACTATAGTCTACGGAGCGGTAACGTTGCGCTTGCGTCTAAGGTGTCAGAAAGCGACGCTTCGTAGACGCGTATTTGTCATTATACGCTTGATGCACGCCTGTTTGCAGCTTACATACAAAACTATACTTACAAGTCTACGGAGCGGCAACGTTGCGCTTGCGTGTAAAGTGTAAGGGCTATACTACAAGGGCGGTTCTCCCGTTGCGGGTATCCGCTCGACAAAGCTCCCGCAAATTAGCAAACTACACGGGACGCGGTTTACCGCTGTGTTCTGTGTTCATTTTAACATGGATCCGCCAATGATAACTGCGCTTGCAGCTCTTATATTATTAGAATTATTAAAAAATAAAGTAAACCGCAATGTTTGGGCGGAACTAGTGTTAAGCAGAATGACGCAATAGCGGATAACCGCCCGTGTAGTTTTAAACGGCGGTTAATAGCGGCGGTTTGATGCTGCATGCAAACCGCGCAGTGTAGTTTAGAGCATACAACATACATACATTCACGCCTTTTCCCCGAAGGGATAGGCAGAGGCATATTATACGCCCACACTTCGCCTATTATATAGTCGGTCCCGCGTAATAGGTGGCGAGCCTATTGCCGCTTTCCGGGCACTGTTCTATCTATCTATCTATCACTGTTTTGTTTGATTTTCTAAAATTTGTGATATCACTTACATTAGTGTGTAATAACGTTGGATTATTAACCGTGAAGTGTTTGTAAATATACATGAGTGTTGGTAAATCAAACAAAACGGTGCAAAATCACTTTTCAAATTCTCTCGAGGAGTCCATGTGAGATCTCAGTATAGTCCCACATCTTTACTGAGTACTCAAGGGGCTTAGGGGAGGGTATCTCATTTACCATTTATCATCTTTATCACCACTCATTCTCATTTACTATGACTTACTTGACACTGGCTAAAATTGCTAGATGCACGAAGCCATTATTTAAAAGAAAGAGTCAAGCGCGGTTTAGAAGGCGGGAGAACCGGCCGTGTAGTGTAGCCCTAAGAAAGGATGAAGGTTTACTGACGTCCACGAAGTGCACGGTGCAGCCTGACTCGCGGTCACCGGCCTCAAGGCACTGGCGATGCGCGTGCAAACCACTGTGGCGCGGCAGCAGCGATGGGTGGATATTGATGAGCCGGCCCCGCCATCTGCGACCCACAAAAACCACACATTACGTATGATACTTGATATGGCGTGCAGGTCAGTATACCTGCACTTCACTCCAGAGGTTCGATTTCGATTCACACACGGAACAAATCTTTGTGAGCATGAACATGAATGTTTGTTCCGGTCTGGGTGTTTTTCTATGTATATTAAGTATGTATTTACAAAAAAAAAGTATTTAAGTATGTTTATCCGTTGTTTAGTATCCATAACACAAGTTCTTAATGATACTTATCTTGAAACTAAATAATTGGTGTGATTGTAAGAGAATATTTATTTATTTATTTATACTCAAAGGAACATCGACCCTTTACGGTACTGCAGCGCATCAGCCATGTTTGCACATGCCCGTGCGGAAGGATTCGCGGTGACAGTGCGGCGCCGCGTGGCCTCGCTCATGCGCAGGGTGCGGGAGCCCCAACACCATCCTATCAGTCATTGCTGACAAGCCAGACTGCCCCATTCAGCGGCATTGGATCCGAACGCATGTGCTTGTTCCCGGTGCCCCAGTTAGTGGCAGGTGCATGAATTAAGCTCTTATTGTTTGTATACCTATTTTTGAATGATTAGATACTAACATAGTTGTTTAAGTCATAATGTAACTAACACAATATGGAGAAATCTGAAATAAACATATTTTATTTTATTTTTACCAGGCAGTAGTCAATATATTATAACCACCATAAATTGAACCTTATGCGGTTAACTTAAGGTGGAAAATCAATAAATATTTTCAACGTACTGTCTGTTAAAGGGTTAATAGATAGGTCAGGTTTGAGTTACGTACTTATACAGTATTTCTATTTCTTACTGAGATCGAATCAATGTTAATCAAACGTTCAAAACACAAGCAGAATTACCTACTAATTTAAATCAGTATTAATTTAATGCGCCTACAAGTGGGACAAGTATTCTTTAGAAGAACTTCTTTTGTGATGTCCTAAAAATAGTATTTTTTGAGTTATATCCCATTGAGCATGCGATATGATACTCACACGCAAAGAATGCTGCAATAAACCGTTAAACAGACACCTCATCAGTTATCATACCCACACGGTTAGGGTGCAGCGATCTGCTTCAGTTCTCTCACTAATATGGAATGCGCTTTCGCCATTTTATCACAGACAAAATAAATTAAAAAATTGCAGTCAAATCAAAATTATTTTCCACTAAAATAGTGAAATTAACTGGCTTCCATCAAGTCTTGGAATCAATACGGAAAAACACAACAAGGTATTTTTTTATATTTCATGTTGCATGTTAATTTATATTCTCATTAAATTTCATAGTAATAAAATGTTAGGTACACTTAGTTATAATTGTTTTTATTCAAACTTTATTGTTGTTTTTATATTATTTTTTCGGTTGAATATTCTTTTACTTTTATACTATTAAATTTAATAATAATTTAATACTGTTTTCTTTATAATTTTCTTCGCTGCTTAAAGTACTAAGAATGTAAAACTGACACTGACTTGCTAACAAACTCCGATGAGAGCAGCCTCATGTATCCAGCCAGCACCACGATGTCCACTTTGTAACTCTCGAGCGCGTCCGAAACCACGCGGTCGAACTCTTCTCGAGACGGGTAATCTTTGTGATTCACCACCTGGAAAATATATTTATTATTTATTGAAAATATGGGTCTCCAACAAAGGACATACACGACAAAAATACAATAGAATTAAGAATCAACCTCTTTGCTTATTATGTTATAAATAAAACAATGTTTAATTTTATATTAGATTAGTTTAAATTTAGGAGAATGCTGTGTACGCTTCTAAAGGCCAACATATATGTAATTTTTGTTGTTGTATTATGGTTTTGTATAAGTTTGTATGTTTAGCTGTTAGCGTACCTATATATACATAAATAATATGTGACATACCCGTAACATTATGTGTACTCCCTCAATTATAGGAGACCACAGCATGCAAATAAAATATTTCACAAGGCAAACACAGCTTAAAACAAGATTAGAACTAAATTACAATAAAATAATATTTAAAGGGAAATAAATAAAATTAACACAAATGACCAACATACACTTAAGAACTTATAATTAGGGTTGAAATTAAATATTTGTATCGAATTTACAAAATAAAGAATAATAATCAAAAAATAAAAAATGAATACTTAAATTTTTCTTTTTTTATAAAAAATAAATAAAATTAATATATCGCATGCTTAAAGGAACATCGACCCATTAATAAATAGATAGGTTAGGTGTGAGTTACCTACTTATACAAGTTATACAGTATTAATAGTTACACAGTTATTCTTACTGAGATTGTATTAATGTTAATCAAACGTTCAAAATACAAGCAGAATTACTAATTAATAAATCAGTATCAATTTAACGCGCTTCCAAGTAGGGAAAATATTCTTTAGAAGAACTTAATTCGCCCAAAAATCGTCTTTTTTGAGTTAAGTCACTATTCCATTAAGCATGCGATATGCTAATTAATTAGGTGCCTACTGGATTCCCTCCACCTACTGGTGGAATATCTCTACCTCCCCTACAAAGATCTAGAATAGTACAATTTTTAAGGGACTCATGCACAAGTTTCATATTGGATGTAGATGTTGCCAAAGTAAGATTTACGCAAATGCTGACCTAAAAAAATAGGATCAGATATATAAAACAGATTGTTAGAAAGTGTCCCCTGGGTTGCTAATTTGGCTAGGGTATAAAATAGCAGTGATAGATCATAGGGTTAAAGGACCTAAACTGGCGGGAGAAAAAACTAACCTTGACGATTTTCTTGCCCGTTCTTTTACGATCAAGCTCCCGCCCGCAGTGAATGGGCGCGTTAGTTTTTAAGTTTTGACGTTCATAAGATCTCTTTTGACCCAAACTTGAATAAATGAATATGAATTTATGAATTTAAAAATAGTTAGGAACCTCTGAAGTACCCGATTACAACTTGCTTAGTACGATACGCTGTGTGAAAGTGGTGTGTAAGGTAATTTAGTTTATTTTTATTTTAACTAAATCCACAGGTGTTATAAAACAATTTAAAAAGATACATAATGTTTATCCTTGGGCACCAGTCTCCCATATAAACATCAAGCTTTGGCAAAATTGGACACCTCTTATTTTAATAATTGTTTTGTAATATGTTTAAGTAGCTTTAAGTTTCTTGGCTTTGTATGGGAAAAAAGTAAATAAATATTATTATTCTTACACCTAATTACGGATTTACATTTTATTAATTTATTGATTCATTGTTGCGGAAATCCATTGTAAGCAAGTGATGGATTAAAAATATCTTTGAAACAATTCCTGGGCTACACTACACGTGTTGAATAGTTTCTCGATTTTTCGGAAAATTATAGTAGCGCGGGAATTGTTACAAAGATATTTTTAATCCATCACTTGCTTGCATTTTATTAACGATTAACTGAAGACCGATATGGCGTGGAGGTCAGTATACCTACACTTCACTCCAGAGGTCGTGGGTTCGATTCCCATACAGGACAAATCTTTGCGTGCATTAACATGAATATTTGTTCTGGTCTGGGTGTTTTCCTATGTATATTAAGTATGTATTTACAAAAAAAAATGTATTTAAGTATGTTTACCTATCCATTGTTTAGTATCCATAAAAAAAGTTCTTAATGATACTTATCTTGGAACTAAATAATTGGTGTAATTGTCAGAACATATTTATTATTTATTAAATTTCTTAAAAAGAGAGCCGATCAAAATTTGACAGTGCTAAGAAAATGTGTGTGTGTGTTTAAGTGAAAGTATGCTTGTGCGTGAGTAAATGTGTGTGTTACCAAGGTGGGGATGCCATGTTTTTCAGCCCGCGCGAGGCCGGGCGCGTCTGGCTTGTTGCTCAGTACCAGCACGATGTCGCAGCACATGCACTGTGCGGGGTCGCGGGTGGTATCTATGAGCGCCTGCAGGTTGCTGCCTGTCCCCGATATCAGCACTGCCACCTGGATGACCACAATAAAGCGTCTATACTTGATTCACTTCGCCTTGAGACTAAATGTAAGCAAATAACAAAAAAGGTTTTTTAATGTGTCACTTTTAACTGTAAATTATAAAATTAGCCAAAATTATAAACGAAGTGGCCAAATTTTGATACAAATATAGGTTTTATTATTTGGAATTGAAAATCAGAATGTATTTATTAAATATTAAAATGAAATGTGCAACATTTCTATATTTATTTTTATAAAAATAAAATTTATTAATTTAAAAAATGATATATAAAAGATCCTTAAAATGTAGCGGTTCTCAGTTGGAACTTATTATAATACCATTAAATGAAAAGTACGGCTAGTACAAACGTTTTACAGCGAAATGTATCATTTTATTATATGTCGGGTTATATCCGCCATTTTCTCTCTCTGTCAACTTTGTTTACCCGTTGTCTCAAGCCTATGTGAATAGGGTATAGTTACAGACAGACGTGAAACAGCACCTTCATTTTTATGAACTACATCGTCTACCTACTGTCAGATAGTTTGTAGTCACATAACAAAAGTATAGACTATATATATATATATATATCTGACGACCGATATGGCGTGGAGATCTGTATACCTGCACTTCACCCCAGAGGTCGTGGGTTCGATTCCCACACAGGACAAATCTTTGTGTGCATGAACATGAATATTTGTTTTGGTCTGGGTGTTTTTTATGTATATTAAGTATGTATTTATAACAAAAAAACTATTTATATTTGTTTATCTGTTATCTAGTACCCATAACACAAGCTCTTAATGATACTTATCTTGGGACTAAATAATTGGTGTAATTGTTAGAAATTATTGATTTATTTATAGTACATTCCTACGACAAAGCCATTATATTTTTTGTTATTTTGTGGGATACCTAAACATTATTAATACATAAATTTTATGAGAATTCAAATTACTGTTAGTACTAACAAAATAGAGTAGAGAAATCTGCAATTGAACTTGATCAAATAACGGCAGTAGGAAACTAATTTTTCTTCGAAAATGGCAGTGTTACCTTTTTCTTCGAAAATGGCAGTGTTACCTTTTTCTTCGAAAATGGCAGTGTTACCTTTTTCTTCGAAAATGGCAGTGTTACCTTTTTCTTCGAAAATGGCAGTGTTACCTTTTTCTTCGAAAATGGCAGTGTTACCTTTTTCTTCGAAAATGGCAGTGTTACCTTTTTCTTCGAAAATGGCAGTGTTACCTTTTTCTTCGAAAATGGCAGTGTTACCTTTTTCTTCGAAAATGGCAGTGTTACCTTTTTCTTCGAAAATGGCAGTGTTACCTTTTTCTTGGGCAGCAGCGGCATCCTGCGCGTGAAGTTGGCGGCGGAGCTGAAGTTGTCCACCACGAGGCGAGCGCCGCCCGGCGGCCGCGCCTGGACGCGACCCACCACCATGGCTCCCCAGGAACGCGTTATGTTCATCACCTGTAAACAAACTATTATTATACCCTGGGACTAGACTAAACTAAGCAACGCTTGCACTATGAACGTCCACAGAATCAAGCAGCAGAGAGCGGTGGTCTGCAATCCAAACTGGAACGTAAATTCGATTGCTTCTCCTGCTGTTAGTTGCACCTGCCACTAGGCTCCAAAAGATAAACAAATCTTTTAAAGGTCAATGTGTGCGATTCTACAATAAAATCCCAAGCAACATACAGCAATTGAGCCTAAATAAATTTAAATTAACAATAAAACGCAAGTCTTCAAAGGGATACTATTTTATTAAACTATATGGCAGATAAAAATGCTTGGGATTAAACTTCCGTTTCATACAGGCTATTCTAATATGAATTACTTAAAACATGAATATTGTTAATGTTATGTTATATTGCATTGTATAGCTTCACAGAAAAATAAAGATTGTAATTCTAGTACCATCCAATGGACAAATTTAAAAGAGCATAGCCTGTGAGTTTCTTGCCAGTTCTTCTTACAGAGCGGTGGCTCGGAACTGGCACTTAGATTCACTTACACTTAAATATTTTTTGTTTTTAAATTGTTTTGTTGCGTGTAAGTGAATCTAAGCTTCGTGATTTAGTGTAATAATATTTCGATTGTTTTTTTTTTCATTTTTAATTATGACGTTTTCAAGTACTATGTATGATAGTTTATGAAATAAATATTCTTTTTTACTTTTACTTTTATTAAGCAACGCTTGCACTATGAACGTCCGTAGAAACAAGCAGCAGAGAGCGGTAGTCTGCAATCCGAACCGGAACGTAAATTTGACTTAAATCCTATTATATTTCTCTTCTGCTGTTTTGAGTGGGGCCACATCACATCTTACGCCTGAAATAAATAACCTATCTCGATAATAAGCAAATCAATTTTTTATTCTAGTAAAGCGTCTCAATAACCAATCCTTGGATTAATTAAAATTAAATTAAAAATTAAAAATTCATTTATTCAAGTTTGGCTCAATAGAGCTCTTATGAATGTCATACTTATAAACTAACGCGCCTTACAGTCATACCTTGTCATATTTATAACGAAATACTTTTGGAATTATTAAAACCAAGATAAGCGTCTATTTAAGATTGGTTCAAATCTCCGATTGCTAATAGTTTATTTATTTAAAGTGTTGATGGGACGACAGATTTTTTTTTTCCGTTTATTTTATAAAATTTTGACAAATCTAAATGATCCTGTTGATCTTAAAGACAATAACGTATAATTCGAGGGTTCCGTGCTCAAACCCGATAAGTGACAAAATTTGCGTTTTTGGGCTTAAAACAGTACTTAAAAGAATTTATCGGTTAATTAAAAAAAATAAAACTTAAAAGGTTTCCTTATTGGATTATGACGTCCTCAGTTTTCAGTCTTCTTTTCTGAAATCGACTTATCTGATAATATCACAAGAAAAAGCGGCAGAAATTATATATCTGATGTTGTCACTTATCGGGTTTGAGCACGGAACCCTCGATATTTTATTTCATTACGCCGGTGCGTAATAAAACCTCAGTATACGGGATGCGGCTGTCCCGAATATAACTGTGCCCGGAATTGATAAAGTCTAGTCTGTCTAGCTGGAATATTGAATACATTATTGTCGAGTGACTGACCTCAGCCTGGTCATCGGGCGCCACGATTAGCACCATCCCGAGTCCGCAGTTGAAGGTCCGCAGCATTTCTTCATCGGATACTGACGCCACCTCTGCGATCCACGCGAATACCTGTTCACAGCATGACATATTATTATTTATTGTATCTTTTATTTTAGAACAAACGGACGATACACATACACACCAGCGCTGCTGTATTATTAGATGCAGCAGCATTATGCTGATGTATCGCCTTTTTGACAGGTAACATTACCTATGTTGTTGTTTTTATTATTGTAATTTTTTTTTTAAATATTTTTGTTTTTTTCTTTGTTCGTTTTTTCTTTGTAACTGTTTGATCTAATTTGTTTATGTAATGTTACTTTGTCAATAAAAAATATTCTTATTCTTATACATACATACATACATTTACGCCTGATTCCCCGAAAGGGTAGGCAGAGGCAAATTACACGCCCACACTTCGCCAAATGTGTTGTTTGTGCCACGTAATAGGTGGCGAGCCTATTACCATTGCTATTGTTAATCGACAAGTGCACCACTCGCAGGTGAGGTTGATTTGGGCTCCAAAGATTATGAAAAGCTCCCTATACTGCCGTCCTTTAGCCAGAAAGCCGCTAACTGTCAGAGGGTAATTTCTGAAATAAAAACTTTATTGCATTACAGCAGCGTTTAAATTCCAAAAACTGCTTATCGAACGTTAGACGCCTTTTAGCTAATGGACGGCAGTATATTCCATTGAGCATGTAGTAGTAATGGGAGGGAGGGTCTTTTTTTTTAATGTGACACGTCATAATGACTCCATCCTTTTTTTTTTGATCTCGGATGGAAAATCATCTAATGACCTTCTCCCGCTGTGGATGGAGCGGGAGGGTGTGTCAGACTTTTACTGATTAAAAACCATCCGTGTTCCTTCTTGTGCCTGCTACGTCCAGAGGCCGCGGTAACCCTTTCGGACAGTCCCGCAGCCCTAATGACTCCATCCTGCCTGATGATGAGCAGTCGATGCAGTCTAATAAGGAAATGAAAGCGCTTTGTAACGTGAAATAAGCATGGTATAAAGCGCATCCCCTCATGACGGCCTGCTAAAATGCCGTTTCACGCCCCGCTTAAAAGACCCGGGATCATAGGTGTACGGTGGTTCGCTTGCGGTTGTAAGCCGCCGCTCGCCACCCGTACAGTAAGAGGAAGGAGACGCTGATGCAGTCGCTATGCCCATTGTACAAGATGCGAGATGTAGACTTGTACAATAGGAAACAGCGAATTCCAGAGCTCAGTGGTGTCTCGGTTCGAGGGCTGCTAGTCTGCAAAGTATAAGGTTGCCTGTCCACTGAAGCGGAGCGAGGATGCGGAGCGGAGAAACGGACAATTATTAACCAATGAGATTCGCGGACAGAAAGAAGCGAAGATTTCATGCAATCCTATTGGTTAATATTTGTCCGTTTCTCCGCTCCGCATCCTCGCTCCGCTTCAGTGGACAGGCAGCCTAAGGATGGACGAAGGTCTCACCGGATGCACGTGCCAGCAGTGCGCGTCGAGGCGCGCGCGCACGGAGCTGGGGATGACGCGCGGCACGTTGTCGACGAGCCCGCCGCCCGTGACGTGCGCGATGGCCTTGACGCGCGCCGCGCGCACGGCCGGCAGCACGGCCTGCGCGTAGATGCGCGTCGGCTTTATCAGCTCCTCGCCTGACCGACCGAAACATTTGAAACTTCTTGGGGGGAAAGCGAACATCTACAACTCGAAGTACAGTCACATTCATATCTTTTATTTCCAATATTCCGCAATTCAAAACGAATTTGCGTAACTAATAATAATAATAAATATTTCAGACACTTACACCAATTATTTAGTCCCAATTTAAGTATCATTAAGAACTTGTGTTATGGATACTAAATAACGGATAAACATACATAAATACTTTTTTTTTTGTAAATATATACTTAATATACATATAAAAACACCCAGACCAGAACAAATATTCATATTTATACACACAAATATTTGTCCTGTGTGGGAATCGAACCCACGACCTCAGGAGTGGAATGCGGATATACTCGCCAACACGCCATATCGGTTGTAACTCGTAGTCCTATTGATATATGTATGTAGATATGTATGTTTATCCGTTATTTAGTATTTATAACACAAGTTCTTAATGATACTTATCTAGGAACTAAATAATTGGTGTAAGTGTCAGAAGTATTTATTTATAATTACTTTGATGTTACTTAAATACTGTATGTTTTACCTTGTGATTTAATAAAATAAAAACATTAATGAGTATTAACGGTGGATTACTAACCGTTAAGTGTTGGTAAATGAAACGAAATAGTGCAACATTACTTTTCAAATTCTCTCAAGGAGTCCATGTGAGATCTCAGTATAGTCCCAAATCTTTACTGAGGACTCAAGGGGTTTAGAAGAAGGGCATCTCGTTTTTCATTTACCATCTTTATCACCACTCATTCTCATTTACTATAATTTAAATGTTATTAATATATCTCTTACTTGACACTGGCTATATGTCCTAAACGAACAAGCCATTATTTATATTTTTTTTTAAACACTCTTCTATGAAGACGAACCTTTTAGGTGATGGCTATTAGGAAACTAGTTTTGGTGTTAAGCGAACAATGCAATAAACAAATTGAGAACCGTCTCACTGAAAACATGACGCTGTGCACTTGTCTATATGGTCTGCATAAAGTAGTTTCGCGTCACGACCCAACTAAGAAACTCGGCAAATTGAAAAAAAAATTCAAATCGCATTGTATACAATAAAAAGTGTTTTTTCTTAACTGTTGTGAAAGTAGACTAAAGGAATTTAAGATCATCGCCTATATTTTAAAAAAGAAAGAAGATATAAGAAAAGCTTTTCAAAGCATAAATCCCGTGGCATTTACTGAAAATTTTCCATGGCTGTATTTTTTTTATTTTGATGTAAAATAAAGTATTCATTCATTCATTCATTCATTCATTCATTCATGCATAGAAATATTATATCTCATCTCATGAACATACATATAGTATATGATACCCCCAACCTCCCCAATGTTAAGTTAAGTATTTAATTCAAGTTCAAGTAACAAAACCTTCTTTAAATTATCCAGAACCTAAAAACAACTATGCTTATTGTCATTGGCGTAAAGTGTTTCTGGCGTGTGATCTGATTCATCTCGCTGCTGACAGTGATAGTCCAAAGTATTAAGTCACAACTTAAACACGATAAAAATTAATCAAACTTATAATGATTTAGGTACCCAAAGTAAGTCCTTCCTTGCTGAAGGGAGCTTTGTCTTCAAGCGAGTACCCGTTCTTCTTCAGCAGCTTGTGGATTAAGCTGAACCCGTTGCTGTGAACGCCGTTTGATGGTAGACCAATGATTATGTCGCCAACCTGCCAACATTTTGTTTAACTATTTAGAAAGTAATAAAGAAAATAATTTATTTCGTGATACATGATACAGTGGTTAACAAAAATAAAAATTAATAGACACATGAAATGAAAATGAAAATTTATTTATTTCAACATCACACATCATAATAAGAAAAAAACAATACTAAGGACACGTACAGGTTGCATGATATCGAAAAAGGCCCCTGCTTAGTACACATGTGGCACCGAAAAGGCGGCGCTGGTCTTTCGTAGTATTCACAGATATTAAACCTTTATTAAGGTTTACCATGCACCGTGTGAAACGCTGTGTTCTCACCGTCCTCCATAGTATAATAGAGTAGTAGAAAACTACAATCGTGTGCACATGAAAAAAGATGTTATCCTACAATTTTAATAAGAAATGTTAGCTTCATCGGAGCTGTAGAAAACGAGATGATCGTGAACTTTAACGAAAACTTACTACGCATACACGACATTTTATGAGACTTTTAAGACGTTAAAATTTTGGTATACTCTTTAGATTTATAGTCAAAAGTCAAAAAAGTCAAAAATACTTTATTTCATAAACTATTTACATAGTACTTGAAAACGTCAAAATTATAAAAAAATAACAAAAACAAATAAAATATAACTATACTAAAATCACGAAGCTTAGATTCACTTGCAACCAAACAATTTAAAAAAACAAAAAATATTTAAGTGCAAGTGAATCTAAGTGCCAGTTCCGAGCCACCGCTCTGTAAGCACAAATTATACTTGACTAAGGGGAGTGTAGTGTCGTGTAGTAAAGTCTAGTGTGTGTACTGACCGTGATGTCATTGATCTTTGGCAGCACTTGAGCCCGCTCCACGACTCCCAGCGCGAACCCGGCCAGGTCGTAAGTCCCCGCCGCGTACATACCAGGCATCTCCGCCGTCTCGCCCCCTGGGACACAAACACACATACACATACACATACACTCACATCTGTGCCTGTGAACGTTCCATTTATGGAGGGTAGAGGTAAGGAGAATCATCTCTGTTTATAAACAAGTGTCCGTCGGACTTCTTGGCGGGAAAGTGAAGCGTCATGTCTGCAATTTTATTTTCTAAAATTTATGATATTTCTAACATTAATGTGTAATAACGGTGGATTATTAACCGTTAAGTTTTTGTGAACATACGTGAGTGTTGGTAAATCAAACAAAACAGTGCAACATCACTTTTCAAATTTTCTCTCAAGGAGTCCATGTGAGATCTCAGTATAGTCCCACATCTTTACTGAGGACTCAAGGGGCTTAGGGGAGGGTATCTCATTTACCATTTATCATCTTTATCACCACTCATTCTCATTTACTATGAATTATATATTATTAATATATCACTTACTTGACACTGGCTAGAAGCGCTGGACGCACGAAGCCATTATTCAAAAAAAAAGTGTCCGTCAAATAAGAGTGGTGGTACAAGAGCAGGTAGGTAAATTTGAAAGCGAATGCCGAACCTGAATCTTCCCAGCGCTCTTCACTCCGCTGAACTGCTGACTTCACCGCTATAAAAGAGGAGGTCCTCACCGATGAGCGCGGCGGAGGCCTGCCGGCAGCCCTCGGCGACCCCGGAGATGACGTTGCGCGCCACGGCCACGTCCAGCGCGCCGCACGCGAAGTAGTCCAGGAACGTCAGCGGCACGGCTCCGTTGCAGAGGATGTCGTTGACGCACATGGCCACCAGGTCGATGCCGATGGTGGCGTGCTGCTTGATCTGCTGCGCCACCTTCAGCTTCGTGCCCACGCCGTCTGTGGCCAGCACCAGCACCGGGTCCTGGGGAGAGAGAGTGACTTAACGCATGCGCGCGACGGTTTGCATCGCCCCCATCGCCATCAGCCCCCGTCGCACTTCGATTCAGACCCGAAAAGGTATTCCTGCGCATGAAACGATGTTCAACGAAACCGCCGCTAATGATATGAACTTACACACGTTAATCTCAATCCTATCACACTTTAAGGGAAGTAGTCCACGTCAACGAAACGATCAAAATTGTATATTCAATCCAAGTTTGGATCAATAAAGATCAATGATACTGTGGTGTTCCAACTGGAAGACGCCTTCTATCGTGCCTATCCACAAGACCAGAAGTAAATCGCGGTGTGAAAATTATAGACAATATTAAAAAAAAATTATGCATTTGTGTTGCTAAGGTATTTCTGAATCTGCATTAAATGGGCAAATTCGTCAAGGATGGGCAATGTCGTCGATACCGTCGACTTCTCAAAAGCATTTGACAGTATTAATCATTAAGTACTCTGTAACAAACTAGCTATTATTATCTTAATAAAAGAAGCCAACTTATTGCTCTGAAAGGCTTTAAATCGTTTTCTATAACGTTTCAATCTGGTGTTTCTCAAGGCTTTCATTTTGGTTCCTTATTTTATTTTTAGAAAACACCAAATTGAACAACTATTAACTCCTAAATATTCGTTAAAAAGCCTAAATATTCGTTGACCGTTTAGATTTGTGGTCTTGTACGTAACTCTAGAATATGCTTATGATATCTGGTCTCCCTACTACACTGTGCATTTAGATACATAGATGTATATTCGTAGAATGTCTCAGATAAAGGCTCTTAGAATACTTAGCCACAAATACGGTTTTGGTCGTAGCCTCGTTACTTAAGGTGAACGACTTAATAGATTTAAAGTAACATACCTTCTTGTCTACAGTCAGTCAATAACTCTCCTGGCGATATTCAATCTCCTTACATCATGGGTCAGCTAGATCTCGGTAGGAGGCGTAACTCCCGGTATACATAACACACTGTATTATTTTTTCAAGTATTACGATAAGTATAAATATTTTCGCTCCTTAACAAAACGGTGCTAAAATTGAACCCTGAGGGATTGCGTAAATTATATAAACTAAATTGATACCTTGAAGTCCTTCTCAACAGCCTTGAGATGAAAGCAGCCGCCGAATCCTCCCAGCCCACCCAGCACTCCAGCGCGGGATGTTGTCCTGTAAGCATATTATCATTCAATTGTTTTATTCTTTTACTGAAAACAATGGAAATGAAAACCTAATATTCGTGCCCAAAAATATAGTTGAATTCTTTCAGCACTGTGTATGTGAGTGTATTTATTAAATTTTATGGACTTATTGAGCATATATATTCTTTTAATTGCCTTCAATGCAAATTTTGACTTATTAGCATACTGTTGTTAACAATATACAAATTCAGGACTCTTTGTCTCAGGACAGGAGTTTTGTTATAGACCTTCTGACCTGATACAATAAGCCCGTTGATAGCCTGTTAGCGAATACACTTTTTTTCAAATATTATGGTACAATGCACTTGGTTTCGTATCCTTTGCTTTATTGTACTTTACAAGTTGCCCGAAAGAAATTGCTAAAAGGCCGCAAATTGTACATACATTTTAGAATATTATTTGAAATGCTTCCTCAGCCCAGGTACTTGAATCCCTCTGAATTTAATTTTATTGTACTAATATGTCATCTTTTTTTAACTTTTTTTATATACGTACTATAATTTTTTAATTTAATTATTCTTAAAAGAAATTGTTCATCTACCCGTCTGAAATATGGTTTTTATGTATTAATTAACACATAGTCTGAGGTGTAACTTAGTTTATAAATTTATTTAATTTGTTTTTACTTTGTTAGCGTATGCTGCAACTTGTTTTGGGTTTGAATAAATAAATTTAAAAAAAATTATAGTAAATTAATAAAGTGTTGTTTTATCACCGACCTGGCCAAAGGTTTGATGAGTGAGACGAGCGAGTCTCCAGCCTCGATGTCGACGCCACTATCCTTGTACGAGAGGGATTTCTTCGGCGGTTCCTGACCAGTCGCTTTGTACGGGGAAGTCAACGGTGCCATCGCTTCTTTGAAGTTATCTACTACCACTTGGTGACCACCTGTAAAGATGAACTAGTTATAAATATACTGTGAAAGTAATACCGTAATTCAACAACATGTCCCTGTATTTCTTATTAGTACTAAAAAAGAGGGTTTTTAATTTTATATTACCAAGTTGCAAAAGATGTCATCGCTTTTTTCAAGTTATCTTCTACAAAAAGTATTGGTTATACACATATCGCACCTTCGGTAATACAAGGGCATAATTGCAATAGCAACAATTTTACAGGAGAGCCATTTTAAGAATAAATAATTCTAACAGCAGGATGACATACACCTGCCTGCGCTTATCCGCACTGGGTACGCATGGTTAATTAAGACCAAAATTACTTTAAGCTTGGTCCGTGAATAGAGGCACGTGCCGAACCTTACCCTGTGTCCCTAAGGCCTCCACCTCCCCCACCAGCCGCAGCCCCCCCTCTATGGTGGTGCTGAGCTCTGCCACGTGCGCCGGGTCCACGATCAGCACCAGCCCCACGCCGCAGTTGAATGTGCGGAGCATCTCGAAGTCCGACACCAAGCCTGGATAACGTACAAAACAAACAAACAATACAATTAAAAAAAGAAACAGTTTATTCTTTTTTCTTTATTTTCAATAATGGCTTCGTGCGTCTAGCACATTTAGCCAGTGTCAAGTAAATGATATATTAATAATATATTATTCATAGTAAATGAGAATGAGTGATAAAGATGATAAATGGTAAATGAGATACCCTCCCCTAAGCCCCTTGAGTCCTCAGTAAAGATGTGGGACTATACTAAGATCTCACATGGACTTCTTGAGAGAAAATTTGAAAAGTGATGTTGCACTGTTTTGTTTGATTTACCAACACTCATGTATGTTCAAAAACACTTAACGGTTAATAATCCACCGTTATTACACATTAAAGTAAGAAATATCACAAATTTTAGAAAATAAAACAAAACTGCAGACATGACGCTTCACTTTCCCGCCAAGAAGTCTCAGTTTATTCTATTCTTAAAAAATTTAACTCACCAACAAAAGTGAGTGTTGGGAGGGGAAGACCACGTAAGACCTTCCATTACCAAATACAGAAAATTTTGGAGAAAGGGCAGGGCAAAAGTACCGTAAACCGACGGGCGTGTATGAGAAGGTTAATGAGTGTGAATGAAGCTAAAAGTGTGTGCCAAGATCGTAGCAAGTGGATGGATGGGATCTCTGCCTACCCCTACGGGAAAGAGGCGTGACATTATAGTTTATAGATCTAGTCCCAACAGAATCCTGAACATGTTAGTTAATTAGTTTGATGCACCAATTATTAGGCACTTTGAGTCTGTATTAGTGCATCAAAAGCCACGGCTATGATTTTGTGAAATTTTTGTTTATTTTTAAATTACTATTGTATTTACTAATACTAGTCTTTAAGTTGTGTAAATTACTAACAATTGGACCTTGTTGTCAAATAAATGAATTTAATTATTAATTATTATTATGTATGTATATAAGTGACAAATTCGTTCGCGAATACTTTTAGCTTGCTTATCTTTTAACTTTATATCATTACAATCTGGGGAAAAGAGGCGTCGGGATGAAACCTTCAGTACTTCACAAATCTTTAGCTTCCGTCCACCCCAGTATCTTTATAAATGTTGCGGGTGCCAGCTCAACGTCAATGGCAGGTGCTCGGCTCCTGCTCTTGATTTAATTGACGTTTACAAGTGCTTCGGAATGAAGCCAAGCTTGAATTAATGAAGTCGAATGAATATATTTAACCTGCAGACATGCGAAACTTGGTGGCTACAAAACTGACTCTCAACGTGGGCGGCAGTATTCAGGAAGCCACTTCCCGTGATGTGCGCAGTCGGTGATTTAGCGTTTATATTGAGGAACTGCTCCTGAATGTAAGTAAGTTAGAGAAAGTAGAAGATCCACAAACCTTTAGCCTGCAGCCAGCCGAAGATGGGTTTGATCTGGAACTTGGTAGCGTCGAGCCGGACCCTGACCGTGGGCGGCAGGATCCTGGGCACGTTGTCCAGCAGGCCGCCGCCGGTGATGTGCGCGAGTCCCTTGACGAGTTGCCGCCGCAGCGCCGGCAGGACTCCGCGCACGTAGATGCCGGTGGGTTCCAGGAACTCTTCCCCGTACGAGCGGTGCGACGTGCTAAATGGAGCTTTGTCCGTGTATCTGGGAAAACGGGTGACTATAAATTCACCGATTATGCTGTCCCGCTGGCCACTAAGGCTGGCTCTGGTTAATACAACGCACATTTTGGCCACAATAAACCTTCCAGTTGGTATGGTCTTAGGATAGACATAGGTAAGAACTTTTAGAAAATAGCAAGATTTTTCTTCTTCTTTAAAATACTCGTTATTTGTATGAAGACCATAATAATTCAAAAATAACGCTAACAAGAAAAGGATCTTATCACATAAGACTTCCGAAAGACATGAAATAATAAAATGTAAATGTTTTGTTTCCTGACAGTCCCTAGGCAGGTCTGTGAACTACATGATCTCCGCAAAAATGCAAGTTACAGAAAACACATGAATACTACTCACTTAGCTCCCGACTCTGCCATAATCTTCTGTACGAGACTGTACCCGTTGCTATGGACCCCAGTAGATGGCAGGGCAAGCACTTTGTCGCCCGGTTTGATTTCGGCAGTGCGAGGTAGCTGGCGAGACTTGTCCACCACTCCCACGGCGAAGCCAGCCAGATCGTATTTACCCACGTCATACATAGAGGGCATTTCGGCTGTCTCACCACCTGTTCACGGTATGGTTTTGGTATTAAGATTAAACTCTATGTGAGAATTAATGGGAAAAACGAAAGCGGTGTACGGTTAGTGGCAAGCGCTTATTCGAAGTGAGCACATACAGTATTAGGTTTTTTGTCTGGATTCAAAAGAGCCAACATTTTATAAAGCATTTTCCTATTGAATGTGAAACAGTCAAGCAATCGGAGCGTTAAATGCATTACGCACCAATTAGGAGAGCTCGAAAACGTTCGCCACCATAAAGGTTAAATGTGCTACTGGTGCCTGTCCCGACATTCGTGGTCGACAGTATTGTAAATAGCATCAGAAGTTTCCATAACAATAGGCGAAAGATTGTAAATTCTCACTACAGTGTGAAGGATTGAATTGTATGATCCATATTGTCTAAGTTTGGGGTAATTTCTTTGGAAGTGCGGCGTAAACGGTACGACCTTCTTTCTTTGCATAAGTTGCTTCATGCTACTGTTGACGCGCCTGATCTGCTTGCATCTTTAAACATCATCACTAGATACAAGTCGCGCAGTCCTAAAACTTTCGTAATGCGGGTCTAGTAAAACAATATGTCCTACTACAGCCCTCTGGTCAGAATGTGCCGTTTATATAATAAGGTAACGTGTGGTCGACATATTTGATCCAATTTTATGAAACCTAAATGTTTTTTCTGATATTGTTTTTTTTCTTATGTAGTATATTGTTTGTTATATTTTCAGTATTTGCCCGTTAGTATTAAATTGTTATATATTAAGCATTATTTTTTATTATTGTTAATATATAAGTCATGCTGTGTACACTAATTGTGGATTATTGTCTAGCCTTATTTTTTTATTAGTCTTAGTTATTTTTAATGATGATAATCTGTTCGCGTACCTAAATTTAATTAAATAAATATTGTGTGCACAGAAATAATGTGCCACCCGGTCAAGATTTCATGACGTGACTTGAATGGTTGTCCTTCCTTATATTGCCTCGGTAAGTGGGGAAGGGATATCTGTGAAGATAAAGACGATGATGCTGTGATACCTAAAAGCGCGGTGCCAGCCAGGATGCAGGCATCAGCGATCCCTCGCACGATGGTAGCGGCCAGTTCCACCTGCAGATGTCCACACGCCACATAGTCCAGGAAGGCGAAGGGCTCGGCGCCGGCACACAGGATATCGTTCACACACATCGCCACTAGGTCCTGCCCGATGGTGTCGTATTTGTTCATTATTTCGGCTATCTGGAATGTCGAACACACGTTAGAAGATAAGAATATCAACGTAGTTCGCAATAATGCATTAAGGAATTGGCAGTGAGCGGGACATGTAGCGAGAATAACTAATGGCCGTTGGAGTAAAAAAGTTTCAATGGCGGCCGGAAAACTAAGCGTGGACAGGCCCCACTACAAGATGATATATGACTTGTTAATTTATTATAAATGTAGCAGAAAGCTCAAAAAACGGGTTGCACATTAGTAAGATAAATATAAAATGTGAACGGTTGTAACTGGCTGACTAGGAGTAATTTTTATATTGTATTACTTATTATCTATATGCTGTAACTGTTTCTAGGCAATAAATAAATATTTAACAGCAGATTTGCTGAAAACAAAAAGTGTGAGAAAGTAGCGGCACGTTTGTAGACTGGTATAATAACGATGATTCTTTCCATGACGGTGATGGAAAGTGGCTGACTTTATGGGACACGTGCATGAGTGCATGAACATGAATATTTGTTCAGGGGGCCTACCGCCGAGTTCGATGGCAATCGATTATAAGGCAAAATGGATTTCGAATTAATTCTGTCGTACCGCCGAACTCATGGAAATCGAAACAAAATGGCGTTCTCCATTTACCTATTGGTCTGTCACGGACTGAAGGTCATGAATGAGAGGTGGCTGTCGGTAGATTCCCCGGTACGGATTAATGAACGCAAAACAAAGTTTGATCTAGATGGATTACCGGTAATCCATCGAATTCGGCGGTAGGCCCCCTGGTCTGGGTGTTTTCCTATGTATATTAGGTATGTATTTACAAAAGTACTTATGTATGTTTATCCGTTATTTAGTATCCATAACACAAGTTCTTAATGATACTTATCTTGGAACTAAATAATTGGTGTAATTGTCAGAAAATATTTATTTATTTATTTTATGGGACACGTACTTTCTACATCTCGTAGCAACCTTCCGTAAAGTAAAGTGTCGCTCCTAAATTTGGCATCAACAGATGAAATAAACACAGCTAAAATATGAATAATTTTTGAATAGAGACGGTTATGTTGTTTGTGGCTCGTATACCTTAAGCTTGGTGCCAACGCCGTCTGTGCCAAGCACGAGCACGGGGTCATCCAGCCGCGGCTGCATAGCGGAGAGCTGGAAGAGGCCGCTGAAGCAGCCGAGGCGGCCCAGCACGCCGCGCCGGTGCGTGGCCGTGGCTAGCGGCTCGATCTGGCGCACCAGGGCTGCCGCCGCCTCGATGTCCACGCCGCTTTGCAGGTACGATAGCCCGTTCAGTCTACCGATGACAACAACTCAAAAGCTGGACATCGCATCATGCATCTTATTCTATTTATTTAAACTTTATCGCACAAATTTAAATAAAATGTACAAAAGGCGAACTCAATGCTGCAAGGCATTCTCTACCAGTTAACCTTTGGGTTAAGCAGAAAATATGAAGCAGTACGAATAAGAAAACATATAAACTTACATAGAATTAAATATGTGTTATTAATAACTACATATACCTACCTATACACAAAATTAATAGTAATTATGATATGATGACTCCCCAGGAAAGTATTTTTTTATGCATCAATGAAATGTAAACGGTGTCTTGTATTACTCCGCAGTCAAACTGACAGCTATGTCTAGACTAGATAGTCAAGTAAACGATAATGACGAAAAAACAAATACGATACCTTAACACAGGATTAGTACAGGCGCGGTCCGCAGGGGGGCGGTCACATGAGACATGTCCACCCCCAAATAGAATGCGTGAAATGAAATTTTTATTAGGTCTGTAATTGTAAAGTCTGTAAGTATATTGGTTTCAGGAGCGCCTGGATTAGTACGATATATGATTATGGCCTCACTGCTGAGGATTGCATGCTCCTATGCTTGAAAACTTTATTTATCATTCAAGCTAACCCGGGGAACTTCGTACCGCCTAACAATTAATGAATGTCGTGTTACATATTACCTGAACGTAATGTATGACTTTATGAAGTTTTAATGAAACTTAAAGACCATGTTAAAAATATCTAAAACTGACGGGAGTGTATGAAAAAGTTAATGCATGTAAATTAAGATAAAAGTATGTACCAAAATCATATCAAGTGAAAAGATAGATGTGATCTCTGCCTAGCCCTTCTCTTACTCAATATTTTAATCAATTTCAGCACAAATGAGAGCTTCCATTTTAGGGAAGGGCTAATTTTAATACTCACTCAATGTTTATTAGTCTGAACTCTAACCAGCACAAAGATGTATGTTATCTTAGATACTACTACTTGTAAACTAGAATGAAAGTAGACTAACGAAAGTTTATGATGGCCAAGTGATTGGAAGTGTTGGGAGGGGTAGACCACGTAAAACCTTCCATGACCAAATTCTGAAAATTTTGGAGAAAGGGCAGGTCCATAGTACCCTTAACCGACGAGCGCATATGAGGAGGTTAATGAGTGTGAATGAAGCTAAAAGTGTGTGCCAAGATCGTAGCAAGTGGAAGGATGTGATTTCTGCCTACCCATACGGAAAAGAGGCGTGTCATTATGTATGTGTGTATGTATGTACTAGACTAGATGATTGAACGAAGTTATGCAGAATGGAACCAATTTTAAGAACTTTGTTTCTTAGAAAATTAGATAAACTATTAAAATTTTGTTAGTATCATAAAAACTTATCTGTATTGTTTAGTAGAAAAACGACATATTGCAATTTTTTTTGTTTGCATAAACCACTTTATACGTAACAATATTTAAGATAACATGACGGCAGACAAAGCCTTAACTGATTTTTCGGTTAATGCTTTGTCTGTGTGGCGTCCATTTTAAGTAACTAATAATAATTTGTAAAATAAAAAAAATCTAAAATTAAGAATAAATGAAGCACATTCTCACAACATACTACACAATTTTGATTGTTGTTACTTGCTGTTGGCCTACAATGAAATAATATAGTAATTTTTACAAGCATCTAGCTTACCCTAAATTGCAACCCTATGCAGAATCGGTAAGGTTGGCGTTTACATCGCAATAACAAAATATAGCTTGTATCTTTTGCTGTAATGTTGTTGGTACAAAGGGGGGATAAGATCTACTTATGTATAGTGGTCAGCAGTCTGTAGACGCACTCCAATACGAGAAACCCAAATAACCTTTCAAAAGTTTTTTAATCCATTTCTGCTGTTAAATCTTGACAGAACCATCCTATTTGCCAGAGCTCATTTCACAAATCAAGCGTATGCAACAGAAAGTTTTTATTGATACGCACATGGATAAGCGCTACCATCTCTTTCATTTTCATTTTGTTTGTAAAAAATTTACGAATCTAAATGAAATTATATTGTTTTTAAGATCAACAGAAAAACAATAAAGTGTATTTTATTTTATTAAGCTTTTGCTCTTGTAACTTCTAAAGGGCTAGGATGGACTCAAAAAAAAATTTTTAATACTAGTGTTTCGCTCGAAAATTAATCGACGTAAAATTCAATTCCGCAAATTATATCGCGCATCTTGTTTGACTTTAAATGTCATATTTATATCAGCTAATAATAAACCTAACAAAATAGTTCCATGCTTCAGCTTTAAAAATGAAAACTTTTTTCAAACTTAATATGTCCATTCTCAGACTCAAGACTATCTGTGTACCAAATTTTATTTCAATTGGTTTAGTAGTGTTGGCGTGAAGGAGAGACAGACAGATATAATTAATTCCACATTTATAATATTAAGTATGGATAGTACTATTCAGTTGTAGCTTACGCCTTAATCAATTAATAAATAAATTTGCATATAAAATATATGACTACAGACAAATGCTACTACAATGAAAATCATTTTTCAGATTTCAAAGCGGTAAATTGAACCGGCAGTTAAATTTAAATGATTTATTAGTATATTTATAACCACTGTAGGGAATACATTACATCATTCGTAATTTTTTTTTAGTTATGAGATGCATGAATGCAATATGAATTTTAGTCCTAGTTTATGTTAGGTTTTTTTAAGTTACTAAAACAAATGCGTAAGTTTGTCGCTATGAAATGTCAAACGATTTTGAATTTTGTCGATATTATAATTAATTACTGTGTAACAGACATGTAGCTGAAGCGTAAACACTACACAAACAAAACTAACGCGTACAGAAACCATGCAGGATGAGGAAATGAAATGCTTACAAACAAAGAATAATAAAGTTTATTTAAATGAAAAACAACCCAAAAACATTACATGATTCTTACCATAATGTCATATCCTTATACATCTCAAGGCAAGCTATAGATAAAGAAATAACATATTTAATAAAATGTATACATTAATATGTACTTGTAAATAATGGAATGTGTTTTGATATTATTAATTGTGAGACGACCATGCCCCCGTGTTATTTGCTGAAACAAATATATCATAGTATTTATATGTCAAAGGAAATTATATATCCTACTGTGTAAGACAAACCAGTATTACAGAAATATATAAAGTGGAAAATATAGTTAAAAGGGTGATTGTATATGAAACACATGCTCCAATGAGTAATCTTGATACCAAATAATAGATGATATCAAATGTGACTGAAACTGCTGTCCATTTATGTTAAAGCCAACCAAAAGAAAATTAGAAATTTGTATGCATTTCATTGAGATTTGGTAAATTTACTTAGAACTACTAACTTGGAAAATATGCGCACGATTGCAATCTAGTGTTTCAAATGTTTGAAAAGGCCTATATTATCGTATGCATTATTAACCTTACCATTCAATTGATGACTTATTTGGCGTGCCGTGCCTGCTTGTAATCAGGTTTAAGTGGGATAAGATCTCATAAGCTACCACCATCATGCACCTTCCATAATATTTAGATACAGGAACGTAGTTGATCAAAATCAGTGTATAGGCCTTTCCGATGTTTAGTACACATAATTAAAACAAGTATTAGGATTGGGACTAGATTGAATGGGATAGCAGAGGGGCATTGCGCTTTTGGGTAGTCGACAACTGTAAATAAGGCCTCCCAATGCTTATCTACCCCTCGCTTATACCCACTTGGAGATTTTATTATGTGGCATGTCCTTACGGTAATTAATTATATTATTATGACTTCTGCTCCTGTAGAGCTGAAGGTTAGACGTGTGACTTTCTTGCGGTAATAAGCTGTCGCGTAACCAAATTAAAGTTTATTTAAAGTAAATTTTATTTTTAATCTTGTGACTGCAGAACACAGGTTTTTGTAGACTTGTCAAACTGTTTTACTACTAAGTACATTTCCTTGTAAATGGCGGGAGAAAAAACTAACATTGACGGTTTTCTTGCCCGTTCTTTTAAGATCAAGCTCCCGCCCGCAGAGATTGGGCGCCCTAGTTTTTAAGTTTTGACGTTCATTAAAGATCTTTTGAGCCAAACTTGAATAAATGATTTTGATTTTTTTTTAAATTTTTTGAAAGCTTTCTCCGTCCCCACACACTCGAAGAAGTCCTGCAGCGTCACGTTGTTGGGGTAAAGAATCCTTGAGCACTGTAAGGTTTTTATAACTGGGCACTTACTTGGCAAAGGCGCGATGTTATTGCAGTATTTATTTTTGCATTCATCCCACGGACATAGGGATCATCCATAAATTACCTCACACGAATTTCGTAAACTTTTGACCCCCCCTTCGTCCATGTCACAGCTGGTCACACTTGTGAGACTCCCTCCTCCTTAGTGTGATGTCACATATTTCGCAATTGTACAGCAAGAAATGATTACATTAAAACAGCAGTTCCAAAATGTTTATAGAACCTGGATTTTGAAATGTCGCGTCACGAAATTTAGGATCCCTTCCATCTCCTTGTCACACCATGTCACTCTTCGTTAACCCCCTCCCATAAATGTGTGACGTAATTTATGGATCACCCCATATCAACCTGTTGGTAGAAACCCTCACTTTGAACACACTTTCCCTGATTAGACACTCACTTTGAAAAAGGGAAGGATGCGCGATGTCGATTCCCTGTTAGATCAGTTCAGTGCTACTCACTTGGAGAAGGCCCGATGCGCGATGTCCTTGCGATAGTGCGCGCCGGGGAAGTCCAGCGCGGCCGCGGCGGCGGTGGCGGCGGCCGCGGCGGCCCGCAGCGAGGAGGCCTGGGCAGCCAGCAGCAGCACGCGGCCTCCCCACGACACCAGCGAGCCGTTAGCTCCCCGCGCTACGCCGCTGTGGAACACCACCAGACCCGGCGTCGCCTGCACCTGCGACAGACCTACCCACCACCACTTATTAGAATAGAATAGAATTTATTAATTTGTTAAACATAGGTATTTTACATTCTGCGGGACTGCCGAAAGGGTTACCGCGGCCTCTGGACGTAGCAGGCACAAGAAGGAACATGGATGGTTTTTAGTCAGTAAAAGTCTGACACACCCTCCCGCTCCACCCACAGCGGGAGAAGGTCATTAGATGATTTTCCATCCGAAAAAGAAAAAAAAAAAAAAAAAAAAAAAAAAAAGGTATTTTACATTAAGGTGTTGCATACTAAATATGTGCGCTATGTTTTGTCGTTGAGACATACAAACATTAACAAATAATATTAGACGAATAATGTATTATAATTAAAATTACAGTAAAGTCTTATCATCTAGGAACTCATCTACTTGGTAGTAACATTTTTCAAGTAGTATTTTAATTTTAAAAAAATTTAATTCATGCAAGGTCATGCTTTTTATTACATTAGGTATTTTGTTGTAAATTTGTGAAGCAGTGCCAAAGAAACTTTTTTTTACTAAAGCAGTATTACATATTACATTACATAATCGGTTCTTATATAGTGTACGTGTTGGATTTTTATCTATATATATTCTATATTCGACTAACAAATCATCAAGTATTCGTCATCTCAGCCACTACAAGTCCGCTGCAAAATATAGGCCTTCTCAATTATGGAGCTAAATACTGAGCAGCTAAGCGCAAAAGCGGTATCACAAAAAGATGAAAATTCTAAATCAATTACATGTCACATGGAAACAGGTTGTTACAAATATGAATAGATACAATGTGACGCCCTGTGAGGGCATAGCAACATAAAAAAAGGACCTACAAAGTGCCTGCGTCCTAGGTGAATTATAAAAATTAAGACATTAACAATAACAATAGATTAATTGATTTTATCATTAAAAAAATCCTGTATATTATAATAGAATTTTCTAATTAAGAATGTAAAGCTAATGTTTATAGCATCGGATAGCTTAAAAAAGACACATGACACGGACTTTTTTGATATTTTGCCTTAAAAATTTTTTTGAAGCTAACTTTCCCTGCTTCAAGCTTGTTTAAAAGACGCGTCTTTACTCGCCATGGCCACACCAACCAGAAGGCTCAGTATGGTCGAAATGCTTTGAGAGATGCCCGCGTGGCACTCACTTCTGCTATTGCGGACGATACTTAGTCCAACGGGTCATTTAAGTATTCATCTAAACCATTTAAAGTCAACTGCTGAACATCAACATTTACGTCCTAACAAACTATAAGCAAACTTCATAATTATGTGGTTTTTTTTTTTAATATTTCTGTTCTTGTTGTGTATTTTTATTAATTTGATTTTTCTGTCTATATTGTATATTTCTGCATGTGTGTGTTTGTGATTCAAATAAATTATTATCTTATCTTATCCTAGTAGTTTCAACAAACGAATTCAATGACAGAGATCTCTAAATAAAACTTATTAATTAATAAGAGGTGGTAGTGGCTAGTCCGTCGCCCATATGAAACTGCACGAGATCCTTGAAAAACAAATGTATGAAGAAAATGGGTGCTTACCGCTGATGACGCAGCCTTTGGTGGAAGTTTCAGGATACCCTTTGGATGCTATCACGACCCCAACAGCAGACATTTTCGTGTTCCATGACACCTGGAGCTTGTTCAGAGTGCCGTCAACGCATGCCTGCAAAGACAACAAAGATATTTGTGAAAAAAAAATTAAACTAGCAATAGTCAAGGATTCAGTACAACAGATGCCTGTGTTTAAAAATATCGATACCTAATTCGCAAACCTGCTAACTCAGTATGAACAACTTTTTCAGGAGTCACTAATTAAAGATTTTTTTTGTTGTATATGAATTATGAAAAAAAAAATCGGTATTGTGAATGAAAGAAATAATTGTGATTATTTCGAAGGCATTTTTTACCGATTACAGATTATACCGAATCGCTGTGCCTAACCATTTGATACGAAAAAGTATTTTTAAGTACTTACAGTGAATGTTAGCTGCCCATGTTCATGAACTGCACAGTTTCATATTGAAACGATATTAATAGATATTCAAGATAGACAATTGTTCGAAATGAAGCCTTTCATTCCGAACAATTGTAAACATAATTCAATAAACTGTAAATGTAAATTGAAATATAAAAATATCGCTTTATTTCAAAAGTTATTTTGTTTGTAACTTAAATTTATCTGCGAGTTCTACATATTATGGAAATTTTGGAGACACATGATTTTAGCAGTGGACTTTATGAGGCATATCATTCCCATCGACAGCCCGAGAACGTCCACAGCTAAATATAGACCTCCCCATAAACGTCCAATAAGACCTATTGCAGGCGACCTGTGTCTATGGTGATCCTGCTACTTTTATTTGGTCGCCCGTCCATCTTACAGGTGGAAATCCCAAGCTACGTTTCCTAGCAAAGGAAATAAAATAAAATATACTTTTCTCAAGATTTGTCAGTCTGTCTGTCCCTCTTATCGGGGGGATCTGTCCGTCAGCCTGTCGTGATTCTAAAGGAGGATGGGGATTGTCCGTCAGTCAGTCAATCAGTCTGTCGGTGACTCTAACGAGGCTTCCAAAAGGCAACGAGATTGAGAAGAATGCCTCAAGAAACTCATCTCGGCTTTTTTCAAATTATGTCTTAAGATCTAATACAATTGACGAAATAAAATATTAAGATTACCGCTGTTCTTAAAACTAACAAAATCTAGTATCTAAACATGATACATATCTTAAGAAAGAAAGAAGCAATTCATGTCACTTCCAGGCAGACTTGTCGTTCATAAAATCTTTCACACTATAATAAGCCTTCTGGCACAATTTACTCTTTATGTAATCTTTAAATTTATTTATTGATAAATTTGCCACATCATCTGGCAGCGTATTGTACATGCGAATACTGTTCCCCGCAAAAGAATTTGTAACTTTATCGAGCCTATACTTGGGCATAGCCAGTTTATTCTTATTTCTTAAGTTAAAATTATGTCTTTCACTATTTTTACTCAATCAAAAAGGATCTCCTATCTCCGGAACTTTTCTGGCCCTTCTCCATGTTATGCCCCCTACCACTTCAGCATCAAGTCATATAGTTGCATATGTTTTTTTTATTTTTTTTATTCATAAGTACAATGAGCATAGTTAATGGATACGTTTGGCATCTAGCTGGCATGGACTTACATTCATAATAGCGTATAAGTCGGACTCCAGCAGAGTCATGAGGACTTGCGTCTCGGGGTCACCGAAACGGCAGTTGAACTCCAGAGTGATCGGCCCGGATTTGGTGATCATCAGCCCAGCGTACAGAACTCCTGTAAAAGTAAAATAGGACAATATATATAAAATCTCACTAAAGGACTAGAACATGCATTTTATTACACACATTCACGCCTGTTTTCCCGAAGGAGTAGGCAGAAGCAATAAATAAGAAAATAAGTATTTTTTTTAAATACAGAAATAAGAGGATTAACTTTTGAAGATGAATCCACTGGTGTTCAATTCAATTAAAATCAAATAATTAGTTATATTTCTCAAGATAATAAATAATAATAATAAAAAATAAATATTTTCTGACAATTCTGACAACACTAATTATTTAGTATTATTTAGTAAGAAGATGCATGAAGAGGCACTGGGTGGGCCCGCAAAGAGCAGGAATATAGCGCATCAGACAATCTTACTTTCTGCGTTCATATTTGGGTCCCATTCCGTTTGAAACCCGGCAAATATAAGAAATAAATATAGTTATAATTCGCTGAAGCAATTATTATTATTATTCCTATTTCTGGACCATTAAATAAAATTTGAACAAAATCGCTATCGTTTCTGTAATTTTCCGATTATGTTTATTTCATCTTTTTATCTTAGCCGAGACTCTTACAACATGTAAATAAGCCACGCAATTTTTAAAAGGAATTACTTATTTCGCTATACTTACTCTTTGCCTAAACGAACCGTCGACATATTACAAAGGCAATAAGGTTGGAATTGGTGTGTTTACTGTAGTATAGACTTGTGTTTATGTGTATTTATCAGTCGTTATCGGGTGATTTAATAATTGTGGTGGGCAGTGAAGATCACAAACAATGCCAGGTCACGGGGAGCGAAGACGTAGCGCGGAGGCCACGACGTGACGTAATAACTCCTCAAATTGATACACTTGTTGTTACAGATAGTACTCAACTTACTTGCTGCTGCTAATTAAACGATACTGACCTCTCATTTAATAATAACTAAGCAAGCTTGTCCTTTGGTTTTGTTTGCATTTTCGTGAAAAAAGTTGTACAAAGTAAGAAAACCCTTTAGAAGAAGATAAAATGTATTCCTGCTGAAAACGTCTGAGATTCCCACACAAGACAAATATTTTAGGCCATGGACATTACTATTAATCCAGATCCGGGTAATGGGTATTCATTTTTGTTATTGTATTAATATATCCAATATTAGATGATATAGAAACCCGTGAGTGACATACAGTCAAATTATAATTAGATTGATAGGATAAGGAATGAAGTGATAAGGGTTGAAGCTGGTGTAAAAGAAGATATAGTGACAAGAATTGAGAAAGGTGGTTAGATGGTTTGGTCATGTTGAGAGGATGAATAATAGTAGACTAACAAAAGTGATTTATGATGGACAAGTGGTTGGAAGTGTTGGGAGGGGAAGACCTCGTAAGACCTTCCATGACCAAATATAAAAAAATATTTAGAGAAAGGGCAGGTCAAAAGTACCCTAAACCGACGGGCGTGTATAAGGAGGTTAGTGAGTGTGAATGAAACTAAAAGTGTGTGCCAAGATCGTAGCAAGTGGAAGGATGTGATCTCTGTTTCTCTACGGGAAAGAGGCGTGACATTATGTATGTATGTATAATTAGACGCAAGTATGTCCCATCTATTTTGATGACTGTGTATCATCATATCAGCCTTATAAAGTCCACTGCTGAACATTAGCCTCCCCAATAGATTACATTCTTGGGGGGAAACTGCTCGTAATCACCACGCTGCGGGCGGGTTGATGATCGCAGTTCCAGCCAGTACGCAGGATGACGCCACTGCCCATCATTCGGTAGGATTTCTTTTCGTGGACTCTTACGACTCACCATGAGATGAGACGGTGTGGCACCACTATTCTAGGCCGGTACCTCACGACATTATGTGTATAATTGTGATTTTTTCAATTACACTGATTTAGTACCCAGATGGCATACTTTTTAACCTATTAACGTCAAATAACTTTAGTTTAATTCAAGCAATGCTTTTAAACCTGAGAAGCCGCGGGATCAATTAGTTGACAATAAAATGAACTGAAGCATGAAAATTGTTTTACTGAGAATTAGTAAGACAATAAAATGAACTGAAGCATGAAAATTGTTTTACTGAAAATTCGTATTACAATAAAATGAACTGAAGCATGAAAACTGTTTTACTGAGAATTCGTATGACAATAAAATGAACTGAAGCATGAAGACTGTTTTACTGAGAATTCGTATTACAATAAAATGAACTGAAGCATGAAAATTGTTCTACTGAGAACTTGTATGACAATAAAATGAACTGAAGCATGAAAACTGTTTTACTGAGAATTTGTATAACAATAAAATGAACTGAAGCATGAAAATTGTTCTACTGAGAACTTGTATGACAATAATATTAACTGAAGCATGAAAATTGTTTTACTGGGAATTAGAATTAGTATTTATATTAGAGATAATAGAATTAGAATTTGTTATTTTATATAACGCACTAATAATAACCCAATTGCAAATATCTAAACGAAAACAAGATCGAACAAATATTATTAAATAGGTACAAAGACCCACTCATATCACAAGTCAGATGAAATCAATCTTTAACAACTGCAATGTGAATCTTATTGGCATTTACGACAAGATCAACATCATGTATATCTATGCATAAGCTGTTGCTTTGGGGTCATCCTCCTGTAATATTTTTACACATGTTAGCAAGGCCGGATCAGCCATGATAGGACCTGTAGGCAATACACTTCTCGGACCCCATTACAAAGTGTGTGGCTAATATTATCATGAAGTTTGTCAAGCCGATGCAGAGTCCCTAGGCGGTAGCATATTTTCCCTATTGCTTTACAAGCTTTGCGTGTAGGTGACATTACCAAATAGTATTTGTCATCTGCTTTAATTCAGGAGCCTTTGCGTTAAGCAGACGATGCAACACAAGCTAACACACATGTCAACTTGCATCAGTGCCAAGGGATGTAGTGAGTATGGGTATCTGCTAGGGTATGAGTTGGAAGAGAATTCCAATAAGTAACCGACAGACTGACAAATCTTGAGAAAAAAACCACAACAGACAGATAAACTGACAAACCTTGACAAATTCTGACAAAGAATCCATTTGCTTTTATTTTCTGTTTATAGTACCGCTCATATCTCTTTCATTGTTGTTAAGAAGAAAAATTATGGAATTTTCATTTTGTGTATAAAAATTTAACGAATCTAATTGATTCTGTTGATCTTAAAGACAATAAAGTATATTTTATTTTACTCAAAATGGGATACAATATAGGCGTGAGATTATGTATGTTTGTGAGATTACGAAGACATAAAGAAAGGCGCACATGATGATTTTGATAACTAAACTGTTTACAAAAGACAGCACGCGTGGTTCCAGAAAAGATGAGATAAAACACTTATCTCATGAAAGCGTGTGCAAAAGGGCAGACTGTTTATAAAATTATAAACGACATAATATATCTGTGAGACCTGTAATAGTCTGCATTTTATAAACATTAATTAAAGTAGATATAACCGGTCATTCTTGCCTTATAAGCATGTGTCGTTTATCACGGATAAACTTAATGTGCAGACGGACATCTATGCAATAATTAAACCATATGTTCTTATCTTCAGTAGTTTATTCTAGGTGTAATGAAAATTATTATTGGCAAGGGTGAAGTTGGGGTTCTATACACAATAACTAAAGTACAAAGTTCGTATAAGGTCTTCTCGAATTATACAATACAATCCGGAGCTATTGACTAACAACAAGATGGCTTTGTAGGAAGAGAATAGAAAATATTTAATCGCAATTGGGTTCCATTTTAATTAAACATCAGGAGATATCAAGTGCTTGCCGAGTTAAAAAATAAACTGAGGGCCTACTCTCTAATTTAACGAAAACGAAACTTCATAATATCTATCTCTTTTACTCTCTAGGTATATCATTATCGAATAAAAGGGATAGGTGTAACGAAGTTTCGTTTTCGGTGAATTAGAGCAAGCTCTCTGATTTCAGACGAGTTGCAATCTTCAAACGAACGATCGATTCACATCACAGTAAAAGAAAGCCATTTTGAGAGGGCACGGTCGTAAAAACCACTCATTCTGCATACTCGAGCAGACATCAGAAAATCACGGGGTCTCTTCTAAGCTCCAAAAACCTAAATTTTCGCCAGATATTGAGGTCATAGATGACAGAAGCAACAGCAATGTATACTTTAAATATGCAAGACAATAATAAAGTCGAAATCAATGAGCGTATATATTAATTGACAACCCGAAAGACACATCGTGTCGTAAACAAGTTTATAATGATTGCCCAATTGAGTTCCCGAAGGAATTAGCATAGCTTCTTTATCGTAGAGTTATTTGTAAGAAGCTGTGTTCCTAAGTACAAATATTTTAATCAGGCTCAATAAATATTCCATAAAACTGTAGACAGAAGCTTAAGTGGAACGAAGCGAGTTGGTTTAATTCTTCTGCTATGGCGCAAGTCCGACCATATTTTTTCTGTTTATGATATTTAAGGGAACAAATTGTAGTAATTGAAATCTATTCAACAAAATATAAGTAGCTTCTGTTTATTTAACTGTTGTTTTATGGAATACTGGAAACTACCATTAACTGCTGTTGACAATAGTACCATATTTGACCGATATGACGTGGTGGCGAGTATACCCGCACACCACTCCTGAGGCCGTGGGTTCGACTCCCACACAGGACAAATATTTGTGTGTATTAAATATGAATATTTGTTCTGGTCTGGGTGTTTTCCTATGTATATTCAGTATGTATTTACAAAAAAGAAGTATTTATGTATGTTTATCCGTTATTTAGTATTCATAACACAAGTTCTTAATGATACTTATCTTGGATCTAAATAATTGTTGTAAGTGTCAGAAATATTTATTATATTATTTTATTATTATTTTGTCTCCGTTACGCAAAAGTACTATCTCCACAAATTCGTCGGTCAGAGCCAAGTTCAAGTGTACAAAATGATAATGACATCACATTCATCGATCACGTGGGACCACAGACGTTATTTTGTTGCCAAGGCAAAAAATATACATACTAGTAGTAGTAAGATTGCCAACATTTCTTTCATCACCAATCGCATTTTTTTCACGAATGTAGAACGCATTCTTTATAAAAAGAAATAGTACAGAAGTACCGTCAGAGTTACCTAGATTATAATAAGGTTAGTTTAACTTAATATATATCTAATTGCAATGACCTGAAACTTATTTTCTTTATCAGACTGCTAAGAAAATTCCTGAACGTAGAGAGATAGATCGTAATCTCGATAATTATAAGAACAAAAAAATAAAAAACTACTGACATTTCCATAAATAAATAATCTGAAGAAGTATATTCAGCACTAGGACATTAATGGGCTGAGCTGACGATGACTGGACGCCACTTTCGAGTTAGAAATTACTAGGTGCAAAGACTTACCGACGTAATGAATGCCGTCTGACTTCATTCCATCGATGGCCCGCTGCAGTACTTGGTCCTTGACATCAGCCAGTTGATCGGCAGTTATCAATGGACAAGGACAGTACGCCCCCATTCCGCCGGTGTTGGGGCCTGTGTCGCCGTCTCCCACTCTTTTGTGGTCTTGGGTTGGCAACATTACTGAAACTGTGTGGCCATCAGTGAAAGCTAAAACCTAAAGAAAAAAAATAGTAGTTTTCAAAAATGTTATTGCTTCTTAATGATTAGCTTATTGGACCATTAGCTCAGTTCCATGTTACTTCCCATACTGTGGTGGAAAGTTCCCTTAGTGCTACTTAACTAGCTTCAGTTACGTTCCAAGCGATTTCTCTTAATGTCCTGGAGGAAGGGAGAGCCTTGTCATGTCACATAATGTCACGCCTCTTTCCCGTAGGGGTAGGCAGAGATCACATCCTTCCACTTGCACCATCTTAGCACAAAATAATTTGAATTTTGAATTAATTGTTTATACAAACTTCTTGCAAGACTTGACGTGATCTTTCTTAACGACCAATTTTTCAGATTAGTAACAAAGTCGAAAGTTGTGAGTTATTTTAGATCGAATAAGGTTGACATAGTATTTACTAATTCTGGACTAATTAATTCTGATGTCGCTAAAAAATAGTACGAAGAAATATAAAACGCTCGAGAAAGATAAAGGCAGGTTGCTATTTATTCCGCAGCCAATAGTACTATAGATGAGCAAGATAAAATTGCGCATCGAGAAAAGTTTTAATAAATTATTAGAAGGGAAGGGTATTCACGGGCAACTTTTTCTTTATCAAACACCATCGATGCTTATGAAACTAATAAAAAGTCTAAATAATAAGATAAATGTTATTTGTAAATATTTGTTTCAAAATAGTTATCTTATCTGGGACCCAAATGGACGTAAAACACCCTATTGGCTGATCCATGTTGTCGGCGAGCGTGACCTCAGATATCAAACAAATATGTTATAAGCATCACTTATATGTAATATTGGCGTTACGGAGTAATAATAGTGCTAGTACTAAAAACTGATGGTGATGAAGACACACGAACGGTTTCCATTCCAAGGACTGCCCCCTGTGGGCTTTACTTTACTTCGGTAATCACTTCCGACTACCTAGTAACGCGAAGATAGTGTTTGCAACCTAGATTAGTTACATTGTTCTCTCAATATATTAAATGTTTTCACTTTCAAACAATTTTAATTGCTATTGACATCAATACACAATGCGTACTTATGATCTTAATCTATATAATTTAACGTCATTCCTGTAATACGCAATTGTGAAGTGAAGATCACAATAAGTAGAATATTCTAGAAGACGGAAAATGCCAAAATGTTTTTGGTTTTTCTTAAGCCAATTTTTTCAATAATTTTATTCGAGAAACTACTAGTGATTTTTCAGAAAAATTTCATATTTTTTTGTCATTATTTCTGGAATTATGGTACTATATTATATTGGTTGTGTTGGTACCTACAATAATGTATGAAAGCGAATGTTGGTTATGGCAGAAGAAACATGAAAGTAAGATTGATGCAGTAGAGATGAGAGCACTTAGAAGTATTCTAGGTGTGAAATTGGGTGATAGGATTAGGAATGAAGTGATAAGGGTCGATGCTGGTGTAAAAGAAGATATAGTGACAAGAATTGAGAAAGGTATGCTTAGATGATTAATGAAAGTAGACTAGCGAAAATGATTCATGATGGACAAGTGATTGGAAGTGTTGGGAGGGGAAGACCACGTAAGACCACTTGAAATCTTGACCAGAGAGACCAGAAGAGATGACCACTTTCAGAAATTTTTAGAGAAAGGGCAGGTCAAAAGTACCCTAAACCGACTTGCGTGTATGTGGAGGTTAATGAGTGTGAGTGAAGCTAAAAGTGTGTGCCAAGATCGTAGCAAGTGGAATGATGTGATCTCTGCCTACCCCTACGGGAAAGAGGCGTGACATTATGTGTGTATACTATATTACCTATCTACTTATATTAAGAGAAAATATGAGATTAAGTGTAAGTAATTATTTAAAAAATAATGGCGTAATAGCGTAAATCTATATTTATACATTTATAATTTTTTTTAACTCTACTTTATTATTGTATTATCATCCATCTATGGCATGTGTATTGTGCAGTAAATCCTAATAACAATTACGGGGTCCGTTTATTACGATAAAAATATATCACATCGCACACAATTTTCGTACAAGATTTTTGGCCCATTCTCTAGAAGATAACAATTACACGGCACGTAAACAAAATTGTATTAAACAATTTAAGTACAGCAATCGGCCTCTATCCATCAGAACCATTGAACAAGCTTGGGAAGGAGCAAGTAAACTTGCATGTGTGCTTGGTAATTAAAATCGTTTTCAATGAATTGACACTACTTACAGACACTTCATCTCCATCCAGCAACTCCTCGACCACGACAACTTTACCCGCAGAACCAAACTTGGAGTCGGTGAGCATGTTATCGACTGCCTCATAGGCCTCTTCTTTCGTCGATGCCACCACCACGCCCTTGCCGGCAGCCAGACCTGCCGCTTTCACCACAAGTGCGGGATATGGCGCTCTGATTTAAACAGATACATAGATAAACATTATGAAATGAACAAAACCAATCTTAGTAAAAAAGCACAAGAATTTAACTTACGTTTTAATAAATTCTTTAGCTGCAGCAGCATCTGAGAAGGACTTGTGTCTAGCAGTTGGTATCTGATATTTATTCATGAACGTCTTAGCATAGTCCTTGTCGGCTTCTATTTTAGCGCCAGCTTTGGTAGGCCCGAAGCATCTAACACCTCGTGCTGTCAGCTCGTCCACTATGCCATCTGCAAGTGGATCTTCTGGTCCAACTACTACTAGGTGTATTTCCTGTTCTTTGCACCATTTTGCGAGTGCCTGGAGAAGATTTATTTACAGTGAAATGTTAATTGAATAAAATTTCGTTCAGTCAATATAGAAAGACAAATAGTACGAATTTTTTTGGAAACATTCAGAGGCATTTGATTATGTAGACAACAATTTTTATTAGCACAATCAAAAGAGATGTTAGCAAATCATACTCGAGTAAAAAAAAGTTAGCTTTTATAAAAAGGTGTAAATTTCTGAATAAGTATTACAAATGGGAATTCCTTAAGGGTCAATGTTAGGCCATTTATTATTTTTGATATTATAACATTTCTTCCTGACTTTTTATGCTATTAGATACTTTGAGTGAGTGTGGAGCAGCGATAGCTCATAACCCATAGACTAATTCAGAGGGTCTCCGGTTCTAACCCTGGTGGCACTGGTTCTAACCTATGATTTTTCGAAGTCATTTGCGTAAATATTGCTTCCTCCATTCTCGGAATGCACGTTAAGCCGATGGTCCCTGCTGTCATGAATATTTATGGCAGACGTTATTTAGCACTTGGGGCTCTCTAATACCCTTACAGCTGGTTTACTATAAATGATGTTTCCCTTTGGATTGTAGAGGTAAGTCAACAGTCACTACATGTAATAATTGAATTCAGTCAAATCTAGTAGGACCAGTGAGCAGACCCTGCGCCCTAAGCTGAAGTTTAGAGCATTACTGTGTTATGTAAATCTTGGCAAGAAACATTCTCAGTAGCAATTGTCACAGTGTAATATTTCAATGATTTTCGAACTTCAAATGAAATTGAATTGAAATTTGAATTGAATTGAAATAACACACTAGCCATTTACCTCAATTGAATCAATAGAACAATTTAAGAACAGCCTTATATGTATATGTGGTTCTTTAATAATAATTAGGACTTTATTTTAAAGGACATTTCTAGAGCAGTTTATCCGCTTTGATGTTTACAATGTCTTTCAGCCTTGTGAGAAGTACTATCGAATATGGTTGTCCTATTTGGTCTCCCTAATATAAAGTTCATGCTGCAAGTCAAGTCTCAAGCACCATTCCAGATTGTAACAATCTGGAATGGTGCTTGAGACACCTATTGTACAACTGGAACCTTGGTCAGTCTATTGGGGATTATAATCAAAGGTTTGGCGTCATTTCTTTGGAAGCCCGGCGAAAACAGTATAATCTTCTATATTTTTATAATTTACTTCATGCAACTGTTGACGGGCCTGATTTGCTTGCATCTTTGAACATCAACACTAGATACAAGTCGCACAGTCCTAATACCTACGTAATGAAGGTTTATAAAAACAATACGTCCTGCAACAGCCCACTGTCAATATGTTTGTAAAATCAAGTACATAAGGTAGAAAAACATTGATATCTTCAATGCCAATTTTGCGCAGTACAAAAGTTGACATCTAACTTTTTCACAGACCAAGCATTCTCCTCCCATGAATTTTGATCTTGTTTTGTTTCATGGTATATTAAAGTATTTAATTGTTAAATATTAAACACAATTTTTATTATTGTTAATTTTAAGTCATGCTGTGTACTCTAATTATTATTGTGAATTATTGTCTACACTTACATATTTTTTTACTTGTCTATCTTAATTAAATTTTAACGATGATAATCTATCTGTATGCCTAAATATAAATAAATAAAAAGCCAAAATGAGATTGCTGCAACACTTTAAAATTGTATTTTCGAAAAAGATCTACAAATATATTTTACCTTTTTTGGATTTTAACCCATGTTTAGCAGAAAGCTAGAACAGACCTGCCCGCAATCAGAATATAAGTGACTATTTATAGTCTATGTATCAAACACGACATAAAAATACTACGATTGAGAAATTAAAATTCAAACCAATCTTGCAAAGCAATAAATATAACTTGAATGTAAACATTGCGAGTACAATGGTAGAATGATTTGCTAAGTCAAATCTGTGGTGACTAGTTTTTATTCCATGCATTTTGCTTCAGCATTACTTTCTAAATTTTGTATGAGGTAGTTTGATTTTGAAAAGATTTACAGGCAAGACGTAGATATCTGATGTCTCAGGGAGTAGCTTAATTAAGTATCCTAATACTTAATAATTCAAGTATCGTCATTGAACATTGTTAGATGAATATTACAGTAATACATAATTTTCAGAAGGTTATAGGGTATTGTACCAGACTTTCTGATTTTAATTTTTTTGTCAAGTTACGTACTTCATATTGATAAATAAAAAAGACTTACGGCATAGTCTTTGATGTTCAGATCCACACTTTCGACTTTGTTGGTCGCCGAAATACCGACGCTCCCCGGTGCACAGAAAATGCGCTTTACGGTGGGAGAGTCAGCCAGTTTCCAGCACAGAGCATGCTCACGGCCACCACCACCAATCACTAATACATTGCCTTCAGTCATTTTTCCAATTAGCTATTTTTTACAAAAAGTTATTTACGTTTAAAGTTTTGTCACGTGTCAGTTGCGTTTAACCTTTAAAACCAGTAATATTGTAAATTTAAACAAGGACTACTCCTTTTTTATTTTTGGATAATAGCAAGTCTTTCTTCAACTTGTATTAATTTTTGCTTTATTTATTTATCATCACAGCTGCTATTCACGGTACCGACATCGACGAACGAAAACTTATGAATGAATCAAATGAATTGAATGAATTATTATAAAAGTCAAAACATTTATTGGTGTCAAAAGCTTGAATGAATAGTGCGAGCGAAATAATATACTGAATGAAATCTCAAAATCATGTCAAGTCACCAAACTAAGATTTACAGTTTTTAGGTTTTTATTCAAGATTCAACTATGTATTATCATAACATGTATAAATTTTTGGTATAATTTTATTGTTTCAATTGTTTGTGTAGCTATAACATTAATTTTGTTTTTTAAGATAGGTACTCTAGCTATTTTTTTTTTGTGGTGACATTAACCACATTAGTTTTAAAGTTAAGTAATAAACTTTTATTATTGTACTTTTTATAAGTACAGAATATATTTGCATACGACAGGATAGCAGTTTTTCAAGGTTAACTACCAATAGCCTAATATATCCCAATCGGAACAATACGAATTGTAACGAATGATGATAAAAATAGTGAACACCCTAGGCTTTTATCCGTAAATTTGGTGTATCTATTGACCCGAATTCCCCTGAATTCACGTCAACAAACACAAAGTTTGAATTACAAACATACATACATAACGTCAAGCCTCTTTCTCGTAGGGGTAGGCAGAGATCACATGCTCCCATTTGCTACGACCTTGGCACACACTTTTAGCTTCATTTACACTCATTAACCTTCTTATACACGCCCGTCGGTTTAGGGTACTTTTGACCTGCCAGTTTGACTATTTACCCCTGCGTTAGGGTTCCATATTGGATATAATTCACACGTATTTTTTCTAAAGTTGCCAACTTACAATTGATTCCCTAATGCTAAATTTGAGAAAAAAGTACTAACTACTTTTTACTACGTTTACTAGCATAGCTTGAGAAAAAAACCAGAGCCCTTAGGAACAAATTAAAAATAACTATCACTACGATTTATTGTACTTATAGGACAGTGGAATAGGTAGGACCCAGTTATTACAATTTACAACACAACCACACTTACACAATATTTATTTATTTATTACCGTGTTTCAAACCATTCGTAACGTTTTTAAAACCTACGCTTTGCCTCTGTAACTCATTCATTCTTTGCCACTACGGTAGTTGTTCATTCGTTCTTCTTGTCATTTTACTGTGATGGTGATGATTGTTCGTTGTACAAAAACTGATATTTTGTGGCATTAAAATGGCTGACACGGGTTTACGTATGAATTTCGCCGCATTAAAGAGGGCAGATCCATATGCCAGAGAAATAATAGACAGTGCTACCCACGTTGCGCTATATACATTTGAAGAAAACGAATGGGAGAAAACGAACATCGAGGGTGCTTTGTTTGTGTACAGTAGAAATGGAGAACCGTATCATAGTCTAGTGATTATGAACAGATTGAGTACAAATAATTTGATTGAACCAGTCTCTAAGGGAATAGAGTTGCAATTGAAGGCTCCGTTCCTGTTGTATCGTAACGCCAAGTGTCGCATTTACGGCATATGGTTCTACGATAAAGACGAGTGTGTTCGTGTGGCTACGAAGTTGAATTCGCTAGTAAAGGATCCAGCGAAACCGGGCTCAACGGAAAACATGGCTCAGAACCCTGTTTACAGCGCGTCCACGCCGTCGTCGGCACAAGTCGACATTTTTAGTATGCTGAGCAAAGCGCAAGATGATTTCAACTCTAACAAGGGTGGTGTTGTGGCGAACAAGAGTGATTTGACAACGTCCAAAGCGCCCGACATGACGTCTCAGAGTGTGATGGATTTCTTCGCGAAGGCAGGCAGTGGGGCGTCGGCTCAGATGCCGGCCGTGACGGCTCTCCCGTCGCCAGGTATTTTCGGCCCCCGGCCGACCGATGCGCGGGAAGGGCCCCTTCTCCTGCAGAGGCTCATGAGTAACCCTGCACACTCTGTGGAGCACATTGAGAAGCAACAAAGGTCTGTAACACCTCAAGAGGCGCAGTGTTCAAATGGAAACATAACCTTAGATTCTGCTTTGATCCAATGTAACAGTTATCCAATAAAGTCTACTCCTATTGAAAAACGGAACCAACAAAGGATATCTGGTCATAATAAACCAACCTTAGATGCCCTTGAATCCAATGGGCCGAATCCTTTGGACATAGACTTAAATTTGATGCATATTTCTTCACCGAAGCCTAATTCACCTCTGGCTTCGTATTTGAATCAATCCCAGGAAGTCGGCCACTCTGTGTCTTCTATTAACGGAAGCAAATTGGATGAAGGAGGTATATACCCACTGATTAATCCTATTAGCAACCAGCAGAAGCCAGCCCTGATGCCGCCGACTATGTTCACAGCCAGCACGGCCGGAGAGATCCAGGCTTCTCCGGAACCGCTTACTAGGAATCAGCTTTTACAGGCATTCAATTACCTTTTAAAGCATGATGCTGACTTTGTGAATAAACTTCACGAAGCATATGTCAAATCTTTCTCAGAGAAAGCATTCTCAGTGTCATAAAATTCCTTGTTTTGGACGAGTGGCTGAAGTTCCAGCTGCTATTGATGTACAGTTGTAATTGAAGTTTAAATCCACTTAAATATGTAGACCTTATAGTTTTGTAGTCGCTCATTATTTGGACAGAGTATTTTTAAATAAGTTTTAAACCTTGACAATGTCATTAAAATCTGTATACATAATGAATTTTAGTGATCTAATGTCTTTTGTTGAACTTATAATGAGCTGCTGTTTGTGATATTTATTATTGGCTTCAGCTGAGTTCAGTCTGAACATGTGATGTCGAAATTTTGACATGTCTCAGTGTAATCTGCGTTAATGAGTTCATTGCAGTTTTATAGTAGATCTTTGCTGCTAAAACTTGACAATATCTACTTATTTTTTGTAATGATATTTATCTCTTGTAGATACTGAAGTGTTTTGTGAGTATAATTCATGTACACAACGGACTGTTTTTGAAAATAAGAATATAATTTTGATTAAAAACATACTCCTAATGTTATGTATGACTGAAGATTGCAAATTTACTATTTCTTTACAATAATATTATGATTTATTCATTCAATAGTAGTTTACGCAACAAATTGTTTAATTACGTTTATTAAAAACATTCAATGTTTTTATTTGTCTAAAATTTTTCAGAACTCTCTCAAATGTTTAATATGGGTTTCAACATTCTCTTCTATACATATGTTTCAAAATTTATATTTTTAAATGCAAACATTTACTTTACAATGTCTTATTATTATGATTATGACGAGAAGGTAAAGTAAGACTCATTTTCTCCTAAGAATAAATTTTCTACTGGTTGTTAGTGTTTCATACACTTTATTACAGGAAATGTTAAATTAATTAGGAAGACATTGTTATTTAAATTAGTCTTAAAACTGACAAAATCCTAAGCTAATAATGGAGGTCTATAAGATTGGCCATGGTAAAATGTTCATAAGTAAAAATTTGTGAAAAAGAAATGACATTATTGTTGTAGTTAGTAAAAAAGAATTTCATTTAAAAAATGATTTTCATATAATAATAATGTGGCCTACAATAACAACCAATATTGTTGATTTCCTACAATGAAATAAATAGTAACAGTATCTTTATATTTTCACAATTGAATTGATTAAACAAAATAAGTTGATTAGATGTTTTGGAAAAATTCTCATAGATATCCCATCAATAGTCTCAAATTAAAAAGAGTTTCAGAAATACAGTTTTTTTATTTTATACCTCCCTCCCTACATTTAAGTACTTATCCTTATAGGTCTCTATATATATATATATATATATATATATTTAAATATAATAGTTCAGAGTTTGTAGCATGGGGCTCTGTGAAAAGGGTGTGAAACATTGTTTTTATGCCGGCAACAGACGCCCCTGGCAAAAATATATGTTACAAAGATCCGTTTTACAGATTATCGTTATAATCAAAAATAAATTTATAGCGTTCTATAAATTTATTTTTGTAAATAAAATAATAATATACAAAGAAAGCACCCAGATCAGAACAAAATACAAGCCATGTAGACTCACAAAGATTTGCCTTGTGTGGGAATCGAACCCATGACCACAGCGGTGTGTGTTCGTTATTTAGAATTTTTGATTACACAACGTTTGCAATAAATGACGCTTTACGATTTCAATACTAATGCTGTTATGTGGCATGATTATAGTGAGTTTGGTTTGTAAAAGAATATACATTTGTTTTATTATTCTGTTATATATTACTTGGCCTGGCGTCGTGAAGTTCAGTAATGTATATTGACATCCACGCTATATTAGACGTCAGGTTTTTTAACTCTCAGCAACAACTATTTATTATTATTTAGTCCAGCGTTATACTTAAACTTGTTCAGTCCGCGGACCCCTAGAAAATCAAGCACATTTTCAAGGTATCCCCTTCAAAAAAACAGCTCGCAATTCTAAGCGTATCAATTACGACAATTGCTCAAAATTTATTATTATTTTTAAATCTTAATAGATAGAGGATGGTGGACCCCCGGGGCGCCGCGCTACTTATTGACCGTTGATTAGTACGAGTAAAAACCTGAGTAGTTATAGAACTAAAATACTTGAAGCTTCTAAATGTATGTCTAGGTATATTAATACCTATGGCACAGATAAATAAAAGTAAGAAAAACTGATCAGCTATGTATTATGTACGATGGGCCTATAGGTTAATGTCCGTCTAGCCTCAAACTAAGCGGAGCATTTCTATGGGTACTTAGTAGATAACGGATAAATATACCTACTTGGATACTTTCTTTCTTTGGCAAATGCATATCTTAGCTCATATTGAGTTATGCAAAGAAGCCGCTGGGGGGAAAAGGTAACACCCAGGGCCCGCAAAGCAGCGCCAGGAGGGTCTTAGGCGGCGGAGGCTGTCTTACCATAGACCCTCCGAGACGTCGACAGCATACGGAGGTAGGAGGGGTGCACTGCGCCTCTCTGAGGTCCTCCCGGATTATACACAGGGACGTTTGCTGCGGGCGGGTGTCAGATGCTGCAACCCAGGTACTGGCCCTCCACCCTTTACAACAAGCGACGGTCGTTGTCGGAAGATATTTAGTGGGTATTACTGCTGGCGGTCGTGAGTCCCATATCCCCTCTCTGTCTCCCTTTGGCCGGAAGGCAGTAAATGCATTTTGTTACCGACGTAAAACAAAAAGTCTACAGTCCCGTGGGGATGTGGAATCCGCTGTATTGTAATACTAACTCGAGGACTGCACCAATAAAAACAAGTTATTTTTTAAATCGATTTAATATTGCTATACAAATCGCATTTTGAACTTTGAACAACCTGTTGAGACCACAATATCGTTACAATTTGTTTTGGGTATGTACAGTCAAGTAGAATTCAACTAATTACGTAAATTATTATTATGTACAGTTAAATTCGGACATTTTTACAATATCTACTTACATTGAACATGTTTAGTGTACAAATAATTAAAGAAGTTTTATTATGGTAACATATCAACAATTAATTATGGAATTCATTCAAAATATTTTGCTAGCTTTTTGTATCTAAAAACAGCGGGTTAAAAAAATTGTTTTCAAAGTATTCTTGCGGAATACATTTTGAACAAATACCTGATAATGAGTATTTTGTCTTTTCTATTATTGTAAATGTTGTCACTTTTGTATTATACATATTACACATACTTTGAGGTTTAAGTACATTCTTTTGACATTTTCGATAAAATGTAACTCTTTCAAAGCCGGACTTGATAAAAGGACCAACAATCTTTTAAATGACAAGGAAAGGTATTATTAAAGTTTAATTAACTATAGGTGTAAACAATGTATAGCGTAGACCCAAAATATGTAAATTTTTGAATAGGCGTAATGCGCTTAACCCAAAAATACAAGAAAATTTTAATATTTCGTTCGGTTTGTGTGTTGTATCTGTCCTGTTTTAATTTGGCAAATTCCTTTTGATATCATACTGTATTTACATTTTAACAATAAAATAATTCACTCTAATGAATATGTTTTCAAATTCCAAAAAACATAGTAGTATGGGTTTTACTCTGGTAGAGGGCGGTCGAGAGTAATTTTATAGTTATTATATTTATTTATTACATTTTCATTTTTGTTTCCCAATTGCAATTCATTGTTTCTCATTGAAAATCAATAAATATTTGTTTTCAATTTTTTTATCAAAACTTTCTGACCAAAAATGGCAGTAGTATGAGAATCGTACGTAGAATCTTTTCGCGTCTACATGTACTGCGTCTAATACTGATAGATTTTTTGCCGTAATTTTGACAGACCATTGTGTCTTGAAGAACACTTGTAGAAAGAAACTGAAAACCCTCAGAGAACGTAATGAGGTCTGATGCAATTTAGTTTAAAAAACACAATATCACTCTCAAATCATAACTCAAATAACATTGATTAGTTAAAAATTATTATGATGAAATTAATCTCATTAACAAAATTTGCTTTGAACATTTTTTAAATAATTTTGACCGGGTAATGCCTGAGTTAAAACATTTTGGTTATATTTAACAGCTGTCTTTAAAAAAATATTGCCAAGTTTATTGAACCATTATTTCTATTTCTTATCATTATTAATTACATTCATCACAATCCTGATTCTACTATGAAAGTAAAAATTCATTAAACTAATTAATTTTAGAAAATAAGGAAGTCCACTTTTATTTACACAATATAGAAAAGTTCGCAAAAAGTGATTACATACTGAATCTTCTCAAAGTACACACAATTTTAGGAACTAAGGTAAAGCAGCTCGCTCACTGGGGTTTTGAGAACCGGCGTATAAGGTCGCGTTCACACTGTGACAATTCTTAAATTTCTATAAAGCAACAATTAACAGCTAAATTGACATGACTATCTGATAAATCTGATGTAGCATGTCTTGTACGATTAATCTGAATTTTGTGGCAGTATTGTATAACTAAACTGTCGTAATCCGTATATACAATGGATAACGCAAGTATCACGATTCGTATTGAAATGAACTTTTTAAAACCTACTGTTGCTGCCGATATGTACTGACGGGAAATCAAAATTGATATCTACATTGAGCCGCAGATGATAATATTTCATATGTGAATTTGTTTATGTAACAGTATTTGAAAAACAGCAATTAGCGGCGACCGACCGCGACGATTGGTCGGGGTTCGGTGTTTATGAATTAATGTCTGTGGTCCTGACGTACTTAACAGCATTCTTGCTGATGGATAGCAATAAAAATCGTCTACCCGCAATACAACGTTTTTTTTGACATCTATGATGAGGTGTTACTTCCTTACATATGCTTGTGATTGGTTTGCCATTATTATTTTCGTAACATTCTAACTTTGGTGGCGTTAGATTTAACGAATTGAAAGCGAGGGCCAATTGTTTATATTTTGTTATATTCAAAAGTGTTTTAAATGTGACATTTCTGACGTGATACTAGAGCCTTAATCTTCACTGGTATTACTGCAATAAGAAATATCGACAATTTAGTTAGACACCACAAAAAAGCCAATACAATACATTTATCATATTAAATCTAAAACTACGATAATTTCAACTATGTAGGTATTTGGTATCTCAATAATATTACTAAGGGATATGCAAAAGTTTTAAATAAAATAGTAAATTCAAACATATTTACGTTTATAACATGATTAAATATTGCTAATTCATAATAAGTACCTTTTCTAACAGCATTAATATCCTGGAAAACTGACAGTTGTTTTTTTTAAACCTAATGTTAAAGGTGTAAAGCCTTTTTTACAAGTCACGATTTGATTTCACAGATCAGACAGTAGAAACTGTAGTTTAATTTAAATCAAAGTATAATGTATCCAAGATGTTAGAAATATTTACAAACTTTAAAAGTAAACACAAATAAGGAAACTATAAGAGATTGGACTTCTTGGCGGAAAGTGAAACGTCATGTCTGCAGTTTTGTTTTATTTTCAAAAATTTTTGAGATTTCGAACATTTATGTGTAATAACGGTGGATTATTAATCGTTAAGTGTTTGTGAACGTACATGAGTGTTGGTATTTGAAACAAAACAGTGCAACATCACTTTTCAAATTCTCTCAAGAAGTCCATGTGAGATCTCAGTATAGTCCCACATCTTTACTGAGGACTCAATGGGCTTAAGGGGAGGGCATCTCATTAACCATTTATCATCTTTATCTCTGCTCATTCTCATTTAATGTTATTAATATAATTATCTCTTACTTCACACTGGCTAAATGTGCAAACAGCACGAAACCATTATTTAAAAGGGAAAAAAAAGAGATCAGACTCAATAAAATGAGTACTAGCAGGAAATTGAATTAAGCTAGAGTCCACCTGCCTTGTCAACTGTAACTTAGATCCGGTGTTGCGGTACGAAGGTTCAACCGCGGTCCCGGATTAGGGGTGCAAAAGCACACGCATTTGGATCCTGTCATTTGATGATTTGTATCGCACATCTAGTTCTTAAAAGACGTAAATGCCATTTTGTCAATTTGACAGTAAAACGGTTAAAAGTTTTTTTGGTCATAAATACGATATTATACTCGATTTGGTGTTAGGCTCTCTGTTAAGGACAGTTGTAGAATTACAAAAAGATATAATAAAACGAAACTTGTGTCATAGTTAACTAAATTTTGCAGTTTTTTACATTTACGTTATTTAAGAACAATAAAAACAGGGAAACTTACATAACTCAGTTTTGATTACTTTATCTTAGTAAAATATCGACTTTAAAACATACGCAAGGACGATGTGAATGCGGACGAATTCATGAAATTTCTGTATATTTATAGAAATTAAATTTCTACAAGTTTACCAAAATTTTACAAGATTCAATCCCTAAATGCATTGTGCAAATACATTAACATATTTTACTATCGGTCAAAGGATAGAAAGCACAAAATAGCTTTTTATGATCAAAGTAAGTTTAATTTTTAACCTTTTCCTTCTGTTTTAACAATATACAATCCTGTTTATTTCCCGTATAACTTATCATGTCTAAAACATATCTATATAATTTTAAACCAAAATAATTAAGGGTTTAATCACAGTTTATTAAACTCAAGAGACTACGTTACGAGAAACATCAGATTAATATAGTTATAACTGCAATTAAAATCCGTAAAATGTATTTAGTAATTATGATATTTTGAAGACAATATGCTTCGCAGGCAGATTAATACAGACTGCTAGAAGGATCACAAAAGTAAGAAATCGATATTGGATTACCAATAGCTTTAAGCTAATTGTCGTTAGGCCACAATAAATAGGCCTTTTTCATATAAGCATAAAGTTACTTTTGTTGAGACATAAACATTTCCAACTTTACAACCCGTCTAGCCACCACCTTAAAAATCTGACTGCGCCTTAATTATAAGTAGTTTTTCAATACACATCTATTGAAAATCAAACAGAATTATTACATTATTCGTCAGTACATAATCTCGAGCATGTTGTGGAAAGATATATTACATAATGTATTTTAAGCATTGTTATATAATAATATACAGATTTGACCTCGCATTAAAAAGTTAGCTCTACACCCGAAGGTTAAAAAAGATATTTTTTTTTCCATTTGGTTAATTTTCCATTGTTATTTGAAATAAAAGGATGTGTTAATGTAACAAGTTTTAATTAATTAATTTAAGAGGTTATTGCGCTGTTATCCCTGACAACGCACAGGCAGAAATAGATTGACTAAAAGATGCAAATTTAAAAATTATTGTCATGTTTGAATTACCGAAAACCAATATTAATACATTATAAGAAATACTAGTGCTATTATTGCTATAAAACTATAATAATAATAAAGAAAGAACGAATGTTGTGGTCTCTTTGCTTAACTGTACATTATATTACAATAAGCGAAAATTAAACCCAACATGAACACTTTAATCAACAAAACCGCATTATTTTGACATAGTTCTATATTTAACGTCATTTGTTAGTACTTATATCATTAATAATAAGTACCAGAAATAAGAATTGTACACGACAATAATATTTATATATAATTAATTTAATAAAACATAACATACAATAAATTCGGAAACTCTCAGAAATATATCAATATTATTATTGAACTGATTCCTATCAAGGTAAGGTGAGCAGTTAACATCGAAATACGTCAGTTTTGTCAATTAATAGCATGTTTTGTGTTAACCACACACACGAAAAGTGTTATTCAAATCATATTATAATACGTTTGTACAATATTAAATTATTAGACGATATAGTGCACCGTAATATCATAAACTGGACACGTTATTGAACTTAATCGATAATATTTTTTCTTTTAATTATTTTATATGAAAATCAATACCAACATAAATTATTATAGTGAATATTTAGATATATCTACTACGACTACTCTAGTATGTAAGAAATCTATGTTTGTTATACTTATTTTTGCTGTAAATTTCATGTTTTCTGCTTTAGCAGCCATATTGTTATTTTTTAATAGTTAAGCTTAAATTGTCTTTTAAGTGAAATGTTAAATTTATTTAGGCAATTAAATTATTTAAACCGCATCTGTCCGCTTTACTTTTGTATTTCCAAGCATTGTACTTATAGGCTTAACATTTAAAGCCAGTTATCAATTTCGCCTAATCCTGCGCACGCTCGAATCAATACGCTTCTGTCGTCTAATACTCCGACAAACTTACAGCGGAGGTCAAACCGCGTAAGACTTTTCATTACCAAATTCATAAGGGTTTGAAGAAAGGGTTGGTCAAAAGTACCCTACACCGACAGAAGTTCATGAGAAGGTTAATGAGCGTAAGTGAAGCTGAAATTGTGTACCAGGATAGTAGCAGGTGGAAGGAAGTGATCTCTGCCTACCGCTACGAGAATAAGGCGTGATATATGTCTGTATGTGTAACATTACACTGCACTATATCTGTACTTAATGTGTGTGTGTGTGAAGTTAACACAGTACTGTTTACAGTGACCGAACTAAATTATAAACTAACCTTAAATTATATATTTTAACATAATCATGGTCACAGCAAACTCACTTAGTTTGTAACCCTGTATAAAAGTAGGATTAACACAGGTTGCTTGAAAGTTATCATAAATGCACATATCCCTTTCAAAACAATCGCGATAGAAAGAGAGGCAGCATTTAAACTAATATTCTACCTCCGCACATTTCGTGGCCACACACAATATGATTTTTCTTTGACAAGGTCATATTTCTGACTCCTTATTACCTTTTAAATAATTACCAATAAACAGTTTAACATTGTACTCTACCATCCATATGGATACTTTAAAGGTATGTAATGTTTGTAAGGTAAGAAAAAAACAGCAGTTGAAAGTTGAACTAAACAGTGTTCACGTATGTGTACTATAGTCATTTCTTATCTTGTATCTAAAGACTCATTTGTCAGAGTATGAGCCAAGTACCTATTTTGACGTACATTGTGAACAAAATCTAGGCAGCCCACAGAAGTAAAAGTACTAGTGGACATCGTCAAATATTTACGTCAAAACTGTGATTTATTTGTAATTAAAAATTAATTTATAGTAAAGCCGAAGCAATTCTTTACCAAACAAAATATAAATACCTTTTTTTAAATTAAAAATTTGAAGAAAATAACCTATTTTTATTTCATAACACAAAAAAGATTTTGATCACCATGTCGTGTTGGGGCCACGAAACAAAACTAATCATCCGCTTATCTAATTCACAAAAGTTGTTTTGGTGCGTTTCATAAACGCCTTCCTACAATTGTAGGTAACTTCACGAGTACGCCAGTCTATGTATACGCGTAATCACTTTGTTTACGTAAAAACAAAACTTAAAAAAACATTAACTATATTTATAACTATATGTATATTTTAATAAGCGCTGAATGGCCTAACAAGAAATAATAAATAAGTTCAGGAGACCTGTGGCGTCCTTCATTTGTACAAAAGCCAGATTTCATCTGAAACAAGGAGAAGTGTGTAATTAATATTGAGATTTTGATGACCGATATGGTGTGGAGGTCAGTATATCTGCATTTCATACCAGAGGTCGTGGGTTCGATTCCCACACAGGACAAATCCTTGTGTGCATGAACATGAATATTTGTTCTGGTCTGGGTGTTTTCCTATGTATATTAAGTATATATTTACAAAAAAAAAAAGTATTTAAGTATGTTTATCCGTTCTTTAGTATCCATAACACAAGTTCTCAATGATACTTATCTTGGAACTAAATAATTGGTGTGATTGTAAGAGAATATTTATTTATTTATATTTGTGGTACTGGTCTAGAATAGTCCCATCTCACTGGGAGTCGGTAAGAGTGAGAAATCCTACCGAGTGATAGGCAGCAGCGTCATCCTGCGTACTGGCTGGAACTGCGATCACCAATCCGCCTGCCCAGCGTGGTGATTATGGGCAAGTACTCTCAATATAATGTAATCTATTGCAAAGGCAAATGTTTACAAGTGAACTTTATAAGACTGATATTATAAATAAATATTTTCTAACAATTACACCAATTATTTAGTTCCAAGATAAGTATCATGAAGAACTTGTGTTATGGATACTAAACAACGGATAAACATACATAAATACTTTTTTTTTTGTAAATAAATACTTAATATACATAGGGAAACAGCCAGACCAGAACAAATATTCATGTTCATGCACACAAATATTTGTCCTGTGTGGGAATCGAACCCACGACCTTGGAGCAGAGAGCGGGTATACTCGCCACCACGCCATATCGGTCGTCAATGTTATGGTGATGATTTGCGAATAGCGTATAGTGTGGCGCTTATCTCACGTTGCGGGCGTGGAGTGGGGAGTATACATTGTGTGTACTAGTTGTACCACTATGCTTCAAAACATATACAAATCATTTAGTGGTCTTTGTGTGTGATTTTACAATAAAATCTCAAGCAGTATTCAGCAATTCAGCCTGAATAAATTAAAATCAATAATAAAATGGAAACTGTCTTCAAAGGGATATTATTCTATTGAAGATTACATCGAAGATAAAAATGCTTGGGATTAAACTGCTGTTTCAAACAGACTATTCTAATATTAAAAACTTAATATATGATTTAAATGTTATATTCTATTGCATTGTATAGTGTCACGGACATGTATGAGGATTATAATTTAAGTTACCAAATTATATATTTAAAGAGCGGTGGCTCGGAACTGGCACTTCAATTCACTTACACTAAACTTGTTTTTACATGTATGTGAATCTAAGCTGACGTCATTTGACGTTTTCAAGTACTGTTTAACAGTTTTTAATTTTTTTTCCTTTCTTTTATTCGCAGTTACACCAATTATTTAGTTCCAAGATAGGTATCATAAATAAATATTAAGTACAGAACAGGAATCGTTTATCAGATGGAGTGTAGAGTAAGAAGGAAATAAAGAAATAGGATTAGGAATGAAGTGATAAGGGTCGAAGCTGGTGTAAAAGAAGATGTGACAAGAATTGAGAAAAGTATGCTTAGACATGACCAAACCTCGTGGGGGGGGGGGGGGGGTGTATCTTGTGTCGGGGGGGGGGGGGTGTAGCTTGTGTGTGTGTGTGAGGGAGTGTAGCTTGTGTGTGTGGGGGGGAGGGGTGGGTGTATCTTGTGTCGGGGGGGGGGGTGTAGCTTGTGTGTGTGTGAGGGAGTGTAGCTTGTGTGTGTGGGGGGGAGGGGTGGGTGTATCTTGTGTCGGGGGGGGTGTAGCTTGTGTGTGTGTGAGGGAGTGTAGCTTGTGTGTGTCGGGGGGGGGGGGTGGTGTAGCTTGTGTGTGTGAGGGAGTGTAGCTTGTGTGTGTCGGGGGGGGGGGGGGGTGTAGCTTGTGTGTGTGTGAGGGAGTGTAGCTTGTGTGTGTGTGTGAGGGAGTGTAGCTTGTGTGTGAGTGAGGGAGTGTAGCTTGTGTGTGTCGGGGGGGGGGGGTATCTTGTGACGGGGGGGGGTGTAGCTTGTGTGTGTGTGAGGGAGTGTAGCTTGTGTGTGTGTGAGGGAGTGTAGCTTGTGTGTGTGAGGGAGTGTAGCTTGTGTGTGGGGGGAGGGGTGGGTGTATCTTGTGTCGGGGGGGGGGGGGTGTAGCTTGTGTGTGTGAGGGAGTGTAGCTTGTGTATCTTGTGTCGGGGGGGGGTGTAGCTTGTGTGTGTGAGGGAGTGTAGCTTGTGTGTGTGAGGGAGTGTAGCTTGTGTGTGTGAGGGAGTGTAGCTTGTGTGTGTGAGGGAGTGTAGCTTGTGTGTGTGAGGGAGTGTAGCTTGTGTGTGTGAGGGAGTGTAGCTTGTGTGTGTGAGGGAGTGTAGCTTGTGTGTGTGGGGGGGTGTATCGTGTGAGTGTAGTTTGTGTGGGGGTGTAACGCGTGAGTGGGGGGTATAGCTTGTGTGTGGGGGGGGGTGTAATGTGTGAGTGGGGAGATGCAGCGTGTGTGTGTGGGGGATGTAGCGTGTGTAGGGGCAGCTTGTGTGTGTGGGGGGCAGCTCGTGTGTTGTGGTGGGGTGGTGGGGGAGGGTATCTCACCTCACCAGAGGCGGTGCAGATGCAGGTTGCGCGAGAGCACGCTGCGCACGTCGTGCGTGAAGCGCAGCGCGTCCAGCACGGGCAGCAGGTTCAGCAGCGCCACGTCCAGCGGCTCCGAGAACCACGACTTTATGGGGATCGCGTTATCTGCACACACACACACCACACACACACGACCACGATCATTAGTGCAACTGTATGTGCTCTGCCTCCTGCTTTCCTGTTCTCTCCTTTGCGTCGGGACTCGGGTTATATATATTAGATAAAACCGCCTAAATTGGCTTTTCTTTTTTCAATATTGGAACCTATAGTTTTTGGTCAGCTTTTCTTTTTCAATATTGTAACCTATAGTTTTTAAGTTTTTTGGTCAATAAAGAGTATATCTATCTATCCATTCTACTTTAGTACCTGTAGTATAGCCTTTAACCTATCTCTCTCCCCCCTGTCCGGATCGGTCGAAAGACCCGGGGCGTGTCCTCGTTCGGCCGTGGTCCGAAGCGAGAGGAAAAGGGTGGTCGCCTCTATTAGACGAATAGTAATGCTAGCAAAAGAGGCGGCGGAACGAAAAGACAGAGTGCCTGTTGTAGACGCTGACTTGTGAGTAGTGTGCAACCCCTAAAGTCCACCTTCTCTACGTCGACGGCGCTTTCGTTTGCTCCGCACGCATCAAAGGGATGTCAGCTCACACGGAAAGAGGGTTAAACCTGCCAGGGTTACGGTACTGTTCGGAAAAGTTATCGCGGCCCCAAAACATAAAAGGCTAAAAGAGGAACAGAAATGGTTTTTAATCAAAATAAGTTTAACACAATCTACCGGTCCATATATATCAGAAGACCCATGAATATATTGCAATCTAACAAAAGCAGACATATAAGTTTAGTTTATAAATGTTAAATTTATACTAGGGCAGAGTTGAAGCGTCAATAACAATGTCAATAACAAATTCAACCTTATCTCCACAGTGTAATGCACATATTACTTATGAGATATCAAAAGACGCTCATTCTACGAATTCGTACGTCTACGCGCGACCGACGGTGATCGCATTCGTACAGCTTCGCTTTAGTAGTGAAAAATTTGACGCTTCGATGCGCTTCATCTTTGCCCTAGTATAAATTAAGTTTAGGAGATGCCAAGTAGAAGATAAATGATCAAATTCCACCTTGATTTAACGTGTTTAATTATCTATAGCCCTTCTAGAGTTTTGTCTTAAGATTTGTAAACTAACAGATATGCAAATACCTAGAACGTTTGACAGTGATTTTTTTTGTGAAGTGTAGACATTTCGTCTATATTTATTATTGGTCGTTTAGCTAATGGTGGAATTTTATCACAAAATAATTATCCAATTTCAAGGTTTGTTTCCTTTAAAAGCGCGGTGTGAGTGAGATGTTCTAAATATAACACGACACGTGTTTCGCCCTTACACAGGGCATCTTCAGGTAAGATAGGAGCCTCAGAACAACGATGTCTTCACGGAAGACCAACGCTGAAACGACAGCTCTCGTTTCAGCGTTGGTCTTCCAGCGATTTAATTTAGCAAAGTTACGCCTGCATCAATATATTATGGTTTAAATATATTAATTTTATATATAACTAGAGGCCCTTGCATCGCATTATGAAATATTGTAAACCTTATTTTTTTTTTTTTTGGGATGGAAAATCATCAAATGACCTTCTCCCGCTGTGGGTGGAGCGGGAGGGTGTGTCTGACTTCTACTGACTAAAAACCATCCATGTTCCTTCTTTTGAGCCTGCTACGTACGGAGGTCGCGGTAACCCTTGCGAACAGTCCCGAACAGTACACCTTGGGTACAATATTGGAGTTTTCGTAGGAGCCCTAAAATGTGCATTTTCCACTGCCAACTTTATAATGTTAGTATGTATATGCTATAATTGTAGTATACCTGGAAAGTCCCGATAGGCGCCGGGCGAGTTGTCCAGAATGAAGACCCGGTTGAGGTCGTCGCAGATAGACCACAGGTTCTTGGTGTAGGAGCCGTGCTCGGCCGTGCAGTGCTGTCTGCGAACATTTGCCTATTCATATTATATCTAGTATTCTTTCATCACTCACTTCACTCAAGTCCACTCTTTTTACAAATTAAATAATTCACTAACTATATATACACTTACGCCAATTATTAAGTTCCAAGATAAGTATCATTAAGAACTTGTGTTATGGATACTAAACAACGGAAAAACATACTTAAATATTTTTTTTTCTTTTAAAACACATACTTAATATCCATAAGACAACGCTTGTTCTTAATCTCAGTAAAATTTAATACCAATAAAATTGTTATTTATTTAATTTACACATCATTTGTGTTTTTCACAAATATTATATAACAACAAAAAATACAATACTGTAAAAATATAAAAAACGGAGACCGCTGGCCGCGAGGTAAACCCAAACTACTGGCGGATAGGGCTCCAGAGAAAGAAACCTTCTGACAATGCGCGCCGTATCGAGAAAGCACTGCCTTTAGTATCTGACCCTTAACCCAGCTACCTAGCTTGAGCTTGATTAATTATTATTATTATATAAAAAAAACCGCGTTTGCCTTTATTTCACGACATATAATCACAAATGAGTATCTTGTAAATAGACAGTAAGGAAACACTGGTAATAGTTAATGAAGTTAATTACCTATAGAACCTCCGCCTTAGAATGCCCCGACCATTGTCCAGTTTATCTGCAACGGCGGCGCCGTATATCTCCATGGAGGCGGTAAACACCACCAACTCATACCACTGTGACACCTGGAGACAAATTTACATTCGTACTTATCACCCATTATCATCTTAGCCCAATAACAGCTTGCTACTGAGCATGGCCCCTCTTTGACGATTCAAGGAGAAATATCCATTTTGCAAGATTCTGGTCATACACCATCGCGCTGTTAGAATTTTTCAAGATGCCCAATCAAGCCTTTAATATGGCAGTTATAAATATTGTTACAGTCACTGTTTGGCATCTATAAATAATAAATATTTCTGACACTTACACCAATTATTTAGTTCCAAGATAAGTATCAATAAGAACTTGTGTTATGGATACTAAATAACGGATAAACATACATTTTTTTTTTTTGTTTTTTGTAAATACATACTTATCATACTTAAATGTTGCAAAAAATAAATTGAATTGGGTAAGCACACTCCATTGTTAATTGCAAGGAATTTTGTTAAATAAGCACTTACACATATTTATTGTGGATATCTAAAACACAAGTAATTAAGTTTACTTAGTTTAGGTTCCCAGTTTATGTTCGTAAAATATTGTAATTAGGCTAGTTATTATACAAAAATAAATTATTATTATACATAGAAAAACACCCAGACCAGAACAAATGTTCATACTTATACACACAAAGATTTGTCCTGTGTGGGAATTGAACCTACGACCTCAGGAGTGGAATGCGGGTATACTCGCCACCACGCCATATCGGTCCTCGAGATCTATATCCGAGACCAACATATTACGTGCCTTGCAAAGCACAGAATCTTTCGATATTAAATGCCACACTAAGGCTGCCTGTCCACTGCAGCGCAGCGAGGATGCGGAGCAGAGAAACTGATAAATATTAACCAATGAGATTTCATAATTCGCTCCTCTGCGATAATATTTCTCCGTTTCTCCACTCTGCTGCCTCTCTCCGCTTCAGTGGACAGGCAGCCTAATGGTCTCCTATCCAAGGACTGCCTGTGTGAATTCTGCTTTACTTCAGCAAAGCTTTCTGATTACCTAGCAACTGCTACGATTCCAATTACCAAATATTATAAAACAAAGCAATTCGCATATATCAAACAGGGTTCTTTTTTAAATTGGTGTTTAATTTTGGGAAATAATAGAGGATACAAAATACAAAACAGCTAGAGTAGAGCAACAAACAAACACTCGAAAATTATATCCAATTATGAGCATTTGAAAATTAAATCCAATTAGCCTATGCATTCACTAATTATAGAAACTTAAAATCAGCTCATTAAATGCTGTACATAGCAAAATATTGAATTAATTAAACATAAAAACACTATGGTTTTTTTAATTTTATATTAATCATATTAATTGTTAAAAACGGTTCCTAAAGTATATGAAACTATTAAAACGTTATAGAATTAAGTCGATAAGATTAATAAAATCATCGCTCTAAACCTGTGTGAATTGTTTCCATTTTGCCAGAAGCGTTTTGCCATTTTATAACATTAAAAGCTCTGTTTACTTGATGAGTATTTTAGTATTTAAAACTTATTTCATACTAAATCATTGTTTGTACATTAATTATTGGAGGTAAGCAATAATAGTCTCAACAAAAAGTAATAAGTATAAATCCTTATTTTGCGTTATTTGTCTGAACTTGGGCCTAATTGCCGATAAATCCAATACACAAAGAAGACAAGGAATTTGTAATTTACACAATACGACTAAAACTACAATCAATAGCTTGTTAGTTATAGATCTAAAAGGGGTCACAGTATGATGCACATATTTCCTTAACCGAACAAAATATAGTTTCACAAATAAACACATGTGCAACATATGGCGATGTTGAGTACATCAACCATGAGATTATAGCTTGCAGACCTAACTGCTGATTTAAGTACTTAAATTATTTATTTATTCAGGCATTACTTTGCAGAGATTAATTGTACGCAAATGATGGATTAAAAAATATCTTTGAGACAATTCCCGTGCAACTTAAATTTCCAGAAAAATTGAGAAAGAATTTCAACACGACACATCTTCAGATAAGATATGAGCTTCAGAACAACCAAGTCTTCACAACCAATGCTGAAACGAGAATGAACTCAATGAACTCTCGTTTCATTTCAACAAGATCGAACTCAGATAAAGGCGAAACGTGTGTTGTGTTGAAGTGTTTCTCAGAAAACTTAAGTCGCAGGAGAAAGGTCACAAAGATATTTTTAGACCTTATAGTAGGTACAGAAAGGTTAATACCACAATGCTAGGTTTCCACTAGCCAGTAGGTTTCCTGCTCTAAAAATAATATTTACTAATAATTTCACTTGTGTTGTTCAAATCTTTTAACATGAGTGTGTTTAACTTTAGGTGTAGGTAAAGTAGACACTTTAATAGGGCCTCTACTATTCCTATTACTCAATTTATATTGCTAGTGCCATTTTAGTATTTGGTTTTTTTTCAGTACAGTAGAATAAAGATTAAAAAACTTACTATATCCAAGAAGTAATCCACATGTGGTCTTTTATGAACAAAAAATCTGACAGGATGCTTGTCAATAGTGACTTTGAGGACAAAGTCCGGCGGTGTGCCAGGCTTCACTGTCGGCCGCAGCATTGCATCATGATGTGAATGTATTAATGTCTCATCTAAATCTAGTACCAGCATTTTTCTTTTTACTAGACCTGGAAATTTGAAATTTATGTATTAATTATTTATATTTATTTATATTATTTCTTAAGCATATGTTGTAAGGCTTAGAAGTTGTAGCATCATGGTAGTGGAAGGTTTCGTATAGGATGTAAAAAGTCCCTGATCTAAGCCAAGAGCTATGTATTATGTCCAGCGTTAGGATATGACATAGGAACATAGGATAGGAAATATGAGGACAGGATCCTTGACACTATACCTCAGATATCAATAGCTTCATTATTTCTTGGATTCTTAACAGTGTCCTACTGAGAGGTACATATCGAGGGTTCCGTGCTCAAACCCGATAAGTGACAACATCAGATACATAATTTCTGCCGCTTTTTCTTATGATATTATCAAATAAGTTGATTTCAGAAAAGAAGACAGAAAACTAAGGACTTCATAATCCAATAAGTAAGCCTTTAAAGTTGATTTTTTTTTAAATAACCGATAAATTCTTTTAAGTACTGCTTTAAGCCTAAAAATGCAAATTTTGTCACTTATCGGGTTTGAGCACGGAACCCTCGATATTATTATTATACAGCATTCAGTTTTTTAAGATTGAACAAAGTTTGAGCTTTGCAAATTTACAATTCACATAACAATTCACATAACAAATAGCTTACCATTTAATTGGATTGGTAGGATTTAAAAAACAAAATAATGTCCACTTTTTTATTACATTTTTAAGGTTACTCTTACTTCACTAAAATCTGAGAACAGCTTACACTATGGACAACAGGTAACATGTCTGATAACATATTTGAAACCATAATCATTCATAGATTTATATATTTATACATAAAGTACAAATATGGTTTAAGCATTTAAATATTTGTGTCTTTTAGGATCCAAACATCTTATAAGATTAACCTTATTATTAAATTACAAGTGTGTCTGTGCGCTAAGTAACATTTAACTTGGTAATTTAGAGTTGACAATTTACTAGTTACTGTGTATTCCTGAATCAAATATATTACCTATTTGATGTGATAAGTCCATGGTTATCATAACTTTTTAATGGCAACAACAGCATAAACAATGAAATTAGCTATCTATAATGTTATCATCATTGATGAATTACTGACTAAAGTACCAATCTATACAAGTTATTGTTATCCTTATCACCAAGGAAACAAACTTCTGCAGTATGAAATAACTTTGCAGCAATAATGTTGTTGTAATCAATGAGATTGGACAGTGATTTACGAGTCATGAAGATAACAAATGATAACTTACTCAGCCTGTGTCTAGATACCGGGGAAAGTGGATAGATTTCATATTTGACAGATTGATATTGCGCCAACTGAAAAACCAAACACCACGTGAGACCACTAATAATCTGCGTAGAAAGCAAACTTAAAAATACATTGTTTACAAAGAAAATTCATAATTACCGCTCGATATTGCTTCTTAAACATATAACAAAAACAACTCCATACTTTAGATGCAAGAAGCATGAACGTGCGAAGGCCCATTTGCAATTGTTTCAGCATTGGAACAGTTTACACAACAGTCACAAAAATACAACTATGCTTATTATAACACAACAGCGGTGGAAACGAGATCATTGACGGCGTAAATCTAAACAAATTCAGTAAATATTAACTGCCGAAAACATCTAACCCGCCATGACATAATCGACCCAATTCGCCATAGATAATAATAAAAAAATAGAACTTTTGCTTTCATATTGTCTATGAAGCTAGAGAAGTCCCTGTATAAAAATAACGATTCACTTTATACTATTTTTACTACAATAAAACAGTGCATGCAAATAATAAAATAAACTCAATTATGATAAGATAGACTACAGACTCAAGCAATTTATTTGTTGTATGATTTACAATTTTTTTGATAGCCTGAAAAAATCGGTGCAATCATTTCAGAACGATTTAAAGTGTTGCAAGCCAAAATAAACTAGGATATTTTAAAGGTAAATTAAATTAAGATTTTTACTCTAGTCTTTACTTTAAATAGTCTTTAAAAGAAAATCTGTTCTTTAAGGGATCCATTCAAAATTATACTAATAGGATCCTATTACTAAGCCTCCAAGGTCTACCAGACCCATAAAACTCAAATGTATATCATTTGAGCTTCCATACACTGCCAACAGCTACAACTATTCTACTGATAATTGGCTTCTTGAACACATAATAAAAAAGCAAAAAAAGAGCGTGGTTGTAAAAAGACAAAATATATTACTTTTATTTATAACATGAACGCTATCGAACTTAGTTGTCAGTTTAGTTATGTTATTTAAAATAGTATGGGCCTAGATAATTTCACCCTGATGTTTACACTATATACATAAACATTTCGATTTATAAATATAAATAGGTAATGTATTGTTATTTTCATAATTCTTAACTCGTAGGAAAAAGTGATTTTAACATTAACGCACTATCTTTATCTGTGGATTATTCTATAAAACAAGGGAAAGAAAAGTAATGAAAACAAAATAAATACTTCATAATATTTTATTTTGTGTTTTTGTGAACTATAATAATATACTTACAAATCACAAAAAAAAATGGTTGCCTGTAAAGTCGTTTTTACGGGCGAAGATTTTACGTGACAACGTCTTTTTCTCGGTAGAATATTTATTGATATGAATATAATTAAATTGCACAATAGGAACAAGGAATTGAATGAAAATAAGAATTGCACAAATTTTAACTATAGAAATATATTTTGTTTACTAAAACATTGTACACTAGTGCTGCGCGCGCGGCAGACCGATCATAGTTGAGTGGGAGAGAGACGCAAGGCATTCGCCGGGCCTCTCTCTCGTTCGGTGACTCATCGTAACGTTACCGAGCGTTACACTTTTTCATAAGTGACTCCCAGCCGCAACCTAATTTAAGACGTTGTCACGTCAAAAAACTTAAGAAAAATCATAACAAGAAAACAATACCTCTAATTAAATGAAAAAGATAAGACAATTATATGTATAATAAATAACACATATCAAGTTCATCAATAATTTACATAGTTAAAATTATTTTGGTGTTTACAGAGAGTAAGCGATAACTTTTTATTATTCTTAAGGAAAAATTTCAACTCTTGTCTTAAGAATGCTTATTATGAATACTATAAAATCACACAATGGAGTATACATAGCAACGTGACTCCTTCTGAACTTTAAGGGGCGTATTATAATACAAGATCTAAAGTTAAGCCAGGTTAAGACTAGTGCCGTCACTTTCATTTGATAAAATTAAGACTGTGACAGCACTAGTTGTACTCTTGGTTTCACTTTAGATATTGTTTTATATTATAAGCCCCTGATCCCGGAACATTCCAAACGTTCGTGCAAGAACTATGGTCCAATTTAGGTGATTACATCACAGGATGTAATATTATCTCTGTCAAATATGGGAAATAATGATTTGACTTTGAATTAAAAATAGATATTTTTAATACCTCTTTGTGGTAATCAATCATGCGGCCCGCGTGATAAAATGTGGTCACCGCAGCCTGTACACGCTCGTAATGCCAAGGAAACTAGCAAATTACCGAGTTTAAGCACATTACAATTAATAGTTCATCGAGATTTCAGCACTACTATAAAATTTTATTTGACACATTTCATCTAGACATATCCGTGCCAAAAGTAACCTTTGCTAAGTACCTTTATTTTTAAACAGTTGTAGCATATGTATGTATGTTGATAAATTAAGAAATGATTCAGAGAGATATTCTTATTTTTACTTTCTTATTAAAGAAATATTTTTTATATGATTAAACAACTCCAGCGCAGAACCCAGGGCCGTTGGCGGGTTGTGCGGCGATCCCGCGCCTGCGCATCCTACAGACATGTTCCTCAATACGGCTGCGCGCTTCAGTTATCACATCGTTATATCGATATCGCCATGGGAGGTAGCTCCTGGCACCGGAGTCTAAGGCTGGACTCCATAGCCGCTCTGCAGCGGCACTAGCTCGTGGCCATACTCTAAAAAAAGAAGATTCAATTCAATTAAATAATAGTACCTACTTATTAAATATGGAATTTTCTGAGCCTAAGTAAAAAAAAAGGTACAAAAATAAAATAAAAATAAAATAAAAGTAAAAATAAAAAATTGTTTATAGGTCGCAGGATCTCGTTGGATGTAGGCCGGCTGAATTCGGTCACATTCAAATTTTATAGAGGAGTTCTATGTTCAATAGTGGACGTCTATGGGCTCATGATGATGAGAGAGTAATGAGATTAAGTGAATCCTGGCTTAAACAGCAAGACGTTAAAATACGCAAAATCTGGTTTATAATAAAAATAATAAGAGTAATATCGTAGCTACAACTGTAACATCATTTCTGGTTTAACAGCTTAAACTTATTGCATGCATGATATGGATATCTCAGGTAGGCAATTTTCATGTACTTATGTATTTTTATTCATAATATTGAAAATTACCTGCTAATGACATTTGTATCGTCAACAACCTCGCCCCACATACAGGCCTCGCCACCAACAATATTCTCTAGAAGAGTGGTGTTGCCAGCTTTTTCGAGAACCATTTCCCTAGGGTCTGCCATGTAGAATGTAGTCCAGTCTCCGCCGGTAGCCAAATGATCTAGGTACCACGATGCCGAGAATATGAGACGATGACCCTTGCTTAAAATCTTGAAATGAAAAATTTTAAGAATAATTTATTTTATCGGAATTAAAAATATAAGTTTTAGTTTGCATAGAAATTTAATGTGTATCTTGTTACGTCTCTGTGGATACGTGAACTGAAATGTGACTTCAATTTTTGTGAAGATCTTTTTATTTTATTATTTACCTACCTACTTTATTTGTAAGTAAAAGTAAAAGTAAAAAGTACTTTATTTCATAAACTATTACATAGCACTTGAAAACGTCAAAACAAAATATACCTACATGAAATAAATAATAATATTATATTATAAAAACGTAAAACTGTGGAAATTGTATTTAGCAGCAATACTAAATTCGACAACAGTGACACCGTCACCGGTTCAGATAAGTTTGGCACTGTAGGTTTACTAAAGGCTTTGTTTATACACACTACTGACAAATTGAGATTATTTTCTTTTTTAACAACCCTGCAATAGCCTGGCTGTTAGTTGAGTATGCGATCAATTGTAACTGAAATCCTCTCACCATGGTTTGTGAGAGAAAGTCCGTATTCAATAGTGGAACGTAAATGGTTCGATACTATAATAAAAACATAATAGATATTTTCTGAGAATTACACCAAAAATTATTTAGTTCCAAGATAAGTATCATAAAGAACTTATACAAAATAACGAATAAACATACATAAATACTTTTTTTTAAATATATACTTAATATACATAGGAAGCCACCCAGACCAGAACAAATATCAGAGAAGATTTATGCATTCAAATATTAGTCCAGTGTGGGAATCGAACCCACGACTTCAGGAGCAGCGTACGGGTATCCGCGCCACCACGCCATATCGGTCGTCAAAAGATTATGATGAAGATATTATTTACTGTGGACTGTCAATGAAAACATTCTGTCTGACGGTAGACCATGCAGTTAATTAAACTCGATATTAAGTCTCTGTTAGTAAACCTTTTTATAAAATGTGTTTTTGTCATTAAATTTTTTTTTCCAAACTATTACGGACACCTTGTTTTATTTCTTACTGTCAATAATATTGGTAATGCAACACCTTCATATAACAAAAAATACGGCTTTTGTCACGAAAGTATTCTTTTTCTCCAAGCCATGATGCAATTTATAAAAAACTTTATCGACTTTGTCCTAGCTATCTTCTTAGAACTTCGTTTATCATTAATATGGTAATGCATACTTGACCCCACAAAACTAGTGATAAATTGTGGAGAGACTGATAAGACCTATTAACTTGCCTACAGCATAACGATTATAATAATATAGATGTTAAGACGAAATTGCTATAAATTATATCTTTTATAAGACTAAAAATTTTTGTGGTTTGCAGCACATTTAATCAATATAATGTTATTTTGTTAAAATTATTTTATCCTGTAGCTTGAGTATGTCATGCTCACTTAAATGTCTTTGCGGTGGTAGCGTCATGCGTCGGGTCATTACGTTCCATAAAATATGGTTGAGCGAAACGATGGCTGGTTAATGCGTCATTCCGGGTGCCGCCAGTGGGGACTGGTCTGCTCATGTCTACTATGTTTATTCGTAATCATGTTCGTATAACTTTAAAAAAGAGTAATTTTCTTTTTTTATTTTAAATCTTGTACCTGCAGAACACATGTTTTTGTAGACTTTTCAAATTGTTTTACAACTAAGTACGTTTTCATCTAACTGGCGGGAGAAATAACTAACCTTGACGATGTTAAATAATGTAATCGAATTTCCATTTTATGTGTAAATGTTTGACGAATCTAAATTATCATGTTGATCTAAAAGACAATAAAGTATATTTTGTTTTATTTTATGATTTCCCGCAGTGAATGGGCGCACTAGTTTAATACTACACTTCATAAGAGCTCTTTTGAGCCTTTTGAGCCATTATTTTGACATTGAATAATAAATCAATACTTATCTACAAACAAACTGTTCTGAAACTGTCGTCGTAACGATCTCCGAAGTAAAGCAGAGTTCATAAAGGTCAGTTGGATGGGTCCTGTTTGTGTGGCATAAAATTAAAGATGGTGGTCCCTATTAATCGCTATATGTAATAGTTGTTAAGCCAAGTTAGAGGCCGTATTGGGTGGCATGACAATGTTTAACACAAGGATGCCACAATATCGCTTCGACAATCCACCGCGTGGAGTATAACCCAGTACCCTCAAACCTTGGTACCTTGTGAGGTGCCCCAGGTGGTAGTGAGATAATGATGGCTTACTTTTTCACGAAACCTGGATACATACGCACTTCTCATCTACCTTTTTTCTACCACTAGTTGGCCCCCAAGCCTGCGACCCTCCTGATAAAAGACTCGACGAAATAGTACCTTTACTCCGACTTGAGAATACGTACCGAGATCATTTCGCTAACCCAATCCCACTTCCATACTTGAATGATGGTGTCTTTGGAAAGCGGGACGCCTTCATCGAAAACTTCCTGAAGCAAACAAGCGTTATTAGAAATATTAGCTTAAATCATAATATAAGAATCAAATAACTGCAAGTAGCAGTAAGTTCTAAATCGCCCCAAAACCGATATTAACGTGAAAATAGGAGCCAAGTCCAACATTATTATTATTGGGTATTGCATATTTGGATCACATTTCAGATTATTGTTATTTGTAACGTCATATATCTCTATTTTGACTAATAGCTTAGGAACTTTGTTCTAGTCTTATGAAATGTTGTGCTTTCTTCATAACAGTTACAAATTGTGCGAGTTTTCAGATTTCTTATCCTTATGAATTTTAAACTTTTAAGAATAACTTTAAACATGAACTTACAGGCCTATTGAGGCCTCATTTTGCAACCAATTTTAATTGTGATTTCACATATAGGTAATGAATAGACCAGAATAAAGAAAAAGTGTCACCTGCCACACGATTGCCTTCGATTTTTCTCCTAACAGCGGCAGCACGTTCTCCATAAATATCCCATGAAGCTGAGAAGTCGTTAAGTTGCGCTCTTTCATATATTTCTGAAGATCTGGATTCGAACTCCTTCAACGACATAAACCAATTGATATATTGAATAATAGCAAAACCAGTGTAGTCAGTTTGCTGCGGGACTGTCCGAAATGGTTACCCCGCCCTCTGGACGTAGCAGGCACAAGAAGGCACATGGATGGATTTTAGTCAGTAAAAGTCTGACACACCCTCCCGCTCCACCCACAGCGGGAGTAGGTCATTAGATGATTTTCCATCCGAAAAAAAAAGTGTTGTCAGTTTATTCATTTTTATTCCCGTTGAGAGTCGGCCTTTACAAGTAGCTGATCATTTTCGTACTTCGTCATTTCAACTTAAAGATCAGTATGTTGTCTTAAAATATTGTTAGTTATGTAGACAAAAGTTTAGATAAAATTTGTTGATTCTTGGAACAATCAATTCGCCTCTATCTTCTGAGTGTCGCTTAAGACAGTAGATAAGTACCTAATCAAAAGTAAATACTTACAACAAACAATACCTACTAGACGATTAAATAACCGCCACTTTTAAAATTCAACAAACAGTAGGGTAGACGCTAGATAAACTACCACTATTTAAAAACACGAAGACAATGAGCTCTATGTCAAGTTACATATTATTATGATAATCTTGTCCAATAATGATTATGACTCTCAACAATTTTCATCTTACTACAGACATACAATAAGTAGTTTATGGAGAGTTTCGGCGCCAACGCAAGGAAAAAAACGCAAAACTAGTGTAACTATAGTGTAATTTTAGACATAACTTCTTGTGCTTTGCAGTGAATTGTGATTATCCGTGTAGATACCATAACTACCTAGAAGCCTCTTGTAAAGTCTTTACCTTTTTACTGGGGTATAACTTTGACTTGACTCGACTATGAATGCAAATATCATGATTATTTATAATACTACCGACCGATATGGCGCGGTGGCGAGTATACCCGCTCTCCGCTCCAAGGTCGTGGGTTCGATTCCCACACAGGACAAATATTTGTGTGTATGAACATGAATATTTGTTCTGGTCTGGGTGTTTCCCTATGTATATTAAGTATTAATTTACAAAAAAAATAGTATGTATGTATGTTTATCCGTTATTTAGTATCCATAACACAAGTTCTTAATGATACTTATCTTGGAACTAAATGATTGGTGTAATTGTTAGAAAATATTATTAATTTATTAATTTATACTTGACATTGGCACATACTCTTAACAAGTCAGTCCACAATTAAAAGAAAAAAAAAGTAGTTTAAGAATGTTAAGAAAAATATTTATTTTGGTATCAGTGATTTTTATGTATTAACAGTATGTATTTATATATATATATATATAAATATTTTCTGACAATTACACCAATTATTTTAGTTCCAAGATACAATCATTAAGATTATTATGGATACTAATTTTTTTATCCCACATACAAAATTCTCACTCCTGTTAAGGTTGGCTGGAAGAGATCTCTCTTAGAGATAAGCCCACCTTTGTACTTGCTTAATTTGTATATGTGTTTCTTTCTTTTGTTGAATGTGCAATAAATCCGTTATTTAGTATATATATATATATATACTATATACTAAATATACTATATACTATATATACTAAATAACGGATAAACATACATAATTACTTCTTTTTTTGTAAATAATTACTTAATATACATAATAAAACACCCAGACCAGAACAAATATTCATGATTTGTCCTGAGTGGGAATCGAACCCACAATGACATGACAAGCTTGCTTAAATTGGGACTTGATGATGAGGATGATATTTTTTACCAACGTACCAACAATCCAGTTCAACTTCATCTCCCCCAACATGGAAATATTTATCCGGGAACCATTGTTGTATTTCATTTATGAGTTCACCTAGTAGTTTATAAGTGACGTTTTTGGTGGGATCCATTGGTCCTAGACCGACTACTTCGTTGTACCTATAACACTTTGTTAAAATATTTGGATAAGCGTTTCCCCATGACCGAGTGTGTCCTGTTAAATGTAAAATAAATATTTTATTTATTAAACAGTGTACATGCCAACTTATAGTAGTTGCAAAACAAAGGCAAGCTAAAAAACTAAAGAAGACAATTTTTTAACAATATCAATAAATTATAGTCTATACATAAAAATGTCAGTAACTAAAAAATAATAAAATACATATTGTCTATAATAATTAGGTATACTTAATACGTGTGCAATATTGGTATAGGGATCCTACCAAGACCTAAGAAGCCCAAGCGAACCTCACCTGCAAGTGGTGCACCTACCGATCAACGGACGAGGCTCTGGCGAACATTACAGTGCCCGGTAAGCGGCAATAGGCTCGCCACCTATTAAGTGGGACCAACTATTTGATTGGCGGAGTGTGGGCGTATAGTATGCATCTGCCTACCCTCTCGGGGAAACAGGCGTGAATGTATGTATGTATGACTGAGTATAATTAATAATATTTATTTATTTATTTAATCTTTATTGCACACAAAAAAGTAATACAAAAGGCAAACTTAATGCCGAAGGCATTCTCTACCAGTTAACCATAGGGTTAGCAGCGAGGGTTAAAGATAAGTTCAAGATAATAATTATGAGTTTAACCTTACGGTCCATTGAGTGAATGATAACACAATGTGTGCCAACCTACTTCAAATTCAATGATGCACTCATTACTATTGAGATATTTAGTTTCATTTTTTAGTCGTAGAAGGTTTGTGACTATTAACATATTGATTATATGTAGTATTAAACTATACGTTTTGATTAATAAGAACATGCTTCAGAATAAATATATGCTAAAACAAATTTTGGGAAAATCTTTACAAATGAAATCCACCGAATACATGTCATATCTCGGCGTTTTCAAATAGTAGTAGGATATATTTTTACGAGTAACAATTTATAACTTACGAATAAAGCGCTTTTTGTTTAAAAATTAGTACGAAACTGTGTTACCACCGTCCAATAGATTAATGCGCGACGCTACGTTAGATATAAAATAATTTTTACAATGCTCACCAGGTACATCAAATTCTGGCAACACTCGAATTCCTCTGTCTCTAGCGTAATTGACAACCCATTCTATATCATCCTTTGTATATACCATAGTGGGATGATACGCTCCTTTGCGACTGAGGAATTGCAATAAAAGTTTTTAAATTTTCATCATTTCCTATTACAGAACTTATTTCAATATATAAAAATACAATTTATATCATAGTTTGATTATTTCTAAAATTATTTAAATCAAATTAAATAGCCTACACAAAGGCGAAGCCTGAACTGCTATAGGACATGCAACTAAGTATTACAATTAACATTACGTCAAGGTTCAACAGTGAATGCCTTTTGGCTGATGATGGTAATAAAGATGATGACAATTCAAAATATTGACAAAAAAGACATTTTATATTACATAAGAATATACCTACTGTGACTCAGAACACTTAATTTAGTGTTCAAATAAAATATGGAAACTCTAATAATCAACTTTTAACGAGGCTCTGGCGAACATACAAGTTCCCGGTAAGCGGCAATAGGCTCGCACTTATTATGTGGGACCAGCAATACAATTGGCGAAATTGGGGCGTATAATATGCCTCTGCCTACCCCTTTGCAGAAACAGGCGAGATCGTGTGTGTAAGTGTATTAAACAGCAGAATTAGTAGAATTCAAAAGCTATAAAACTTCGGCTCTTTTCAACACGCTTTTTACACGTATAGGAGTTGTGTATGCGCTTCATTAGCATTTATATACCCTCAATGAAACAATTGTAGGTATAAAATTGAACTGAAAAACAGTCGTCATACAACGTTACAGTCGGTTACGTACCTCAACTCGGGAAATTTTTCACTTTGATATGGAAAACTTTGATCGTCCACTATATGCCAGTGAAAAACATTCATTTTGTTCATAGCCATAGCATCAAGAGTCTTGTAGATGTTGGTCATTGAGACATAGTGTCTGGAGGTGTCCAGTAGGAGGCCGCGGTGAGGGTACCGAGGGAAGTCAGTGATATGTGTCCTGTTTATTCTTATTTCCTGCAGTATAATTGCTTTTATTGCATAATTTTTATTTACATTCAGTTCGGATGGATATCCTTCTAATATCCTCCTCCTTTATAAAGAACAAAATGGCGATCGTCATTAAGTCATGCTTATAGTACCTACTATGCGAGCTACTTTTATGTCAAAACGTTCTTTTAATAAATAACATTTTAAAGTGAACATAATAGTTAGTCATAGTTTGTAGTCATTATTACATATCTTCTATACATATAATAAAAACGTAACGGGTCGCTGTCTGTACATGGAAGATATATTAGAAAAAATATTATAGGAGACCTTTATTAACGCAATAGAACCCAAAACAATGATTTTTGGAATTTTTGTCTGTTTGTCTGTTTATCTGTTTGTCTGTTTGTTTGTGCACGCTAATCTCAGAAACGGCTTATCCTATCTAGATATAGTTTTAAGAAATATATTGTGGTAAGCTTCACTTAACATTTTGTGTTTATTTCATGTCAATCGGTTGATCAATAAAAAAGTTATGCCAATTTAAAGAATTAAAGAATCACGTTGAACTTGCTGAACGTTTGTTGGCGCGGGTATATAAAGCGCGCCGAGAGCCGCGCCGTTACTCGTAGCGAACGCACGTGTTCTGGGGGCGCACGGCATTCGATAAAACTTAATTTAATTTTATATTTATTATAATTATATTATAATAAAAAAAGTACATATTGTGTGTATTTGCTATATGTAAGGCATTTTGTATTATAGGATAGTTTGTTATAGGTTAGGCGTTTTGTATTATAAGATAGTTTGTTTTAGATTAATAAGTACGTGTTAATAGTTACACTGATTAAGTTTTTTTTTACTTCTTAGTGTGTATTTGCTATAGGTTAGGCATTTTGTATTATATTATTATAGTAACGATTAAGTTTTGACGTGACAACGTCTTAAATTAGGTTGCGGCTGGGAGTCACTTATGAAAAAGTGTAACGCTCGGTAACGTTACGATGAGTCACCGAACGAGAGAGAGGCCCGGCGAATGCCTTGCGTCTCTCTCCCACTCAACTATGATCGGTCTGCCGCGCGCGCAGTTTTAGTAAACAAAATATATTTCTATAGTTAAAATTTGTGCAATTCTTATTTTCATTCAATTCCTTGTTCCTATTGTGCAATTTAATTATATTCATATCAATAAATATTCTACCGAGAAAAAGACGTTGTCACGTAAAATCTTCGCCCGTAAAAACGACTTTACAGGCAACCATTTTTTTTTTTATTACTTCTTAGTTTTTATGGTATAAGTTAAGTTTTTTCTTTGACTTTCTTTATTTTTGGTAAATTTTCTGTTGCTCATTTCTGTTGTTTTGTATAATCATTATCTGTAGGTAAAATGCCTAGAAAAAGATCCAACCTCTCCCAGTACAGCAGAAATGCTAAAAGGATCAGGTTAGTTATAATTATATTATAATTAAAAAAATACATATTGTGTGTATTTGCTATAGGTTAGGCATTTTGTATTATAAGATAGTTTGTTATAGGTTAGGCATTTTGTTTTATAAGATAGTTTGTTTTAGATTAATAGGTACGTGTTAATAGTTAAACTGATTAAGTTTTTTTTTACTTCTTAGTGTGTATTTGCTATAGGTTAGGCATTTTGTATTATAGGATAGTTTGTTTTAGATTAATATGTGTTAATAGGATATAGTTACATCTATTGGGGGTAATCCTATTTCTCAATATGGCATGCCCGAGCCATTATTTGACGGTGAACGCATTAAACAAGATTACGCGATGCAAATCAATTATGATCCAGTAAGTCTGGCTGAAATTGTACAAACTGATGTTCCGAGACTAACTGAAGAACAGCGTTTAATATTTAATCGGGTGTGTCGCAGCGTTGATACTGCTTTGGGAGAAATGCTATTTCTAGATGCTCCCGGTGGAACGGGCAAGACATTTCTTACCAAAGTGATTTTGGCGAAGGTGCGAAGCCAAGGTAAAATTGCGCTTGCTGTCGCTTCATCAGGCATAGCAGCCACTTTGTTGCCAGGAGAGAAAACTGCCCATACAATGTTTAAAATTCCGATCGACTTAGACCGCACAGAAAACCCTGTTTGTCATATTTCTAGAAACAGCAATAAAGCTAAGGTTCTTCGTGATTGTAGCCTAATTATTTGGGATGAGTGCACAATGGCAAACCGAAAAGCGATTGAATCATTAGACAGAACGTTGCGTGATATCAAGCAAAATTGCTAAACAATGGGTGGCATTACTATACTTTTTCGTGGCGACTTTCGTCGGTTCTTTCGGTAGTTCCACGTGGAACAAGGGCTGATGAAGTTAGGGCCTGTCTAAAGATTTCTCGACTGTGGCAATACATCATACCTTTGCATTTGACAGTAAATATGCGAGCGCAAATCGGAGGTAACGAAAATGCTCAAGAGTTTTCAGATTTTCTCCTTGAAATCGGTAACGGTGTGTATCCGCAGGAACACGGAAAAGTTGTTCTGAACGAAAACCTATGCTGCAAAGTTTCATCAATGCGAGACCTCATATCATCCGTGTATTTAAATGCAACGCAAATACCTACTTGCGAAAATTCCTGGCTGTGCCAAAGAGCTATTTTGACACCACGAAACGACCAAGCAGCAGCAATAAACGCTGAAATTTTGAGCTTTGTTCCGGGGGATAACGTTGAGTATATCTCGATTAACAGAGTTATGGAAGATAAAGAATCTACAAGCTATCTAGTAGATTTTTTATAATTCCTCAGTGCTTCTGGACTGCCAGCTCATAAAAAAATATTAAAAGTCGGCTTACCCATAATACTCCTCAGAAATTTAAGCCCGCCAAAACTTTGCAGCGGAACCAGATCAAAAGTAACCAATTTACAGCAAAACCTGATAGAAGCAGAGATTTTAACAGGGTGCGACATAGGTGATAGTGTTTTTATTCCTCGGATTCCTTTGATTCCAAACAATTTTCCTTTCAGCTTTAAGCGAGTCCAGTTTCCAGTGAGCCTCTGTTTCGCAATGACAATTAATAAAGCCCAAGGTCAGACGTTACAAGTAGTGGGTGTGGATCTAAGCATAAGCTATTTTGCGCACGGTCAGCTTTATGTGGCGCTGTCACGTGTCAGCAATCCTAGCCGACTGTATGCTTTGATCCCTGATGGCAACACGTGTAATATCGTGTATAGAGAAGCATTAATATAAATTAGTTTATTTTCAAACGCTAATTTTTATAATCTGTAGGTATACTTGACGGAGCGTAGGTGCAAATTAGAAATCTAATTATGATTTTTAGGTGCCAAACTATCAATAACATGTTCCAATGCAATAAATGTGTACGAAAACGTCAAGCACGTTTGTGGTCAATTTAATTTAAAAAAACAATAACAGACTATGATGTAGGTTAGGATATAGGCTGCTAATCTCATACAAATTGTATGGAACTTAATCGTTTAGTGACATTATAAAAATTAGCTGATTTTACTAGACTATCTATGGCTGATTTTACTAGAACTACCGGATTGATAAGCTAGCCCTGGGATAAACTCGCTGCATTTTTAGAACGTTAATCCATTTGCATCAACGATATTCTGTAATCAGTATTGTAATAAACAGTGTGACTCTTAACCTACCAAAGTAGTAATATTTCGTGGTTTCGGTATACAACACGGCAAGTGAGATTAGGTCTCTCTTTAACATGATCAAAAATGCTGCCAAAAGTCACTTTTCTACGCGGACGAAGTCGCGGGCACAGCTAGTTGTACAATATGTTTTGTTTATCACGCGTTCTCGCACTGTGTCATAATCCTGAATGTATTAAATAGTTCTTAATGCATGCACGCAGTCACAGATTTGCCGGTGCACTTGCCCTCTGTTTTGTCGTTGAGTTGAGTTTTTGTCGATCTACCTACTTTTTTAAATGCTAGTTGGTGTTGTAAATCTAGTTCATAATATAGTTTTGTATTTAGAGAAATTATGTGAATTTAGTATATTCTTTTGAGAAAATAACTGTCTAAACCGATTTCTGTTACATATCATAGGATTATAGCTAAAATAAACATTAATTACAACTAAGAGAACATTCAATATTGCAGAGCAAATATTCACGCTTGCCTTAGCATGAATGTATACGCAAGTATACTTGGCCCCTAAAAGATTTGATACAATTTTTAGGGGCGAAGAAAACGCATGTTAATATTTTATTATATTTTACACAAAGTGCTAGCCAGGACTTAACAAATATTACTAATTTGTTATATAGAAAGGAAGTTCGTTTTTTCTAGCATCACACATTTGAAAAGACTGTGCCTTAGAAAGATAAAGCGTCTCTATTTAGGTAGGTACATAATTGAAAGGCAACCCATGTAATTTATTTGCGTATCTATTTGTATAGATTGCTCTGGAGAACATAACAGTGCCCGGTAAGCGGCAATAGGCTCGACACCTATTAAGTGGGACCAACTATATAATTGGCGGAGTGTGGGCGTGTAATATGCCTCTGCTACCCCTTTGGGGAATCTGGCGTGAATGTTTGTATGTATTTATTTATAAAGATAAACAATTTGTTTGGTTGTACGCGCAGTACCCTATTCTTTCTCTATTTTTTATTCCTACAAACTTAAAAATAAATTCTGTGCTGGTAACACTAATCGAGGAAGGCTGTCGAAACCGCCACGGTCAATAGAAAAGGATCATCAACGAATCAAGTTACGCAAAAAACCTTATAATGTGTTTTGTTTACCTTTAAAAGTTAACTGCTTATAGTTAAAAATACTAAAAACAATGTAAGGAAAAAAACAAACTAATTGATTAGCACTTATCACTTCTACTTAAAAACCCCGATGTCGTATGTATAAGGAAAATACTCACAGTAAAATCATCCGTAAAGTAAAGCAACTGCGACCAGCTCTCTAGACCTCGTAAAATGCCCCATATTGATATACTGGACAATATTGCTTTGTTAGATATAACTAAATCATCTGAAAATCATAGGTACAATTATATTACACTGGCGAGCAACCAAATCGACTCAACCGCTAACTGCGGATGTAGTTCGTAGTTATTGTTTTAAGTAAAAGTATATAACATTTGAATAAAAACAATATGTCACTTGAAAACTTAAAGTACCAAATTTATATCAATAACAAAAAAGCAATACATACAATACCCTTATTGCTATTGGCTGAGCTAAACGTGTGAGTTGTCGATATGCTTACTAGCATACTAAAGTCTTATACCAAATAAAAAGTATTTATACAGACTGAGATTTAAAAAAAAACTTACAACTCTCATCCATTCCAAAGTAAGGGTAAGTTTCGCATGGTGCCTTTAGCTCAATTTCCAGCTCACTGAGCCTGTCAACATGCAATATTTGAGGCTCTACTGCCTCTATAGCTTCGTTACGTCTTGCCAAATTCACGTTACTTGGATGTCGAAAACGGTTCAAGTTAAACGAATTTCTTACAACAAAAGAATATCGTTCGATCGCCATAGTTAGTATGGCACAAGTCTCATTTGTTGGCTGAAATATTTTTTACTTTTTTATTTACTAGAAATAATTCTGTACAAAACATATTTTACTATCAAGTCATTAATATTTTACGACGTCTACATATTCAAATATATTAGTTGGAATGGAATGTTAAATGTATTGCTATATTTTAACTAAATCAAGATAAAATAAGTATCTACTAAGTAAATTGTTTATGTTTGCAATGCGTCGAATAGTCACTAGGTATCTATCTATGTTTATACGTTCGACTAAAAGTGATTAAAAAATACCTAATTTATTCACCCACTTTTTATTTAGCGCATGTACTCGGTAATTACTTAATCTCATGTTTTTGTAATTACCGAGCTGACAAATGATAACCAAAATTGAATTTAGTAAAAGATTTGCGATTGGGAACAAACACATAAATAGTCCACGTATTGTGTGAGTCTAATTATTATTAAAATAAACTAGAAAAACTACAGAAAGATATACGCATAAACACAGACGCGTACATATGTACTGTTTTTTTTACATGATTGTTGACGACATGTGTCCAACTTGAATGAAAACTGATGCTTCCCATTTCCATTGATTTAATTACAATGGTTATCAAATTTATAATATACGGACTACGGTAGGTACGGCCCCAAAGTTCATAAATTAAAACAATACAACGATAGTCCAATATTAAAATTTTCTAAATAACTTAGAAGTGCTGTCAATATATACTTAATTTAAAGTTACCTAACTCAGATATTATTTTGATTACTTTTACCTAGAATTGAAACATCAACTTTGATCGAAAATCAATAATCTCGACAACAAATCCTAGACTGGTAGACATTTACCAAGTAAAATTTGTACAACAAAGAAAATATAATGGAACTAATGATATAACTATGTGTAATATTAACTTTACCTTAAAATTAAACTTTGAAGGGTTGAAAGTGTAATAAAAAATGTCTTTTTGTTGATACTGAGGTTTTGGCCATATTTCCCCTTTTGTCGGAGGATATTGTGGTCCAGGGTTCACTAAATTAAGCGAATTCACTAAAGTTGCACCAAATAAACTAAAAACTAATATTAAATAATTTAACATTTTGGCGGGAAAGTGCCAATAAATTGTACGAAGAAAATTTATATAACAGATTTATAATGTTAGAGAAACGACTACTATGGACCAATGTTTTAACTTTAATAAGCGAAATATGTGCTACAAATTTAAATAAACATATTTATTCTTCAACGCTATATAGCGGTCCTGCTGACTGCTGTCAAGTGCTATTTACTGCTGCCCGACGTTTTGAAATATCAAATTATTCGTCATGTCGATAAAAATATCAAATACAGAACTATTATAGTCAAGATTTAGGCTTATATAATAATGTAAAAGCTTGTGCATCTAAACAATTTTATTTTCAATCATGTACTATATAAAATAATTTTAATAATAACACCGGTTTTAAGACCACTGAGGATAGCGGTTGGAATCGGTTAATTCTATAACCTCACATTCTTTCGTCTGGCTTGTCTATGACATGCCACTATTGACGTTTCATTTGGGGGCGGATACGTACGTTCATTCATTGTAGGCACTTTAGCGATATTTCTGTAAAAATGGGATTTACAAGCATAGCTAATTATTTAGCATAGTGTAAACTCGTAGTGTTATAATTTTCACATAGGTTAATGTTCGCGTATGAGGTGCAGGTATGTTATTTTTTTATATAATGCCCTAAGTAGGTAATCTGTGATGTGTATCGGTGTCATTTTGTTCTATTTATTCAATTTAATGTTTGTGTGGTGTTTTCTTATCAATTATGACATTCTAAGGTATTAATAATATTTTATTGCGTTAGTTCCTTTTGAGGGTAGATTGTTACTATGTCATTTTTACTACACTTGTTCTTAAAATATTTGGATATTCTTATTGGAAAAGTGACTCATTTAATTACAGTAGGTACTCATGAGAATTTAAATATTAATTAAAACTGCTCAAAATTGTAGCAACATATATTGTACTTCTATTTATTTCTGTCTTAGTCTAACCTTACAAGAATGATCTTAGTTCTTTATATAGCAATAAAGCAAGCTAACAAATTTTACTCTACTCATGTATACAATGGGCGAACACAATTGTGGGCTTGCTTTAACCCAATCCCAGCCGGGATTCAAGCTTGCCTTGCCATAAAATTAGCAGTAGCAGCCTGTATTTCAAGTACTATTAGATAACATGTATCTTTAGGGGGCGTTATTTGAACTGTCTTTTGCTATGTAATACTCTCTGTTATTGGAAAACATTCTTTTAAAACACAGCACAAAGATTAAGGCAATTTACAACATTATGAACAGTATAAAATACTAGAAAAAAATCACTCATGTTAAGTGTTAATGTATAGAATAAGCAAACTCAACATCAAAATCATTTATTCAAGTTTAGCTCAATAAAGATGTTATGAATGTCAATAAAGTGGGTCTAGATCTAGCTGTGGTCTGCCAAACAGGCACACAGCAGCTCTTACAACATTGTAACACCAACATAGGTAAAACTGGAAATCCTTTTTGGCTCATATTCATAATTTTTGGCTAATTAAACGTTTGACTTATGTCACGTTATGACTTCTGCAGTCATATTCATTATTTTGGGCTCATTATATGTTTCTGCAGAACTAATGTTGCACACTGGAGATGTGGGCTAAGGTTGCATCATACCAAAACTTGAATATAATTCATCTATACTTTATTCACTTCGCCTTGAGACAAAATGTAAACAAAGGTTTTTTAATGTGTCACTTATAACTGTAAATTATAAAATTAGCCAAAATAGTAGTCAAATTTTGATAAAACAATATAGGTTCTATTGTTTGGAATTGAAAGTCAGAATTTATTTTTTAAAATATTGAATTTAAATGTGCAACATTTCAATATTTATTTTTATATAAATAAAATTAATTCATTTAAAAAATGATATATAACCCCTCATATGTTGAAACACCGGCTCCCGGTATAAACATATCTTCGCCTAATCGGTTGATGTACCGGGAGCCGGTATGGCAAACTGTGTTCTCATATTCGCTCTACAAAACTTCATTGTATATACCTTATCCTTTCTAACACGTTACAAATGCATAAAGAAGAAACAGGCTGACTAGTAAAGCCAAAATCTCGGCCAACTTTAGCGGAAAAAATTTAAACAAATGTCAAATGAGAAAATCCAGTTACAGTAAGGGCGCTTTCAATTTATGCGTTTCTTGACGGCCTGCTGCGGTGCCGAAGCGGTGCGTTAGTCGTACAGCGCACGGACGATCCTTTTTTTTCATACAAAACGCGCGGTGCGGCATCAGTGCGTCGCCGGTACCGCGAACGCTCGACAACAGGACGGCAACGTCGCAAGCATCACGTGTTCATTTCGGTGTTGAATAGTGCGGTGAATAGACGTTAGCGCTAATTGCATCAAATTTTCATTTACGTATTTGCTAAAAATGGATGATATAAACGTGGAAGATTTTATTAATGAAATTGAAATACGTCCTGCTATATGGAACTCCAAAAAAACACAAACACAAAAAACACAAGCTGTCTTCAAAGGGATACTATTCTATTAAAGACTATATGGCAGATAAAAATGCTTGGGATTAAGCTGCCGTTTCATACAGGCTATTCTAATATGAATGACTTGAAAACATAAATATTGTTAAGGTACATACCTAACCTTAACTTATTGCATTGTATAGTTTCACAGACAAATGAAGATTGTATTTCTAGTACCAAACTAATGGACATATTTAAAAGAGCAAAGCCTGTGAGTTTCTTGCCAGTTCTTCTTACAGAGCGGTGGCTCGGAACTGGCACTTAGATTCACTTACACTTAATTATTTTTTGTTTTTAAATTGTTTTGTTGCATGTAAGTGAATCTAAGCTTCGTGATTTAGTGTAATATTATTTCGATTGTTTTTTTTTTTTTTCATTTGTAATCATGACGTTTTCAAGTACTATGTATAATAGTTTATGAAATAAATAATTTTTTACTTTACTTTACTTTAAAAGTGACAAACACAGCAATCGCACAGAAACAAAAAATGCTTGGGAAGGCATCTGTGAGAAATTTGTTGAAGATTTAAAAAATAAAAATACGGGTGAAAAAAATTCAGCAGGTAATTATTTATTCAATCAAATTTTGTCATTTTGCCATGATAATTGTCCTTCGTTAACAAAGTATTCTGCAAATTTATCGCGAATTGATGTTGCTGACAAATTCTGTTCATTTTGAACCTCCTGATCTATTTGATTGGCTTTAATTAAGAGATTACTATTAGAAATTTCTTCACATTCACGTAGTAAGAAATTATGTAAAACACAGATAGCTTGAACAATATCCGTCCATCGAATATCGAGTCCATGGCTTGACTGATGTTACATCACTGGGATAAAAACGCACGGCAGTAAAATACGCTTTCAATTTAGGCGTTCGGTGCCGGACTGCTAACGTACCGCAGCAGTCCGACAGCGAGATATAACCTGCAGCACGGCAAGCGTGCGGCAGCGGTCCGACACAAAACGCATAAATTGAAAGCACTCTATGAGTCTATCTCAAAAATGGGCCGTCTGTTGACCATACCGGCTCCCGGCACAACAGATAACGGAAAGTGGGCTAATGTCATTCAACATAAGAGAGGATAAAAGAACCTTAAAATATAGCGATTCCCAAAGTTGGAAATTATTATAATACCATTAAATGAAAGTACGGCTAGTACAAACATTTTACAGCGAAATGTATCATTTCATTATAATAATATGTCAGGTTATATCCGCCATTTTCACTCTTTGTCAACTTTGTTTATCCTTTATCTCAAGCCTATGTGAATATATATATTAGTATTTTTATCCATATTAATAGTAACAAAAGACTAATATAAGGCATATTTAATAAATAATAACCTAGTAAAAATATTTATTTATTTGTTCTATGTCACTAACATAGTAGTTTCTGCACTTAGTACTTGCTATAAACTATTCTGCATGAGCTCTTGCAGTCATTATTTCTCACTTCAGCCAGCCCACCTATCTTCAGTAGCAGATCAGGCATTCCAATGTGTGTAAAATATGTATGATGGAATTCTGATCCTAGGGTTACCAACCCTACTTATGTGTATCTAATACTTCTGTGTATCAGCCACACCTGTGCATTCCAAGAGCATGTTTGCGGTTCTTTAGCCACCATACACGCTCTGCAAGGGGCTGTCTGTGACTCCCATAGTGTGGAAGTGTTTTATTAATTTTTCATCATCACAGCACATGAACATCCCACTACTGACAACGAGCTTACTCTCACATATTAAGGTGTGAGAGTATTGGGTCATACTCCATTATGCTGACCCAGTGCGGACTGGCGGAGGCAGGTGTATGGCGTCCTGCTGTTAGAATTATTTCAAGCTGCCCATTAGGCCTCTAACATGGTTTAACGACTACCACATTTAGTGATAACCAGGACCAACAGCTTAACGTGCCTTCCGAAGCACGGAAGCGCTCGATATCAAATGCCACACAAACAGTCACCAATCCAAGGACTGACTTCAGTAAACTCTGCTGTAATAGTGTAAACCGAGCACCACAGAGCTACGAGCGCTTCGTTTTTACTTTGTGTTAATTTGTTTTATGATGTTTTGCAGGAGGCCTAATCATGATCGGGGGTCTGTTTGTGTACAACCACAAGGGTGAGGTGCTGATCTCGCGGGTGTATCGCGATGATATTGGACGCAATGCTGTTGATGCCTTTCGCGTCAACGTCATCCACGCGAGGCAGCAAGTGCGCTCACCAGTTACAAATATTGCTAGGACATCGTTCTTTCACATCAAGGTAAGTTCTTTTCTCATTAAACCCAATAAAAATCATTTATTCAAGTTTGGTTCAATAAAGCTCTTATTAAAGATACCTTATAAATTAACGCAACTGGAATGGTACTTAATATAACTCCAAATTCGGTTTAAGCCCCTAATTTTACTGGTTGATACGTGTTGATATATACATGTTTAATCTATGAATGCTCAATAAGAAGATCAAATAGTTGGTTTAGTTTGGGTTTTATAAGTTGTATTTAGGGTTAACCCAGCATCTAACAAGATGTGCCTCGATATGCTGTAAAAACCAGGTGCTTTACTGGAGGATACAAGTCCTGTAATAAAAAAATTGAATCTATACCACCACAGAATGTATTACTCAATGCCATTAGATCACTTTTCTCATACTCCAATAAATGTTGACCTAATTCCAAAAGCAAGCAACATTGTAGCACATTATTTAGCAATGTTGCTAGAATATTGATTCTTAGGTAATACATACAAACATTTACGCCTGTTTCCACATTCTGGTAGGCAGAGGCATCTTAGTTAATAGTTAACTTAAAGAGGTTTTAAACTCGGACTGTCCATGTCCTTATCAGTATGTCTTTTGGAATATATCAACAAAATTGTTTCAGAGAGCCAACATATGGTTAGCAGCAGTGACGAAGCAAAATGTGAACGCTGCAATGGTTTTTGAATTTCTATTGAAGATCATTGATGTCATGCAGTCGTACTTTGGCAAGATCTCCGAGGAAAACATCAAGAACAACTTCGTACTCATCTATGAGTTGCTTGACGGTTAGTTATTTTTCTTGACAATACTATTTAGTAAAGTGTTTAAGTTTAAGAATTAATTTGTTATTGTAGCAACTCTTGTTTATGTTTATATGGAAAAATAGTCCAAATCAGTTATGAATTGGTTCACGAGTCAGAAAAGAAGAAAGTGAGGTAGACCATTAAGACAGTGGTGATGATATCAAAGCTAGAGCAGGTGCTACGGGTAACTGACAATAGACGAAAATGGCATGTGTTGAAGGAGGCCTTTGTCAACATATGACATATAGACGGAGTCGATGCATAATAGACTGTTATTACTACTTATAAATAACCATATATATTGTAACCCATTATGAAATGAAACGCTATCTATCGTATCGTATCTTAAGTACTTCTTTAGAAGATCTTCTTTTGTGATGTCCCAAATATCGTCTTTTTTGAGTTAAGTCACTATTCCATTAAGCATGTGATATCCCTCGTCTCCATAAGTGGGCTAGAACAAATCTCTGTTAGATTTAAGCCCACCATTTTACTCCCTTTTTGTATGTGCTATGTTTTTGTATCTTGTTGAACATACAATAAAGGATATACATAAAAAGATGCAATGTGGTCTTTGTGATTAAGTATTTTTATTAATCCTACAGAGATCCTGGACTTTGGCTACCCTCAGAACTCAGATACCGGTGTACTGAAGACGTTCATCACCCAGCAGGGTATCAAGTCAGCCTCCAAGGAGGAGCAGGCGCAAATCACCTCACAGGTAATGGAAGATTAAAACCCATTCATATATTACTAGAGGAGAAGGTGGTAATGTGGCCCCCTACTTTGTTTTTCAGGCCTCAGGTAAAAAATACAAGACTAAGAAGTATAGGAAACATGTCTTTATTAACTTACATATACATGTCTTTCAATAAAATAAACGAAAATAAAACAGAAAAATAAAAAACATTATAAAAATAATCAAATTTTGCAATTTGAGATCAGGTGAGGTTATATGGCACCCTGGGGGCCATATTAAATGTAAGAGCGTAATCACAACCTAACGGCAAAAATCACAGGAATAATATTCGCCTTCAGGACCTGCACAGACTGCATGAACCCATAAATTGCAACTCTGGCACTGTATCTACTCTTCCCTACGTCTGTCATTAAAATATTTTATCTATGCAGTTCGTGTCTGCACTTTCTAGGGTCCTATGTGGATATTGACTGTCGTCATTCTCCGAATGTGTTTCTACGACTAAGTACATCACATTCAGAGCTACTGCTGGATGATGTCTGTAAGGCTCTCTTTCGCTGAAGGGTTTTGTTGCTGCTGCTTGTTCCAGTTTGTCCCTCGCCCACGACTTTGGCCACGAGAGGCCGAAAAAAGATATATTTATGTCGTACATCATATATGCCCCCCCCGGGTTCATAATACAAAAAATTGCATGCATGTTCTATGTTAGTGGTGGTGGTTTCCGCACTTAGTCCCTGTTATGGACCATTGTGCGTGAGCCTTTGCGGCCATATTTGCTCACTCCAGCCAGCCCACCTCTCTCCAGAAGCAGATCAGGTTTCCAAATCCGTGTAAAACTTCTCCAATGGAACTCGGCGAACCTAGGGTTACCTTTCGTGTGTCAGCCACGCCTGTACATTCCAGGAGAGGAATTATAAAATGCACAGTATATTTAAAAGTTTAACAGTATCGTGTTTCGACTTGATAAAACTAATTAAAACATACACAAGAGCTACGAGTTTGTACAAAAATATACTAGATGGCGTGCTTCTAAACTATAAATATCGAAGGGGGGCAATATACCTGCAGGGGCCACATAACCTTCACCACTACTATCTGTCAGGCAGCTTACTGGTATTACCAGATTTGGCTGAATTTCTGTTATTACACTACTACTGATATAAAAAATTACTTTTGTCATTTATTAGCAAAATGTTTAGATACTTGATAGATAACAAAGGCTAAATAACGGATAAACATACATAAATACTTTTTTTCGTGAAAAACTTACTTGGAAAACACCCAGACCAGAACAATATTTATGTTTATGCAAACAAAGATTTGACCTGTGTAGGAACCGAACCCAAGACCTCAGGAGCGGAGTGCTGATATGCTGACCTGCACGCCATATCAGTTGTTTGAAAAAAATCTGATTTTCCATCAAAATATAAAAATTGCCAACCTTAACTAACCTTATTGCACATTAGAAATAATAACTCAGCTGTCTAAACCCCTATCAGATGCTCAATAAGTGTTTGTGTTACACATACATACACGCCTGTTTCCACGAAGGGGTAGGCAGAGGTATATTATACGCCCACACTTCACCAATTATATAGTCCTCCAACGTAGCGAGCCTATTGCCTCTTACCGGGCACTGTTATGTTCGCCAAAGCCTCGACCGTTGATCGGCAGGTGCACCACTTGCAGGTGAGGTTGGCTTGGGCTCCTTAGGTCTTGGTATGATCCCTATACACCATATTATTATATAGTTTATTATATTCCATTAAATATCTGCCTAAACCAATTTGAGATAACATTGACAAATTATATTTAGGAGATTTTAAATTAGTAACAATAATATTGAGATAACTTTAATCTTTTACCATATATAGGATTGAAATGTTGTAAATTTTTATTTTGGGAAGAAACTGGCTGCTGAAATACAGTTATTAATATTAAAATCATTTATTTCACACTTAGTCATTATGGACTAAGTCACACATTAATAAACACATTAAAAATAAATTACATTATATGAAATTACGTTATAATTAGAGTTAAATTACATTAGAATTAAATTACAAATTACACAAAATAATACAAATTAGTAATTAAAAGTTAAAGAAAATAATCAGATAAATAAAATTAAAATTCAAAATTTATTTAAAATTAAATGCTATTTTATAAATGGTGATGAGCTAGAATTTAGGCTCATCCACCTCTGCAATATAGGGGAGTCCCACCGTTCAGCCAATGCGCTCAGGATGCCGTTAGAACTGCTCCGAAAGCGGTTCAGCAGCGATGGGCTTCTTTTTCTGATAATGGAGTAAAAATGATCTATATGCGCCTGCGCGAACATTGCAGATGCGCTGCAGAACCGTGGCAGACCCATCAACGCTCTGAACGCATTGTTGTACTGACTTGTACTGGACCGCAGGTCGCTATATAACTAATCGTTATATCGGTCGTTATATAACTAGTTTGGAAGACAGGGTTTTTGTAAGAAAATTGTGTACTATATGTGGAATAAAGAAATTTTTTTTTTTTTTATATTAGAGGAGGGTTCACAAAATGTAGATTGGTGGTTTAATTAACACTTTCATCTTTGTTGTGTTTAGGTGACGGGTCAGATCGGGTGGCGCCGTGAAGGTATCAAATATAGAAGAAACGAACTGTTCCTGGATGTCCTTGAGTATGTCAACCTGTTGATGTCGCCACAGGGTAAGTACTCGTCATATTAGCATTATTTTTTTTATTATTTTTTATTACTGTTAATTTATAAGTCATGCTGTGTACAGTAATTGTGGAATATTGTCTAACCTTATTTTTTCTTTTATTTTAATTAGTCGTACTTAATTTATAATGTTGATAATCTGTCCGTGTACCTAAATATAAATAAATACAATCATAAAACCAAGCCTGATTCCCCGAAGTTCTATAATATAAAATTAAAACCGGGTATTCTTAAGGCAACATTTGGTTATAAACAATGTTTAATGTGCAGACTCGAGTCCAAGAAATTTGGTAAGTCGTTTCTGAGTAAGATCATTAGGCTCTGGAATTCGCTGCCAGCTTATGTGTTTCCTAGTTAGTTAAAACATGAATATTGTTAATGTTATATTATATTGCATTGTATAGCTTTACATACAAATAAAGATTGTAATTCAAGTATCAAACCAATAGATAAATTTAAAAGAGCATAGCCTGTGAGTTTCTTGCCAGTTCTTCTTACAGAGTGGTGGCTCGGAACTGGTACTTTTCACTTAATTATTTTTGTTTTTTAAATTGTGTTGCATATAAGTGAATCTATAATCAGCTCGGCGAACCTTGATCCCTATGACACTGACAGTTATTCCCACGACACAACCTTGTAGTAGCGTCACCGTTATATTATAATCGAATTGGCGGTGTCTAAAAATGATATTTATTAATTTTAGGCAGATATATGCAATTACAATAATATCCCGTTGGAATTATAATAATTATTAACACTTACAAGAAATTATCTCAATCAGACTTTACGTTGACGTCCTGCAAAAGTTACTCCGTTTGGAAGATATCGTTCAATCGTTCGTTATAGTCGATATCTTCCAAACGGAGTAACTTTTGCAGGACGTCAACGTAAAGTCTGATTGAGATAATTTCTTGTAAGTGTTAATAATTATTATAATTCCAACGGGATATTATTGTAATTGCATATATCTGCCTAAAATTAATAAATATCATTTTTAGACACCGCCAATTCGATTATAATATAACGGTGACGCTACTACAAGGTTGTGTCGTGGGAATAACTGTCAGTGTCATAGGGATCAAGGTTCGCCGAGCTGATTATAAGCTTCGTGATTTCAGTGTAATAATATTTCGATTGTTTTTTTATATATTTAATTTTGACGTTTTCAAGTACTATGGTAATAATAAGTAAATAATTGTTGACTTTGATTTTGACTAGTTCCTATAATTGCGGGTCTAAGCTGGGCGTGAATCGGAATTTTAGCAGGTCATGAGAGGGTGCGCTTTGTACCGTGCTTATTTCACGGTATGAAGCGCCTTTCATTTTTATTGGACTGCATCGACTGCTTACCATCAGGCATGGTATAGTCATTATGACGTGTCAGATAAAAAAAAAGTTTATATACCATGTTTTGAGTTATGTTTCACAGTTTTAATCATCTCTGTAAACAGTTTATTGACAAATGTGATGAAACATTGTGTGTGAAACATGTGGTGTAGAAGTATGTTGCGCGAGTTTATATCGCGGGCTTCAAGCCAGAGGGGCGTATAAGCTATACCCTTACTTTTCAGGAATAGCAAAAAACTTAATATTTTTTTTTCTAATATATGTGCTTAGTAATTAGTATTTTTTAAGGTATTTTACCTATAATTAATAATAAAAATGAGGTTGTTTATATCGATAAAATTCCAAAAGATTGACGTAATAAAAAAAATGCATTTTTTTTTCATACGCCCCTCTGGCTTGAAGCCCGCGATATAGATGGAAGTAGTGTGACCTAATTGATGATTAATTGATCCTTCAGTCAAACTATTTGAACAGTTTATATGCTCATAGATTTAGGATAGCAACTGACAAGTGTCAGAATGAACGTGTGTCTGTTTGGCAGGTCAAGTATTGTCTGCACACGTGGCGGGTAAAGTGGTGATGAAGTCTTACTTGTCGGGAATGCCGGAGTGCAAGTTCGGGATCAACGACAAAATCGTCATGGAGGCCAAGGGGAAGGGCAACGGTATGTGAGAAAACTCTCTAAATAATTGATATATTATTGCGTTCGCAAAGCATGAGGAATTTCGTATACGAACTTGTTATTGTCATCTGTCTCTGTCGCTCCCGCTAAAAATATATTGCATCACGCTCGCACAGATGTAATGAAGGATGGTTTAAGGGATTGCAAACGTCTTACTTGCGATAGTAATGTCGCATGCTTAATGGAACAGTGACTTAACTCAAAAAAGACGATTTTTGGGACATCACAAAAGAAGATCTTGTAAAGAATACTTGTCCTACTTGTGAGCCATACATTTATACTGATTTATTAATTAGTAATTCTGCTTGTGTTTTGAACGTTTGATTAACATTGATTCGATCTCAGTAAGAAATAGAAAGACTATATGTACGTACATACGTACGTGGATGGAAGTGTTGGGAGGGGAAGACCACGTAAGACCTTCCATGACCAAATACAAAAAATGTTGGAGAAAGGGCAGGTCAAAAGTACCCTAAACCGACGGGCGTGTATGAGGAGGTTAATGAGTGTGAATTAAGCTAAAAGTGTGTGCCAAGATCGTAGCAAGTGGAAGGATGTGATCTCTGCCTACCCCTACGGGAAAGAGGCGTGACATTATGTATGTATGTATGTATATGTACGTAACTCAAACCTGACCTATCTATTAATGGGTCGATGTTCCTTTAAGCATGTGATGTGTGTTCTTGTTGCAAAGGGTAAGAGTTGGGTATTTTGTCGCAGTTGGTTTTAAATAGTTTACATATTAATCAACAAATAAAATTTTACAAAACTTACGTACTACAAATAATTCAACCTAAGCAATAATAAAAACTTAACAATATAACAATACAAATAACAAATGGCTGGGATCTAAGTATGATATACGTGTGTTAATATTAAATCCACTTTTTTATAATAATTTAAAGCATATATTGTCTTCTCTTCTACTTACCGTGCCCGACAGGCTCCACAACGAACTGTAATTCATATTAACATCCTATTGTAACTGTTTGTGGAGAGCAATAAAAATATTGAGCATTGAAAAATTTGTACAAAAATGTTTGAGACCAAGGTTTGTAAAAAAGGTTATTGTATGAAGTTCCTCCTATTTCGCGACCGTACTATAGGTACCATTGTGCATATAACGACGGTAGCAATTGACAATGTCGTAAGTGAAAAGCCGTTGCTTTAAAGTGAAAAGTAAAGACTTATCACTTTTTTTTTTTTTCGGATGGAAAATCATCTAATGACCTTCTCCCGCTGTGGGTGGAGCGGGAGGGTGTGTCAGACTTTTACTGACTAAAAACCATCCATGTTCCTTCTTGTGCCTGCTACGACCAGAGGCCGCGGTAACCCTTTCGGACAGTCCCGCAGCAAAGACTTATCACTTATGATATTGTTAAAGGCAACGACTTTTCACTTACGACTTTGTTAATTGCTACCGTCGATAAGCTGTCACACCTGTCTTTCTGCAGGCAGAGGAATATTATTCGACCACATGTCGTTTAAAATATTTTTGGTTCCACATAATAGGTTGCCAGCCTACCAGAAACTTATATGTTCGTCAGAGCCTTGTTCATACATATCATTGTTCGTTACACAAAATTGTTCATTTTGTTCATTACAAATACATAATTCCAAAAAGGGTACCTAATCAGTAAGTAAGTTAAGGCCAGCTGGAAGATATTTCAATGTAGAATAAGCTGTGCCCTGTACCCAATGTTTCTTAGTTTTTCTGTTTGTATATTTCGGTGTGTGTACAAAATAAATAAATAAGTTATATTTATGTAAATAATAATTATAATTTTATAATAAATAAATAGCTCTGCGGTGCTGGGTGGTCGGAAACGATCACCAAAGTACAGCAGAGTTTACAGAGGTCAGTCCTTGGATGGGTGACCGTTTGTGTGGCATTTGATATCGAGCGCTTCCGTGCTTCGGAAGGTACGTTAAGCCGTTGGTCCCGGTTATCACTAAATGTGGTAGTCGTTAAGCCATGTTAGAGGCCTAATGGGCGGCTTGAAAAATTTAACAGCAGGACGCCATACACCTGTCTCCGCCAAACCGCACTGGGTCCGCGTGGTGGAGTATGACCCAATACCCTCATACCTTGATATGTGAGAGGAGGCTCGTGCTCAGTAGTGGGACGATAATGGGCTGAGATGATGATGATGATGAATAAATAAATAAATAATAGAAATTGCCCCCCCCCCCCCCCTCTCTGCTTCACTTCGATTGAACCCTGAACTGAAAAATAATACGATAGTGGTCTTAGTCAGAGTCTGTTACAGCTATTTCTAAGTTGTAAATAGTAAAAGGTTAAATTAAGCTACAGTTCTAGCAGAAGTAATATGTGAATAGTATTAACTGCAGGAGGTATATCCGGCAACAATGACAGCGAGACCCTGCGCGGCGGGAAGCCGGTGGTGGTGATCGACGACTGCCAGTTCCACCAGTGCGTGAAGCTCAGCAAGTTCGAGACGGAGCATTCCATCTCCTTCATACCGCCCGACGGGGAGTTCGAGCTCATGAGGTAACGAACTAAGCTCATGAGGTATCATATTTTTTCATAGTTATATATTATATATTTGACGACCGATATAGTGTGGAGGTCAGTATACCTGCACTTCACTCGAGAGGTCGTGGGTTCGATTCCCACACAGGACAAGTCTTTGTGTGCAAACATGGATTCACTTGCACTTAAATATTTTTTGTTTTTTTAATTGTATGGTTGCAAGTGAATCTAAGCTTCGTGATTTCAGTATAACTAAATTTTGATTGTTTTTTTATATAATTATGTTAAAAATTTTGACGTTTTCAAGTAGTATGTAATAATTTATGAAATAAAAATATCTGAAGTTTGAATGAATATTTGTTCTGGTCTGGGTATGTTATATTAAGTATGTATTTATAAAAATTCTTAATGATACCTATCTTGAAACTAAATAATTGGTGTAAGTGTGAGAAATATTTATATTTTATAATGTGTCAATACTAACGTTAAGGCTCGTGTCACAAACGTATGAGAGAAATACTCATTAATAAATTAATGATTTTAAATATTATTATAATTTTTTTTGCTAAATGTGGTTGGTTTGTTTTATCCAGATACCGAACAACAAAAGACATATCGCTGCCGTTCCGCGTGATCCCCCTCGTGCGGGAAGTGGGCCGCACCAAGATGGAAGTCAAGGTACGTGGGCTCGTCTTCTAATTTTAGATTGTATGTAGGTGTACAGGGATCCTACCAAGACCTAGGGAGCCCAAGTCAACCTCACCTGCAAGTGGTGCACCTGCCGACCAACGGACGAGGCTCTGGCGAACATAAAAGTGCCCGGTAAAAGGCAATAGGCTCGCCATCTATTACGTGGGATTAACTATATTATTGGCGAAGTGTGGGCGTTAAATATTTCCTGCTTATCCCTTCTGGGAAACAGGCGTGAATGTATGTATGTATGTGTGTTAAAGTAACACGAACCTATTGAAAGAAATTCGTCTATATGTGTAATTTTTTTTAAAATTTAGAATTGGTTTATTAAAGCTCTTACGAAAAACAACTTAAAAACTAATAACGGATTCATTCCCTCCAGGCAAGAGTGCTTTCCTCCAGCCGGTATGAAAATTACTTAATATTTACTCAGAATATGAAAAGGGATCATCCATAAATTACGTCTCACGAATAACTTGAACTTATGACCCCCCTACTCCTTGTCACAGCTGGTCACACTTGTGAGACTCCTCCTCCTTAGTGTGATGTCACATATTTTGTAATTGTACAGCAAGAAATGATTACATCAAAACAGCAGTACCAAAATGTTTATAGGACCTAGATTTTGAAATGTGGCGTCACGAAATTTAGGATTCCTCCTATCCCCTTGGCACACCATGTCACACTTTGTCAACCCCCTCCCACCCCTATTAATGTGTGACGTAATTTATGGATAGCCCCAAAGTCTAAAAAGTGATCTTCTGCAATTGTCAATGGGGAAAATTTTGAACAATGGAATTGATTGGGAACTCAATTGTGTAATCCAAATAAATATTAAATTTATTGGTTTAATTTGTGTGCATTTTCGTTATGTATCTATTGTATATTTAACACAATACTTCGCGTGTCCTGACCCCGACCAATCGTCGAGGTTTTCCGCCGCTACTTACAGTCCGCGCGTGTCTGTTGTTGTTTTTTAAATACTTTCATCAATAACGTCCCACTACTGAGCACGAGCCTCCTCTCACATACTCCTCTCAAGGTGCGAGGGTATTGGGTCATACTCCACCACGCGGACCCAGTGCGGATTGGCGGAGGCAGGTGTATGGCGTCCTGCTGTTAGAATTTTTCAAGCGGGCGGATTAGGCCTCTAACATGGCTTAACGACTACCACATTTAGTGATAACCGGGACCAACGGCTTAACGTGCCTTCCGAAGCACGGAAGCGCTGGAAATCAAATGCCACACAAACGGTCGCCCATCCAAGGACTGACCTCTGTAAACTCTGCTGTACTTCGGGATCGTTTCCGACCACCAAACACCGGAGAGCTACGAGCGCTTCTTAAATACTGTAACATGATCGATTACACATTATAAAATATTTATCATCAGCGGCGGATTACCCATCTCTAAATATCGACAGTGACGTCATAGTAGGTGTAAAAAAGTCGTTACACTTGACTTTAATACAAATCGTGATAGTTACGTTATCTATTGTATTTTTTGTCTATTGTATATTGTATATTTGACGACCGATATGGCGTGGAGGTCAGTATACCTACACTTGACTCCAGAGGTCGTGGGTTTGATTCCCACACAGGACAAATCTTTGTGTGCATGAACATGAATATTTGTTCTGGTCTGGGTGTTTTCCTATATATATTAAGTATGTATTTACAAAAAAAAAGTATGTAAGTATTTTTATCCGTTGTTTACTATCCATAACACAAGTTCTTAATGATACTTATCTTGGAACTAAATAATTGGTGTAATTGTCAGAAAATATTTATTTTTACCATCGAAACTGTTTGTGGTCAGGTGGTGCTGAAGAGCAACTTCAAGCCATCGCTGCTTGGACAGAAGATCGAGGTGAAGATACCCACGCCACTCAACACCAGCGGCGTCCAACTCATCTGCCTCAAGGGGAAGGCCAAATACAAGGCCTCCGACAACGCCATCGTCTGGAAGTATGTACTACCCACATATCTCACACCTTTGCCACAACCACCTCAAAAGTTAAGCCAGAGCCTTGGAACATAACAGGCTCAAAAAAGAAAGAAAGAAAGAAAGAAAGAAAGAAAGAAAAATAAAAAAAAGTTTATTCGTAACCATGTACAAAATTTAAAGAAAAATAATATGAATCTGAAGATACTTATATCTTATACACGATTATGAAAAGGTATCTACTCAGCATGTGCCGTAGCATCTGAGTAAAATAAAATACAATATACTTTGAGACGATCAATCTCAAGATTCGTCAAACATTCACACACAAAATGGAAATTCGATATATTTTTTTAACAACAATGAAAGAGATATGAGCGGTACCATAATAAAGAAATAAAAGCAAATGGGTTCTTTGTCAGAATTTGTCAAGGTTATTTGTCTGTTGTGGTTTTTCTCAAGATTTGTCAGTCTGTCGGTGATGCCTCGATGCCTCGATGCTGGTCTTCAGTAGATACCTGAATAAAAATAACATATAGCAAAAATATTACAATATGAAGAGATGGCACTGATACAAAGAGTGTTTATTATGAGATATAAACATTACAGATTAAAATTTAATCCAAGTTAATATTATAATGGATTTAAGAATGTAAAAGTCTGACACACCTTTCCGCTCCACATAAATAATACTGCACTGCTATCATGTGCCTTTTGATATAAATAAATTAAAAAGAAAAGTATTTAATTATGTTTATCCGTTGTTTAGTGTCCATAACACAAGTTCTTAATGATACTTATCATGGAACTAAATAATTGGTGTAATTGTCAGAAAATATTTATTTATTTATAATATCACGCCTATTTTCCCGAAGGGGTAGGCAGAGGCATATTATATGCCCACATTTCGCCAATTAAATTATTGGTCCCACTTAATAGGTGTCGAGCCTATTACCACTTATCGGGAACTTTTGTGCTCGCCAGAGCTTCGTCCGTTGTTCGGCAGTTGCACCTCTTGCAGGTGAGGTTGGCTTGTGCTCCTTAGATCTTAGTGGGATCCCTATACACGAACGATTTATATTACCAATAAATGAGCATTTGAGAATTAACCGACTTTAATTGTGGTGTTCTATGTACCAGAATCAAGCGCATGGCGGGCATGAAGGAAACCCAGTTATCTGCGGAAATCGAGCTGCTGGAAACTGACACCAAGAAGAAGTGGACGCGCCCACCCATCTCCATGACCTTCGAGGTGCCTTTCGCACCGTCCGGCTTCAAGGTACTGTCCGATAATGTCGTACGATGAATTGATGTGTCGATGAAGCATTGTCGTTAAAATGCTCTAACAGTAAATAAATATATAATACATATATTCTTCCGTGCTTCGGAAGGCACGTTAAGCCGTTGGTCTCGGTTATCACAAAATGTATCTGTGTTTACACATTGCATGCTTAAAGGAACATCGACCCATTAATAGATAGGTCAGGTTTGAGTTATGTCCCCCCCGACTGGTCTCTACCTTGTCGTGGTGGGGGGGCTGAGTACCTCCCGGTATGGCGCAGGAGGCGCTAGGGAAAAGGCAACACCCAGAGACCGACAACTCTGGGTGCCCTTAGTACTGACTACCGGGGGGGAAACTAAGAGGGACCTGTGGAGGGCGCAGCGGGCGGGACAGGAGGGTCTAGGCAGTGGGGGCAGGGGGCCCCTGCTGTCTAACCATGGACCCTCCGGGAAGTCGGCCACACACGCTATGGTCGCAAGGGGAGGCAGGAGGGGCGCGTCCACTGCGCCTCTCTGAGGAGGTCCTCCCGGTTTTGGTCCGGGGGACGTGGGCCGCAGGCGGGGTGTCAGAAGCTGCAACCCAGGTACTGGCCCTCGCCTCTTTCTCAACAAGCGGCGGGCGTCGTCGGAAGATTCTTAGTGGGTATTACTTGGCGGTCGTGTCTGCCGGTGGTGAGTCCCACACCCCCTTTCGGTCCCCCTTTGGCCGGAAGGCAGTGCGTAAATGCATTTTGTTACCGACGTAAAAAAAAAAAAAAAAAGGTTTGAGTTACGTACTTATACAGTCTTTCTTTTTCATACTGAGATCGAATCAATGTTAATCAAACGTTCAAAACACAAGCATTATTACTAATTAATAAATCAGTATCAATTTAATGCGCTTTCATGTAGAACCAGTATTCTTTAGAAGATCTTCTTTTGTAGATTCACTTACACTTAAATATTTTTTGTTTTTTTAATTGTTTGGTTGCAAGTGAATCTAAGCTTAGTGATTTTAGTATAATTATATTTTAATTGTTTATTTTTTTAAAATTTTGACGTTTCCAAGTAGGTACTATGTAATAGTTTATGAAATAAAAAGTTTTTTCATTTTCATTTTTTAATGTGCCAAAAATCGTCATTTTTGAGTTGAGTCACTATTCCATTAAGCACGCGACATGTCTGTGAAGTTACAGCCTACATACATACAATTTATTGTGTAAGGACTGTAATGAATTTGCTGTAAATCTGTTTTGTGTATTAAAAGTAAACCGCGCTCTCAGTAAACCTTATCGGTACGCGGCCCCAGTTCCCCAATTGGGTGTGCATTTCCTGTACCAAGGTATACTGCATATCTTCAGGTCCGATACATACCTTCGATCTTATAAAAGAGGCACCAGGTCACCATTTAATTACCTGTGCCAGTTTATAGTCCAGGGTGTAATGCAGTGTTGCTTGGTTTTTAATAGTCGAGAGTATAATGCAGTATTGTCTTCAGGTCCACTACCTACCTTCGATCTTATAAAAGAGGCACCAGGTCACCACTTAGTTTCCTGTGCTGTTTATAGTCCAGGTTGTAATGCAGTGTTGCTTGGTTTTTAATAATCGAGAGTATAATGCAGTATTGTCTTCAGGTCCACTACCTACCTTCGATCTTATAAAAGAGGCACCAGGTCACCACTTAGTTTCCTGCGACAGTTTAAAGTCCAGGGTGTAACACAGTGTTGTTTGGTTTTAATAGTCGAGAGTATAATGCAGTATTGTCTTCAGGTCCACTACCTACCTTCGATCTTATAAAAGAAACACCAGGTCACCATTTACGTACTTGTGCCAGTTTATAGTCCAAGGTGTAATACAGTGTTGCTTGGTCTTTAATAGTCCAGATTATGATGCAGTATTGTCTTCAGGTCCACTACCTACCTTCGATCTTATAAAAGAGGCACCAGGTCACCATTTACTTACCTGTGCCAGTTTATAGTCCAGGGTGTAATACAGTGCTGTTTGGTTTATAATAGTCGAGAGTATAATGCAGTAATGTCCTGGTTTGCCTGCAGGTCCGCTACCTGAAGGTATTCGAGCCGAAGCTGAACTACTCCGACCACGACGTCATCAAATGGGTGCGCTACATCGGCCGCTCCGGCCTCTACGAGACGCGTTGCTGAACACACGCTCTGATACTGGTGAGACCTTAGCTTTATCTTAAACTAAACTATTATTGCAAAGAGAAAATTGTTTGCTTGCATTAAACAGGCACCGAAACTACTAAACTGTTTTTTTAGTACTATACATACTTTCAAGCCTGTTTCCTCGAAGGGACAGGCAGAGGAATATGGACTCAGCGACGATTGTTCCGATAGTATTGGTTACGGTTAACGGGTTGATAGCGAAGAGCTTCGACCAATATAAATATATTAAAAAATATAAATATTCTCTTACAATCACACCAATTCTTTAGTTCCCAGATAAGTATCACTAAGAACTTGTGTTATGGATACTAAAGAACGGAGAAACATACTTAAATACTTTTTTTTTTGTAAATACATACTTAATATACATTGGAAAACACCCAGACCAGAACAAATATTCATGTTCATCACACAAAGTTTTGTCCTGTGGGGGAATCGAACCCACGACCTCTGGAGTGAAGTGCAGGCATACTGACCTCCACGCCATATCGGTCGCCAGATAAAATCTTAAGAAGCTCAAGCTAGGTAGCTGGGTTAAGGGTCAGATACAAAAGGCAGTGCTTTCTCGATACGGCGCGTATTGTCAGAAGGTTTCTCTCTCTGCAGCCCTAGCCGCCAGTCGTTTGGGTTTACCTCGCGGCCGGCGGTCTCCTTTATATATTTTTTACAGTATTGTATTTCTTTTTGTTATATAACAATTGTGAAAAATATAAATGATGTGTAAATTAAATGAATATATGTGAGTAATAGCTCGAAGAACCGACGACCGATGGGGCGTTAAGTTAAGTTTCTTGAATGGCGACCACGAATCAGCAAACGTAGTAGAGGGCGGCCCCCAACGCGATGGACCGATGATCTGGTCAGGGCGGCGGGGAGCCGGTGGATGCAGGCGGCAAAGAATCGATCTACGTGGAAAGCAATTGGGCCTATGTTCAGCAGTGGATGGCTGAAATGATGATGATGATGATGATGATGTGAGTAATAATAGTGCCTTTCTTGAAATCTGCGTTTATTTTGCAGGTTATCTTCACTAAGAATGGCAGACTTGCGAGTTATATCGCCTCTAAGGCAGAACGTTGCTATAACTGTAATAGTTTTTTTTGTATATACTTTTCGTACAACCAGTTCAGTACGTCTACTATGAGATGGATAATGCTGTTATTTAAAAAAAAAACTCTTTAAGCGCCTCTACTATTGATTTTTAGTAAATAGGTTATAATAAAACTTTTTCATAAATTAAAAACAGTATCCAGCGGTAAATATAGCATGTCTTTTGAAATAGTTTCAATCAAATTAGGGAATCGAAACAAAATTACATAATAAAAAATTGGTTGCCTGTAAAGTCGGTATACGGGCGAAAGTTTTACGTGACAACGACTTTGAGTGGTAAAATAATTTTAATGTGAATATTCATTCGTATAATAGGAATAAGGATGAAATAATAGTAACAATTTAAAACATTTATTTATACAAAGAATTATATTTATGTCTGTCTCTCTCGCTCTTAGGCGGGCTAACCATGCCCGAGTGGAAGGGACGCGTGCCTCTCACTCGCTCTCATTGTGACCGCATAACGTGTGCGGAGCGTAACGCAGTTTCTTGAAGTGTCACCCGGCAAACCAATTTATAAGACGTTGTCACGTCAAAATAATTTCATAATAAACATTAAATTTAATAATTGATGGACTTGCAAATTGGTATTCCTGTGCATTCGAAAATGCATTTGCCGATGTGGAATATTAACCGCTAGGTACTGTACAACAATTCATGGTAGACGTGCTGAACAACGACAGCAATGAATCGATGAATATATTCCTTTTAAAGATTTATTTTTCTATTTTAGTTACAAATTTAAGTAACCGAGCTATAAATTATTTTTATCTTCATCTTCCTATTGTTTTAGTTATACTGAAAAATGTAATAGTAATAATAAATACATTTAATTTAAAACAAATACAACACTTATGTAATTTGTCTGCTTAATGTAAGTATGAATTGCATTGAAGTGCTGAAACGTCTTTCAGTATATTTTTCAGCGCTAATTACGTTTATTGCTCTTTCGTACGATACGTATTTAGTAGGAATAATTATGATTACATTTTATTCTGGCTTTGAACAAAAATATATAGAGTAGGTAATTACCGGTGCAAATAATTATTAATTGGTTAATAATTTACACAAAGAAGTTGGAGAAGAAGAATAACTTTTTCTCTTACATTGTTAATAATAAGTTAAAGAATTGTGAATGTTATGACAGAATGGATCAATGTAAAGTTTAAATCGTGAGTGGTAACTTTTACTCTATAACACTAATTAAGAGCATGTTTTTAAACCTAAATGAGTATATTGAATATATCAAAATCGATTTTGTTCAAAGTCAGAAATAATTTCTTTATTAAATATTTATTGCTTATTATTTGAATGTCGGTAAGTAATATTAGTTTGATTGTATTAGTACCACATCGAATCTCTTATTTTTTACATGCAAATTATTTGCACAAAATTTATTTAAAACAAAAACAATAATTAAATCAACATTGTATGTAACCCAATTGTTTATTTTTAACTTAACGTTGTTTGCTAGGTAGAAAATGTCTCGAAATTAGGAATTTATTTAATTATCCTTGGCTTTTAACTCTTAATTAAGCAACATCAATATTTTTACAGTTTCAATTTTTGTTTTTTTTTAACTGGCTTTGCCAAATTAAAAGTTAACGCTGTTTGTTAACTTCTGCATCATCGCTGTCTAAAGAACATGATGTATCATGATGGATTAAAAGTTAAATTATATTTCGATCTTGTATTTGTGCTATTGTTCTAATTATTTAATAAAACACACATGTAACAGTCATTCGTGATCACGGAGCAAGTATAAAGAGGATTAGGCCTAATCAACAGTGCACTGCTATTCTCAGGTCCTTACGTCATCTATATGGGCGTGGCTAACTTGGTACAAGTTCTGATCTCGTACTGAAATACTTATATTTCACTATTTTGCAACATGTTTATGTTTTATTAAAAGAAACGATGAAGTGTTATATTAATTAATAACTATTTAGGATATTAATTCGTCCATGTAACTACTTATGACATCTAGCGTCATCTAGCTGAACTACGTAGCAACGTAAAAGTGGGCGGGGTCATTTACATGGACATTACTCTCGTTTCACGCAGTGTCACTTTAATATAAAACTGTTAACACAACACATCTTTTTTATGTTTCTCCGTGTTCGTGACCATAACCCGTGACCCTTATGTGTTTTATTTACAACATATAAAGTATTTACATACTTTCGTTGTATCAGCGGTTTCTAAACGTAGTATGTTTGTGTAAAATTACTGCAATGAGTTAACATAATTGGCTGTCATAACACAACATTTTAATTGCTTTTTTGGAAAAAATATACTAAATTGGCGCAGAAAAAATCACAACACGTTATAAATTGTACAAATAATTTAATGTACAAGTGTCTATTAGTAACATCTAAATAACGGATTTTTACTGTTGCATATTGTGTGGGTTACAATATAATGTGACGAAGAAATTTTGTTTCGTTTCTTCCGGCTTATCTTCAAACGGCTGGCCCGATTTTGACGGCAATTACACTAACAAAAAGCTAATGTTGTAAGGAGTTACTAAAGCTACCCTTTGTCTTGAAAAATAATAAAGTTCTGACTGATAAAGCAAACGAAGTCGATGGCGGCTCCTAGTTTTAAAATATGAATAGTTAGGACTATGATTGGATATGTTACTCAAAAATACCATTCCCTTAGAAATATAGAGCCGTCCCACATGTTTGAGTGGCATACGTGTGTGGTGTATATTTCACTGAATAATTGTTAACAAAATAACCTTGCTGTCTGTTTTTATAAACCACCTTATAATTATTCGGTAAACACATACAGGATGTAAAAAGAGCTTGATCAAATCAAAGGCTACGCTTTCTACACATCTAAACAAGAATATTACCTACAAATTATCTTTGGGAAGCGATAAAAAAACTGCAAATAAAAATATACCAGCCTTAAAAACTCATGAAAAAAAAATTACTGACCTTCAATAACGTCAAGGCTGGACTTGTTCACAGGAAAGTGAAGCGTACTGTCTACAGTTTTGTTTTATTTTCTAAAATTTGTGATACTTTGGTGGGTTTGGTGGGTTATTAACCCGTTGTCAAAAGTCAAAAGTCAAAAATACTTTATTTCATAAACTATTACATAGTACTTGAAAACGTCAAAATTATAAAAAAATTACAAAAACAAATAAAATATAACTATACTAAAATCACGAAGCTTAGATTCACTTGCAACCAAATAATTTAAAAAAACAAAAAACATTTAAGTGCAAGCGAATCTAAGTGCCAGTTCCGAGCCACCGCTCTGTAAGAAGAACTGGCAAGAAACTCACAGGCTATGCTCTTTTAAATTATCGATTGGTTAGTAACAATCTTCATTTGTCTGTGACGCTATACAATGCAACATAATATAACAATATTCATGCTTTAAGTCATTCATATTAGAATAGCCTGTATGAAACGGCGGTTTAATCCCAAGCATTTTTATCAGCCAGTTGTTGGAACCTTATGAAGTTGAGTTAAGGTAGAAAAGCAATGAAAATCTTCAACATGTTCTGCCCGTTAAGGTTTAACCGTTTAGTGTGTGTGAACGTACATGAGTGTTGGTAAATAAAACAATACAGCGCAACATCACTTTTCACATCCTCTCAAGAGTTCCATGTAAGATCTTAGTATAGTCCCAAATCTTTACTCAGGACTCGAGGGGCTTAGGGGGGAGGGCATCTCATGTACCATGTATCATATTTATCACCACTCATTTGCTATGATTTATATATTATTAAGATATCTCTTACTTGACACTGGCTAAATGTGCTAAACGCACGAAGCCATTATTTAAATTAAAATACGTAGCTCTCGACTCAGATCAGGTTCTTGCTACACCCTGTATATTATTATTATATATTTAATTTTAAAGAATCATTATAGTATTGAAGTTATTGTAATACTAGATTTAGAAGTAGAGGCTTGACTTGCAAACAATAGATCATATGTCTGTCATCTGTATACATAGCATTCTGTGCCCTTTTCTGCGGGTCATATCGTACTGTAAGTGCATGCTGTTATAGGAAATGCTTCTATTGTATCGTGTTACAAAAACAATTATGTACAATAAATTATAAAAAAAAAAAATGTGTTTCATTTGTTAAAGATTGTTTGGTGAAATATGATCTGAAGTCATTAAAATAGAGGATGTTTTTTTTTGTGTGAGATTTGATATGGAAATCTTCTGCTTTAAAAGGCACTTCAAGCCGATGCATAGCCCAGAATATTAATATGTTAAGCTCACCCATATACTAGAACTACGGCCTAGGTTCTGCTCACTGTAGAGGGAGTGATCGATAGGTATACAAAAAGAAACATGGATAGTTTTAGCCGGTTAAAGTCTGACACAACCTTACGCTTTACTCACAGCGGAAAAAGGTCATTTGATGATTCACCATCCGAAAAAAGTGCTCACTGGTTAACCAGATTTGGCAGTTATATATATAGTTTAGCTAAGGGGCACTATTGCACGTATGATGCTCCTCAACAAATGGAAGATCTTCAACTAAGCTGATAGAAGCGCCCCGGGGCTGCGGCCCAACCGATGATTGTCGGGTATAACTTTTATATCGATGTGCTTGAATAAGTGTTAAAGCGATTCAAATGTCATGCGACAACGGCGCCAAATCACTCTCTAGATCAGAGGTCAATGCTTAACCCTTTAACGGGCAGAACATGTTGAAATTTTTCATTGGTTTTCCACCTTAACTCAAATACATAAGGTTCAATTTTATGGTGGGAATATATTTCCCACTGCCTGGTTAAGGGTTAAACTTAAGCATATTATGCGTGTTTTTTTCAGTGACAAGTAAAGATATAATAGGAATTTTATACATTAATACAAAATATTTATTTCTTTAATTTAATCTAAATTTACATTTCATGGGTTCGAGGCCCCTTCAAGTATAAAGATACCTATGTTAGAGGGTCCCGCTCTTCCGTACCTATATCATCAATATATAATAATTTTTTTTTTCAAATTGGGCTCCTATGGTTTCAACTTAAAAACTAACGCTCCCTAGCAATAGTATCGCTACTAGAAGGTATCCCTAGTAATTAGCGACACGGTAAGTCAAATGAAGTAGTTCTCTATGTCAAGACGAGTCTGTTGATGGTAGGGCTGCCTCGAGTTGCGACGTCGTAGCTTGTAGTGTGCAGAGCTGACAAGCTATGGTAGTGCCGATGACCCTAACGCAACAATAGAGGACTGTAGGACCAGGAAGACGAGAAGATCATCAAGTTCTGAGGAGTCCAGGTAGGGAAGAGTAACGGTCCCCCCCAAACAGGTCTCCACCTTGGCGTGGTGGGAGGACTGAGTATCTACCGGAGGCCGGAAAAAGGTAACAAATCAAAATCAAAGCTGCAACCCAGGTACTGGCCCCCCGCCTCTTTCTCAACAAGCGGCGGGCGTCGTCGGAAGATTTTTAGTGGGTATTACTGCTGGCGGTCGTGTCTGCCGGTGGTGAGTCCCACACACCTCTCTCGGTCCCCCTTTGGCCGGGAGACAGTGCGTAAATGCATTTTGTTACCGACGTTAATAAAAAAAAACGAAAGGGTTATGGTGCACGTAAATGTTTTTGTAACTGACTGCTGGCTATTGTACAGTGAAACTGCTGTCGGATGAGTGTTGAGAGACGCCACGTGATAGAAAGCCTCGTTAGGACGATTTAGGATTGACATCTGATGCTTGACCATTCAAAATGTTACTGCAGTTCACTAAGCACTTGACTCCTACTTCGCACTGCGACTTGGATGTATGTACTGATGGTTCAATAGTTTCTGCACAACTAGGAAATTTTGACAATACATATATAACTTGTCACATACAATACAAATACTCACTATAGTTAGAAGCACATTACATAAATAAATAACGTTTATTAGAAGCGGGATTAAAACATGACATACATACAATTACGCCTGTTTTCCCGAAGGGGCAGACAGAGGCATATTGCGAGTGTACGCCCACACTTTGCCAATTATGTAGTTGATCCCACGGAATAGGTGGCGAGCCTATCGCCGCTTATCGGGAACTTTTATGTTTGCCAGAGGCGCGTCCGTTTATCGGCAGGTGCACCACTTGCAGGTGAGGTTGGCTTGGGCTCCGTAGATCTTGGTAGGATCCCTATACACCCCGGTCTCCACCTTGGCGTAGTGGGGGGCTGAGTACCTCCCGGAGGCTGGGAAAAGTTAACCCCCAGAGGTTGGCGACTCTGGGTGCCCTTAGTACTGATTACCGGGGGGAAACTAAGAGGGACCTGTGGAGGGCGCTGCGGGCGGGCCAGGAGGGCCCGTCAAGCAGCGCCAGGAGGGTCTTAGGCAGCGGGGGCAGGGGGCCCCTGCTGTCTAACCATGGACCCTCCGAGAAGTCGGCCACACACGCTATGGTCGCACAAGGAGGTAGGAGGGGCGCGTCCACTGCGCCTCTCTGAGGAGGGCCTCCCGGCTTTAGTCCGGGGGACGTTGGCCGCAGGCGGGGTGTCTGACGCTTAGTGGATGTTACTGCTGGCAGTCGCGTCTGCCGGTAGTGAGTCCCACACCCTCTTTCGGTTCCCCTTTGGCCGGAAGGCAGTGCGTAAACGCATTTTGTTACCGACGTAAAAGAAAAAAAAAATTGGTTGCCTGTAAAGTCGGTATACGGGCGAAAGTTTTACGTGACAACGACTTTGAGTGGTAAAATAATTTTAATGTGAATATTCATTCGTATAGTAGGAAGAAGGATGAAATGACGCGTGCCTCTCACTCGCTCTCATTGTGAGCGCATAACGTGAGCGGAGCGTAACGCAGTTTCTTGAAGTGTCACCCGGCAAACCAATTTATAAGACGTTGTCACGTCAAAAAACACCCTGGTCTCGTGTCAGGTAGCTATGAAGGTAAAAGGGATTCAGGGCATATTTCACCAGGTAAGACGGCCCTTCACACACCTTAGTTCATAAGAGGAGATTCGAGCTCAGTAGTGTAACGTTCATGGGCTATAGGCTAAGATTATGACGGTGATACATCTACCTATAACACATAAGAATGGAATGGTATCTGCAAAGAAAAAAAACAATGAAACAAATCGACTTATTCTATCGTTGTTATGGGAATTTTTCGACAAAATGCATGACTAATAAAAGACTTGTCCTACCAAGTACCCACGCTTAGACTCTAGTCTAAGGTTTAGGACGAATTCTAAAAAATATAGAAACAGGTTCTTCAATTGATATCAAAAGGGCTTTAAAGTGGTCCCATTCATAACAAAAACTTATTACTGACGTTACCCTGAGAAATCAACATAGTGTTACATGCCCATAGATTTAATCACAGCCAGGATCAACGGCTTAACGTTCTTTCCGGGGCACGAAGCAACTTCTTAAAGTTATAGGGCTTGAATCTAAGACCCTCTGAATTTGAAGGCCGCTGAACTACTGCACAACCTACAGCAATATTATATCGTAAGACTTGTCAAGCACGTCAATTGGGTCGTGTGCTTTGTGTGCCATCCTAGCGGTATAAAAGTAAAATCGTCAAGTTAGATTCTAATTCGCACTCAAAAAGTACTTACCATATAAACAAGAAACGTTGAATTCATAAACACATTGTAGTAGTTTTATTGTTTATTCGAATAGAGGGCAATAAAAATCACTGAAATATTTAACTATTAGCCGATTACGGGTTATCAGACACAGCGCGCTGACAGACAGGCTGACAGCGGAGGCTGTTCGAGGCGAATACGGTTTCGGTTGTCAAGGTTTGAGTACGGTACCCCTAAGTGCATGTTCTTTAAACTGCTTACACTTTTGGTTCATGTAACGTGAAAGTTCTAACGGAAAGTATAGTATTCAAGTATATATCCATTTGGTGACTATATTAAAAGCTCACATGGGCTTCTTAAGAGAATTTGAAAAGTGATGTTGCACTGTTTTGTTTCATTTACCAACACTCTTGTAGGTTCACAAACACTTGACGGTTAATAATCCACCGTTATTACATATTACAATAATAATAATAATAAAATAAAATAAAACTGCCGATATTACGCTTTACTTTCCCGCCAAGAAGTCACAAAATACAACTTTACCAACAAATAGGACTAACTATTTTATAAATTGGAAATAAGCAATAGCATATGCCTAAAGCCAATTGCCAACATTAATCGAATACCACGTGAGCAGAACCGCTGGCAGAAACTTGTATATAAATAATGATGATAATATGAAACTGTTTACCATAATAATAATCTACTTAAAAGATCAACTTGCTAGAAATATCAAAAAATAAGATTTAGGATAGAACCTCTTCGGTTTATTTAAGTCTGTAAGAGTATAGTTCCTAGTATCCTTATTTGTGGATTAAAAAGAATAAATATTTAATTTCGTTGTACCTATTGTATTTTATTTAAATTCATTCTCTTTTCGATTGAAATTACTTGTTCGTAAAACTAAAGCAGCCCAAAACCTACCACAAAATTCTAATATCAACAAGCCCAACCAATTATTGAGAGAGCGCAAACAATGAAAAGAACATTATCCAGAAAAATCTTATCATGATCCGGAACAGGCCTTCCAATCCCATTAGACGTAATGATGGAACAAAACGGAATCGGCCGGGACTGCGGACTCGGCAATCCGCGAAACAAATCTAGATTCTGGAATGAGATTTTACGATGTAGACAAAAAATATCTACTTATTGCTGCGGTCACGAAACTGGAAAGTTGCAGTGAAATGAAATGGCTCTTCAAAATTATAAAATATAGGGTTGACAAGACCAAAGTTATACTAAATTAATCCAATTTATTTGATTTGTAAGTTAATAAGAATTATACTAAGATTTCTTGGATATAAAATTTCATAAATATGAGAATTTTAGACCTATAGCTATATAAGCTAGTAATAGATTAAAAATATCTTCGTAACAATTCCCGCGCTACTATAATTTCCCGAAAAATCGAGAAACTATTCAACACGACACGTGTTTCGCCCTTACACAGGGCATCTTCAGGTAAGATAGGAGCCTCAGAACAACGATGTCTTCACGACCAACGCTAAAACGAGAGTGAGTAGCTATCAACCGGGATCTTCTGCCAGACGGCAGGTTTTTGGGCTTCGAGCCATGGGCTCATTACCCGGGTAACTTCACACAGGGCATCGACCCTGAGGCGCTGGTCACCACGTAAGCGGCCGTCGGTATCGACGAAAGGGGTACTCTCACCGGGGAGACTTACGGCACCGCCCTCAGCGCGACAGGCACACCGGGTGAGACCCCGAAGGGAGGCCCAGCAAGCCTTCAGCGAGCAGGCGGTGACTTAGGCAAGTTTAGGATGAGAGTTATTGTGCGAGGTGAGCTAGGGGCAGGGGGACCGGGTGGGTGCGAGGGGATGACGGTGAGAGTACCTCACGCAGCAGCGCCTCCACTTCTTCCTGGTTGGATAAGGCCGGGGAATAGCCGGCGGCGCGGTGGCGCCGTCTGGCAGTGGTGGTGGTGGGTCGCGCGGTGGCGACGGTCGGGCTGGCTGCGGCAGGGCTCCGGCGGCGCGGCCGTGCTCTAGCGGAGATGCGCTGCCAGGAGCATACAAAAAAAGTTCAGTGACATACACACGTACAGTACAATTATTGACGACCGATATGGCGTGGAGGTTGCCGGCACTTCACTCCAAAGGTCGTGGGTTCGATTCCCACGCAGGACTAATCTTTGTGTGCGTGAACATAAATATTTGTTCTGGTCTGGGTGTTTTCCTATGTATATTAAGTATGTATTTACAAAAAAAATTGTATTTATGTATATTTATCCGTTATTTAGTATCCATATAGTATAATACTTATCTTGGAACTAAATAATTGGTGTAAGTGTCAGAAATATTATTATTAAAATTATAAATACAAAGAATAATATAAAAGCATACATTTTAAAACCATCAAACAACATTTAAAAATTTCATCATTTTATTGAAACTTACACTATTTTTAATATAAAAAAAAAACGCAATTTGATTATTAAAGAAATTCTAGACTTCTTGGCGGGAAAGTGAAGCGTCATGTCTGCAGTTTTGTTTTATTTTCTAAAATTTGTGATATTTCTAACATTAATGTGTAATAACGGTGGATTATTAACTGTTAAGTGTTTGTGAACATACATAAGTGTTGGTAAATCAAACAAAACAGTGCAACATCACTTTTCAAATTTTCTCTCAAGGAGTCCATGTGAGATCTCAGTATAGTCCCACATCTTTACTGAGGATTCAAGGGGCTTAGGGGAGGGTATCTCATTTACCATTTGTCATCTTTATCACCACTCATTCTCATTTACTATAAATTATATATAATTAATGTATCACTTACTTGACACTGGCTAAATGTGCTAGACGCACGAAGCCATTATTTAAAAAAAAGAAATTCTAAGACGCTAAATGTGCAAACCTCACGAAGCCATTATCTGAAAGAAGAAGAAGAGAGAAATTCTAAGACAGAGTACACCTATAATTATTGGTTTGAAAGCCCTTACAGATTACAAGCTTCCGCCTGCAGCCTTGACTGTGCAACGTTCAGCTCACCTATTTCCAGAAACCACATTTTTTCTTAATAAAAAGTGAATAACGCCCTACGTAATTCAGCCCACTGATTAAAAAAAGTAACACAAATTTACACAAGTTCGTCACCCATCTATTCCAAAATTTCAAATAGTAGCCGGTTTAAGTAAGCGTGTTTGATTTTGAGCGTAGTACTTACGTAAAGGCTGATTCAGCAGTTAATTATTTCTTATCACCAGGAAACAGAATTAAGAAATTTCAACGTAGCAATAAAAAAAAAAAGTTTAATTTAAATTTTTGGTAGGTATATTTTTTCCTGCCAGTCATATATACTATCACGGCTATTTCTCAGATACACCCGCATTTCGCTAATAATATTTTTGGTTTTAGGCTGCGAGACTATGGCCGCTTACCGTGAACTTTTATGTGCGTCTGAGCCTCGTCCGGTGAACGACAGGTGCATCACTTGCAAATGAGGTGGCTTGGGTCGCTTAGGTCTTAGTAGGATCCCGATTAACATGACTGATTTCCTGTCTAAATTATTATCACAGCAGACAGCACTTCTTACCATCAAAAATATCTTTGTAACGATTCCCGCGCTACTATAATTTCCCGAAAAATCGAGAAACTATTCAACACGACACGTGTTTCGCCCTTACACATTACCAACCAAAACCTGACGTCTGGCAGAAGATCCCGGTTGACAGCTGCTCACTCTCGTTTTAGCGTTGGTCGTGAAGACATCGTTGTTCTGAGGCTCCTATCTTACCTGAAGATGCCCTGTGTAAGGGCGAAACACGTGTCGTGTTAAATAGTTTCTCGATTTTTCGGGAAATTATAGTAGCGCGGGAATTGTTAAAAAGATATTTTTAATCCATCACTTGCTTACAATGGATTTCCGCAAAGTAACGCCTGAATCAATAAATTATTCTTACCATCAGTTAATATAGTAATAATAATTAGTCATAGAAAAGCCACAAATAGTTGTCCTGTGTAGGAATCGTGTGCAGGTGTATCCTCCTAAGCTATATACGGTCGTCGAATGCATATAAATAAGTATTCCTGTAGGTGACGCCGAAAAAAACTCGAATAAAATTGCTAAATTTAAGGCCGTAAATAATATACAAGTACGTGAGCGGATTCCTAAGAATAATATGCAATGGCTCTATGATGTTGCAATTTCCACAATAATGGGATCGGTTTTAATCTTCGGCCGTCAGACGCTGGCGCGGCGTCTTCGTCTCCACTCGAGTGCTAGGGATGGACCCGAAGAAGCGGCCTTCGATAAATAATGTAAAATTTATTCCTGTGCTTTTCTAAATAATATGTAAATAAATAACCTTGAAATTTGATTGAACTTTTATACACTGGAATAAAAATAAAGTAAAGCAGAGTTCTCAGAGACCTTGGATGAGTTACCGTTTGTGACGCTTTTGATATAATCGCTTCTGCGCTTCTGTAGGCACGTTAACATGTTGGTTGTGGTTATCACTATAATAATGCTACACACGTGAGGAGGCCAATCCGCACTGGGTACGCGTGGTAGATTATATATAAACTTAAAAGAGCATCATAGCCTGTTAGTTTCTTGCCAGTTCTTCTTACAAAGCGGTGGCTCGGAATTGACACTTAGATTCACTTACTGTACGGTGGTCCGCTTGCGGTTGTAAGCCGCCGCTCGCCACTCGTACAGTAAGAGGAAGGAGGGATGAGATGCTGTACCAGGGGTACCCTGGCCACCAATTTAGAGGAAGGAGTGCTGTACCAGGGGGTAGCCCTGACCACCAGCGTAGGGGAAAGGAGTGCTGTACCGGGGTGTAGCCCCGGCCGACAGTAGGATATGCAGAGAGAGGAATGAGACCCAACACGGACGGTTGAAATCTGATTTATTGCTTATAATTGTATGGTTTGTTTATTAATTACATGTTGTGTACACATATAAAGATATAAAGCAGTGCAACGTCTGTGTAAAGTGCCGACGCTGCACGTGGATGTTGCAACTGGGCCGACTCGCCGCTGACCACGCTGACGCCAATGTACAAGGTGTAGACTTGTACACTTACACTTGAATATTTTTTTGTTTTTAAATTGTTTTGTTGCATATAAATGAATCTAAGCTTTGTGATTTCAGTGTAATTATATTTCGGTTGTTTTTTATATTTATTTTAAATTTTGACGTCCTCACGTACTACGTAATAGTTTATGAAATAAATAATTTATGATTCTGAATCCCTTTCACCATGGATCATAATAGACGGCTCTCCTCAATAGTGGGACGTTAATGGTCTAATTAATAATAATGAAAATATTATGTGGGACTAAATTTACTCCACATGATCTTAGGAGCGGAGCAAAAGGCAGTCTGATCTATTTCTCCTAAACGTCTTAAATAGTAAGAAAGCCCATCCACAATTGTAATGATTAATTAAGAAGATGGTGTTAGTCCCAAGATTCCAGCAACGGGCCGCGTTAGGGTGATGCATGGTCCTGTACCAGCGGACTAGTGACAGCCTGGCCCCGAGCCAAAGTATCGATACAATTGTTATATAATCGAAATTCAATTAAACGATTTACGGCCTGCTCCGGAATCTCGATGGCAGTGAATTTGGCACAAGCGAACGCAATGGGGATCTATTGCGATCTAGTAGCAATGTGAAGGTTTTATTGTGTATCAAGTTGGGTTATGGCTGTTCCCAACTGTAATAATAGGTATTTGCAATCGGCATCGCGTATGGAAACTTTGAGCTTTGTTTGTTGTTGAACAGACTGTGTGTCTGCCGCGATTTGGTACACGATGTTATTGGGCTTTGGTTATGAATTAGTGTCATAAAATAGTTATCACAAAATATCATATATTTATTTAATATGTCAACTATTTTTGTAAACTTCTTTAAAACTTTTTGTAAGTAGTTAAAACGGAAATGGTTTTATAAGAATCCTGTGTATGACTTTAAAGTTACGCATAAATTTATCTATTGTTTGTTTTTATCTTACATAACAGTCAATAATATCATTTTAATTGATTTAGCACGTAGTTCAGTCGAGGAACTCTTTGCTCCGAATTGAATATTACAGCAAAAGTAATGCAAAAAACAAATTAATAACACCCACTCGACTTATCAATAAGGTTATATCAACAATTTTTAATCAGTGATATTGTGACTATTAATGGTCAAATATTTACCATTTTTTTTAAATATTGAAGTTAAATATATATGAAACATTGTATACAAAAAAAATACAATATTTTATATTTTTATAAAGTGATTATTTATTTAAATTAAGATACGTACAAGAGCTGCTTAATATGAGACTATGTAACACTGTGGTGGATATATAAACATAATAATTTATTATTTTGCTGTGTATATTATTTAGTATTTTTTATACGTGTACCTTTTCGATCTTTACATATATAAATATTATAATTTGTACACTAACATCATCGATATTCAATTACCCCAGCACTATTATAAGATTCTCTATCACATCGATATCTGAAACGTACGTCTGAACACCTGGTAAGAGTCCTCAGGCCCCCGGAGTTATTCGCACTCGATCCGCACCCGACTTCGGCCGACTTATTGCCAACTCCGCACCTCTCGCTATCTTCTCGATCATTCGCTGAGCACTCCTACTTGTGTTTGCTTTTACTCGGTGAAATTAAATCATATTTTCTTTTGTTTTATTTCAACTGCAGATGTAAAAATGTTAATGCAGATTGAACTGGCAATTTGCTAAGAGGTATTTTAACATTATCAGTAAAGGGTTAGGATTTTCATTTTATTTGTTGTATCTTTTTGTAATTAGTAGGTATCGATTGTTTTTTTCCGCTAATTGTGGCACCTAGTTTATGTGTCAAAATAAAATTAAATGGTTAAATGAGCTTCCTGGTAAGATTTTCCTGGTAAATTACAGCATAGGCTCTTGAAAATGGGTGTATAATGGTTTTTGATGCGATAATGCGATGGCGACGCGTAAGTTTTTAAGTTTGACTTTCATAAGAGCTCTATTGAGTCAAACTTGAATGAATGATATTGACTTTGTCTGTTTGCAGTTTTTAAACCACTTTTGCATACCTAACTAATTTTCACAATGTTTGACATAACTGTCATTATCACGACCAAAATAAATAAAATGACGTGATCAAAGAACTTTTATCACAAAACTTCGCGAAAAAAACAATAATATGATCTATTTACAGAAATCAATTAAAGTTTACAGGTGTGTAGATATCTTACCAACATCCAAGGAGAACAGTTAGATGGCTTTCCTCATGGCAGACGAAAAGGCAAGCCGAATGGCGCACGGGTCATTTGCCCAGCGCGGCATGCCCCATTACGTCACTTCCTGGGGACCTCGTGTTATTACTTTCTGTGGGTATATAGATAATTTTTATGTCACTGTTTTAAAAAAAAATAAAGGAGTTATTTTACACATAAGCTTTAGTAAAAGACAGTATCTATTTTATTAAAACATAGAAAAACTTATTTTAAGCAGAAATATTACCACACATACATTAACTCATACATACATACATACATACATAATGTCACGCCTCAGGCAGAGATCACATCCTTCCACTTGCTACGATCTTGGCACACACTTTTAGCTTCATTCACACTTATTAACCTCCTCATCGCGCCCGTCGGTTTAGGGTACTTTCGACCTGCCCTTTCTCTAACATTTTTTGAATTTGGTCATGGAAGGTCTTACGTGGTCTTCCCCTTCCATTAACTCATACTGGTCATATATCAAACTTTGCGTTGTTATAAGGGGTTCATTTGAATTATTACTTAAATGTTATGACAACGTGACAAAATACTAACCATGGAACAAAACACTGACTCAAATTAAAGCTAATTCTTATTTGATGTACACACGGAAACAGTAAGTAAATCAACACACACATACCCGTACCGCACAGTACAACACTCTTACAGTTGGAAACCATCATTTTAAGTCATAGTAGCATTTATGATTTGTGGCTAAAAGACGTATTGTGAGATGTTTATAATCATCTAAGCTTAATAACTGGTGAATAGGGTTTTTCAGAAAAGCTTAGGAGCCCAAGCCAACCTCACCTGCAAGTGGTGCACCTGCCGATCAACGGACGAGGATCTGGCGAAAATAACAGTGCCGGCAAGCGGCAATAGGCTCGCCACCTATTACGTGGGACCAACTACATAGTTGGCGAAGTGTGGGCGTATAATATGCCTCTGCCTACCCCTGCGGGAAATAGGCGTGCATATATAACTTAATAACGTGCCGAAGTTATGAACAGAATAGTGGTCTGTATAGATCCGTCACAAACTTTCAGCAACTGGAAGCATTTTGACAACGCTAAAACAAACTGCAAGCAATTTGTAGACTCCTGTGAGACCACTAACAATAAAAAATAACTGTAAGGTATAACTGGTATATTAATAACTGTAATTAAAGACTAGGAATTTCTGCTTAATTTGTGTAAATTAAGAAAATACGTAGTTTGCAAGCGCTCATACATACATACAGTCACGCCTGTTTCCCCAAAGGGGTAGGCAGAGGCATATTATACGCCCACACTTCGCCAATTATATAGTTGGTGGCTCGGAACTGACACTTATAATTACTTAGACTTCATTTTTACTTTTTTGCATGTAAGTAAATCCAAGCTTCGTGATTTCATTGTAGTAATATTTAGTTTTTTTTTATTTATATTTTGTTTTGACGTTTTCAAGTGCTATATAATACTTTATGAAATAAAAAACTTTTTATTTTTACTTTAATGTAAGTATATCCGCCTAGAAAAAAATTAAGAACAAATCAAACAAATTGGCTCATACGTCTAACACTGCTTCCAATCTATCTGGGCTCGGTGCAGCATGACTTTCACTTCCATTTCTGATGTCCATTAAATCCCTTTTACCTTGGTTCGTGAGTGGGGGCCCGTGCGTAGCATCTTTATAGCCTCAGATAATGAAAGTCACGCCATATTCCCACAGGGCTGCAGACAGAGATAATGTACTACTTAATTTCGTATCTTTACATCAAAGTGCCTTACTATTGCCCACTTTACTCAAAAATGACTTTCTATTGCCCACTTTACATCAAAGTGACTTTCTATTGCCGACTTTACATCAAAGTGATTTCCTATTGTCCACTTTTTGTCTCGTCTTTCCTAAAAGGTAAGTTGCGTCCTTTATTATCGTGAATGAATTGTAAAAAATAATTAACACTTCGTTCCATTGAATGCTCGATAAATATTAGTTTAATAACAACTTGAAGGCATAATATTTCCTAGCGCTACAAAAAGGCCTATTACGTAATTCATTTACGTTTCATTGCTTCATAAGCCCAAAGGCGGTCAGCCACAACTCGTGTGCTGGCAACTAAACTCGCCAAGCCTTTGCCAAAAATCTAGCCTTCGGACTGAACTTAGTTTTTACCCGACATTTTACTTCATTACCTTTTAGCTAAGAATGTTATGAACTATTTAAAATTTGTCGTTGATTGTTGGCACTTGGCGGAGTTTCGGAAACGCGAGAAACATCTCGCATTGTTTCGTAAAGCTTAAATTATATTACCTGACCTATTTCTCTTCAAGCTATAGTAGTTACACGGTAGCATCAATGTTAAAAGAAGCGAGACAAGCATGAAAACAATATTGAAGTTAAGCAGAGTTTACGGATTTCTGTAAGCTTGAGCAGGAGCTTAACCAGACCTGATTTCCTCTCACCTTGGTTTGTCTGAGGAACCCAGAGCCCTCAAACAGTTCCAGGTCCTAGCAGGTGTTTTTAAAAACATTAGATTTTAGTACATACAAAAGTTTGGTGACAGAATTAGCGTGAAGGCCGTGACAACCGTTCTTTGTTTTAAAATTCCTGACTCGATTCTCCCACTGGACAAATATTTGTGTAAGAACGTTGGTCTAAGTGTTCTAAATATATTTATTTCATATAACAAAAGACTTGTTCTACGAGTAGTATAAAATTTCCAAGTTAACTGTAAATATCATATGATAGCACTATTAATTCAAACTTCAAACTATATATTATTATAAATGATTACACAGTACTTGAAAACTTTAACATTTTATATAAAAAACAATCGACATATGATTACACTAAAATCACAAAGTTTTGATTCACTTACATGCAACAAAACAATTTAAAAACAAATATATTTAATTCTAGTGTAATAAACAGGCTGGTACGTACACAGACAGATAGATGCTTTTTACATTATTCTAAAAAACATAAGCAACAGAAGCGTTAACTATTTTCTAATATTTGCGTTAAAATAAGCAAATGTCTCGAGTTATTAGTTACATCGATAAAGAGTAGTCAGTGATACTTTATTCATTAATACATAGAAAACATAATTTCTGAACTATCGGAACCGTCCATCCAGTTAAGGAAATTCTTCGGACATGTCTAATTGTCGTATAAGTACTTATTTGGTTTTTAATATTACATACAAGTACGCCTGATTCCCCGAAGGGGTAAGCAGAGGCATAACGCCCACATTGAGCCCATTATATAGTTGGTTTCACGTAATAGGTGGCGAGCCTTTTGCCACTTACCGGGAATCATATGTTCGCCAGAGCCTCGTCCGTTGATCGGCAGGTGCACCACTTGCAGGTGAATTGGCTTGGGCTCCTCGTATCTTGGTAGTACACTCATATTGTTCTCATAGATGGGAAAGTGAGTTAAGTTTTTACTCTGATTGTTAGGCCAATATTAATGGAACTAGGGAACAGAACTATATTGAGGTATTTTAGTCTTAAATAATTTATTGATTCAGGCGTTACTTTGCGGAAATCCTTTGTAAGCAAGTGATGGATTAAAAATATCTTTGTAACAATTCCCGCGCTACTATAATTTCCCGAAAAACGACAGAATTTGACTCTCGTTTCAGCGTTGGTCGTGAAGACATCGTTGTTTGGAGGCTCCTATCTTACCTGAAGATGCCCTGTGTAAGGGCGAAACACGTGTCGTGTTGAATAGTTTCTCGATTTTTCGGGAAATTATAGTAGCGCGGGAATTGTTACAAAGATATTTTTAATCCATCACTTGCGTATTTTAGTCTGCACTAAGGGCTTCGAATCACCTAAGTACTACAACTAATTAAAAAAATCACTACTCTGCCTGCTTAAAATTTTTTTTTGCTACTATATTACATATTGGAAATGTAATGAATTCCTTAGCGGAGTAACGTTTGGGGTAAACCGATACCCCGTGCCGAGATGGGTCGAGATGAAAGCCTCTTCCCGTTGTTCAAATAATACCCCATTAGCATCATTTTTTCATTTCTACTTTACTTTGGACGATCGATATAAGATGGTACTTACTTCCTATCACTGCTGATATACAAATACCTACACTGGAAATTAAAAAAAATATGGCTTATTAGTGTGGGCTCCTATTAAGCACTTATTACGAACTTAGAATGGGGAAAGAAACTCCTCAAGATTATCCACGCGCCAAGGACTTAGGCGCACATATTCAAAATGTCAAATGCAATTTAATTTAAACTTTGGGTTGAGGTTATTTTTTTGTTTTACCATTTAAAGCAGGGTTTCCCAACCTTATTTTCGTCGAGCCTCCCCGGATTAAAAATAATATTTTCATGCCCCCCCTATAAATTATAAAGACTAATAAAACTCGCATTATTTCACAAACATTTATTTGTGTTGTAACTTCTACAAAATTAAATCCGATATATTTTTTTAATCAACGTAATTTATAAGATCTTATAATAAGAGTACTATGAGAGAAAAATAGATAAATACTAATGAGATACTTGAGCTTGCATTCTCTGTACCAGTTGGTCGATCCTAGGTTCAGTTATTGCCAGAGCTATCATTAGGTCACTATCGACGGCAAGACGATTTCACTGCTTAGTTTTTATTAAAATCAGACCAGAAAACACAAACGTCTCACGCCCCCCTTGACATCCCTCTACGCCCCACCAGGGGGGCACGCCCCCCTGGTGGGGAATTCCTGATTTAAAGAAATCTCTTTAAACAGCATCTGCGAGAGTGCGCTTTTAAAATTAATACTCTTTTTACAATTTGCAATCTCTTGTCATTTTGCGCTTTTGATCTTATGCTCCTAAACGCCTGCCAAGCTGTGAGAGTTCCTGTTCTTTAAGGTCAATAACAGGTTCAAATCTCACTCCGGACACATATGAGTTTGCATGAATATGACTATCAATTTTGGTCTGAATTTGCGTTATTAGTGTTTGTAAACATACATACATAATATCACGCCTGTTTCCCCAAAGGGGTAGGCAGAGGCATCTATGTTCTATGTTAGTGGTGGTGGTTTCCGCACTTAGGCAGAGGCATACTATACGCCCACACTTACGCCATTTATATAGTTGGTCCCAGGTAATAGGCGGCGAGCCTATTGCCGCTTTCCGGGCACTTTTATGTTCGCCAGAGCCTCGTTCGTTGATCGGCAGGTGCATCACTTGCAGGTAACCTAGCTTGGGCTCCTTAGGTCTTGGTAGGATCCCTATACACCCCCCCCGAACAGGTCTCCACCTTGTCGTGGTGGGGGGGCTGAGTACCTCCCGGAGGCCGGGGAAAGGTAACACCCAGAGATTGGCGACTCTGGGTGCCCTTAGTACTGACTACCGGGGGGGAAACTAAGAGGGACCTATGGAGGGCGCAGCGGGTAGGCCAGGAGGGTTTTAGGCAGCAGGAGCAGGGGGCCCCTGCTGTTTAACCATGGACCCTCCGGGAAGTCGGCCACACATGCTACGGGGAGGTAAGAGGGGCGCGTCCACTGCGAGGTCCACTCTGAGGAGGTCCTCCCTGTTTTGGTCCGGGGGACGTTGGCCGCAGGCGGGGTGTCAGAAGCTGCAACCCAGGTACTGGCCCCCGCTTCTTGGCCACAAACAAGAAGGAGTACACTGTTGCAGTACTCTTGGACATGAAGAAAGCTTTTGATCGTGTTCGGCACGAAGGTCTGCTGTACAAGATTTCAAAAGCCAGCGCACCCAGACGCTTCACACAGGTGATTGCTTAGTTTTTGGAAGATCAATTTTGGAACGAAGAAATCTGTTAATTACTCTATGAAAAGCGAAATTTTATCTTACGCCAAGGCCTGTCCTGATCTGCTAGATTTAAAGATTGGGCAAGATTGACAAAAGACATATCGCTGTCTTAACTCACGATGCTTTGGAAGATATTTATGAAATATTTTACACCATTTGTAGGGATCCCTCGCTTTAAATGTTATGTCTTATGTTAGTAAGGAAGACTTGGCTTTTGAAAGTATGTAGTTTTAGCAATTTAGCAATTTGTGAAACATTTTTTAAAATCGGTTCGTTTTCGAAGCAAAAATAATCACTTTTTACAAACATACATAATGTGACGCCTCTTTCCCGTAGGGGTAGGCAGAGATCACATCCTTCCACTTGCTACGATCTTGGCACATACTTTAGCTTCATTCACACTCATTATACCTCCTCATACACGCCCGCCGGTTTAGGGTACTTTTGACCTGCCCTTTCTCCAAAATTTTCTGAATTTGGTCATGGAAGGTCTTACGTGGTCTTCCCCGTCCAACACTTCCAATCACTTCTCCATTATAAATCACTTTCGTTGGTCTACTTTCATTCATCCTCTCAACATGACCAAACCATCTAAGCATACCTTTTTCAATTATATTCACTATATCTTCTTTAGGGGTAGGCAGACGCATACTATAAAAAATTTCATATAGTAATATTACTAAATAAATATTTTCTAACAATCACACCAATTATTTAGTTCCAAGATAAGTATCATTAAGAACTTGTGTTATAGATACTAAATAACGGATATACATACATACTTTTTTTTTTAAATAAATAGTTAATACACAGGGAAACACCCGACCAGGACAAATATTCATGTTCATGCACACAAATATTTATCCTGTGTGGGAATTGAACCTTAAAGCGGAGAGCAGGTATACTCGCCACCACGCCTTATCGGTCGTCATGTATCAAATAGGTTCTGGGTTCTAGCTGATGATATTCTCGTTGATTTAGTATAATTAGGTTATAATCTTTTGATACATACGAACACGACTGTTTCCCCGAAGGGTCACAGTCATATTACGAGTAATATTTTATTATGCTTAAGAAATAGCTTTTGTTGGCGTACTTTGTTTAGTTAAGCCGTAGCTATAAACTATTATCAAGTCAGTGCCGAGTTTTCCCATAATATTGTATTCCTCGGGCAAGCGTTATGCATACAGTTCACAAGCATTGCAAGAGTGTTAAGATTGAAGTGATGTCTGTCAGAATGTTGTTGTCCAAAAATCCACAGGTGTAATTGGTAGTTTGGGGTCGGCGCCTCGTCGTCTGCGGGCCGGAGACAAAGCCTGGCAGTCCCCGCGTGTACCACTGACCGACTGCCATCGACCCACGCACGCGCTCCCCGGCAGTCTCGCCGTCGCTCCCGGCCCGAGCGCGCGTCTCCGCACCCACCTCGCGACCACCATTTGTTTACCACCCGAAATGGCAGGCATCGTCATCACGTGATTACCCACCTTCCGACCACCAACAATCAACATTAGTCCCGGTAAGTGTCAGGCTCTGTAGCGCCAAAGTTCCGCGGACACTTCCCTATAAAATGTTTCCATTTCATAGTACACGTGTCAAGGAAAACCTAGTTCTAGTTTTACATTTTCATTTGTGGATTTGTTGCATATTACTTTCCATTTCTGTAAATAAATATTGCAACTGTAACAGCAAGGGATCCGTCAGAAAATAATTTAATTTAAAACCTTCTAATTAAATTAAAATCGCGTAAAATTGCATTGTGCTCGCGTTTTATTTACTAAACAATTTTATGTTAGTATTTTATATCAATACTATTCTTGATAAGATAAGTAATTCATGATTACGTGCGGAGCTCTGAGTTTTGTTGTCTTCATTGATTTTGCAATGTTGTTGTGGAGATCGCAGAGTTCACGCGGTCTTTTTGAAACAAAACCTTTTCCTTGTAACAAATATTACCTTTTTTACTTTACAAAAGTGGTGTACGTATTGTTCCTTTTTAACAGTCGACCAACGGTTATCTTTGTTTACGTAATACTGATGATAACTGATAAGGTTAGATAAAACAATGACTCAATTATGCGAGATATATAACTATTGCATTCCACAAAAATTCAAACTATGAAAATATTTGAATAGGTAAATTTCGTATAAGTAGAAATGCAGAAACATTTAGTGAAACAAGGACATCATATAGGATATGTAATATTCGCGAATTTAAGATTTGAAATGAAATATAAACCTTATATCAATTATTAAAATAATCATTTAAACACATGTAAATAAATAAAATATTACATACACATTTCCATACAGAGCGGGATTCCCTAACACAGGATGATGAGATGATGCTGATAATAATGATGATTCAAAATGCTTGAGAAATGTGCTTTGTTAGTCAATAGCAAATTGGTGGTTTATGTTTAATCAAGTAGATCTGATAGTGTTAGAAATAAAATATACATTGTCTTCACACATTAAGAAGTCTTACACTAGTATAATCAGTGTTACTGGATTTGGTGGAGTTTTTACATGTCTTAAGATATGAAAATGAAAAAACTTTTATTTCATAAACTATTACATAGTACTTGAAAACGTCAAAATTATAAAAAAATTAAAAAAAAACAATTAAAATATAATTATACTAAAATCACGAAGCTTAGATTCACTTGCAACCAAACAATTAAAAAACCAAAAATATTTAAGTGAATCTAAGTGCCAGTTCCGAGCCACCGCTCTATAAGAAGAACTAGCAAGAAACTTACAGGCTATGCTCTTTTATAATATTTTTATATTTAATATTTAACCAGTTGTACTAAAGGTAATCGGCATATTTTTATAGAGAAGTACAAAAGTATAGAAAGTGCTCAATACGGAGACACGAAAAAGTATTAGAGAGGTATTTAAATACACGAGGAAACACGATATTTGTAACTTCAGAAACAATAAGCTAAGATTATTTTTTTAAATTTTCAAGTAATTCAGTCAGCTATAATAAGTTACATATAAAATGTTTTAATATATGTCAGAAATTTTAATGTAAAAACAGTGAACAAGAAATTTCATAATACATAATCTCTTACATAAGTATTGTCGGAACATTACTAAAAATTACCCTATCGTGAAATCTTGTCACAAAAAAAGCAATGTATAACAAGTGGTGGTGTAACCATACTGCGGTATCTTTTGCCACGTTTTGTACACTTGAAAGAAAATCAGGAGTACAGGGATTCTATTAACATCTAACATCTAAGGAAGCCCAATCCAACCTCACCTGCAAGTGGTGCACCTGCTGATCAACAAACGAGGCTCTGGCGAAAGTAACAGATCCCGGCAAGCGGCAATAGGATCGTCAACTATTACGTGGGACCGACTATGTTATTGGCGAAGTGTGAGCGTATAATATGTCTCTGCCTACCCCTTTGGGGAAACAGGCGTGAATGTATGTATGTATGAATATCAGGTGACATACACGACAAAAGCCTCCATTTATTTCCTTAAACTTGATCTTGAAATCATGGAAAATTACGACAAAATCAATACTATTTTCTGCCCTTCGAAAGGATACGCAGAAGTAGGATTTAAATATTAAGCAGGTAATTTATAAAATCACTGCCGATTACTATTCATCAATTCTTTTATTCATTACTCGAGTAGGAAATTTAAATTGAATTTAACAAAACTACTATTAGTATTGATGCTGAAGAAAACCAAAATATTCTCCAGTGAATTGAGAAATGTGATGAAATAATATACTTCAAACTTCAACAATTATTTATTGTATAAACTATTACATAGTACTTGAAAACTTCATATATTACAAATAAAAATCAATAGAAACATGCCTACACTGAAATCACGATGCTTAGATTCACTTACAACGAAAAATAAAAATTGGGTAAGTAAATCTAAGGATCAGTTCTTAGCCACCACTCTGTAAGAAGAACTGGCAAAAAACTCACAAACTATGCTCTTTTAAATTAACAAATGGTTAGGTACTGAAATTACAATCTTCATTTGTCTATGACGCTATACAATGCAATAGAATATAACATTAACAATATTCATGTTTAAGTCATTCATATTAGAGTAGCCTGTATATAATTTATATAATCTTTGATAGAATAATATTCTTTTGAAGACGGTTTCTTTTAATTGTTAATATAAATTGAATGAGGATGAATTGTATACAGATGACTAGTTCTAATATTAATCTTATACAAAATGTTAGTACTGTTACTAATAATAATTTTTTGACTTCTCCCATTTTAAACTGAGAGGCAAGACAAAGGCCAGGCCCTTGGACCTAAACATAATACACCAAAACATCCAGGGCCTGACTGGCAAAGACCTTGATTTTGAACTGTTTTTGGAATGTCAGGATACATCTGTCATTTGTATTACTGAGCACTGGCTTAAAAGCAGTGAATTAAATTTTAACATAAATAATTTTAAATTAATAAGCTTTTTTGTACGAAAAACCGCTATTCATGGAGGATCCATGATATTTGTCAAGAACAGTTTAAAATGTAAAGATCGATTAGACATTGTAAATCTTTCTATAGAGCGTAATATTGAATTGTCATGTGTGGAATTGGAAAAATTTGTTATAGTATGCGTGTACCGGCCACCATCTGGCAACTTTTCTACCTTTGAATTGGCTATGGAAGATGTATTAAAAAAATTAAAATACAAAAGTAAACACATTATAGTTTGTGGCGACTTTAACGTTAATCTTCTTGAAAAAACAGTGACAACCACACGCTTAATTTCATTATTTCAAAGCTTTAATTTAAGAAATCAGTTTTTAGAGCCAACCAGGATAACAGCACATAGTGCAACTTGTCTAGACAACGTATTTTTGGAATGTAACCCGTCTTTTAAGGATCTATTGAGTTGCCTACCGTCTGACCATTGCGGGTTATTAGTGTCATTTAAATATAATCAGCCGGAAGTTCCTAAGTTAATAAAATATAGACCAATAACAAATAATCGTTTGGAGTACTATCAAAACAGTATAGATAAAAAAATAGGTTCAGTCCCATTTTCGCACAGCGATCCGGGTGTTCTTTATGCTAATGTTTTTGGTTTAATTAAAAATGAGTTTAATAATGTTTTTACCCTTAAGTCTACTAAACGTTTTGAGAAGCTTCAATTTTGTGAATGGGCTACAACAGGTATATATAGGAGTAGGCGGCGACTTTATGAATTGTACAACTTAAAGAATTGCAATCATAATCCAGGTTTTATTGAATATGTTAAAAGATATTCTAAGACATTCAAAAGGGTATGTATTGCAGCAAAATCCGATTTCATAAAAAATAAAATAAAGTCGTCGGATAGTAAGATCAAAACAACGTGGAATATTATAAACCGCGAATCTGGCAGGCGTGCGCCCAAAGATGATACCTTTGTCCTTAAAGATAATGATATAACTGTAGAATGTAAAGCAGAAGTAGCTAAAATATTTGGCGACTTCTTTGCGAAAATACCAATAGAGACAACTTCAAGTCTAAATTCGTCTCCTTTAGTTGCTGTATCACTTCTTTCGGAATATGTACCAGTCTGCAATTCCATCTTTGAATTTAGATATATCACATATGTAGATATTTTAAAATCCTTTAAAGAAGTAAAAATTAAAAATACGGGTGATTTTTGGGATCTGTCCACTAAAGTAATTCAATCAATAATACATTCTATTGCCCCATACCTTGCGTTCATATTTAATGAATGTATTAATCAAGGGTCCTTTCCGGACTTAATGAAACTGAGTAAGGTTATTCCTTTACATAAATCCGGTTGCAAAGAGGACAAAAGTAACTATAGACCTATTTCAATCTTACCAGTTTTAAGTAAGGTCTTTGAAAAAATTATTCTTAATCAGTTAACATATTACTTTAATTCACAAGATCTTCTACATAAAAAGCAGTACGGTTTTAGAAAGAGCCGTTCTACGGCAGATGCTGGTGCAGCTTTAATGCAGCATATTTTTGAAGCTTGGAAGTTATCGCAGAATGCTCTAGGAGTTTTTTGTGATCTGTCTAAGGCTTTTGACTGTGTTGACCACCAGACTCTAATTCTTAAATTAAAATATTATGGTATAGGAGGCTTAGCCCAAAAGTTATTGTCATCATATCTTTGTTCACGAATTCAGACGGTAGATATTAACGGAACTAGATCACCCGGGTCGTCTGTGCGTATGGGGGTCCCTCAGGGTTCAATTTTAGGACCATTTCTCTTTTTAATTTATATAAATGATTTGCCATTTTTTATGAGTAGGCGTTGTGAGATGGTATTATTTGCTGATGATACTTCTTTAGTATTTAATATTGATCGACATAAAAAGGACTTTAGCGATGTAAACGATGCCCTTGCAGAGCTGCTTCGTTGGTTTACTGTTAACAACTTACAGCTAAATGCTAAAAAAACGAAATGTATTAAATTCACTGTTCCAAACGTAAGGAAACTCGAAACAAATATCATTATTGACGGTCAGAAACTAGATTTAGTAGATTCTACTGTTTTCTTGGGAATAACTATAGATGAAAAACTTCAGTGGGGTCTACATATTGATACTCTTGCTGGCAAACTTAGTTCCGCAGCTTATGCTATTCGCAAAATTCGCCAATTAACAGATGTTGATACGGCAAGAATGGTATACTTTAGTTACTTTCATAGCCTAATGTCTTATGGTATTCTTATGTGGGGACTAGCAGCAGATATAGAAACAATTTTTATTTTACAGAAACGGGCTGTAAGATCTATTTACGGACTAAGCTCACGGACAACTCTTAGAGAAAAGTTTAAAGAAATAGGTATCTTGACTGTTGCCTCTCAATACATTTATAATAGTATAATATTTATAAAACGAAACATAGAAACCTATAACAGGCGCTGTGATGATCACAGTTTTAATACTAGAAATAGAAATAAATTATTAAATCCATTTTTACGCCTGCAAAAAATTCGAAAATCGTTTATGGGGCAGGGTATACAATATTATAACAAAATTCCAAAAGATATTTTAGATTTGCCTTTTGAAAAGTTTAAGCAAACCGTTAAGACATCACTTACCAAGAAAGGGTATTACACGGTTAATGATTACGTTAATGACAAAAACGCTTGGATGTAACATTTACAATGATAAAAGTTGTGTTCTGCGGCCCTCTTTACAATATAACGATTACTTACATACATTGTCTATGTAATTTTATAATTTTATTAGTTCTGTCTCCCTTTTTTTTTTTTCAAATCTTGTGACTGCAGAACACAATTGTTTTAATATTATGTATTTTAATTGTGACTGGCGGGAGAAAAAACCAACCTTGACGATTTTCTTGCCCGTTCTTTTACGATCAAGCTCCCGCCCGCAGTGAATGGGCGCGTTAGTTTATAAGTATGACATTCATAAGAGCTCTATTGAGCCACACTTGAATAAATGAATTTTTAATTTTTTTTAATTTTTAATTTTTAATATTCTTTGGGATTTTATTGTTGAATCGCACAAATTTACCCCTGTATGATGATATTTGGAGCTTAGTGGCAGGTAATATTAGTTTTTGCTTATTCTTGTGCTCAGGTTATGTATAGATGTAGCATTTCTTAATAAATTGATCAATATTTTTATGTACATTTACCAAGTTTTCATAAACAAATTGACCCGCCACTGTTAAAATACCATTTTCCCTCGGTGAATGTCTAGACTCTAGATGATAGTATGAATTGCTCAAATAGCCCTCTTCTGCAGTACAAAAATAGTTTGAATATCTGCGGCACAACCCCACAGAAGATGGCCATATAACATAACAGTATGGAAATAGCTACGATAAACAACGTCTGTATATTTATATAACTACCCGTTTTTTGGAAAATGTAAAAAAAAAATATATTTTAACACAACTTATGATATTTAGTGATAGAAAACAATTACATCCCAGCTTTCGAATCCTGTTAAGTTTAGAGTTACTATCTACATACCAAATTAATATTACATATGAAAACTCCTTAGGTAAATATCCGGTTATATTTCACGGGTGTACCGTATTGTGGGCTTCCTAATGTTTGTACCACATCGACTGTTTACCATCAGACTGGGTGTTTTTTTTAATGTGACACGTCATAATTACTAAATCTTACCTGATGGTAAGCAGACGATGCAGTCTAAAAAAATAGAAAGCGGACGTCATAATGACTACATTCTGCCTGATGCAGACGATGCAGTCAAAAAAAAAATGAAAGCGCTTCATATCGTGAAGTAAGCACGGTACAAAGCGCAATCACTCATGACGACCTGCTAAAATGCCGTTTCACGCCCTGCTTAAAAGACCCGGGATCATAGGAAAAAACACTTGAGCCGGCAGGGGATTCTAGAGCTTAGTGGTCTTGCTCAGAAACGACTTCCCAAATTTCTTGGTTCGAGTGCTGATAGTCTGTACAGTATATGGTCACTATGGCGAGTAACAATAAAAAAAAAAAGGAATGCTGTAATTGAAAGGTCTCTTTCTACGCTATACTAGCGCTCATATTTATGATTCATAGCCGGAATACATAACGACTGACTTTTATACGATATCCTGTCTCATGAGACAGAGAAATTGTTCTACTATCATTTTATCATCATCATCATATCCCGGTTGCCCTAGACTTAAGCTTAGGGCCCATGGTCTGCTTACTGGTTCAACCAGATTTGACTGAATTTCAGTTATTACGTAGAGCGACTGCTGTCTGACCTCCGCAACCCATCGGGAAACATCATTCTATGGTTAAACTAGCTGTCAGTCTGTTAGAAGGCACTGACATCCTACTAACAACTGCCATAGATGTTCATGACAGCCGGGACCAACGGCTTAACGTGCTTTCCAAGGGACAGAGCTAGCAATAATTACGCACATAACTTTGAAAATAGGTGCGTAACCAGGGTTTGAACCCGAGACCCTCAGAATTCAAAGGCAAGGGGTTTCCCCACTGGGCTATTGCCGCTCGAGAAATTGTTCTACTATCAAACAGAACTAAACGGATTCGCGGTCTTTCAATTTCAGAAAAATCACTTGTGTCACTACACCAAGAGACTGTTCAAACTATCGTATGTGTAAGTTAGTATCCAATACTTGTACATATTCCGTTCGTGTTCCTTTTGCGTACGATTATGAAGAAAATAGAGAAATACATTCAGAAGAAAACCCGCGTCTAAAATCCAGTTAACTCTGTCAAAATGCAAAATAACTGACAGTAACATTTAATTTTGTTTGTACTGAAACCTCGGCTAGTCCGTGTGACAATTACGAGGCATAGCGACAAGGTTCCAACCCCATGCCACTACAAATTGAAAGTAATTCCAGCCCCGACTCAGCGCACGACGCTAGCGCTATTTGGCTAGTAAACCCTGCCAAGTCGTAGCTGTAACAAGGAATTCTAATTTGCAATAAGGAGATCCGATCTGATACGTTAAGTATCTATGGGAGTTAGAGTTGATTTCAATTATATTACGATACAAAATTCAAATCTAAAAAAACACATTGAGCTTTCCAGCTTTGATATAATCCAAATTCAACTGTTACTTTGTATACTAGATTCAAGACACATTTTATTAAAGATAATAACATATCACACCACCAGTACCACATAGTTTTTAATACAAATATATATTTTATCAGTTTTTTAAATAATATATGTATGTATATATATATTATATGTATTTGTGTATTTTATTCATATTTAACAAATAGTTTTTGTGTTCATTATTTTTAAAGTTAATGTGCTCTGCCTACTGCTATCCTGTTCTTTCCTTCGCTTTTAGCGATAAGACCGCATAGATTGGCTTTAAATTTAATTTTTCTCTTAATATTGTAATCTGTAGTTTTTAAGTTTCTTGGCCAATAAAGAGTATATCTATCTATCTATCTATCTATCATTATGACTACATCCTGCCATCAGGTGAATCACCATCACCAAAACAGTGAAGGCACTTCATTCGCCACCCTTATCCATCGCTTCACTCCTTGCGTGAGTAACGAACGCTAGAAGATCGCCCGTTGATCGCTTGGGACTGAACCCATTCTGGCGACCATAAAGTAGCGAGTGATCCTCCAGGTAGCCAATAATTGAGTACGAAACCTTCATGGGTGTGGAATAATACATTAATAATGTATTATTCCGCGTTTATAGTAAAAAAGAAATGTTGACTGTAAGCCCACTTGCATATATGTGAATAAATAAAGACAGAATTGACGAAATCCTGATTAATTATTTAAAAATGCCAGAATCTCCCAAAGAGGGACAAATATAACGTCAGCTGTTTGCTAGTCAAGCCGCTTCAGAGATAAGCCGGACCGGAATATAGAAATTAACAGTCGTGTACAGGAAATATTTAATAATCTTTTTTATATCTCATCTTAAAATAAATATATTATTTTATTTTATATACTGTAGGAAGGTATGCTTAGATTAACTAGTTTTTGTTATCGCCAGTGTATTCCTTCCCTCAACTTCGATCAACAAAGAAATGCACAAACATTTATTGATTAAGGCGTTACTGTGCGGCAATCCATTGAAAGCAACTGATGGATTAAAAATATCTTTGTAACAGTTCCCGCGCTACTATAGAGAGAGTCTCTCGTTTCAGCGTTGGTCGTGAAGACATCGTTGTTCTGAGGCTCCTATCTTACCTGATGATGCCCTGTGTAAGGGCGAAACACGTGTTGTGTTGAATAGTTTCTCGATTTTTCGGGAAATTATAGTATCGCGGGAATTGTTACAAAGATATTTTTAATCCATTACTTGTTTACAAAAAATGCGCCTTATAGACAAGGCATTACCTTGCCGTCTTTGACTAGTACGGGGGATAAATAATTTTTGTCATTGTATCTACCTTATGTCGTATTTTAAATGAAATTTACTTTATTACCGATATGTCTACTTGCTTATAAAATTAGATTGCCTTCTGAAACTACTCATCACTCAATATCTTAAATGTTCTCCACAAACAGTTACAAAAGGATGTTAATATATATTACAGTTTGTTGTGGAGCCTCTCGGGCCCGGCAAGTAGAAGAGAAGACAATAATTATAAGCTTTAAATAAATAAATAATTATTTCTGACACTTACACCAATTATTTAGTTCCAAGATAAGTATTATTAAGAACTTGTGTTATGGATACTAAACAACGGATAAACATATGTACATTACAATTGTAATGATTAATTATTACATTAATATTGTAGGTACATTACAATTGTTAAAGTTAATATGACCTGCCTGGTTTACTTTATAACAAATGTAGTGATTTGGGGACTATTGTTCCATAGTTATGGATCAAAGAAATTAAGCCGGCCTCGTCCGCTTCCGTTGTAAACAGCAGCGTTGGGAAGGTTTCCGGACCCTCCATTATGAAACTGGTCGTGATCCTTTCTTTGATAGTTATATTGACATCAACCACTGATCCGTTTAAGGCAAATAGGCATAACGTCTCGTTGCCTTTTGGAAACCTCGTTAGAGTCAACGACAGACTGACTGACTGACTGACGGACAATCCCCTCCTTCCTTAAGAATCACGACAGGCTGACTGACAGATCCCCCCGATAAGAGTCACAGACAGACTGACAAATCTTGAGAAAAACCACAACAGACGAATAAACTGACAAACCTTGACAAATTCTGACAAAGAACCCATTTGCTTTTATTTCCTTATTATTGAACAGCTCATATCTCTTTCATTGTTGTTATAAATATTTAATTAAAAAATATATATAATTTTATACAGTAAGATGCCAACATAAAAACTTTTGAGTTAAACCGAGCATCAGTGTTGTGTTGTGTAGTGTGTTGTGACTTTATTACAATAACAATACTAGCCAATGAGTATACAACTGTTATAATATACTTAAAAAAGAAAAAACAATACAGGTTTCATAATAAATTAAAAAAAGATTGAAGTTGTGCAAAAAAGGTTGGAGAATTTGATTATATTTCATACTCAATTGTTTTCAAATGTCGGCTTTGTTACTTTTCGCTCTACGGCGTCGATAAACTTTTCTTGAATGATAATAGCAATAGATTGATGAGTCACGTGATCAGGTTGTGATGTACTTTAGTTCGTAAAATACATGATAAGCAGTCATTAAAAACATGTAGAACGCAGTAAGATAAAATGATAATAGTTTATTTCATCCCTAGTAAGACGTTTTGTCTTAAACGATGTAGTTTCTGTAACTATATATTTTTTTTAATGATTTTTTCTATACTACACAAAATACACTAATGAATAACATTAGCTTGTACTTCTGTTTTTTATGCTGCTTATATTACGAAATATTGCTTCTAGCAGTTCTGCGTATGGAAATTTAAAAAATTCAAAATTCATATTCATTTATTCAAGTTTGGCTCAAAAGAGCTCTTATGAACGTCAAAACTTAAAAACTAGCGCTAAAGATACTGACATGAAGAGAGTGCATTTACATTAGAAAATATATGCACAAAAACAAATAAAAAGAAAAATAAAACACAAACTTAGAGAAACAAAAATATATACATAAATAAAAACTAACTATGGTACAAGCGATGGCTGTGTATATGGTGTATAGCAGTGCCACCCCTTCTTATCTCACGGAGAGTCGTAAGAGTCGACGAAGAGAAATCCTACCGGATGATGGGCAGCAGCGTCATCCTGCGTTCTGGCTTAAACTGCGATTACTACCTACCCACCGAGGTGATTATGGGCAAATATCCTTAATAATATATAATCTGTTGGAGAGGCTAATGTTCAGCAGTGGACTTTATAAGGCTGATATGATGAAGGGACAGAAGAAAGGTAATGGACAATTAATTTAACCTATATATACCTGAAAAAAGCAGGCAAACTATCAGTTCATCCTCATTCATCATTTTGACGACAGATATGGCGTGGTGGCGAGTATACCCGCATTTAACTCCTAAGGTCGTGGGTTCGATTCCCACTCAGTACAAATATTTGTGTGTATAAATATGAATATTTGTACTCGTCTGGGTGTTTTCCTATGTATAATATGTATGTATTTACAATATCCTGTATAGAAAATGTATATAACTGAAAAGATATACCTGAAAAAAGCAGGCAAACTATCAGTTAACCCTGTATAAACTGAGATTAAGTATTCTGGTAATCTTTGTTTTTACAGTTCACATGAGCCTCGCTTGCCAACCAGACACAGGAATGATCTAAATAAATATAAATTCGTAGACATCTCTCGCAGCGCTTTATGCCACAAACTAAGCAGTTTTTGTACTATGAGCTCTAGAGACATGTATGAATATCCCGATTTATATACATCATCATGTCAGCCCATATACGTCCCACTACTGAGCACGAGCCTCCTCTCACATATCAAGGTGTGAGGGTATTAGGTCATACTCCACCACGCGGACCCAGTGCGTATTGGTGGTGGCAGGTGTGTGGCGTCCTGCTGTTAGAATTTATCAAGCCGCCCATTAGGCCTCTAACATGGCTTAACGACTACCACATTTAGTGATAACCGGGACCAACGGCTTAACGTGCCTTCCGAAGCACGTATTATTACATAACAATTTAAATATATTGCGTATTGAACACAAATATATATTGGTTTTTACAGAAAACTAGCGTTATGGCCTTAAAAAACAATGAAAAGTCAGCTGAGTTAACCATTTTAGATACATTTTATGTTCTAATTCTTTGTTTTGTATTTTTGAATACTGTTTATTATTTTTTATGAAGCTATAATAAATTAATCAAAGACATGTATATATTTTTTTTAATTCTATACTTTGGAAAAAATTTGTAGAAAGGGCAGGTCAAAAGTACCCTAAGCCGACGGGCGTGTATGAGGAGGTTAATGAGTGTGAATGAAGCTAAAAGTGTGTGCCAAGATCGTAGCACGAGGAAGGATGTGATCTCTGCCTACCCCTACGGGAAAGAGCCGTGACATTATGTATTTATGCTGTCTAGGAATATAACCAGAGATTAAAGGAGCGCAATCCTAACAACGAACCTCCTTGCCATAAGAGTCATACTGCACCTTCAGTTCTCCAAAATCAAAACGTTGGACGACCGATATGGCGTGGTGGCGAGAATACCCGCTCTCCGCTCCTAAAGTCGTGGGTTCGATTACCACATAAACAAAAATATTCATTTTTTATTTATTTATTCATTCATCCATAAAACTTACAACTATCTTTACAGGCACCAAACCTAATACGATAGAGTAGCTGAGCTTACAATACCTAAATATATGACTAAAGACTTTCACATAATTCTTATCTACTAATCACTAAACTACTACATTATTATCTACTGCAGAAGCAATATGCTGCTTTTGCGAATTCGTATACAAATCTTTGTGTGCATGAATATGAATATTTGTTCTGGTGTGGGTGTTTTCCTATGTATATTTTGAATGTATTAAAAAAAAGGTATACTTATATGTAAGTTTATCCGTTATTTAGTATCCATAACACAAGTTCTTAATGATACTTATCTTGGAACTAAATAATTGGTGTAATTGTCAGAAAATATATATTTATTAAAACAGTCAGTAAAAACATTTTATAGCTTATAGTGTTAAATAATCTTTGACGACCTGTAATAAAGACTTTACGATCTTTTTTTCTTCTGTAAATTCAAATTTCAAATTCTAATTCATATTCATTTATTCAATTTTGGCTCAAAAGAGCTCTTATGAACGTCAAAACTTAAAAACTAGCGCGCCCATTCACTGCGGGCGGGAGCTTGGTCGTAAAAGAACGGGCAAGAAAATCGTCAAGGTTAGTTTTTTCTCCCGCCAGTTACAAGAATATGTACTTAGTAGTAAAACAAAAATATGTAAAAATGACTATACATACATAATATCACGCTTGTTTCCCCGAAAGGGTAGGCAGAGGCATATTGTATTTTTGCCAATTGCCTCTTACCGGGCACTGTTCTATTCGCCGGAGCCTCGTCCGTTGATCGGCAGGTGCACCACTTGCAGGTGAGGTTGGCTTGGGCTCCTTAGATCTTGGTAGAATCCTACACCCTAACCGTATAACGTCTTAAGAGCACTGTTATTGGTTTACAAGTTTTGCAAGTTTTTTAAAAGCAATACAAAAATAAAATACAAATAATTACATAGTTATATTGTTCAAAAAATATTATACATCAAGGTATAATTAGTTTACTAGCTTTCACACTTCAAACCTACCTGTACCTTGTGTCGTGAAGTCTAGTCTCTTTCATGGCACAATGGGTAGGTAATTCTTTGAGTGTCACAATTAATTATTTGAGCAATTCATAAACGTATTTGGAAGAGTACATGCTGAGGTTAGTGAGTGTATGTGTTCGGTTCAAAGAATTTTATTGTCTAAAGAAATTTTACATTTTACTGAAAAGACAATTTAGGCTTAACTATTTAAAAATAACAACATGGCTGCTAAGCAGTGAGCATGAACATTACATCAATAATAAGCTACACAAACATAGATTACTTACATAGTGCAATAGCCGTAATAGATATTTCTAAATATACTAGCTGGAGAAAATTCAGGCGGGTCTTCTTCTCATTTCTTCTCAACTCAAGCTTTTGTCAATGTATGTGTTTGTATGGTTAAACGTGTGTGTGTATATTTATTAATAATAAATTTCCTGCCTGTTTGGTATGGCTTATCTCTGAAACGGCTTGACTGGCAGACAGCTGACGTTGTAAGGTTACCTTTAAGTCGCGTTCAGCCACTTTTTAACATAATTCCGCATTCGTTTTAGTAGGTGGTTTGAATATTTTAAGATTATAATATTTTGAATACTTATGCTAAAAGATAATGTACTGCAAGATAAGTATTTAGTTATTAATGTCGACGTTTGTTGCGAATTGTGATGCTGTCAAGTTTAAGTCTTTCATTTCTACTATCTATTCTGTCTAACATTAGTTCTTTCATAGATAATACTCTTTATTGACCGAAAAACTTAAAAACTACAGATTACAATATTGAAGAAAAAAAATAATTAAAAGCCAATCTAGGCGGCCTTATCGCTAATAATTCTTCCAGACAACCCTTAGTTAAATATAAATAACATGTACTTTGTTGTCTTTAAGATCAACAGGATCATTAACGACGACCGATATGGCGTGGTGGCGAGTATACCCGCATTCCACTCCTGAGGTCGTGGGTTCGATTCCCACACAGGACAAATATTTGTGAGTATAAATATGAATATTTGTTCTGGTCTGGGTGTTTTTCTATGTATATTAAGTATGTATTTACAAAAAAAAAGTATTTATGTATGTTTATCCGTTATTTAGTATCCATAACACAAGTTCTGAATGATACTTATCTTGGAACTAAATAATTGGTGTAAGTGTCAGAAATATTTATTTATTATTATTAAGATTCGTTAATTTTTTACAAACAAAATTGAATAATTTTTTTAACAACAATTGAAAAAATATGAGCGGTACTATAATCAAGAAATATAAGCAAAATGTATTCTTTGTCAAGGTTTGTCAGTTAATCTGTCTGTTGTGGTTGTTTCTCAAGATTTGTCAGTCTGTCGGTGACTCTAATAGGGGGGATCTGTCTGTCAGTCTGTCGTGATTCTGAAGAAGAGAGGGGATTGTTCGTCAGTCAGTCTGGCTGTCGGTGACTCTAACGAGGCTTCCAAAAGGCAACGAGATTGACAAGAATGCCACAAGAATCTCATCTCGGACGTAAAACAATATATAATTAAAAGTAAACAAAATTCTAACCTAATTGAAAAGGCAATAATCATATTAATTAGAATTCTGTTTACTTTAAATTTGTAGATTAAAAAATAATTAAAACCATGGATTTTTTCAATTTTTAAATATCTGCAACTTTTAAAAAATCTTATATGTATAACAAATTTTCATTGTAGTCTAATAACATTCAAACATTCGTAGCCAGTGCTACGGACCTCCGCTACGGCGTAGCGTTGCTACGAGTTTCGTAGTCTGACGTTTTTACCAGCAGAACTTAATTGCGTTAAAAGCCAAATAATTCTTTAAAAACCGTATTTTCAATATCCAGTTAAGTTTTTCATATAAATACTTAAACTTTAAATGGAAAGTTATAATGATATCTCAATCACGACTTTAGGTATAACATTTTTTTTGTTGGTTTTATAATTTATCCGACTGATAATTAAATAAATAATAAATGTTTTCTGACAATTACACCAATTATTTAGTTCCATGATAAGTATCATTAAGAACTTGTGTTATGGATACTAAATAACGGATAAAAATATATAAATACTTTTTTTTTTGTAAATACATACTTAATATACAGAGGAAAACACCCAGACCAGAACAAATATTCATGTTCATGCACACAAAGATTTGTCCTGGGTGGGATTCGAACCCACGACCTCTGGAGTGAAGTGCGTGGGTATACTGACCACCACGCCATATCGGTCGTCAAATAAAATGTTTTTAATGGTAAGAAACAAAATAACCTCAACCTAACCCAAAAAGAGAAGTATAAGTATCTCTTTTTGGGTTAAATTGAGGTTATAAAATAGATATATTTTTATCCGTTATTTAGTATACATAACACAAGTTCTTAATGATACTTATCTTGGAACTAAATAATTGGTGTAATTATCAGAGAATATTTATTTATTATAATAGTTGCAGCCCACTTAAATTAGTTTGGACTGGGCCATACTAGTTTATCCTAAAATCGTGTTTGGCCGGTAACGTATACATATACATCGGCAAGTTGGCACCTTCGCTCTCTGCTACGACGTAGCATCGCTACGACGTAGCATTGCTACGAGTTTCGTAGACTGACGTTCTTTCAAGTAACTATAACTAAAAGGTTTCTCAATAAGAGCGCACTTTTTCATTAAAAAGTATTTTAAGACAGTTGTGATATTTTTATTGTATTGTAAAGAAGACATGTTTCGATTAAATATGGAATAAAATATCCGTCAAATGACCCCAACGGCTCCGATGACAGACAGATGATCTTTTCAAAAAAAAAAAAAAAAATTTCCATGGCTTTTGCACAGAGATAAATATATAAATAAATATTCTCTTACAATCCAATTCTTTAGTTCCAAGATAAGTATCACTAAGAACTTGTGTTATGGATACTAAAGAACGGATAAACATACTTACATACTTTTTTTACATATATATAGGAAAACACCCAGTCCAGAACAAATATTCATGTTCATGCACACAAAGTTTTGTCCTGTGTGGGAATCGAACCCACGAACTCTGGAGTGAAGTGCAGGTATACTGACCTCTACGCCATATCGGTCGTCATGTGAAATGTGGTTTATTTGCATAAACCCATGAATTCACAAAACCTAAAAAGTGCCAACTTAACCTAACCTTATTGTACATTAATAATGCTCCTTTATTTATTAATTAATTAATAAAAATTTAATTAGCCACCAAACTCCCTATCAGATGTTCAATCAGAATTTTTGATGATTAGTTTATTATTAATTGTCAGAAAATATTGATTTATTATATATATATATTTTTTAATTATTTATTTTGCGACTTTCAACAGCAGGACGCCACACAACAGCTTCCACTAATCCGCACTGGGTCCGCGTGGTGGAGTATGACCCAATACCATCACACCTTGGTTGGTTCAAGGGGCCCCGTGGTGGCACGTTAACGGGCTGATGACACAACAGATAACGACTAATACAAGAGCACCACAGTGTAAGATTTATACATGTTTTTTTCAAAGCGGGCGTGTTTGTCATTTTTCCTGGCCGTCATGAGAGAGTGCGCTTGTTAGCGTCGTTCCAGGGTACGGAGCACTCTTACTTTTCTGGACTGCATCAACTGCTTATCATCAGACAGAATGTGGTCAATACAAAGTGTCATATCAAAATAAATAAATAAATATTTCAGACACTCACACCAATTATTTAGTTCCAAGATAAGTATACTCAATACTCAATACTCAATACTCAATACTTTATTGCGTTCCAACAATGTGTTACAGGATGGTAGTTTAGGTACAAAAGTATCAATTGTGGACCCTGTCGGGCACAGCGTAGTGTAGGAGAGAGGAGGATCATCATTAAGAACTTGTGTTATGGATACTAAATAACGGATAAACATATATAAATACTTTTTTTTTTTTGTAAATACATACTTAATATACATAGAAAAACACCCAGACCAGAACAAATATTTATATTTATACACACAAATATTTGTCCTGTGTGGGAATCGAACCCACGACCTCAAGAGTGGAATGCGGGTATACACGCCACCACGCCATATCGGTCGTCAAAAAAAATGGTAAAGGGACCCTACTAAGATCTAAAATGCCCAAGCCAACCTCACCTGCAAGTGGTGCACCTGCCGATCAACGGACGAGGCTCTGGCGAACATAACAGTGCCCGGTAAGCGGCAATAGGCTCACCACCTATTACGTGGGACCAACCATATGATTGGCGAAGCGTGGGCGTATGGTATGCCTCTGCCTACCCCTTCGGGGTATCAGGCGTGAATGTATGTATGTATATTAAAAAAACATAAGAAAAAAAATGATTTTTCACCTCTCATTATGGTTGAACCACCAAAACCCTTTATTAATAATAATATCAATAATATCAATAATATTAATAATATAAAAACCATCTCGTCTAGAATACTCATAGTATAGAATTCTATATTGATCGAGCGGGGACAACAAAACCTAACGTTTGTAATTAAAAGTGTATGAGACTGGAGGAGTTACTGTGACCGCCGTTAAAAAGCGGCGCATGCCTCGCACGAATTTAGAAAGGCTGCTTTCTTTATGCAAGGCTGTACACATAACGGCGATTCTTGTAATTTAATTGTTTACACATATTATTACATACTTACATTCACGTCTGTTTCCCCGAAGGTAGGCAGAGGCATGTTCCCCCATTGGTCTCTACCTTGTCGTGGTGGGGGGGCTAAGTACCTCCCGGAGGCCGGGGAAAGGTAAAACCCAGAGACCGACAACTCTGGGTGTCCTTAGTACTGACTACCGGGGGAGAAACTAAGAGGGACCTGTGGAGGGCGCAGCGGGCGGGCCAGGAGGGCCCGTCAAGCAGCGCCAGGAGGGTCTTAGGCAGTGGGCCTGCCCCCACTGCCTAAGACCCTCCTGGCGCTGCTGTCTAACTATAGACCCTCCGAGAAGTCGGCCACACAAGCACAAGTCGCACAAGGAGGTGGGCCTTCCTACCGTCCGCGCGTCCACTGCGCCTCTCTGAGGAGGTCCTCCCGGTTTTGGTCCGGGGGACGTTGGCCGCAGGCAGGGTGACAGACGCTGCAACTCAGGTACTAGCCTTCGCCTTTTTCTCGACAAGCGGCGGGCGTCGTCGGAAGATTTTTAGTGGGTATTACTGCTGGCAGTCGCGTCTGCCGGTGGTGAGTCTCACATCCCCTTTCGGTCCCCCTTTGGCCGGAAGGTAGTGCGTAAACGCATTTTGTTACCGACGTAAAACAAAAAAAAAGGCAGAGGCTTGTTATGTGACCAAAGTTCGCCAATTATTGTTGGTCCTACGAAATAGATGGCGAGCTTACTGCAGCTTATAGTTTATAGTTTGAGCCTCATCTGTTGATCGGCAGGTGCACCACTTGCAGGTAAGGTTGGCTTGGGCTCCTAAGTTATTGGTAGGATCCCTGTACCATATATATATAAACTTATATACCCTAAATATACTTCTTGACTTTAAATGAATTGTTGCGTCTTGCTTCTATCCTGAACATGCACAACGACACGCTGGACAGCCTTCTTCTGAGGGTTGTGCTTCTGATAGATTGGAAACAGGATTCATCATGACTATATCCTGTTTCCGTACAATGTTTGTGCCTGTAGTCCCATAGAGGGGCATACTTCCTTATTGATAAATCAGTTACGTTAATAAACAGTTTATTCCATTATACTTTGACGACCGATATGGCATGGAGGTCAGTATACCTGAACTTCACTCGAGAGGTCGTGGGTTCGATTCCCACACAGGACAAATCTTTGTGTGCATGAACATGAATATTTGTTCTGGTCTGGGTGTTCTCCTATATTCTTAAGTATGTATTTACAAAAAAAAAAAAAAGTATTTAAGTATGTTTGTCCGTTATTTGGTATCCATAACACAAGTTCTTAATGATACTTATCTTGGAACTAAATAATTGGTGTGATTGTAAGAGAATATTTATTTATTTATTTATTTATTTATACTAACTATATTACCTAGCAGCAATTAAAATAGCAAAGAAAACAGCAATGTATTGTAGTTTTATTATTGTGGGATTTAAATAATACTCTATTATACGTTCCGTATTTAGTGATAGTAGGTAGGTTCCTATTATTTAATGATATTCAATTAGATGTGATATACCTTAAGCCGTGCAACAATTGTGTTATGTACGTACTCTTTAAAATAATTGAAAGTAAAAATGTTATTTTCTGACATCATTTTGCTTTTATAAAACTGCTCATTATAATTTACACTAGAAAACATTTGGCCAAAACTGTAACGCGAAACTAGACCATGCCTTAAAAGATTATGCGACCAAAAGGGTCCATCTCTCAACCTACTATTTATTTAAGATTGCTATCCACCAGTAAACATAACTGGATGACTGTGTAAACGTTACGGGAATCGGCACTTTGTAAACCTAATGCAATTTCCCTTTTAACCTGCCCCCGCCCCCGCTCCCGCTACCGCCCCAGCCCCGCCCGCTGCAAGCCTCGATAAAATAAATTAAAATGTGTAATAGCCCGGCCGCGACTTTATTCAGGACACGTGTTATTTCAAATGACAGTTATTAGGCCGCGACCCGTTTTGTGACATTTTTTGTAACTGTTACCTTTGATGTTCCACTAGTTAAAAAAGAATAGTAGTTTTAAGGATGCCTTTACACGCTTTACGAGTTTTTCACATGTAATGTGTGACATGTGTAGGGAGCCTACTAACATCTAAGGAGCCCAAGCCAACCTAACCTGCAAGTGGTACACCTTTTTTTTTTGTTTACTTCGATATCAAAATGCGTTTACGCACTGCCTTCCGACCGAAAGATATGGGAAAGGGTGTGGGACTCACCACCGGCAGACGAGACTGCCAGCAGTAATACCCACCAAAATCTTCCGACGACGCCCGCCGCTTGTTGAGAAAAAGGCGGGGGACCAGTATTTGGGTTGCAGCGTCTGACACCCCGCCTGCGGCCAACGTCCTCCTCCACGGACCTCCTGAGAGAGGCGCAGTGGACGCATGGTCCATGGTTAGACAGCAGGAGCACCCTGCCCCCATTGCCTAAGACCCTCCTGGCGCAGCTTGGCGGACCCTCCTGGCCTACCCTGCACCCTCCATAGGTCCATCTTAGTCCCCCCCCCCGGCAGTCAGTACTAAGGGCACCGGGAGGCCGGCTTTCGGCTTTCGGGGATACAGGCGTAAATGTATGTATGTATATAAAATAATTAATGATTAATATTAAGTAACTATAATTATACTGTAAAAATACATGTCATAAATTATAATTTTAAAAACTCGGAATATTATGTAAAAATGTTATACTTTTTTGTAATTACTAACCTATTAATTAGGTTATAAGATATTGCAGCACCTACAAAGGTGCCTAAAAATAATTTATGTTCTGTTAGATATGTTTTATACAGAAAGCTTACTTATTCTGGTAACGCACATGAAATAATATCAATAAAATAATGACCAATTACTAGAATAATTTTCATTGCATTGCATAAAATAAATTTAAGTAACTTTTAAAATTACTCAACCGCATAGACGAGACCATCGTTTTCGTTCTTCACCACAATTTATTTCATAACAAATCCCGCTTAACATCTTGACCCGCCCTTTAACGTTTTTCCTACAACTACGTAGCTCAAGTAACACTGGTTCTCTTGACCCAGCAGTGACCCCCGAAATAGTTAGATTGCGTGTGGAGTATGAGGTTTTACTGAGGCTGGCCATAATTACTGGGATTTAAAACACATGAGGAAACCGCTTACAGTCGCGTGTTAAGCCGGCTACTTAGGAAATGCTTAGAACTTCATGCCGACATCTGGAGTTTTTGTATTATATTCCGTATAAGGTGGTATGGTTGTTTGGTATGTGACTGTTGAGTTATTCGTGGGGAGAATATTGCTTCAATTAGGGCTATTATTTGGGTAGCATTAAACAATTTGAAACTCCAATTGATCACCAAAAATCGTCACATACAAAGACATTTGTGTTATTTTAAAAAAAATACTTTTGTTTTTAGTTATAGCCACTGCTTACGGTTTCACCCCAGTATTAATAAATATTTTTGACAATTACACCAATTATTTAGTTCCAAGATAAGTATCATTAAGAACTTGTGTTATGGATACTAAATAACGGATAAACATACTTAAATACTTTTTTTTTGTAAATACATACGTAATATACATAGGAAAACACCCAGATCAGAACAAATATTCATATTCATGCACACAAAGATTTGTCCTGCGTGGGAATCGAACCCACTACCTCTGGAGTGAAATGCAGGTATACTGACCTCCACGCCAGATCGGTCGTCAAATTAAGAGTATAAGACATTGAGTTTTTAAAGCCTGATTGACAAATCTAGATGAAGTATAAAAATCGACCGCCGAAATGTATCTACGCGCATAACTTTCTAACGACTGCATCGAATTTGATAATTTATTCTTAATTTTGTGTTAGATATTGTCGGACACCAAGTTTGTATAGTAGTTAAGGAAATTGAGTGGAAAACTAAAAAAATTACGACCCTATAAAACCATAATTGTAACAATGGCATTTGACACAGCTGTCGGTCTTTTGACAATAAGCGCAATGACATAATGAATAAGACAGGACGACGAACGGTTGGGTTAGCTAGTAAATAATAAAAAGGACATACGAGTCTGGCTGAATTGTCGTCACTACCCTTGATGACATAGTGCCATTAATTTAAAAAAGAAGAAGAAGAATAAAAAGTACTTTTTGGCGGGAAAGTGAAGCGTCATGTCTGCAGTTTTGTTTTATTTTCTAAAATTTGTGATATTTTCAACATTAATGTGTAATAACGGTGGATTATTAACCGTTAAGTGTTTGTGAACATACATGAGTGTTGGTAAATCAAACAAAACAGTGCAACATCACTTTTAAAATTTTCTCTCAAGGAGTCCATGTGAGATCTCAGTATAGTCCCACATCTTTACTGAGGACTCAAGGGGCTTAGGGGATGGTATCTCATTTACTATTTATCATCTTTATCACCACTCATTCTCATTTACTATGAATTATATATTATTAATATATCACTTACTTGACACTGGCTAAATGTGCTAGACGCACGAAGCCATTATTTAAAATAAAGAAAGAAAGAAATAATAAAAGGTGCTTACGTTAATATTTATAACATTAAGCAAGTGATGGAATAAACATATCTTTGTAACAATTCCCGCGCTACTATAATTTCCTGAAAAATCAAGAAACAATTCAACACGACACGTGTTTCGCCCTTACACAGGGTATTTTCAGGTAAGACAGGAGCCTCAGAACAACGATGTCTTCACGAACACGGTCCATCACTTGCTCACAATGGATTTCCGCAAAGTAACGCTTGAATCAATAAATTATTTATAACATTAATAAGGATTATGATATGTTATGATAATGTAAGTGTATAAGTTTAATATATTTCTCTTAAATATATGTCTAGCGAGTTATGGAAACCCACGCCCATAGGTTGGTAATAGGTTAGCTTCTACTGCAGCATTTCTACCGTAAGTAGTTTTTTGCATAAAACATTAACAAACATCTACAAAAATCATAATGTTGTTATAATCTTTCACCAAAATGCATAGTTCCCGTGACTCAAGCGAACGATACTAAAAGTTATATTATTCACAAAAAAATGCACAACAATTCCCATATCATCGTTAACAAACTATTACTATACTCATTATTGCGAAAAGAATATAAAAATAGTGACTGGAGTGAATTTCCCGACGGCCGTAAGTGTTCCATTCCTCTTGTTTATGGCGGGTGGCGCCGTTTTGCATATTCGCCAAACCATCCACTCGTGTACACGAAACATATAATTTTTTACAACTGTTAAATCACTTGTTTTCAGCCGTTTTCTGGAAATGGATTTCTGAATGCCACGCGTAAGGTCATGTAGTTTTTCAATCTAGAAAAGCGTTTTTTTCAAAGAGTAACTAAGGGTTATGGATATATTACCGGCCAAACCTATCCTGTCCTAAAATCGAGGACAAACTAGTATGGCCTAGTCCAAACTAATTTAGGTGGGCTGCAACTGTTATAATAAAATGTTTTTTAATAGTAAGAAGAAAAAATAACCTCAACCTAACCCAAAAAAAGAAATATAAGTATCTCTTTTTGGGTTAGGTTGAGGTTATTTTTTATCTTGCCATTAAAAAACATTTTATGCAGCCCAACTAAATTAGTTTGGACTAGGCTATACTTCTCTTTTTGGGTTAGGTTGAGGTTATTTTTTATCTTGCCATTAAAAAACATTTTATGCAGCCCACCTAAATTAGTTTGGACTAGGCTATACCAGTTTGTCCTAAAATCGGGTTTGGCCGGTAACATATACACTGGATAGGTGACAGTAAGTTTGGCGTTCTAAAGCTGTAAGAGTTGGTCCTCTTTGTGTTTTTTAAGACTAAGCTGAGTTTAAACACTGTATACTTAGGTGACAGTATGTGTGTCACTTAGTATGTAGCTTTTCGCTTGGAAGGCACGATGTTTGTCCCTGTTATTACTGTATTTGTATGTCAGCTAAGAAAGAGGCCTTATTGAGCATTTCAAATTGTAATAGCAGGGGGCCACCTGCATCCGCCTATTCTTACTAGAATTACGTGGTGGAATATGACCAAAATCCATAGAAATCTTAATAAAATAAAAATAAAAAATACTTTATTGTCTTTAAGATCAACAGGATCATTTAGATTCGTCAAATTTTTAAACACATAATGGAAATTCCGTAATTTTTCTTCTTTCCAACAATGAAAGAGATATGAGCGGTACTATAATCAGGAAATAAAAGCAAATGGATTCTTTGTCAGAATTTGTCAAGGTTTCTCAGTTTATATGTCTGTTGTGGATTTTTTCTCAAGATTTGTCAGTCTATCGGTTACTCTTATAGGGGGGATCTGTCAGTCAGCCTGTCGTGATTCTAGGGAGGGAGGGGATTGTCCGTCTCTAACGAGGCTTTCAAAAAGGCAACGAGATTGAGACGATAAAAATATAACAATAAAAGTGCTGCGCGCTTAAAATCGCTTGGCATACTTTTTGTAACGTATGTCTTTAGTGCATCCAAAACTATTACATATAGTGCCTATTGCGTTCGTTATATCTAAATTGTACCTCACTACAAACAACCAATGTACTGTGTTCAAGAATAACTTGTAGTTTGTAGTAAATGACAGCAACGTCAATCTCGAAATAAAATTTTCAAAATGGCGACTTGCGTTCCTTGTCAAATTGACGCCATGTGTTCCGATAGTTATATGCGCTACATACTATTTCTAGGGTCCTGCTGTTTGACCAAAAGTCATTTGGCAAAATTACACTTGACAAACCATATTTGGCAAAAAAATGGTTTTACCAATTGATCATTTTACAAACGACTTACTTTTCCAAATGATCAACACTTAAATTTACACTTAATAAATATTTTTTTAACATAATTATCATTTAGCAACTGAGTGATCAGACAAAACTACTATTGGTCTAAAAACGTTTGATAGAATTACTTTTAATCTGTTAAATATAGTACATAATGACAATCAGGGCGAAACCTTCGACAATAGATTAGGTTGAGGTTTTTTTTTGTGTCCATCACAAAAGTATTAGTTTTGACTTGTTATGGTTGTATACTATAACAACATATTTTGGACAAATGTTTGATTGGCGAAACATATTATTTGGTAAAGTAAAAAAAAAAAGTTAATTGTCATTTAACGCATTTAACAAGTGCAGAGTTTGCTAATGTATAATTTTTGTAAGATGATACTTTTGTCAAATGTTTCGTTTGAAAAATTAACATAATTATGGTGTAACGTTTTTTTTCGAATGACCATTGGTCAATTATTTTGTCAAACATTAGTAATCCTCTATTTCTAGCTTTTTATGATATTTAAAGTTCTATGCTTAAATGCTTAAATCCTTCTAATGCTAATTTGTAAGAGATAGTGTAGTAAGTTTGAACATTCATGAGTTGGCATGATAATGATTCAAGTGATAACCGTTTAATGTTAAATGGTATCAGATTCAGACACAATGAGATTCAGAAGCAAGCAGCCCAACTGATAGTAGGTGATCACAGCAGCTCTTTGTCAGCAGGTTGTCGTCTCTTAACCCTTTACCAGTAAGTGGTCAATATATGACCAACATAATGCCGTTAACTTTAGGTGAAAAATTAATGAATATTATCAACGTGCTCTGTCTGTTAAAGTGTTAAGAAAACCTAGGAGCAATGGGAAAATTCCAAAAAATCTAGCGACTAGAACATGCAAGCTATAATTTTAAACAATCCCTTAACAGTCAAACTTACATAACGAATTCCAAATCACAAGAAAACCAATTTCAATAGTATTTGCGGTTCCCGACAAAGTTCGCTCCCGTTTATAAACCTAACATTATTTACGACGCAATTGTAAATTGTGGAAATGATAGAAGCGATGGAATGCCAAATTTGTCGTCAATAAACCCAGTAGACAGTGGTTCAATTAATTTTGGAGACAAATTAGTGGAATTGTAGGCTTCCTGTGGACCTGTCAGTGCTGGTTTGCGTGACGTATTTTCTAGTTAGCAGTTACAGGTCGGGACCCTCCTCTTTTTTCGTAAATTACTGTTGCTATTGTAATAACTGTATAATGAGGTCGTAATTTATTTGTCGTGTGTCTAGTTAGGTAGATTTATTTACTAGTGCCACTAACCAGTTCAACGACATTTATATACTAATAACGTATTTTATATAATATTATATTTTACCCTAATAAATTTTACTTATCGTTATTATCAATGTTCATCTCATTGATCACATATTATAGAATTATCTAAAACTCATATCCTTTTTTATTGTTATTCATTCAATCCTGGTCCTATTGCTCCTTTTGTATTGTAATTTTCTCGTATTTTTTATGATCCTAAGCTCTTATCCCAACCGTCGTGGCATACGCACAAGCCGTGCAAGCCAAAAGAAATAGAAGAAAAAAAAACCAGTTCATTTGTTATAGTAGCAAAGGACTAATCTACTAGTATACGGCTTTACGTAGATAACTTTTATTGGACATCTATGTTATTAAACATAATATTTTCAAATCTGAAGACAACACAGGAAGACTTTGCTCTGCAGAGGTGCACCTCTGTTGTATATTGGTTAAATGAAAAAAGTATTTTGAAATCTACAGAATAATAATGTGAATTAATTGTAGCCACTGTTTATATCTGTTGGTATAAAAACTATTTATGTTTAAGTCGCCTCGAATTTTCACATAAAGACTTCAGTTATTTGAATCACTATTAAAAAATTTTTATTCTTTTAATTTGTGTTTTTATTTATTTCAATCAATAACAAATGAATAATTAATGTTTAAAACTATTAATAATTTGTAAGTATAATTAATTTTAAATTTTAAACAAAGTTATATTGCAGTTACAAACTTATAATTAATAAAGTTAAACTGAAGGGCACTAACATAGCGGAGTATTCGTTAAACTCAAAGTACAAATTCTCTCGCAAGTAGTCTATAGAGTAGATAAAAATTAATGCGCACTCTTAGCAGAAGATATATTTAAATGAATTCTGCTCCGGCCGCCATTCGGAGGTGTTTTTATGATACTTTTATGTCCGACTGTACTTCTCACGAAATTAACATGAAATGGAAACTTGGTATGAGTTTTCAAGACTCATTATTTTCGCTTTTAAAATGATCGTATAATTTTATATTTTATATTTCATATTTTATGATCATATCATCTTCTTACGCTTTGTATTCTTGTTTTTTTCTCCAAACGGGTGACTGGCCTTCCCAAATGTCATTTTAGAAATATTTACGTGGCACTGCTCTTATGATACTCCATAATTATATTTATTTAAACTTTATCGCACAAATTAAAATTAAAATGTACAAAAGGCGAACTTAATGCTGCAAGGCATTCTCTACCAGTTAACCTTTGGGCTAGCAGAAAAGTATGAGGCAGTACGAATAAGAAAACATATAAACTTACATCGAATTAAATATGTGTTATTAATAAACTACATATATACGTAACATATATTTGTATTATTATTCATTTTCATAATATATGTATAATTATTATTATACATACATACATAATATCACGCCTGTTTCCTTGAAGGGGTAGACAGAGGCATACTTTACGCCCACACTTCGCCATTTATTTTATTGGTCCCACGTAATAGGTGACGAGCCTATTGCCACTTTCCGGGCACTTTTATGTTAGCCTCGTCCGTTGATCGGCAGGTGCACCACTTGCAGGTGAGGTTGGCTTGGGCTTCTCAGATCTTGGTAGGAGCCCTATATATTCAATAATTATTTTTAGAGTTAATTATTTATTCCTATCTTTTAATTCATTAAGATGGTATGGGTGGATTCAGTTCTAAACTTCACGGGATGAAAGTTTTAGTGATACAAGAGGACCTAACCAACCGATACCTGAGTTTCTTGCTAGTTCTTCTTAGAGAGCGGTGGCTCGGAACTGGCACTTAGATTCACTTACATTTAAACATTTTATGCTTTTGTTGTTGAATTGTTTTGTTGCATGTAAGTGAATCTAAGCTTCGTGATTTCAGTGTAATCATATATTTATATGTTTTATTTTACGTTTTATATTTTTCATTTCGACATTTTCAAGTACTATGTAATAGTAATAGGTTATGAAGTAAAAGTTTTTTATGAAGTTTGAATCAATGGAACAGAGACAATCCTATTTGCTATGTATTGTCTTGATATGTATAGAGTATTGTATAGAGTCTTGCACGCACAATTAATGTCCAGATATACACCATCCCTTGGATTGGCGAAAGCAGGTTCGTGGCGTTCTGTTGATAGAACTATTCAAGCGAAAACTAATAATAACCGGAATTGCAATGCACCTTATAGACAAGACGCGAATCATTACCTTGCCGTAACACAGTCTTTGACTAGTACGGGGGGTAAAGAATTTTTGTCATTGTACCCACTTTGAGTGATTATAAAAAGTACCTTATCTGTTAACCGTGTTGTGTCGTATTTTTAATGGAAATTTACTTTAGTGACTACTTGCTTGTATACTTGAATTGCCTTCTAAACCTTCATACTAACAATCATTTTGAAATGTTTGCAATGTTATTGATTGTCGTTCATACTTAAATTCGAACACTAAATTTTATTGTATGATTTTTTAGTGTTATGTAAATAAATTTAAATATTAGTTTAAAAGCTGTTGGTATTTACGTGCATATATGACTAGTTATGTAAGTGTTTTTGTTATTATACAAGAAAAGTGTACAATCACAATGGTATACCCAATAAACGTTTTTTTTTTTTTTTTTTTAATTAACAGTGAAAGCGTTCGATATTCAATGTCATACAATGTTACCCATCGAAGCACTAGCCACTGTGTCGTGTGGATGTGATAATTTTTTATAGAATAACAGTATATACACGAAAAATAATAATTCATATAAATATATATCAAGCAAAAATGAATCAAATATAAAATCTATTAAGAAAATGAGTATCAGCATGACGCCCCAGTTGCGCCTTCGACAAAAACCCTTTAACATCCGACAAAAAACTTTAAAATTGTCGAAATAATTAAATTAGAATAATGTGCAGAGCGAGGGCAGCGGCCACAGGCTAATGTAAGTAATAGACTGGCTTTTTCTGACTCTTTAGAGCGGGATACACGCGGTTACGGTTATGTGGAGCCTCCATCATGGCGGGCTTGCTGTTTACTCGTATTTTACTTTTTTAGAGATCCTTATCTCTGTGCTGAAAAAACCTTTCTATTGTTAGCAAGTGATGGATTAAAAATATCTGTGTAACAATTCCCGCGCTACTATAATTTCCCGAAAAAATGAGAGAATTCGACTCTCGTTTCAGCGTTGGTCGTGAAGACATCGTTGATCTGAGGCTCCTATCTTACCAGAAGATGCCCTGTGTAAGGGCGAAACACGTGTCGTGTTGAATAGTTTCTCGATTTTTCGGGAAATTATAGTAGCGCGGGAATTGTTAAAAAGATATTTGTAAACCATCACTTGCTTACGATGGATTTCCGCAAAGTAACGCCTGAATCAAAAAAATATTTACTTTCCATTTTTGATCAAAAATCAATTGCAAAAGGTAATTATAGTGTCGGATGATATCCTTAGCTTATTGATGTATGCTCGAGACTGACAAAGGCATCTTCTAGTCAATACGTACAAAACTAGATTCATCATCATCAGCCTGCTTCGTCCACTTATGGACATAGGTCTCTCCAATGGCACGCCACAGAACTCGATCTTCAGCTCTTCTTTTTTTAAATTACGTCGGTGACAAAATTCATTTATATACTGTCTTCCGGCCAAAGGGGGATCGAGAGAAGTGGGTGGGACTCACCACCGGCAGACACGACCGCCAGCAGTAATATCCACTAAAAATCTTCCGACGACGCCCGCCGCTTGTTAAGAAAGAGGCGGGGGGCCAGTCCCCCGGTCCAAAATCGGGAAGACCTCCTTAGATAGACGCAGTGGACGCGCCCCTCGTACCTCCTTGTGCGACCATAGGGTCCATGGTTAGACAGCAGGGGCCCCCTGCTCCCGCTGCCTGAGACCCTCCTGGCGCTGCTTGACGGGCCGTCCTGGCCCGCCCGCTGCGCCCTCCGCAGGTCCCTCTTAATTTCCCCCCGGTGGTCAGTACTAAGGGCACCCAGAGTCGCCAATTTCTGGGTGTTACCGTTTCCTTAGCGCCCTCTGCGCCCTACCGGGAGGTACTCAGCCCCACGACAAGGTGGAGATCAGATCAGGGGGGATCTTCAGCTCTTCTTCTAACCGCTTCCAGCCGTTTTGCATATGTCGTCGCTTCACCCAGCTGGAAGTCGTGGTCTCCACTGAACACGTCTACCCCATCGGTTATCGGTCCTACGGCAGATATGACCGGCCCACTGCCACTCTGAGATATCCAATCCTAGTAGATATTGCAGATCTACAAACATACATACATACAAGATAACACAGGAGCCCAGGTTATGTACCTTCCTTCATGAAATAAATACAGAACCCTCGCCCCCCAGCAAACCGCACTTAACCAGTTATTTTAACGCTCACAGAGGTCCCAGCGCCACCGTGTTGTAATTTGCATCTTACCCCATTCACTCACGGCTTATATTTGCGCTAAGTGCTGGTACAGGTGTTTGTTTACAAAAGCTCAGAATTACGGAACTCTTTGCTCTTTGAATGAATGGGCCTTATTCATTGGGTATTTTGTTAGCTTTGTATGTATTTAACTATATGCTGTTTTGTTTACTGTTTAGATTTTTATTTTACTTTTTTATCACTAGGTGGCTCTCAAGCTTGCTGCCTACTTGATGGAAAGTATCATCGACAGCTATGGAAGCTATAAATAGGACAAATCTAGAATAATGCTAGATTTAATTGCCTGTAGTAGACTAAGAAACTGTAATAAACTTTTTGTATTTTGCATTGTATTGTATTGTAATGTTTATGTGGATAGTTGTTGTATAATTTTAAAATAAAACATAATGAATAATATTTCTATAAGAATCGACTTTTTTATTCAATATGTATTTATTCAAAAACTTCTCTCTTTGATTTTATCTCTCGAGCTTTTATGTCTTTTGATCAACTTGATCTACCAATTGTTTATAAAAACAGAACTGCCGGTTGCAAAAGCTTAAAAACTAATAAAAAAAAATACGTTGATTTAACATGTCGCCACCATTGAGGCGGTAATATGTCTATTATTTGTACAGCTAGGATGATGGTAGTAATCGCTAGAAAATTATTTAAAATTTTTCAAGTCATCATTTTAAAGCATAATTAACAAGGCTTTTATTTAAAAAATCAATACCAATTCCATTAAAAGACATTTTCGAATGATTCTCACATAAAATACTAAACAGCTTAAACAATGAAACTGAAAGGCCTCGCTCTTTTTCTAAACATCGAAACATTTGAATCCCACACTGAGAACGGACAAAAATTCGCTTCCATGCGCTTTGTGTGGTCCGTCGAAACACGACGGTTAGAAAAGGTAGTTGGGTTATTTTAGTAGCTGAAACTCGGCATTGTGGAGAGGAAAAATCGGATATCCATTCGGTATTTCAACGGGTTAGAAGCCTGAGTCTGTTGTTTGTTTATTTGTACTGTTGCTGTAATCTATTATTCCTTTTGCTTACTAGCTTCATTTAAAATTCATTTGTACAAGCTAGGCTTCTTTTCGAAATACTTGTAGATGTCACTGTAACGCTTTAAAGATGTTTTTGGCTGTGCACGGAAAAACCTCGATTGGTTTTTGTTGCACTGTTTTTATTTGAGCTTATGTATTAATAAATAATAAATAAATAAATAATAAATATTTCTGACACTTACACCAATTATTTAGTTCCAAGATAAGTATCATTTAGAACTTTTGTTGTGGATACTAAATAACGGATAAACATACATAAATACTTTTTTTTTGTAAATACATACTTAAAATACATAGAAAAACACCCAGACCAGAACAAATATTCATATATATACACACAAATATATGTCCTGTGTGGGAATCGAACCCACGACCTCAGGAGTGGAATGCGGGTATACTCGCCACCACGCCATATCGGTCGTCAAGTATGTATTAAATTGTAGTTTGTTATACAATAAATAAATAAATAAACTATAACGAAGCTAGTGAGAAGAAGTCTTTTGTCTAATCAGTGGCTTATAAGCTGAAGTACCACCTATTTTACCGCACAAATGTTTTCTGTTTATTTGTTTGTATTGTTTTTTAATTTCCAATTTATATTTATATTAGGTTTTTGTGTGGTCTATAAAGAATTATTCTATTATATTCTATCGCTACGGCATTAGATATGATAGAGTGTTCTCTTAAAAACTCATCAATCAATTTTCAAATATTTTACGCATTGTAGTTTAGACTTGCTGAAGTGGACTCTAGATCTTTCTGCCCCTTTTCTATATTTAAAAAGCCGAGTTTAGTTTCTTGAGGCATTCTTCTCAATCTCGTTGCTTTTTGGAAGCCTCGTTAGAGTCACTGACAGACTGACTGAATGACGGACAAAACCCTCCCTGCTTTAGAATCACGACAGGCTGACTGACAGATCCCCCCGATAAGAATCACCGACAGACTGGCAAATCTTGAGAAAAACCACATCAGACAGATAAACTAACAAACCTTGACAAATTCTAACAAAGAACCAATTTGCTTTTATTTCTTTACTATGGTACCGCTCATATCTCTTTCATTGTTGTTAAAAAAATATAACGAATTTCTATTTTGTGTGTCAATGTTTGAAGAATCTGAATGATCATGATGACCTCAAAGACAATAAAGTATATTTTTGATTTTTATTTTTTAGCACATCACGTTAAGCGCCATCAGCCCCAGACACAATATTACCTAATGTAAGCCGATCATTTGGCTTTCAAAGACTTAAGAAAGCACTAAGATAAACTATCAGTATATATTCCATCACTTAAGCCTGCTGACGTCGTCTAGCAAGTTCCTTAGACCTATCTGTACCTAATAAAGTATATCGTGCCAGAGGTCCACAGTAGCAGTGGCATTAAGAACACAACGTTGGTCTCGGAACCCACATCACAGCTGTCGGTCGGTATCTGCGCGATTGGAAAGGGATTAGGCAGGGCATGTCGGACTCACGCAGCTGAACTGACGGGCCGTGGCTGTCGTAGGCGAATTGAATAATCTGACTTTTTTAAATCCACTAGGAGGAGAATGGAACTGTGACAAAGGTCTTGTAATTTTACTACAATTACGAAAATGTAACTCCAAATATATTTATTGCTTTACATAGTATTAAAAACAATAAAAAAACTAGATTGTTTCAAATATTATTATTATTTATTATAATTTATAAGTAAAAATATATATTTAAAATATGTCATAAGTGTATAGGGATTCAGCCAACATCCTAGGAGTTAAAGCCAACCTCACCTGTAAGGTGCACCTGCCGATCAACGGACGAGGTTCTGGCAAATATAAAAGTTCCCGGTAAGCGGCAATAGGCTCGCAACCTATTACGTGGGGCCAACAATATAGTTGGCGATATGTGGGCGTCTAAGATTAGATGCAGATGCATCTGCCTATCCGGGGAAACAGGCGTAAAAGTATGTATGTGTGTCTATTATCTTCCGCAATCACCAGTAAAAGCATTTATTTATTTGTTGAATTGTATATATAAATATATTTAAATGATATTTTTTTATATAAATGACAACAATTAGATATCAATGACTTTTGTTGCAAGTATATACAGCAAAAGCACTTCTTAGAATGTGCCCAGAAGCACTATGTGTATATGTCTAACATAGATATTGATCTTAGTGATGGAGTTTGTCAAGAGTTTGACTTTACAAAACATAAACGACTTCTATTCGTAAGAAACATATGAATATTCGAAATAAACAAAACGAGTTAGCCTCGAACTGAATTAAAAGTCTCAGTTATCGAAGCCACTGGGTAATAAATAGATCGACACCCCTCCGCTCTCCCCCTACCCTCCAGTGTCCAAATATCACCATGTAACCTTTTGATGAATGACGATGTTAACGAAAATGTCGAGTACTGACTGTCGCTTCAGGAGATCGATTTATTAGCCTATGATTAGTTAATAACATCGAAAGAAGCTTTCTAAAGTAAAGCAGAGCTCACAGAGATCAGTTTTTGGATTGGTGAGCATTTGTGTTCCCACAATATCCCCTATTCAATAAATGTAGCTCAGTTTCACATTACATACTTACTTAACTGTCATTGAAGGTTCCCATAGTGCTACTTTATTGGTTACGGCTTCTAGAACTTTTCAATATCTTCAAATATTCATTGTGTGTGTCCTTCATTGTTATAATTGATTGATAATTTAAAAGAGTTTCTTGTCAGTTCTTTTCACAGAGCTGTTTGGAACTGGCACTTAGATTCACTTACATTTTTTTAAGCCCGTTCTCAGTATTGGGCGTTAATGATTGTGATTTCAAGTGTAGTAATATTTACTTTTTTTTAAATTCATATTTTGCATTGACGTTTTCAAGTGCTATGTAATAGTTTATGAAATAAAGAACTTTTTACTTCTTTTTTCTACTTTTTACTAATGAGCTGATATTAATAAATACGGAACCATATCCATACTAAGATACAAATTTAAAAAAAAGATACCCTTATCTCCATAACTGAAAGCCCTAGAATAATATTTAAAATGTAAATTTACATAAACAGGGGGTACAAAGCCTTTGATCAATGCCAAGACGCGTATTTAAAACATAATAACAAGAAACATTAAAACATATTATGTGTGTTTATCCACAATGCGCTTTTAGCCTCCATATTTATCTAAACCTGACCGTGGTATTGATTTGTATTCAGCCGATTTCATGACCCCAAAAACAAATGATGGAAAGTGTGGTCCGCTTTATTCAAAACGTAACCAGCGGCGAAAGTTTGGAGTTTTGTCGACTTGTCGGATTTACGGTCCCGACGGGCAGATGGCGCGGCAATCAAATAAATTATGAACTGTATTAAAATGTGATTTTGTTTTCAACGCAAACAAGGGAAAACGAAATTTATTTATAGAAGTTATTGTTGGTGTTAGCTTACATCAAAAAACATTAACACAATTAATATAAGTTAGCTTCAGCATGGGGCTTCGTCTGCGTTATGATTATTTTTAGAAATTTCAAGAGCACGTACGGTGCCTTATAAACACTTAAAACGGGCTTAAGAGGAGCAAGTATTGTATTTTTCATAGAGATCCTACTAACGTCTAAGGAGCCCAAGCCAACCGTGGTACACCTGCTGATCAACAGACGAGGCTCTGGCGAACTTAACAGATCCCGGCAAGCGGCAATAGGCTCGCCACCTATTACGTGGGACCGACAATGTTATTAGCGAAGTGGGGCGTATGATATGCGTAAATCTATGTGTGTAGTATTGTGTTTTGTACTGGTGTATTCGATAACAAATTCCTATAATATTGTTTAAATGTCATTCTTGAAATGAGGGCACAATTTAAATTTAAGCAAATCGCAATAAATTGATAATTATTATTACAGAAAACAAGAACAGACAATAACAATTTTGATTAAATTTATAGTGAAATTAGAGTCACCCTTGTTTCTGTTTTGTCTATACTCAATAGACTGCGGTGACCTCTTTCCTTCAGGTTCGAGTGCATGAGTACAAAAAAGTACGGTTATCCTAATGGTTCAGCAAACTTATACAAAACCTCATAAATGTTCAGTTTAGGTAAATAAAAAAATAAAAAACTTTTTTATTTATAAAACTGATTAGTATAACTAAAGCTAACCAGTGTAAGTAAATAGATGACTTAAGAAATCTCATAGATCCAGTAATAATCTCTTCAGAAACTATAATTTCAAAAAATAATTATGATAGCAAGAAAATTCTTAAATAAAATGAAGTTGAAAATATGGTGCGTTCTTGCGTCCGCCCGTTCCACCCCCTTTTACGAGGCAAGTCGTAAAGCGGGTTGCGACGCCGAATATCTATTTTTGAACTTTATATAACTCCTGGCGGGTACACTCGCTTAAACATTTGAATCTCGACTGTTTTTTTTGTTTTGGGACTCTTTTAAATAATAAATAATAAATAAATAAATAAATAAATATTTTCAGACAATTACACCAATTATTTAGTTCCAAGATAAGTATCATTAAGAACTTGTGTTATGGATACTGAACAACGGATAAACATACTTAAATACTTTTTTTTTTTGTAAATACTTACTTAATATACATAGGAAAACACCCAGACCAGAACAAATATTCATGTTCATGCACACAAAGATTTGTGGGAATCGAACCCACGACCTCTCGAGTGAAGTGCAGGTATACTTACCTCCACGCCATATCGGTCGATAAACTATTGGTATTTCATCATGTAATCTGTTTTATATCCTAACTGCCATACAGTACGCATTTCGACTATCCGTTATTTAGTATCCATAACACAAGTTCTTAATGATACTTATCTTGGGACTAAAATGTTGGTAGAATTTGTCAGAAAATATATATAAATTTATTATAATAGGTTGGGGAAAAAGTCTTTTCGTATTTTTGTATGAAAAGTCAAGACATTTTTTTCAAAGTTTATTTACATTTATTTACAATATATATGTACCGTTTTGTTGAATAACTTTCTTTTGTGGGCAGAGACATTATACCGTTACTGTAGAAACTTTGGGACTTCTGATCAAAAAAACGGGACAAATAGTTTTGGCAGTCTTCTCTTGAGGTCAACCTTACAGAACCTAAAGAATTCTGCAGAGACCGAAACAGGTGAAAATCTGAAGGCGCAAGGTCAGGGCTATATGGTGGATGCACTAGGACCTCCCAGTCGAACTCTCTTAATTTTTGCTGAGTGGCTAAAGATGTGTGTGGTCTAGCGTTATCGTGATGAAAGACCACACCCTTCCTGTTGATCAATTCCGGCCGTTTTCTCTCGACTGCTTCCTTTAATCTCATCAGTTGCTGGCAGTAAAGATCAGAATCGATGGTTTTGCCGGGCGCTAAAAGCTCATAATAAACAATGCCCTTCCAATCCCACCATACACACAGCATCACCTTATTTCGTGTTAGGCCAGGTTTGGCCACAGTCTGTGAAGCCTGGCCAACTTTCGACCACGACCTTTTTCGCACGTTCTTGTCGTACGTGATCCACTTTCTCTCTCTTTTATCTGTATCTTTATTTTTTAAGTTATTGATAATCTTTTGATTTTTTTTATTTGTATCTATTTAATTCCTTCCATGTTTTAAAATAATTTTCCTAACTAATTAACACCCTAGTTTGTAGTAATTTTTGTTTATGTTTACACGCAGTGAATGTTGTGTACATCTGTTAGAGATATACATACAAGTTCTCTGTCTCGGCCATAAAGTTAAAAAATGTATTTTTATGTATATTGTTGATGTACCTTATTAAATAAATTAAATTAAATTAAAAATCTCGTTCAGATCTTTTTTTAATGATCTATGTTCTGATTTTTTACTGGATTTTGTTACATGACACCCTTTCTATTCAAGTAGATTGTTATGAATTAACAAAAGCAATATGTAGGGCTCGTGTATTATATTTTTTGTCTAATCAGTCCAAGAATTAATTCTACATAGGGGAAATATGCTACCATTGTACCTTAATCTATAATTATTATTTGTGTAATTTTATAAATACATAAATAAATCTGTTTTGTGCGCAGGAATATATACATTTCTGTTATTTAATTATCTTCAGGAAATAATATCTAAGAACGTTTTTTCGCTGCTACAATAAAAACTCTGTTTAATTTGGGTCTAGATGGCGTTACACATCAAAATATAATAAATAAATAAATAAATGAATATTTTTTAACAATTACACCAATCATTTAATTCCAAGATAAATAAATAAATACTAAATACATACAACTATATAATATAACATATATACATACTATTTTTTTTGTAAATAAATATTTAATATACATAGGAAAACACCCAGATCAGAACAAATATTCATGTTCATGCACACAAATGTTTGACCTGTGTGGGAATCGAACCCACGACCTTGGAGCGGAGAGCGGGTATACTCGCCACCACGCCATATCGGTCGTCAAAGTATATGTTATTATATTACTTAGGACCTGTTTCATATTATCTACATAAGTTTCCACTTGCGTTTACTTGACAATGTCCATGCTAAACCTTCATTTTAACTGTCGAGCAGCTCTTAAACTAACATTGTAAAACATCAAGCACAATTATAAAATAAAATCTTTTAATAAACATTATGAAAATTCCAATTTGCTACGTAACGCGATATGTAGACCTTTTTTATATCTAAAATTGCCCGTTATAGTTCCCTTCATTTAGGGCTAGATTTTTTCACAACCTAAAACGTGACTGTTGAAGGTCGCCCGCCCCACTAAGCACCCTAATATCCGAGCTAGGCGTGGAGCGGTTCGTACTGGTGAAAGTATTGTTTAGTCATGTTTGGATAATAAATTAAGACAGTTTGTAGGCAAAAATGACGCTTAAGGGCATCTCTTTGCGAATAAGGTCAAAGGTTTTAGCCTGCAATAGTCTGGATAGTGCTTACTGAATTATGATGTGTTAAAACGTGTTAGACTGAGATGTGTTACAGATAAGTTTGGTCTGTTGTCTTAAATGAAAAAATCTAATATAACTAAAAGAAATTGTTACACTGATAACTTTTTATCATATTCTAGCATAATTCCGTTTACCCCAGACTTAAGACCAGTTCCAGGGTCTGCTCACTGGTTTCACCAGATTTGGCTGAACTTCAGTTACATGGAATGAGTGCCAACTGACCTCTACAACCTTAAAGGAAACCTCATTCTATGGTTATACCAGTTGTCAGAATATTAGAAGGCACTGACTTCCTAATAATGACTGCCATAGATGTTTATGACAACCGGGACCAACGGCTCAACGTGCTTTCGAGGCACGGATCAAGCGATTACTATTCAAAAATGGAAAAGTGCGAATCAAACTTCGAACTTCGAAAATAAGCGTTCCGTACTATGAATAAAATTATAAAAAAACAGTATTTTTATGTAAAATTTGAAAAGTCTAGGCAAAACCAATGCCATAATTATTTAAATAGCATCTGTAGAGTTTTAGAAAAGTTTACTTTTAGCACAGAAATCTTTAAGTGGTGCCCTTTTTCCACAACGACCCTAGACGAATATATATATATTTTTAAATTATGGCTTTGTGCGTTTAGCACATTTAGCCAGTGTCAAGTAAGAGATATATTAATAATATATAAATTATAGAAAACGAGAAAGAGTGGTGATAAAAATAATAAATGGTGAAATAAGGTAAGATGTGGGACTATACTGAGATCTTACATGGACTTCTTGAGAGAATTTGAAAAGTGATGTTGCACTGTTTTGTTTTATTTACCAACACTCATGTAAGTTCACAAACATTTTACGGTTAATAATCCACCGTTATAACACATTAATATTTGAAATATCACAGTTTTAGAAAATAAAACAAGTTTTAAAAATAAAACAAGTTTTAAAAAATAAAACAAAGCAACATCTTTCAAGAGACTTCTTGGCGGGAAAGTGAAGCGTCATACTTTCCCGCCAAGAAGTCTCTTTGAAGATGTTGCTTTCACATGCAGTTCTTTATACGATTTTACTGGGATGTTTTGGATACTTTCAATGTATTCGTGGTCACAAGGAGACCCAAAAGTGTACATGTACTGTTTAAAAAAAAAATCAATAAACTTTTAATGATACTGAGATATTATTTTGGATTTACGTTTTGGGTGTAGCATTTTTCCTTATAAAATACCTAAAATTACTGTAGATAATTTATTTATATTTATTTACATTATTATTTGATACAAATTAACATTAGGTAATCATAATATGTGCAACCTGTACTATTGAAATAAGCCTTCGTATTTAAATTTCGTTATAGAAATGAATTGGAAAAATATTAAATATCTCTTTGATAACACGGGCACAATCCGCCCCTTGAAAGTTTGCCAGAAAACCACGCCTTTTTTATTTAGTATGACAATTCTTTGCATACTATTATTTTACATGCATGTGCCCTAGCTGGCTCCGGCACTCTCGTAAAATGCGGCACCCCATGAAACGGAAGAGAATATCAGATTTTATTTAAAATTCATATTACATATAAGAGATATCAATTTATAAAAAGGAAGATGCTGATAAAATGTCAAGGTTGAATTATGACATCACATATATTTTACAAATTATATGTGAAGTTTTGCTCATAATCATATACATTACCCTGGTTGCTCTAGACTTGACAGTGCATTTATTTCCTTGCATATTTGCTTACCATCCGAGACAGTGTCATATCTGGTTCGAAGGACCATGAATAAATCACCACTCGATACTAGGTGGAGACATTTAATGAACCTTCGAACATAATATATATGTAATCCGTAGTTGAAAACGCTATCGCGATTCAACTGTAAGAGAGTGACATCTGTTGATAATATGCGGAATAATCTTTCTGACCCAAAACAAACGTTTACAACTTAGACACTAATGTTCAGTGTCTGGTCACTGTCTATCCAGATTTTGACCAAATTTTACTTATTACGTGAAGCGTCCGCCGTCTGACCTCCGCAACTCAGGAAAACGTTATTCTGTATTTAAACCAGCTGTCAGGATGTTAGAAAGCACTGACTTCCTAATAACGACTGCCATAGATGTACATGACAGCCGGGACCAACGGATTAACGTGCTTTCCGAGGCACGGAGCAAGCGATAATTTAATATTTTATTTTCTTTATTTTTTTTTGTTTTTTTATTTTTTATTGTATAATATAAAAAATTACAAAAACATAAGGGTACATTTATATAACCTCAACGGAAACGGCACAGCGGTTTATTTGCTAATGTTGAGTCGCCACTTAAACTAAGTTTAATATGTTGCCAGTATATGTACTAGCTTTGTATGTAGTGTAAATATAATATAGGTATGTAGTATATAGTAAACGTGTAGAGTGTAGGTATACACTGCGGGTTACATATAGGGTTTATAGTGTAGGTATTAATTATTATATATACGCACAGTATTATGTATAATAGTATTATATATAATAATACGTGCGTAATTATCGCTTCGTGATTTCGAAGGGCCAGAAACCCGAGACCTACCTAAATTTAAGTTATGGGTCTCGCCACTGAAGTTTTGTTATCTAATTATAATGTTGTATATCTGGTATTCCGTATATAAGTATCTGTGTGGTATACCGCATATTAAAACAAGAATTTTACGATCTTACTGCAAACAGGAGCTTGAGTTTCTTAGTCGGAGATGACTTGAGCAACAAACTCGCCAAGCAAAGTTCTCCCGCCACTACAGAAACGACTTACTAGTATATTGTATCATCTCGCATAGTTCTAAAGTTAATATATAGTTGTTGAGGCAGATCGAATCAACACATTCGTCAAGAATTTCGTAGCGTGCCGACCATCACTAGCCTTTCTCTAATATTGTATTTAACTATTACTGCCTGACTAGTTCAATTAATGAAGTAATTTAGAACATACCTGTGTGTTGGTACTTGCTAAATGTCAAGGACAGGAATGTTTTTAAATCGTAAAAGAAATTTAAAAAATACTTGATTGTGAAGGTTCTCTCAGTAACTCTTTCTTTTTAACACTAGAGTACTTCTGCAACTTCGTTTGTTAAGACAAAGGGATCTGCAAAACGATGTAAAGTTTCTTGTCTTTTTTTTGAATTGTTACATAATGACCACCTTCTGCCTGATGCTACGTAGTCGATGCAGTCCGAAAAAACTCACGACGGCCTGCTAAAATGCCGTTTCACGCCCCTCTTGAAACACCCGGGATTATTGGAACTAGGAAACATATGTGCCGGCAGTGAATTCCAGAGCTTAATGGTCTTACACAGGAATAACTTACCAAATTACGAGTTCGAGTGCTGATAGTCTGCACAGTATGAGGATGGTTCCTAAGACCAGCACTTGCTGTTCAGGAGAGGAAAAGAGAGGGCGGGTTGAGATAGAAAAGCTTCTCAGAGCAGTACTCTTCTATACAACTCCTTAAGATCGGATCTACTTATTTATTTAAAAACTTTCTTTCTTAATGTCACATATATCTATTTATTTAACTTCATCTATTTATAACATAACTGATTAGTTGTAATTTTGTTTTTGCTTTCCTTTCTGTCTAGTAGGCTAATGGGGGAATTACCACATTCTTTTTTTAATATAATGGCTTCGTGTGTTCCGACAAGGTTTTGATTATCCATATGGGGAAATATTTGTCCTTTGTAAATTTAAAGGTGTATAGGGATCCCACCAAGACATAAGAAGCCCAATTCAACCTTACCTGCAAGTGGTGCGCCTGCCGATCAACGGCCGCCTCTGGCAAACATAACAGTGCCCGGTAAGCGGCAATAGGCTCGCCACCTATTACGTGGCACCCACTATATAATTGGAGAAGTGTGGGCGTATAATATGCCTCTACCTACCCCTTCGGGGAAACAGGCGTGAATGTATGTATGTATGTAAATTTAAGCCACGACGTTTGAAGCAGAGTGCATGCCTTAACTTTTGCGCCATATAAGTAAAGTATCTTTCTTCTCAAAAAGTAGCATTTTCTATCCCCTTAGCTCTTAACAAATGATTCTATAAACACGATAATAAAGACTATATTTACATCGCAAACAGCCCCATAACGGGTCCGCGTATTGGATCAGAATCTCGGCAAATGGGATAACATTCGGCCAAATGTAGAAACAAGTAATAACCGGCAATAACCGGATGGTTCCGCACCGAGAACGGTTGCGGGCCATCGCTTCGTTTCATTACACTCCCAAAGTACCACTAACTACGCTCGTGCGGTTTCAATGAAACTATGAGTGTACTTGAATAAATCGAATTACAATGACAGGAATACTGATAATAATTCATAATCATTTATTCAAGTTTGTTGCAGGAGTACTCTAGTGTTCTCTAGCACTAGAGAGTGTTAAAAAAAAGAGTTACTAAGAGAACCTTCACAATCATTTATTTTTTAAACTTTTACGATTTAAAAACATTCCTGTCCTTACAGAGTTACTGGGCGGGTACTTGAGATCAAGTCAACTTATTTAGATAAATATACTTTAATGTCTTTAAGATCAACAGGATCATTCAGATTCGTAACATTTTTACAAACGAAACGGCTGTTCATATACAATAATTTATATTTTTAACAAAAGAGCAAGAAATTAAAGCAAAATGGATTCTACATACATACATAATAAGACGCCTCTTTCCCGTAGGTGTAGACAGAGATCACATCCTTCCACTTGCTACGATCTTGGCACACGCTTTTAGCTTCATTCACACTCATTAACCTCCTCATACACGCCCGATGTGGATTCTCACACAAAATGGATTCTTTGTCCGAATTTGTCAGTTAATCTGTCTGTTGTGGGTTTGTCTCAAGATTTGTCAGTCTGTCTGTGACTCTAACCAGAGGGGAATTGGCAGACAGCCTGTCGTGAATCTATGGATTGGAAGGGGATTGTCAGTCAGTCAGTGACTATACCAAAACTTTCAACTCGTTAGAGTCATAGTTACTAGTCAATTTTATCACAGATATTACTAAACATAACGTGTCATATGGTGAGAGGCTGCCCTCTGCCAACATTAGCAATAGACGAGGTCCCATTTGTTTAGTCCCCTTCTACACTTGTGGGCAAGAAATGGGATAGAAGTATTCTTTGGTAGTACTGCGACAAAACGGCACCTTTTAATCTCATCATCATCATCTCAGCCATCTGACGTCCACTGCTGAACATAGGCATCCACAATAGATTTCCACATTGAGCGATCCTGAGTCGCCTGCATCCATCGGCTTCCCGCCGCTTTGACCAGATCATCGGTCCATCGCGTGGGAGGCCGTCCTCTACTACGTTTGCCGACTCGCGGTCACCATTCAAGAACCTTAACGCCACATCGGTCGTCGGTTCTTCGAGCTATGTGCCCCGCCCATTGCCACTTCAGCCTGCAAACTCGCCTCGCTATGTCGGTCACTCCAGTCCTCCTACGGATTTCCTCATTTCTGATTTCTTTTCAACCTGCCTTGTTGTAATTACTATATCCTGATAGTACACAGTCAGTGCAGTCCAATAATGAAATACTTCTAGTCCATATCACTGTAGTTACACCACCATGGTTATTAATATTATACCAAATACTCCACACCAAGTCCATATCACTGTAGTTACACCACCATGGTTATATATATTATACCATGGTTACACAGGATGTTATTATGAGTAAGTATGTTCTATGTTACAAATAAATATTTGATCTATTTATCAAATGCAAGGGTGTATAGGGATCCTACCAAGACCTAAGGAGCCCCAGCCAACCTCACCTGCACCTGCTGATCAACGGACGAGGCTCTGGCGAGCATAACAGTGCCCGGTAAGCGGCAATAGACTCGCCACCTATTGACCAACTATATAATTGGCGAAGTGTGGTCGTGTAATATGCCCCTGCCTACCCCTTCGGGGAAACAGGCGTGAATGTATGTATATATATATATGTTATCAAACGCAAAAAAGTCCCAACACTGTATGTAAGTCTCCTGAGGGCAGGCCAAGGTCACTTTTTCATAACGTTCTCAAATTATAATAATTAAAAGAAAAATGTTCACAAAATTATGATATCCCCAAACCCCTACGGCGCTAGACAGTACGATAAATTTAATTATAATAAAAATTACAGGAGTTATTTGTCTTATAAATCATTAGTGGACGCGAGGTTTATATTAATTATACTATATTTAAAAGCTTAATCACGTAGCTTCGGGCTAGAGAAGGGCGCCATTACACTTATCCAATTTCATATTTAGATTGGAAACTTTATTTTGAAATAATAACTAAATTTTACAAGTAATATATTGGAAACTAAACTGTTTTTAATAACTAGTTGATGGCGAAGGCCTCACTTACATTAAAATACCCTCTAATACTTTAACTTTCATAGATGAAAAGCAAGCTAAATTACTATTCATAATATAACATAAATATAAAATAACAATAAATTTATTATTATTATTATTATTATAATTTAAGCTTTTGCGTGCAGATTTCTTTTTGCAATCAACAGTTTAATGGAATCCAAAGGTTTTTCCAGGATAAGAAGTAGCCTATCTCCTGTTCCAAGGTCTTCTATAGAGAATAACCGTCAAAGCGTAACAATCAGACAAATTTTCTCATATAATAGGTTGGGGAAAAAGTCTTTTCGTATTTTTGTATGAAAAGTCAAGACATTTTTTTCAAAGTTTATTTACATTTATTTACAATATATATGTACCGTTTTGTTGAATAACTTTCTGCCATTTTGTGGGCAGAGACATTATCCCGTTACTGTAGAAACTTTGGGACTTCTGATCAAAAAAACGGGACAAATAGTTTTGGCAGTCCTCTCTTGAGGTCAACCTTACAGAACCTAAAGAATTCTGCAGAGACCGAAACAGGTGAAAATCTGAAGGCGCAAGGTCAGGGCTATATGGTGGATGCACTAGGACCTCCCAGTCGAAGTCTCTTAATTTTTGCTGAGTGGCTAAAGATGTGTGTGGTCTAGCGCTATCGTGATGAAAGACCACACTCTTCCTGTTGATCAATTCCGGCCGTTTTCTCTCGACTGCTTCCTTTAATCTCATCAGTTGCTGGCAGTAAAGATCAGAATCGATGGTTTTGCCGGGCGGTAAAAGCTCATAATAAACAATGCCCTTCCAATCCCACCATACACACAGCATCACCTTATTTCGTGTTATGCCAGGTTTGGCCACAGTCTGTGAAGCCTGGCCAACTTTCGACCGTGATCCACTTTTCATCGCCAGTTATCAATCTCTTCACAAACGGCTCGGTTTCATTACGTCTCAATAATGAATCGCAAATGAGTACACGGTTCATTAAGTTTCTTTGAGTGAGCTCGTGTGGCACCCAAATATCGAGCTTTTTTGTATAACCAGCTTTCTTCAAATGGGTCAAAACTGTTTTGTGGTCAATTCCCAGTTCTTCAGCTACATCGTAACTACTAATATGCCGATCTTGCTCCACTCTTTCAAAAATGGCGTCCATTTTATTCGTAACAGGGCGACCAGAGCGAGGTGCATCTTTAACATCAAAATTTCCGGACTGAAAACGTTTGAACCAAATTTGTGCTACTCTTACTGACACTGCATTAGGTCCATAAACATCACAAATTTTTTTCACTGCTTGAGTTGCATTTTTGTCTTTTTTATAATAAAATTTTAAAATGTATCGAATTTCTTCATTAGATTCACTCATTTTTACGGAGAGAAAAACAAATGAAAAATAGCGGGAAACAACTCTTTTTTATTTTTTTATTTTCTTTATAATGGAACCTTTTTAATGTTACCAAAACTAGCCATACACAAATAGTACAGTCAAAAAAATTTTATAATAAGTTTATACCTACGTTATGCGAAAAGACTTTTTCCCCGACCTAATATGATATCTGTAAGGATGAACCGACAATTTGTGCACCCACAAAAACCTCAGCGTCGTCGACCGCAACCAGTTTAGTCCATTAATTGACTGCCCTCGTTAATTAATTTGTTAATTACTGGGGTGTATTGAAACTAAGCTTCATTTAAAGTTTTATGTAAAATTATAATGACATTTTTGTAGCGATCACCAAAGTTAAGTTATACATTAAGGTAAGCCCTTAAATACTACTTACATCTGAGGAGCCCAAGCCAACCTCATCTGCAATTGGTGCACCTGCTGATCAACGGACGAGGCTCTGGCGAACTAAATAGATCCCGGCAAGCGGCAATAGGCTCGCTACCTACCCACGTGTGATCGACAGTGTAATTTCTTCGGGGAAACAGGCGTGAATGTATGTATGTCTATAAGCCCTTAAATGAATGAACAATTTTGTAATATTTAAATCAATAAATGATTCTATCCTTCAAAAAACATTTTGTCTTGGTTATAACTCTACGTAGTAGTCGGTATGCTTAACTACAGTATCCAGCGGTAAATAGTGCACATACGTATACATGTATTTCTTAACTAAGCGAATGCTTCCATCTCCAACAAGAGTTTGTCATCAGCTTTGGGATTTCGTCTAATTCCAATGGGCGTACGGCTAGCCACCTCTCTCTCTCTCGCTCTCATCTCGATTGGCGACGCGATCTAGAGATTTCAGAGCTAAAAGTGAATATATCCGATATGACGTGAAGGCAAGTATACACGCACTCCGCTCCTGAGGTTGTGGGTTGGATTCCCACACAGGACAAATCTTTGTGTGCATAAACATGAATATTTAATAATAATAATCCTTTATTGCACATAAAACATAAATAGATTACAAAAGGTATTTAATAACTAAGAGTACAAAGGTGGACTTATCTCTAGAAGAGAACTCTACCAGCCAACCCTAGAAGTTGTGAATTAATTTGTAGGTACGGGATTAAATTTGGCGAAAGTACTGTGGTAAAAAAAAGGAAATAAGAATTTTATTTTAAATAAAATATAACATTTATAAAATATTTGTTCTGGTCTGGGTATTGTCCTATACATTACTCATGTATTTACAATATAAAAGTGTTCATATTAACCATTATTTAGTATCCATAACACAAGTTTTAATAATTGTAATTTGTTTTAAGTGTAATTATTAGAAAATATTTATTTATAAATCAAATATGTAGTCGTAACAACGTTTCTACCTACTCCAAATTAAAAGAAAAAAAAAATTCTATGACAACATCAAAAGAAAACAGATACATTATATTTAAGTAACTACTTAAAGAGTGTCACAGAAAAGGTATCCACTTATCATAAAGCCGAGGTGTCACGAAAACGCCTCGACGCTGGTCTTCCGTAGATACCGTTTGTGAGAGCACTGCTGACACATTCATTCCTTACATTGTACAACACAATACATACATACAGTTACAGTAGCATACAAATAAGACATAAGCTTGCAGGGAACCTGAGTACAAGTGAGAGGACAGCACAACCGATGACGAGCACATACACATTCATAGACATTTCTGTTTGTTCAATAAATATTTCCTATAACTGCAACGGAAAGATCCAACAGTGAGACAGTTTCTAATAGGAGGCGGATTGTTGTTACAGCATTTAGTGGCAGAATAGCGGAGAAATTGGATGTATTGGGCGTAAATCATGTACGTATACATAGTCGTTAAAAATATATAAATAGCCAGTTTTGCTCCTGTTCTCGTATAGTTGACTGTACAATGACAGAAGAGAAAAGCCATGAAATAGCTTTAAAAGCCCGCTAATACTATAATAGGCACAATTTGTTGTCTCCAACCCGGCGAATAAATAAAGCTGACACAACATGCAAATGAGGGTAATCATTAATTACGTTCTGGAAAGCTTTGAATGAGGTAAAAAGTAATTTGAAAGGGACACAGGGCACGGAGAGACGGTATGACGTTTAGGGATTATTAATGTTGAGTTTTAATAGTTAATTAGTTGATCGTTGAATTGGGAAGATTGGGAAAGGCCTGCGAATGACACATGTTTTACAAAGTACCCTCATTCATCATATCAACCATGAAAAGTCCATGAATAAATAAAGTCCAAGTGCTGAACATTGGCCTCCCCGAAAGATAAGATTATATTGGGGGTGTTGCCCATAATCACCACGCTAGGCAGGCAGGTTGGTGATCGCAGTTCAAGCCAGTACGCAGGATGACGCTGCTGCCCATAATCCGGTAGGAGTTCTCCTCGTCCACTCTTACCCCATGGGATAAGAGGGGGTGGCTCTATTCTGGCACCCTTGGTACTGCAAAGTCAGAACTGTCAGTTTGTGAATATTATTATTTTATTATTATTTATTATTACAGGAGAGCATTTTAAAGATTGTAGCTAATAACTAATCTATTTTGTTGTTTTAATATTATTCGGGTTCCAGACAGAACTTAGACTCTAGATCCGTAATTCTAGAACATTACGAATAAAGAACCAATATATAATATAGTCTATACTAATATAATGAGTAACATACATACATACACATCGGTTTCCCCGAAGGGGTAGGCAGAGGCATATTATACGCCCACACTTCGCCAATTATATAGTTGGTCCCACGTAAGAGGTGGCGTGCCTATTGCCGCTTACCGGGCACTGTTATGTTTGCCAGAGTCTCGTCCGTTGATCAGTAGGTTAGGTGCACCACTTGCAGGTGAGGTTGTCTTGGGCTCCTTAGGTTTGGTAGAATCCCTAAACACCCTGTAATAAGATATATGTAAACAATATTGTTGACATGAAAAAATATGTATAAATTTTTAGTTAGAGCAGAAAGTATTACAATATTGTAGGTTAGTGGGTAAAGTTTGTTAAGTTCAAGCCATGCTGAAAAATTGGATCGAGGAAACTGGGATACGATCCCGTCCATCATCGTCTGAAGGCCGCGTTAAGTCCCTCTAGTGTCCCTTTAACTTTGGAACACATCCATCAATGCACATCTGAAGTTATAACAAACAAGCCTTGTAACAAAATGGAGAACTTGTTTGTAAATTACTTGTTCAGTATCATATAATTATATTTAAGTTACACTTGGAGATCTCTGAGCTAAGTGTCACAGCAAGGTTATTGCTTACTCTAGCTCGTTTTGATATACCCGTAATTGAGTTTAAAAGGGTCCAATAATCATTGTTAACCATATATTAAACTAGATTTCGCTTGAGTCTCAGGATGGAAAATCAGCAAACGACAGCCTCCCTCTGAGGATGGCGCGGAAGGGTATGTCAGACTTTTACTGACTAAAAAAACCATCTATTCTTTCTTGAGCCCATTATGTTTCGGGACCGCGGTAGTCCCAATCCCGCAACGTAAAAATTGCAGACTAAGTCAAAGTCAAAGTCAAAATACTTTTTATTTCATAAACTATTACATAGTACTTAAAAACGTCAAAATTATAAAAAAAACAAAATCAAATAAAATATAATTATACTAAAATCACGAAGCTTAGATTCACTTGCAACCAAACAATTTAAAAAAACAAAAAATATTTAAGTGTAAGTGAATCTAAGTGCCAGTTCCGAGCCACCGCTCTGTAAGAAGAACTGGCAAGAAACTCACAGGCTATGCTCTTTTAAATTATCGATTGGTTAGTTACAATCTTCATTTGCCTGTGACGCTATACAATGCAACATAATATTCATGCTTTAAGTCATTCATATTAGAATAGCCTGTATGAAACGGCGGTTTAATCCCAAGCATTTTTATCTGCCATATAGTCTTTAATAGAATAGTATCCCTTTAAAGACAGCTTGCGTTTTATTGTTAATTTGAATTTATGTAGGCTTAATTGCTGTATAGACTATGATATTAATTTCAGCTTGGTACTTTTCTGCTCTCCTGAGAAAAATAATCTTGAAGCACAAACGGAAAATTAAGATCCTATAAAAGTTGCTTTTCCTCTTCTAAGTCTGAAGCCCTATAAATATGTACTGTTGTTTCTTAATTTATTGGTTCAGGCGTTTGTTTGTAGGATCCATTTCCTCAATTCAAAAGTCAGAAAAGTCAAAATACTTTTAACATAGTACTTGAAAATGTCAAAATTATAAAAAAATAACAAAAACAAATAAAATATAATTATACTAAAATCACGAAGCTTAGATTCACTTGCAACCAAACAATTTAAAAAAACAAAAAATATTTAAGTGAATCTAAGTGCCAGTTCCGAGCCACCGCTCTGTAAGAAGAACTGGCAAGAAACTCACAGGCTATGCTCTTTTAAATTATCGATTGGTTATTTACAATCTTCATTTGTCTGTGACGCTATACAATGCATTATAATATAACAATATTCATAATATAACAATATTCATAATATAACAATACATAATATAACAATTGTCGTATGAGTCGTTTCGTCGTTTATTCGGGAGATTCGTTTCTAACAAAGTTAATTCAGGCTCAATTTACGCCGCTTCGGAATGGTGAATATAGATTAATTAAGTAAGGATTGTTAAAATTTTACGTTAATTACGTTTTTTTTTTTTTTTGTGGTAATTTTGCTTTTACATTTTCAAATTATTCTGACGATCGATATGGCGTGGTGGCGAATATACCTGCACTTCACTCGAGAGGTGAGTTCGATTCCCACACTGGATAAATCTTTGTGTGCATGAACATAAATATTTGTTCTGGTCTGGGTGTTCTCCTATGTATCTTAAGTATGTATTTACAAAAAAAAAGTATTTATGTATGTATGTTATGTATGTTTATCCGTTATTTAGTATCCATAACACAAGTTCTTATTGATACTTATCTTGGAACTAAATAATTGGTGTGATTGTAAGAGAATGTTTATTTATTTATATATTTTGTACACAATTAATTACTAATATGACTTGACCTATATTTCCACGTCGAAAAGCGACAGAATATGTTGGAATAAGAAACCTGAACATGTATACGATAACCATATTCTATAAAATAAATGATTTATTATAATTAATGACGAAAACTATACATATAAACTTTAAAGGGAATACGAAAAGTAAATGAGTAAGCTAATTATGTTTTTCTCTGCAAAAATAAGCTGCTTTTCCATTCCGCAGCGGTGGGATGTTAAGCCGTTGGTCACTGTTATTACTGTTAAAGATATTTGACTGTACCTACGACACCCCGTGAGGGGCTAATCTTCCATTTGTTCAGGCTTCCGTTACAAAACGCGAAGCTGCTTTTAAAGATAACGGAATAATTTTCTTTCCGATCGTTGGATGGGAACTACTTTGAACAGTGATTTATTGCATTTTATACAGTTTAAAGTTAGTACACTTAAGCCATTTAAATTCGTTTTTATTAAGTAACTTGCGAGCATAACAGTGCCCGGTAAGCAGCAATAGGCTTCGCCACCTATTTTGTTGGACCTACTATATAGTTGGCGAAGTGTGGGCGTATAAATTGCCTCTGCCTACGCCTTCGGGAAACAGGCGTGTATGCATGTATATGTACATGTATTTATTAAGTACTTAGCTTGCAAACTGGGACATATAGTTCTTCACCTTAGGCTTCCTACCCAATAGACAAATGATTTGGTTAAGGTGGCGGAAAGTCATATAGGCGGCTTGAGATCGATCATGTAGGTAAAAAATAATAAAGTTCAGAGGACTTTTAATGTCTGAAATAATTATTTTATTTATTTAAGTAAACTTTATCGCACATATTAAAATTAAAATGTACAAATGGCGAACTTAATGCTGCAAGGCATTCTCTACCAGTTAACCTTTGGGTTAGCGGAAAAGTATGAGGCAGTACGAATAAGGAAACATATAAACTTACATAGAATTTAATATGTATATATATTAAATATTATGATGATAGAGTACTTAACTTACTATAAGTACTTCGTGAATAATGTTGTTGGTTACATAATAAGTAAGTTTAATAACTAAGCAATAATTTGTAATTGTTTGTTGTTCCAAATAAATAAAAGTGAAATATAAAAAAAATTAAGTGCCTTTACAATCAGATGATGTGTTAAGCAGACGGCTAGCAGCAGAGATAGATAGATAAAACGTTTATTTCCTTTAAATAATACAAGTTACATAAAAACATATCCTACAAAACCTTTTGACTGGTTTATCTGTGGGTCTCTTTTATACATTACAACTAAAAGCGAAAAAAATCTTAAAATGGCTCTCCTGTAAAATTGCACATATTGCAATTATGCCCTTGTCTTACCGGAGGTGCGATATGATGACGCGTCTATTTTTGGATGACACATAAAAAAGTTAAAAGAAAACGCCTATTAGTTTAGTGGCCGTAAGAAAAAAGAAACAGTTTCTCAGCCACAGCGATAAGTCTTCCCAAAGCCGTTAGAGGAAACCCCTCGACACCAAATATTTTTTAGTCCGTGGACCTGGCTCATTAATCTGGCTGTAGGACGCACCTGAACTTGTAGGGTTGTCAAATATGTTAAAATTTCTCCATTTTATCATTGCAATGGTCTTTCAGAATTACAAACAAGTTTAAAATATTAAATATGTAAGTACCTATAACAAATCTTTCTAAAATGAAGGCGTGCATGATTTTATTAATAAATTAAAGTTATCAATATTCACATACACACACACAGATTCACATACACACACGCTCGCTTGCACACACACACATATATATAATTATATATACATTTTGTCTATTATTTTGTATTAAAATATTATTTCGCATGGGTTTTAAGCTTCATTTTTGTTTGTTAATTATTGTGATTAAATTTTTTGAAAATTGTTTTTTTGAATATGTATCTTTTTTGTACATGATAAACAATTGGAGAGCGCGGATTTTCTACTACAAGTCTTTATTTACTTAAAATAAATCCCCAATCACAATCCAGAAATGTAAAAACAGATACTGAATAAATAATTATTAGTATTCTTATTATTAAAATGGTCTACTAAGCGTTTGTACCAAAAACGGAGTTTAGGTTTACCAAATTTAATTTTCAAAGGCAGAACCTGGTAAGTATCATGGTCTGACACACATATTCCCCATTTGTCCCATGTGTTGTATATTTTATCATTATCATCAGCCCAGGAAGTTCATTGTTGAACTTACGATTCTAATTATCCAGCTGCAGGCAGCCTGGGCCCAACGGGATTCTACGGCCTAGTCGTCAGTTATTCTTGCGGATGGACGTTCCACGCTACTTCGAATATTTACCAATTTTTAAGTAAAAACACATTACAAAAAGATTAAGACTACGATCGATCGTCACGGTGAACTCGTTACACCCAATACCTACATCCAACAGATATTTTCCTTAAAGGAGAAAGTTTGTCAACAAACTTTTCGTTATTCACAAGGATTTACAAACAAACTGTGAACTTTCCACAGTGAAAGTGACGTGATGACAAAAGTTGAAGTCGAAAGTGGCTAGGTGACAACCCTGGCGGGCTGGCGGTAATCGTCCGAGATTCTTCCCGACACTTTTGCTTGTTATCGCAGCCCTGGCGCGGATAACGCGTTAATGCGGGCCGCTGGATAGGGTTGGCAGCCACACTATCTATACCTGGCAAATAATGAAGATAATCCCTCACAGAAACTCAAATAAAGATGGTGGATCTTTCGAGTTTCTTTTCATATTGCTTTTGTAATATTTCTTTTTTGCTGAGGATACTTCTATACATTTACATACAGTATTCTTTTTAAAAATAAACTGATATATTTAAAAGAAAAAATTAAAGATAAAAGGTAGATATATCAAAAACAATACCTTTAGACTAGTAGGTTTGTCGGCCGATGGTAACACGAACTGAAATCCCTGCCAACATTTATGTTTTAACTGAATTCAACAACCTGTGGGTGCCTATACGTCGGATTCCACAACATATAGTTACAGCAGTAGATTTTGAAGCGTGTGTCTACAAGATATTGAATAACAGAGTAACACAAATAAAGGCTATAAAAACATCGCCGTTTCTGCGCAACACGAACACGTGAAATAAAACTAATTTTACGAAGCCGCGAGTTGCGAAGGGCTCAAAGCATCCACGCATCACACATAGAGAAGTAAAGAGGATATTTTTCAAACGTTAGTAAAGAAGCAGAAAAAATGACACTTAACGAAATAGGCCGTCAGATAAGCGTAAGGTCTATGACGCCTCTTTTTATTGCTATGAAATTATTGCCGCCATAACAACATATTTATACTAAGTAAAAGCTAAACTCAGAGGGGACCTGTTTTTATCTTCCGTTTCGTTTACTAATTAAGTTAAAAAAAATATTCAAGTTTAGCTCAACAGAGCATTTATGAAAGTCAAAATTAAAATACTAGCGCGCCCATTCACTGCGGGCGGGAGCTTGATTGTACATGATTGGTAAAGAAAATCGTCATGGTTGGTTTTTTCTCCCGTCAGTTACAAAAAAAGTTAGTTTTCGTATATTATTATTATGTTTGCAAAATACTTAACTTATTATTCAGCTGAATTCCGTACATTACTGTAACGTCATCATCATCATCAAATCAGCCCATTAACGTCCCACTACTGAGCACGAGCCTCCTCTCACATACCACGTTGCGAGGGTATTGGATCATACTCCACCACGCGGACCCAGTGCGGATTGGCGGAGGCAGGTGTATGGCGTCCTGCTGTTAGAATTTATCAAGCCGCCCATTAGGCCTCTAACATGGCTTAACGACTACCACATTTTAGTGATAACCGGGACCAACGGCTTAACGTGCCTTCCGAAGCACGGAAGCGCTCGATATCAAATGCCACACAAACGGTCCCCCATCCATGGACTGACCTCTGTAAACTCTGCTGTACTTCGGTGATCGACCACCGAGCACCGCAGAGCTACGGACGCTTCTACTACTGTAACGTATTTAAGTTTTATTATCAAATAAGCTTACCATACCTGAATTGTGATATATTAGGATATATCCTATACGCTATAACAAAACGCTCCGTAGGTGAGTCCGACTGGTATGTGGTCGATTTTTCCTTGTACTCTTTGATTGACGTTGCATGCTTATCATACTTGATTGAACCATCAAAACCAATGCCACTGTCATTAATTATTAGTTTGAATTTCTTTATAGTACCATTCGGATTGTAGGGGATATGCTTACCGAAAACGAATGCAATATAATACGATTTTGCTTTATTGAAGCTCGCCCGCGAATAGGTTTTATATATGTTATATTATATGTTATGTATTTCTGTGGGAATAATGGAGTTTTACGTGTTGGTAAAAAAAAAATTTTACCAACACGTTCTCTATCACATTTGAAATCTTGGTAGAAGTGACTTAAGTTTATTAAACTCCATTGTTAAAATTGTATTATTCCTAACAATTAAACTTAATCTATGTCATTATGAATTTCAATAACAGTTTAGATATCTTAATATTTTAAAGTTAATGTTAATTAAAATATCGATGGTAGCAATTAACAATTTCGTAAGTGAAAATTCGTTTCTTTGAAAAATATCATAAGTGATAAGTCATTAGCATTACTTTTCACTTACGACATTGTTTAAAGTGACAGCATTTCACTTACGACATTGTTAATTGCTACCGTCGATATATTCGAGCATTAAGTGCACTGATATACTGACAGAGAAAAGTCTGGTTATAAGAAGTCTCTGTGAGATATGTTCCCAAAGGCTCGGGGCGTCGGGTTGGGTTATATTGGAAACAGGCAGTAAAAATGTTCCCACCATTTTCTGAGGGCACATAAATCCTATATTTGACATAGACAAAAGTTTATATACATTTTATGAGGCATTTTAGTAACGGAAAGTTTCATAGATAAGTTATTTTTTATATATTTTGTCGGTTGTTATAGCGTAGGGGTTGGCGTACCTGTCCGTTGTTTATTTTTTAAATGTACTGTCTGCACATTTAAAGGCTCTTCCGTCAGAGCAGTGCTTCTGTAGATTGATGCTGCAGCAGTTATAATTTTATTCAGTTTTAAAGATACCTAATTTACTGCACACTACAACGTTTTAATTAATTATATTTTATTAGTTGCCGTTCTTTTTGTATTGTGTTTTATCAGTAAATACTTTTTACTTTTACTCTTTGTTCCAAAGACTGCTTGTTCAATCTTCACTCCACATATTTTTATATATGAAAATTTCTTAGTCTGAATGTTTTATATTTGTTATAGGTAAGTAAAGTATGCAGAGCTAGTGCCGTCACATTAAGTATATGGAAGTACCTACCCATCTCAGGAAGGACTCGAGTCAACGCTAACGATAAGGTAGGCTACATGATCCCCAAAAGCTTAATGTGATTATCAGCTGACTAGTAGGTACCATTAAACCAATTGGTATATATATTATACATATGAAATTTTTTTTTGCATTAAAACGGGAAACAAACCTATGGTTGTATAGAAATAAAGAGTGGGGGACCCGAACTTCGAACCACATGCACCGAGTCGTCTATCTATACAAATTAATTAAAACAAAAAGATGTTTGCTGGTAAGCGAGTTACTCGAAACTAATTAGACAGCTTTTATTTTAAAACATTCTTAATAGACCGAATAAGGCTGTAAAATGATACAAATATTCGAAAACTCGTTGACTGAAATCCTCAAATATAGCAACTATAAACGAAGAGAATGAAACATTACGCAAATTAATTCTCGATAACGTAAATACTTTCTTACGTCATATTACTTGCCTAAAACCTTTATGTTTATGGTCAAAAAAGTGCTTACTTGATTATACTTAAGCTAAGTTAGTAACATTATACTCGTAACTCAAAACAAATGTTTTAATCCTGTTGACAACCCTACCAGATAAAAGTGCGAAACCCATTTTGATTCTGATTACGTCACGGGAATTTGTCATCCGAGGTCACGGTCGTTGACCCCGCGCCATTTGCATCACAGACCTGTCATTTTGACGTGACTGTTGACGAGGGCGCGAAAGAAATGTGCCACCGGTAGTCATTTACGATAACGTTTTGATGTCCTTTCCCCTCAAAACTCACAGTTTTATTACTCTTTGACACTTATAATGTAATATTTATTTCATTATTTGTAATCAAAAGCCCATTATTAAACTTTCATTAGCTCAAAAATAACTGAGTTCCATTCTAAGTTTCATCTAGTATTTAAGTCACTTAGAAAAAAGTGAGGAAATGTCCAAAGTCTTCCTCAGCATAAATATGTTGAAGTCATTAAGCGCCTGGTGGCGCTGCCTTAGAAACAAACGGCGAATCATGTAAACAATCTATTAATTTAAGTAGGAATTACACGTCATAAGTCATTTATTCATTCAAAATCACGTATCAAGTTCACACCGAAGTTTAATTTGGCAGTATCTTTGAATTCCGCACAACATATTTATGCTTTATGTTTGCCAGATTCCAACCTAGTCCATCGAGTGGTTTCCAGTATGCCCTGATAGATCAGTCACATACGTTTCTCTTTTATTTGTGGTGGAAATAAATCCATGCTACAACTATTTCACAGGGATAATTAGCAAAGTTCACTTCTGGCACAATTACCTCTAGAGGAAATATGAATTAGTTATGGGGGGGGGGGGGCTACCCATTGTCCATAATGACACTAGATGAGAGTCTGTCGCAATATTAAAATTCTTTGGAGAAGATGCAACCGAACAGTAGTGTCATCAAGTTGGTTCAATAAAATTAGTTTTCTTATAATAAATAGTGAACAAACAAATTACATAACAAGGCCAGGAAGGATTTACAATTTGTAATAAACTGAATTGCATGCTAATGAGATAACAACTGCCGGACATAACCGGATAACAAATAATGCTTGCGCGATCGAAAAACGTTCACTGACATCTTTTGACATATTTACGAACCAATATTTATATATATAGTTTTAATGACTCCCATCACTCTTATCACAATATTCTAGAAGTTAATTAAAGAGAGTTCAGCACAATACAATCAGAAAATAGACGTACAGTATCTATGAATCGTACTGGGAGTAGGTAATCTTTCAAACATCAAGCGATCTATAGATCACGTCTTAGTAATAAAACCGAAACAGGCCGTACGGAGTTCACTACACTGCCGAGGCAAGGAATGGGATAACAATGTTGTTATTTAGCAGAAAACTATTGTGGTAAATAATTACCACAATGGTTTTTTGTTGTTTAAATTGTGCTAAGTAATTACCACAATTGTTTCTGTTTCCATAATTTTACATGAACAGATATTAAAATAATGTATACTATTGCAACTTTTTCTGAGTCAGTTAATTCGTTTCTTATAGTTCTTTAATCATAAACTGTGCTAAAACATAAATTTGTGCTTAGGAGACCGGCCTTGCGCTAAAATAGGTTTGTAGCTACAAACGTATTACAAAGTTTTTTATTAGCTGAACTATTAAACAGCGGATAAATCAAAATATTTTTCTCTTTCTTTAAAAATAAAATAAACAATAGGAATGGAAATTTATAATCAAGTTTACAACACGCACCCTGAGTTTAGGCGTAATTTTGGTTATAGGGTGTATTGACGAAATACAATGGTAATCCTCATGTCTTCTTTTTTACAAAAGGTGATAAATCAATCCTTCACCCTTATACTTTGCTAGAGGTATTTTCCACTTGCACAAAGTTAAATATATTTTCTAATTTATAGATAATGTTATTATAAATTATTTTAATTACAAAACAAATATCAAGTATAATTTTTCATTTTTGTTTTTATTACTACCGTTTATTTCTTTGTTATTTCCCCAAAGAAATATTAGGTCGGGGAAAAAGTCTTTTCGCATAACGTAGGTATAAACTTATTATAAATTTTTTTTAACTGTACTATTTGTGTCTGGCTGGTTTTGGTAACATTAAAAAGGTTCCATTATAAAGAAAAGAAAAAAATAAAAAAAAGTTGTTTCCCGCTATTTTTCATTTGCTTTTCTCTCCGTAAAAATGAGTGAATCTAATGAAGAAATTCGATACATTTTAAAATTTTATTATAAAAAAGGCAAAAATGCAACTCAAGCAGTGAAAAAAATTTGTGATGTTTATGGACCTGATGCAGTGTCAGTAAGAGTAGCACAAATTTGGTTCAAACGTTTTCAGTCCGGAAATTTTGATGTTAAAGATGCACCTCGCTCTGGTCGCCCTGTTACGAATAAAATGGACGCCATTTTTGAAAGAGTGGAGCAAGATCGGCATATTAGTAGTTACGATGTAGCTGAAGAACTGGGAATTGACCACAAAACAGTTTTGACCCATTTGAAGAAAGCTGGTTATACAAAAAAGCTCGATATTTGGGTGCCACACGAGCTCACTCAAAGAAACTTAATGAACCGTGTACTCATTTGCGATTAATTATTGAGACGTAATGAAACCGAGCCGTTTTTGAAGAGATTGATAACTGGCGATGAAAAGTGGATCACGTACGACAAGAACGTGCGAAAAAGGTCGTGGTCGAAAGTTGGCCAGGCTTCACAGACTGTGGCCAAACCTGGCCTAACACGAAATAAGGTGATGCTGTGTGTATGGTGGGATTGGAAGGGCATTGTTTATTATGAGCTTTTACCGCCCGGCAAAACCATCGATTCTGATCTTTACTGCCAGCAACTGATGAGATTAAAGGAAGCAGTCGAGAGAAAACGGCCGGAATTGATCAACAGGAAGGGTGTGGTCTTTCATCACGATAACGCTAGACCACACACATCTTTAGCCACTCAGCAAAAATTAAGAGAGTTCGACTGGGAGGTCCTAGTGCATCCACCATATAGCCCTGACCTTGCGCCTTCAGATTTTCACCTGTTTCGGTCTCTGCAGAATTCTTTAGGTTCTGTAAGGTTGACCTCAAGAGAGGACTGCCAAAACTATTTGTCCCGTTTTTTTGATCAGAAGTCCCAAAGTTTCTACAGTAACGGGATAATGTCTCTGCCCACAAAATGGCAGAAAGTTATTCAACAAAACGGTACATATATATTGTAAATAAATGTAAATAAACTTTGAAAAAAATGTCTTGACTTTTCATACAAAAATACGAAAAGACTTTTTCCCCAACCTATTATATTTTATTTCTTTCTAAGTTTCTGGTCAATGTTTTAGCAAGCCAGTGTAAACTGTAAGGCAGTCTGTCTGACCTGGATTCAACAACGTAATAACATATTTTTACAGCCGAGTACGTCTAGGACTCGTAAACTGGTGTCTACCAGGCACAAGCACTGAGACACTATATCTACTAAACAACTTGTTTAATATTCTCAGGACCGAGAAACAAAATACTGAAGCCTATTGAGAACATAATAATTATAAATATAACCAAAATATAGGAAGAGTTTATATATTAATAATAATAATAAATAATAAGTAGTAGTAGTAATAAATAATAGTAAGTTTAGTTACAATAAATAAAAAAAATATAAATATTTAGTTTCTAAATAAAAATTGGTATCTAAAATTTTTTTTTTATTTTTTTTCATTCTTCACAAAGGTTTACAAGTTTTAAATGTAGAAATTTAATATAAAACAATATCCTTTGTGAGAGACTGGAGTCCATACTAGGATAACCCTGTGTTACGGAATCTCCAGGCCCCCAACTCGGAGTAGGTTTATTCGTAAACATAACAATAGTTCTTAGATATAGGTATATAAAATTTTTCATCTATTATTTATATATTAGGTATCTAAAATGTCTTCTACTTTAGAAAAAAATGTTTTTGTAACGAGTTCGGGAACATTATTTTTAAAAAAATATGAAAAATGTCATAACTCCTGAACAATAAAAAAATCGCAGGACTGACATAGAGGTGATTCGGGTTCCCCAAGGGGTGTTCTATATCTGGACCTTCATTTAACACTCGTTTGTGGGACATCGTTGGTTCGTTTTTCACGATAGATATGTAGTCGTGGGTTCATTACCACGCAGTACAAATATATGTGTACATAAATGTTTGAGCATACTCAATACTTTATTGCATTCCATAATGTTTCAATAGATGCTGACATTTATAATATAGTATCAATCACGGACACTGTCGGGCCTAACATAGTTCAAAACAGTAGAAGAGAGTCAGGCACTTATTTTGTTGGTAGTATATATTTTTCATTTAATTAATCTAATTACAAACTTATATCTATTCTATAGTTATTTGTTTATTAACATGTATTATTGCATTTTAAATGTAAATTATTTCATTAGAAACAGTAATTGAAATTAAACTTGTTATACTTATAATTCGATAGAAAAAAATCGTTATTTAAAAATCTTTCATAAAAGTTGTTAATAATAACTACTTATCTTGGTACTGAATAATTGGTGTAATTGTAAGAGAACCATTTATTTATAATAACGAAATTTCTGTTGCCATGTCAGATGTGGACGCAGTTCAATGTCTACGCTGACAGTAACGCACTTTATAATTCATGGTTTACGTCACGGCCATTTAAGGACTCACTTACCCATCATTGTAACCTGCTTTTCTATAACAAATATAATTGTAAGGCGATTTTATAATTGTCGTTGATCAGCCATCGATATGTATGTAATTATGGAAACCTGTCAGCGGGACTCTGGTTACTCAGCCTCGACGTAACCTTTTATTTTATCTATGTATATGCCGACTATCTGCGTTATAGTAAAGCCAACCTTATATTTTCAATTGGTTTTATTATGCTTAACATCAAAAATGTTGAAGTTTTCTGATTTTACATTAAAGAATTTGCAAAATGGTTAATAGAGAAATCTATTTTCCTTGGTCTGAAATAGAAACCAAATTTCTGTAGGTATACTTTATACACTTTTTAGCTTTATTGAAATTTTTAAGACTATATAAATATCCGTCTTTTTAAACTATTATGCTTCCATTGCGGGCCTTGAGCGTGGAAACCGAATCCAGAAATTCCGTAACCTAAAAAACCTTACACCTCCCACTCCGACCGGCACAGCGGTGATACTTTTTAGTTTTTCCATCTATCGATAAATAGCAGAACTTTTAATGACTTTTTGAAATATCACGCTTGTCTCTTTAGTTCAGCAACCCGCCTTTTTAATTATAATTTCATAAGTTGATAAAAAATGCTATGCAATAGCTTTTTTATTTCTATCAGTGTTTAGGTGAGAAAGCATGTCAAACAAGGAAATACTCTATTCCGTTAATAATATTAGTAGGGAAGCCGAATTTATGATTCTTTAAAGTTTCTCAGTAGGTAATATACCTCACTGGTGTATCATAAACTCGCAGTGCTATAAAACTATGCCTGGTATCTATTTAGTATAATAATGTCACGAAAGAGTTAGTCTTTCTAAAAATACTTACAGAAAAAAATTAAGTAGGATCTTCTTTCCTATGATAATTTATATGTAGTTCTCCTGTTATGTATAAATAGAATTGTTTGTATTTATACAATTCTAAAAAAAAGCAGGATAGTATAGGTTTGGTATTTGTTCCTCATTTTCTCAAATTTAATTGTCGAATTGTGGGCGTGTAGTATGACTCTGCGGACCTGGGGGCCTACCGCCGAATTCGATGGATTACCGGTAATCCATCTAGATCAAACTTTGTTTTGCGTTCAATTATCCGTACCGGGGAATCTGTCGACAGCCACCTCTCATTCATGACCTTCAGTCCGTGACAGATCAATAGGTAAAAGGAGAACGCCATTTTGTTTCGATTTCCATGAGTTCGGCGCTACGACAGAATCAATTCGAAATCCATTTTGCCTTATAATCGATTGCCATCGAACTCGGCGGTAGGCCCCCAGTTCGGGTAACAGGCGTGAATGTATGTATGTACTTTATTTATGTTTTAAACTCTTACTTTATATTAGTTAAAAAGCTCACGAGACGGCTGGAAGCAATGTTCATAGAGATAATATATTATCACCTATATGTATTATTGATTATACTGTTTTTTAAAGTTATTTTTGCAATAAATAATTTTACAAATTTTATAAATGCGAAAGTTTGTGAGCGTGTATGTTTGTTAATTCTTCACGCAACAACTACTAAACGGATTATGATGAAACTTGGTATGTGTATAGCTGCAGTCCTGGAAAAACATGTGCGATTTTTATCCCGGTATTCAAAGAGGAACGGGAACCACGAGGATGCTTCTCTAATATGTAGACTTTAAAATGATTAAAACAAAACGATACAAAAAACAATAGTTACGCATGCTCTATTACATAAGTTACGTAAGATGAATATTTACCGTAGTCGAAATATTAAAATAAAAATTATTTCTTTACAGTGTCTATCCGAACTGTTAGGATAAAAATATAGGTGTACAAAGACCTAAGGAGCCCAAGCTAACCTCACCTGCAAGTGGTGCACCTGCTGATCAACGGACGAGGCTCTGGCGAATATAATAGTGCCCGGTAAGTGGCAATAGGCTCGCCACCTATTAATTGGCGAAGTGTGGGCGTTTTATATGCCTCTGTCTACCCCTTCAGGGAAAACAGGCGTGTATGTATGTATGTAGGATAAAAATTGTTTATTAAAACGTGATTCAAGTCCGAAAAAAGGTATATACATATAATTTTCTTCAGCTACGGCAGCAGCAGGCCTTAAATAATTCAATGGGGTTTATAAGTCAGTTTCAACACAGGTATAAAAAAAACCTCTAAAATAAAACAGTATACATGTCATTATTTGTTGGAACATCTTCCAAACACAGATATTCTGTCAAAATTTCAACTGTGTACCTGTGGGTTCATGAGATGACTGACAGACAGACAGTGATGGCTCAGTTACTGGATCCCGCTGGGCCGCTTTGGATAAGGAACTCCAAAATAGTCTACTTTATTTCAAAAAACCAGCGGCTGCAACTTTATCCTCGTGACCTACAAGTACTTTGCTATTTTTGGGTTAAAATGTTGCTTCAGTTACTCCTTATAACATGAGCTGTCTAGCGGTGAAAATACCCATCAATCGTTTTTTCGTGGTTTCGGAGATAATCAAATCGTTTATTGCGTCTCACATTACATAAGATGGTCATACAAAGTAGGTCTACATGTAACGCCCTGTTAGGGCATAGCAATTTTAGAGGACTAGCTAAACTATGTAAAATGAAAATTTAAAACTTTAAACAATTAAGTAAATATACAAGAATTTATTGATTCAGGCGCTTCTTTGCGGAAATCCATTGTAACGCCAACGCTGAAACGAGAGTCACAATCGTTAAGACATCGTTGTTCTGAGGCTCCTATCTCACCTAAAGATGCCCTGTGTAAGGGCGAAACACGTGTCGTGTTGAATTGTTTCTCGATTTTTCGGGAAATTATAGTAGCGCGGGAATTCCTATAAATCTATGTATAATTGTGTAACTATTGTTTTTACATTATTTTACCAACTTCAAACATCAAACATACAGACGGACTGATAAAGCTTTAGATTTTTATTTTATTCAATAAATAATTTAAGATTTGCAATACTGTACTTGTCATTGTATTACACTATTATATGCATTGAATAAGAATAAGAATAAAATGATTTATTTGGTCCACACAATTAGGTTCTTACATTTAAAGGCATAGTAATGCCAACAGAAAACAAAGATAACAAAACAACAAACAATAAAAAAAAGAAGAAAATCCTAAAATAAAATACATATACCAGTAAAAAAGGTCCCATTGAACACAAAGCTATTATTTTGACTATTTGTCTAAAATAATTAATACCACTCCTTGGAACGACTCATAAGAATGTAATCGAATTTCCATTGATAAAGTACATCGGCGCCGCTGGCTGCAGTAAATGTCGCTACCCAGTACGTCGCGCTGGAAATTTAACGACATAATCTGTCAGACTAGCACTAGGCAGTAAGTCTAGTTGGTGTTCCTTGGCACATCTCCACACGCCTCCATACGGCTTCACACGGCTCCAAAAGGAGGGAGGCTGGAGAGCACGCGTGCTTAGAACAACAACTCCCGGATAAAGGTACTGAGGAAGCAAATTATTGATTAGCTCCGCGCCCGGAGTGCTAATAGAATCTGAACGGAAGCTTCATCAAGATTGCTGGAATAGGGACGGAGTTTTCTTACAAAATATTTTTGAAAATAATGAAATGCTAGTACCGATTTCTTTTATATATAGTGGTTTACCCGCGACTTGCTCCGAGTGAAATTCGATTATATCGCGAATCTTGTTTAGGTAAATTAGAAATTATAGTTATATCAGCCAATAATAAACCTAACAAAATAGTTTCCCGCTAAGTTAGACTTCAAAAATGAACACTTTCCATACAAACTTTGATCCCCTTTTTCTACCTCTTTACAACATTTTTTCGCATTAAAAATAGCCTATGCCCTTTCTCAGGGTCTAGACTACCTGTGTGCCAAATTTCATTAAAATTGGTTCAGTAGTTTTGGCGTGAAAGCGAGACAGACATGCAGAGTTACTTTCGCATTTCTAATATTAGTATGGAAGTATATATAAAACTTCTGTTCATAGACAAAAGGCGGTTTTATATTCTTTCAAATTACATAAATTCACCATTTTTTACGTCAGTCTGGAACGTATTAGTATGTCTACTTGCATGTCAGAATACTTTTTTTAATGGTCGTCTCTTAACATTTACGGAAAACAAATAAAATTCTACAGTTTGCCGCTTTCTGACGTTATTTTTTAAGGGAATAAGTAAATATTGCAAAGCTAGGTAGCAAAACAAAGGTATTTCAAAACACTGATATTTCTTAGTTCGAATCGAAGTTTTATTTCAAATGTGACTATAACTTAGTCACATTTAAAATAAAACTTCGATGTTTTTATATCAACAATTTTTTTTAAACTTTTTATTTATTTATTTACAAAAAGTACAATTTGAAAAATACATTTTGTTCTTATAATTAAGATCTTTGCCAAACATTTCGTTTAAAAGCGAGAAGCGCTCTTTTCTCTTTCTCACTAACTTATTAAGAACTTTATAAAAAAATTAAAAAAAGAAACTAAAATCAATAATAAAAAAAATACACATAATAAAGGGTAAAAATTAAAGATTGCATTGCCTATGCTCTCATAAGCAATTCTGCCCTTAACTTCTTCAACATATATATACTCATTTTATTTTCCTCTCTTAACATATCTATTTTATTAAATATAACTAAGAGCAAACTACGAGTCTGATAAGTGATAGCGAGGTTGCAGCTCCGGCTGTGACCTGGCACTGTTCCACCTTCAGCAAGATTGAGATACAAGCCCCAGGCGCCTCCGTTGATTTTTAAACACTTTTTTAAGCTTCATTTTTATCTGTTTGTTCCAATCATTTCAGGCTTTTTAGAACATTTTTAATGTAACAATTGTCATATGGTACATAATATAATATAAATACATAAATATTTTTCTAACAATTACTTCAATTATTATGTTCCACGGTGGAATTTACATATATAGCATCTTGCCTTCTATCATTAAATGCTGGTGTACAAATTTTGATCTAATAAACTACGAAAATTAAATAAACTAAATCAATTAAATAAATAAAAAATATTCTATTACAATTAGACCAGTTATTTAGTTCTAAGCTAATTATCATTCATAACTTGTGTTATGGTTACTAAATAACGGAAAAACATACTTTATTTGTAAGTACATACTTAATATATATAAGAGACACCAAAACCAGAACAAATATTCATTGATGCACACAAAGATTTGTCCTATGTGGGAATCGAACCCACGACCTCAGGAGTGGAATGCAGGTACACTGACCTCCACGCTATAGCGGTCGTCAAAATTGACTATTGAAATAAAATATTACATTATCCGTTTGTCGCTGACAAGTTTTTAATGGCAGATACGGAAAATATATTTTAAAACACGAGCAAATTTGATGTCGTTTAAAAATCCTAATGATATGGGTTATCAGCCGAGCTATCTTATCAAATTTCACATGGAACCGCTGATTAAAAGTGATTTGTTGTTAGTTTAATTTAACTAATTGTGTTTGAGGTGTCACTTTTTATATTGTTATTATGTTGATTACAGGAAACACATATATTTTAAATTAAATACGTGATGTTGAACTACAGTTAACACTTTTATTTAGTGAGTGATTCACGTTTATAATACTACGTACGTATGTGTTAAAGATTTGGGTGTTAATTGTTAAAATGAACTATTTCATTCAAAAAATTACCACAACGTAACGTGTTAAATTGAAGGTTTAATAATAATTGTTGGACAAAATAAAGTAAATGATATTATATAGATTACTTATGAATGTGATCTAGATTCTTAGTTATACAAAAAAATTAACTTATTTAAAGACAGATCGATCTAGATCTTAGTAGCAATTAGTGAATTTATTGAAATCGAAGTGTTTGTTCGTTAATTGAGACTCGGCCAAGTTTCCGGGGCCTGAGTGAGCTGGTGGAGCGGTTCGGTGACAATTGGAAAGTGAAAATCTGTTAGTGTGAGTGCCGTATGTTAATTCAATATTGAACAAAGATTGTTTTTTGGGAAGTTTCTGTGAGTACTGGTTGATTTAAAATACTTTTTTCTTATGCTTTGTGTTTTATACACATTTTTTTATATATAATAATTTTCTCTTATAAATAATTCTCTCACAATCACACCAAATAATTTAGTTACAAAATAAGTATAATTAAAAACTAGTGTTATGGGTATTAAAGAACGGTCAAAAATATGTACTTATTTTTTTGTAAATACGTACTTACTATACCTACATAGGTAATACTCAGACCAGAACAAATAGTCAAGTTCATGCACACAAAGAATTGTCCTTTGTGGGAATCGAACACATTACTCTAAGGAGCGGACAGCAGATTTACTATGTCGGTCGTCACTATATGGGCGTGAGATAATGTATGTATTACATTCCGCCTGATGAAAGTTAATTTTTTTTGATTGACGACCGATATGGCGTGAAGGTATGGAGGTCGTGGGTTCGATTTCCACATAGGACAAATCTTTGTGTGTATGAACATGAATATTGGTCTGGTTTGGGTGCTTTCCTTTGTATATTAAGTATGTATTTACTTAAGTATGTTTATCTGTTCTTTCGTATCCATAACACAAGTTCTTAGTGATACTTATCTTGGAACTAAATAACTGGTGCGATTGTAAGAGAATATTTATTTATTTTACGTTTTCGTATAAATGTACAGAAATATGTACAAAACTATATGAAAACGCAAGTAAACCAGTGGATGTTCACTTTAGGTTTGCAAACAATACCAAACGGAGTACACACACTACTCCTTGAACGTTTGTTTGAGGATCCAGAGATTGTTTGTAAATGTGAAGTGATCACTAGCATGTAGCCATGCCACGGCTGTGCAGTTAAAGCGAGGTTATTACGAATTTATAACCTTAAAAAGGTGTTATGTAAATGTTATACTAAATAGTTACAGTTAAGAAGCGTTCATAGCTCAGCGGGATGCCGATATCAATAAAATAAAGCATTTCATTGGGAGACAGAACCTTGTCGAGTATGTTGCCAAATTTATTCACTGTCAGAGATATAGTGAAAAATAATAACAAAGTACCATACAAAAACTGAAAAACAAAATGTGGTTGTCAATATGTTTGATAAGTTGGCCTCATTGTCCGGAGAGATGCCAAGCAGTCCCCGTGCCTGGAGATCCGTCTGGGGATTATCTCTCGTGTGTTACGTGATCGGTGACGTCATGGGCTCCACTGCATCCCAAAGACATGGTGTCAGCAAAAAAACGTTCAGCACAGACTAGAAAATAACAGCTTGTTTAGTTCTCAATGTAAAACAACTTGGTTTTAGATTTACGTAGCAAGTATTTAAAATTTTTGAATTCTGGTAACAGCTTGTTACTTTACGGTTAAGTATAAAAAAGAAAATTAAGACATTACAATATGATTTCAAAAAAATTAAGTTTGTATTCTGAAAAGCAGATGAAGCAATTTTAATACGAAATTTTTTCGCAACTCTTTTTCGGCTCGTGCAGTACGCATGTGGAATAAGTTACCGTCCGACATTACCAATAGCCCATCAGTAGCGTCTTTCAAACAGAAACTAAAGAATCACTACCTGTTGCTTTTAGAACAGAGCTAACACTTATTTAGAATGTATTTATTTGTTAATATATGTTATTTGTATATGTTTATATTATAATTGTATGTATAATATATTCTTTTCTTAGTTTAGTTGTTATTATTATTTTTCCCCCCAATATTATTATATTAATTTATTATTTTTTATTATGATCCCACACACTAATCTCTGACACTTCTGCTAGGGTTGGCTGTAAGAGATTTCTTATAGAAATAAGCTCACCTTTGTACATGTTTTTGTTACTGTGTTTTTTTTATGAATGTTTATGTGCAATAAAGGATAAAAAACATATTGAAAAAGGTCAAAAGTACCCTGAAACGACGTGCCTGTATAAGAAAGTTTTTGAATGAAGCTGAAAGTGTGTGTCAAGATCGTAGCAAGTGGAAGGATGTGATCTCTGCCTACACCTACGGGAAAGAGGCCTCACATTATGTATGTATAATAATATTTACACATTGCAAAGGGAAGTTAACTTTTTTAATTAACAGATTTTTAACTTTGATCTTCATAATGTTAATCAAATCGTCAATTAAAACAATAACATTAACTGTCATACTTGTAGACTTTGAAGGTCGGTTCTAAGACAGTTAATCAAAATATAGTCACTTACACAAATATAGTCAGGTACTTAGAGATATAATCGATCTAAGCTAGGCAAGAACCACCCTTGTCTTGCTCTTTGATAAACAAGTACAAGATACAATTTTAGATGCAAGGAAGGGCAGTAGTTCACGCTGGGTTGTCTGTTCAGCGCAGGCTGTGCACTCCTCGGTCTGACGTTATCTGCTTGCGCTCTGTTTTCGGCCAACAATGCCGAGGTAAATTATTACTATAGTCACAAGAAAACTTGGCACTATTCACGAACCAGTAGAAAAGAAGCTATCAAGATATCTGATTTTTTTTATTATATAAGCACTTTGTTTTTTATTTAAAAAAAAAACCATTCTAAATAGTGTATAGGGATCATAACAAAGATTATAGACGCGTGAGTTAAGTGCACCTGCAAATGGTGCACCTGCAAATGGTGCACCTGCAAATGGTGCACCTGCCTAAAATACAATAAAATATACTTTATTGTCTTTAAGAACATGATCATTTAGATTAATTTAGACACAATAAAAGAGATAGGAGCGGTACCATAATAAAGAAATAAAAGCAAATGGCTTCTTTGTCAGAATTTGTCAAGGTTTGTCAGTTTATCAGCCTGTTGTGGTTTTTCTCAAGATTTGTTAGTCTGTCGGTAACTCTTATAGGGGGATCTGTCAGTCAGCCTGATGTGATTCTAAAGGGGGAGGAGATTGTCCGTCAGTCAGTCTGTCGGTGACTCTAACGAGGCTTCCAGAAAGGCAACGAGATTGAGAAGTATGCCTCAAGAAACTGATCTCATATCAACAGACGAGGCTCAGGCAAACATAAAAGGGCCCGATAACGTGGGACCAACATTAATAATAATAATTAATATAATTGGCGAAATGTGGGCATATAAAATGTCTCTGCGTACTAAACAGCCTTAATATGTGTAATATTTTTTAAAATTTAACTGATGTTTGCCTAAGGAATTTGCCTGCGTGGCCAACATTTGACAGTCAAAATTACTTATATCATACAAAAGGTATAAATACGATAAGTTTTAGGGTAACGATTGATTCACATGCTAATTTCCATCTCTCTTTTCCGAAATGAAAACTTTTCTGTCTGTTCTTTTCGAAACCACTTTTCAATTAAATACGTGAAGTCTGTCCGACCTATCCGAGATAACAAAGTTAAGATCGAATTTATAATATACGAGTATAGCTTTCTTTAAGGGTTACCGCACACGGGCCACCAGCCACAACCACAAAACGACGCCACCGGCATATTTCCTGCAGTTTTCATACATTTTAATTTGTAGCGCGATGCGGCCACCGACGTCAACCGTGTGCGGCGAGTCTATATAAAATGTATGAAAACTGCAGGACATATGCCGGTAGCGTCGTTTTGTGGTTGTGGCTGGTGGCCCGTGTGCGGTAACCCTTAATGGGAGTTAAGACTGGTGCCGACAAACATTATCGGCAAAACAAAAGCTGTCCCTTCTTCGGCGACCAAAGTTTAAAATAATATACAGTAACATTCGAGCGACTTCAGAGTAGCCAACATATTTTTTCTTGAAATAGAAAATAGCCAGCGGCGTTTTACAAGATGGTTGTATTGTAGATGCGGAATTTGGAAGTGGTCCCGGCGTTTATCAGCCGGCCGCTCTTGTGCCAACAGTCACTCACTTCTTACAACTTGCTTACTACATTTGATTTATGGTCTTTTACTTGTAACTGATAGGTGCACTGATAGATACTGGTGTATAGGGATCCTACCAAGACCTAAGGAGCCCAAGCCAACCTCACCTGCATGTGGTGCACCTGCCGATCAACGGACGAGGCTCTGGCGAACAAAACAGTGCCCGGTAAGCGGCAACAGGCTCGCCACCTATTACGTGAGACCAATTATATAATTGGCGAAGTGTGGGCGTATAATATGCCTCTGCCTACCCCTTTGGGTAAACAGGCGTGAATGTATGTATGTTGTTACTGATAACTTTTTTTGAAATTGAAGCGTTAAGGCAGCGATAGACAAGGCAGCGGTAGCCCAGTAATGGAACCAATAAACTTTTATTTAGAGGGTTTTGGTTTTAAACCCTAGTCGCTCTCCTATGACTTTTCAAAGTTCTTTCTTTATTTTAAAAAATGGCTTCGTGCGTCTAGCACATTTAGCCAGTGTCAAGTAAGTGATATATTAATAATATATAATTCATAGTAAATGAGAATGAGTGGTGATAAAGATGATAAATGGTAAATAAGAGACCCTCCCCTAAGCCCCTTGAGTCCTCAGTAAAGATGTGGGACTATACTGAGATCTCACATGGACTCCTTGAGAGAAAATTTGAAAAGTGATGTTGCACTGTTTTGTTTGATTTACCAACACTCATGTATGTTCACAAACACTTAACGGTTAATAATCCACCGTTATTATACATTAATGTTAGAAATATCACAAATTTTAGAAATAAAACAAAACTGCAGACATGACGCTTCACTTTCCCGCCAAGAAGTCCTTTTCAAAGTTATGTGCGTAATTATTGGTTGTCATGAACATCTATGGCAGTAGTTGTCAAGATGTCAGTGCCCTGTAATATTCTGTCAGCAGGTTTAATCATATAAATTTACAATATTGTAATCTGTAGTTTCTATGTTTTTTGGTCAATAAAGAGTATTTATCTATCTATAAATTTTCCTTCTGGGTTGCGTAGGGTAGAAAATAAAAAAAATAAAAAAAATACTTTATTGTCTTTAAGATCAACATGATCATTTAGATTCGTCAAACATTTACACAAAAGCTAGTTATTTTAATTTTTAATTTTTATTTATTTCAAACAATTATAGTATCAGTACAGGTTATCCCGAATCGATACTGTAAGTTATAGGAACTAAGTTACAGGAACACTAGAATTTTACATAAAAACTAAACAATACAATAATTTAACAAATAACTCGACTTGGTGCCTGACTATGGGCCTCATAAGAAAGCTCAAAGTCGCTCAGCGTGCAATGGAGAGAGCTATGCGCGGAGTGTCCCTACGTGATCAGAAATGAGGAAATCCGTAGGAGGACTGGAGTGACCGACATAGAGAGGCGAGTTTGCAGGCTGAAGGGGCAATGGGCGGGGCACATAGCTCGAAGAACCGACGACCGATGGGGCGTCAAGGTTCTGCAATGGCAACCGCGAACCGGTAAACGTTGTAGAGGACGGCCTCCAACGCGATGAACCGATGATCTGGTCAGGGCGGCGGGAAGCCGATGGATGCAGGCGACTCAGGATCGCTCTATGTGGAAATCTATTGGGGAGGCCTATGTTCAGCAGTGGACGTCAGATGGCTGAGATGATGATGATGAACAAACAACTGCTTTATTACTCATCATACAATAAAAGTTCTATAAACTACACGATTATGTATAAACAATTAAAATAATCTAAGCTTCGCGATTTCAGTGTTGTTTTATTGAGTTCTTTATATTTAATTTTGACGTTTCAAGTACTAAGTAATAGTTTATAAAATAAAGGACTTCTGAACAATTGATTTATTGCTTTTAATTCTTACTGATAACTTTTTAGTTAAGATATTATTGAAATTGAAGCGCTCGTAGCTCCGCGGTATCTACAAGATGGTGGATAGAACGGAATTCAAGGAGGTCTTTGGATGTGTGACCGTTTGTATGGTGATATTAGTCCTGGTTATTACTATATGTGGTAGTCATTAAGCTATGTTAGAGGCCCTGTTGGTCGCCGCAAACTCCTGCTAGCAGTGAGTTAGGTGCGTACGTTTTAAGTTGACTTTCATGAGAGCTTTATTGAGCCAAGTTGACAAATTATTGTGACTTTGAATTACATACCTACATACATAATGTCACGCCTCTTTCCCGTAGGTGTAGGCAGAGATCACATCCTTCCACTTGCTACGATCTTGGCACACACTTTTAGCTTCACTCACTCATTAACCTCCTCATACACGCCCGTCGGTTTAGGGTACTTTTGACCTGCCCTTTCTCTAACATTGAATCTATCTAACATGAATTATTCTAACTGATACTTAAGCTGAAGTGCCATATTGATAATAATAAATATATTGTATAATAAATAGATTGATAAATAATAAATAAATATAAATAATCAATATTTCTGACACTTACAACAATTATTTAGTTCCAAGATAAGTATCATTAAGAGCTTGTGTTATGGATAATAAATAACTAAAAAAACATACACAAATACTTTTTTATTTTTTGTAAATACATACTTAATATACATAGGACAACACCTAGACCAGAACAAATATTCATGTTTATACACACAAAGATTTGTCCTGAGTGGGAATCGAACCCACGACCTCAGGAGTGTAGTGCGGGAAGCTCGCCACCACGCCATATCGGTCGTCGATAAAACTTGATTACTAAGGCCACCATACCAGAAAGTGTCAATGTTAACTTTACAAGCCTTTCTTACATCTTTGACATAAACCCCAGCACTAATAAACAGTAAGCCTACAGCTTTCAAAATCCCCGAAGTGAGAATATATTCACGCGGTCCCCTTACAGAGGCGGCGCTCGTATAGGCTGGGGTCCCCCGGGGCCCGTCCGTTGTTCCCTAAATTAGTTAGCCAAAGGTGTACGGTGTATGGTTTATTACACAACATCATTAATTATGGATGTGCCGGGCCTACCGCTGTAGTTCAATAGGTAGCTCATCTGAGAACTTGAATTTCGATACTATGCATTGAGTGATGAATGTAAATATAAATATTTCTTACACTTACACCAATTATTTAGTTCCAAGATAAGTATCATTAAGAACTTGTGTTATGGATACTAAATAACGGATAAACATACATAAATACTTAATGTACATAGGAAAACAACCAGACCAGAACAAATATTCATATTTATATCAAAGATTTGTCCTGTGTGGGAATCGAATCCACAACCTCAGGAGTGGAGTGCGGGTATACTCGCCACCACGCCATATCGGTCGTCTAGTTTTAGCAAACAGCAATAGTATTGTTCTAAAGCGCTTGTTTGCTCATTGATTTGGAGTTCAAAAGTAAACTGTGCCGAAATTGGCATTGCTAATCAATTTAAATATCTATTTGCAGAATAACTGTGTTAATTTTACAAACTAATAATGTGTTATTTACTTAAATAGTGCTTTATTGTGGTAATATCTTTCAGTGTTGTTTTACGTCACTTAAAAATACTTACATGGACTTCAAAACGAAGTGTCATAAAGCCGCAGTCTGGTAACAAGCGTATTAATATTAACAATAATTGGTTGGAAATTGACTGTTGCGTCTATTTTAGAACTGGATATTATTTTCCATTATACCAGTGGAAGCCTTTTTTCATCGATAAGTTTCCACACATTTTGGTATCAAATCACACAATTGACTCAGATGGAGTATTATGTACTCGTATGATAATTGCAACACCTATTTCAATAAACTTTTGAATGACGAAAACCTTATCCTTTAATTGGACTCGTTTGCCAATTCAAATCAAATTATTTATAGCTTGTCACATTAAATGATACGTAGTTTAATAAACATCGATTACATGGTCTACATGAAGCTTTAAGTAAAAAGTTCTTTATATCATAAACTGTTACATAGCCCTTGAAAACGTGTAAGTAAATCTTAGTGCCAGTTTCAAGCCGACGACGCTCTGTGAGAAGAACTGACAATAAACTCACAGGCTATACGGAGAACTTTGCATATGCATGACAATTAAGGAAGGCTAGCTAAGAGGTTTCTTGTCTATCAATATTTCATGCTCATACATTGATTTACATAAACGCGTAAACAGCTTTACCTGACAGGCCATATCACCTCCAATGCACACAATCAATATACTCTGTTATCCACAACTACAAACCGTAAAAAGAAGGTTCTATAGCCCCAACACTGCACAAGCAGTGCGTCCCAGGCGGCCTCCCGTTGTTCAGCAAATTGCTTGTAAACAAAGGTCTGCACAATTTATAGTTTATAGCGCGGCGGCCGATAATAACGTTGGGGCTATATTATCTACTGCCAACAGGTTGAGCTGGTTCCTCTGTTAGTTATAGCTACTTTTGTGTCCATCAAACGCGGGTGTTAACTGGGAATTAGGTTCGGTATACATTCAGTCTACAAAGTATCGGGAAAGAATGTTTTGTTTATGGTTCCACATTCAAAGATTTTTTTTTGTTGTTAGATTGGCACAATTGTTTTCCATTTTGGCGCGGAGTTTGAGTTGCATCTGTCATTTAATATGAAAAACAGTGCTGTTTTTAGTTTTATAATATCTAGTGTGTATTACGAATTTCATAATGGACAAAAACATCGAACAAAGAGTTTGTCTTAAATTTTGCATCGCCAATTACAGAAGGCTAACGGTGAATCTACTTTATCAAAAACACGTGCTTATGAGTGGTATAAAGCGGTCGAGATATGATGGAAGATTTGCCTCGTTCTGGTAGGCGATCAACGTCAGCAACTGAAGTTAACATCGCAAAAGTGAAGGAAATAGTGACAGAAAATCCTTATTCAAGTTTAAGAAAGATGGCCACCGAACTTTCTGTATCTCACGAGTCGATCCGTACCATTTTAAGTAATAATTTGGGTATGAAACGTGTTGCCGCCCGGCTAGTCCCAAAAGACCTCAATTTTGTCTTTAAAAACTAAATCGCAGTAGAGTCGCTGAGGACATGCTAAAACGAGTCAATACCGACCCAACGTTCATGGAACACGTTGTTACCGGTGACGAGACGTGGGTTTACGAGTTTGACATGCAAACTACTTGACAGAGTAGTATATCTACTAAGAAAAACTGTTTATATCGAGACACGTGAAATTGAAACAATGTTAACAAAAAACTAGATAACTCCTATTAAATTTATGTCCATTCCTCAGAGGCGAAAGCAGAGGCATATGATATGTTATACATAGACATACATATATAATATATATACATTTCACCAATAACATTTTTCGTCTTCTATTTTAACTAGAGCCAGCAGGTGCACTTGCAGGTGAGGTAGGTCTTGGTAAGATCATGCACTCCTTAGCAAAATGTCTTTTAAGGTCATAATTTTAAATTATTTGATTAATGATGAGAATATACTTTAAAGTTTCTTGTCTAATTCTTCTCCACACAAGCTCCCATGTGTTGTGAGTATTAAGTTTTTTGGATATGCTTAGGAGTTAAAACTAAATAAAGTACTTGTAATTTTCATTCACAAAAAGCCTTGAGCAACTATTGCATGGCATTTAATATCGAGCGCTCTGTACTTTGGAATGCACGCTGTATAGTGCAGCTATACTAATAAAATACAGGTCTACAGGGATCCTACCAAGACCTAATCCGTCCTTTATCGGTCATCAATATGAATGAAAGCTTTGCAAAACAAAAGCTTTGTATAAAAAGCATGTGATGGATTAAAAATATCTATGTAACAATTACAGCGCAATTATTATTTCCCGAAAAATCGAGAAACAATTCAACACGACACGTGTTTTAACCTTACACAGGGCATCTTCAGGTGAGATAGGAGCCTCAGAACAACGATGTCTTCACGACTCTCGTTTCAGCGACTTGCTTACAATGGATTTCCGTAAAGTAACGTCTGAACCAATAAATTACTTTCTATAGAAATCCTACCAAGATCTTCAGAACCCAAGCCATCCTCACCTGCAAGTGCTGGACTTGCCGATCAACGGACGGGGTACTCATAAAAGTTTCCGGTAAGCGACAATAAGCTTGCCACCTATTACGTGGGACATATAATATAGTGGACGCAATGTGCCTCTGCCTACCCCTTCAGTGAAACAGTCGTGATAGTACGTATGTCTGTTTAATGCATAAAAACGAACACTATTTGACAAACCATCATTAATTACACGAGACTGATATGACTGTAACTTACACAAGAGTTATACAGTAATCACATCATTCAATATACTAAGGTATATTATGTAGATGTTAATGTATGTTCCTATAATAATAATAATAATTAGGGTGCTGTAGTCACAAGCTTAAGTCATTAAGGCGAAGTTTAATTATCTGTGGAAGACATAACGAGCGAATTAATGGCTGGATGGCATTGCTTAGGTAATAAAGTACATTTTCGTATGGCATGTGTCTTTGTTGGCTTATTTGGGTACTGTGGTTTTACTTTTGGTTTGATGAAGAGTTTCGAAATAAGTAAATGTTCTTTGATATTGATTTTACCATCAGCCAACTGCTGGATGTGTCTCCCTCATAAGCTTTTAATGTGACCGACTATAGGCAGCCAGGGTAATTCTACGACCTAAAGCTGGTCGTCAGTAAATGGCGCTGATGGGTGTTCCATACTTTAAGCATTAGGATAACTCATATCAGTTAGTAGCCAAAATGAAATGGTAACCATGCTGATTGTTTTACGCCAATTTGGCTGTAACTTGTCTTAAAGACTAATGAGTACTCATTAATTGGAATACGCAAAGCCGCATGCGCTAAATAGTATTAAGTAGTATAGTTGGGCGGTAGTTTATAATTATCATGTCAGCTTTATAAAGTCCACATTAACATTACTAAAAATTACATTCTATTGGGGGTATTTATAATCCCCACACTGGGCAGGCGTGTTGGTGATCGCACTTCCAGCCAGTAAGCTGCTTCCCATCATCTCGTAGGATTCCTCTTCGTCGACTCTCACGACTCCCCGTGAGATGAGAGGGGGTGGCTCTATTCTAGAAGGATACCACGCAGCACTTGATTGAACTTAGCTGAGTATTAATTAGTCTTTAAGACAAGTTACAGTTTTCAGAACGATGTTGTTTGCCTTTTTGTTTATTATTGTACCGGATATTTAGATTTTAGTTTTGCTTCTTATAAGTTTAGTTTTAGCAACATATTGTAAATAATTCTAATGTATAAGATGTACGTTCCGCACTGCACTCAGAATGGACTAGCATATGCTGAGTTGGGTCATTTCGGTGCATCATAAAATAATTGTAATTTTTTTTTGTTTTTAATTGTATGGTGCACCTATAAACATTTTTATTATTATTATTATTATAATAGATAAGTAAAAAGCCGCAAATATTATAAATTAATCGGACATTTTAAAAAGCGCTATCTTTTCAAGTAGTGTGTAAAAACATTTTGCTTTTATTGCAGTGCTTTTATTTTAAATCTTAGACAACAGGTAAACATACCAATAATCCTATTTATGGGTCCTCTCTTCTTTAATATCTTTGTCAATCAAATTGTACTTATGTTCCGTCATGCCAAGTGCTCTCATTACGCGGATGACAAGAAATTGTCGATGCCAATACGCAATCAGAATGACACAACTTTATTGCAGAAAGATCTGGACAGACTAGCGATGTGGTGCACTGATAAACAATTATTTTTTAAACCTAGAGAAATGTAATTTTATAAGATTTTCTTGATGTGCAAATTTTCGCTTGAGACATATTTGAGACGAGGTTGAATCTATTCGTGATTTGGGCATGGTTCTGGATATTAACATAGACTATTTTTTTAAATTAAATCTAACATAACTATGTTTTTATAATTTTCTGCAATTATTTTATTTTATTTTTGGCTGTAATTTAACGTTGCATTAGTTTATTGGCTTTTTATTTTAATTGGATTAAGAACCTTATTTTATTTTTTAATTTTATTTTGGCATTATAATATTTAGTAATTTACATAATTATAACAACTAACACTGCTCTGTAAGCCAACATGTACAACTATATTAAATAAATAAATAAATTACTCTTTTATAAGCATATTATTACAAAGCGACCAAATTGTTACAAAGGGTTTCCAAATGCTTGGGCTCGTATTGCGTAATGCCAAAGAATTTAAAAAGCCTTCCTCTAAAATTCTGTTGTACAAGTCCTTGGTCCGTTCCAACCTCGAATACTGTAGCCAGGTCTGGTCTCCTCACTACGATATTCAGATCAAAGGTAGAAATATCAAAAAGATTTTTGTGACATCTCTCATATTAAACTTATAACGCAAAAGCCCTACCTTGTTATGAGAAAATTTACCCTGTTATGGCTTATTTAGAATGAACAGTTTGAAATCTCAGGTTCTTTTTAGATTTAATGTTTCTCCACATGATATCCAATGGGTTGTTCCTCTCTGTTACAATTAATAAAGCTCAATGTATTCAGCAGTGGATTCTATATGGCTGAAATGATAATGATTAATAAATATAATACACCCAGACCATGAAATCGACAAATACTTGCCCTAAGTAAGAAGATTGGGATTAAAGAAAAAAGATTTTCCACACTTTAATTTATTTTAACTAAGTGCTCCACTAAGGTATGCAGAATTCTATCAATACAATTAGGAAGTGTTTAAATAGTCTCGCCCGAGAACCGAACGTGGAACAATATGTCTAAATTACTGTCATTCATTACCGCAAAGGGAAGTCGCTACGTTTGTCGGCCATTTTGCTTTATTATACAAAGCGTGAGATAACGGCCAGGGTTGTCACTTTATAAAAGGTAAATTAAAAGTTGTAAGCCAGTTAGGTTTATAAATGGCCATAAACCTTGAAAATAGGTGTGAAAAATATTGATCGCGCAACTTTTTAATAATTTAGCAGACTTTTTTTTAAACTTTTTTTTATTTGAAAAAGGTAAACTGTCAAATTAAGTTAATTATTAATGAAAATATGATGTTGTTGCATTGATTACCTCATCTTACTGGGAAGGTCGGATAGAAATGGAAATGAATGGAAAGAACTTATGAGATTAAACTTACATATGAAAAAATGTCACATATTGATATTTTGTTCTTGATTTACTACGGTATCGTTCCATTTTTATCACTAATTACTTGGCCTGTTTCAAAGTCATTTTTACTGAATATGCTCAAACAATTTCTTGTTGTTTTAATACATACATACATACATACATTCACGCCTGTTTTCCCGAAGGTGTAGGCAGAGGCATATTATACGCCCACACTTCGCCAATTATATAGTTGATCCCACGTAATAGGTGGCAAGTCTATTGCCGTTTACCGGGCACTGTTATATTCGCCAGAGCCTCGTCCGTTGATCGGCAGTGTGGCAACCACTTGCAGGTGAGGTTGGCTTGGGCTCCTTAGGTCTTGGTAGGATCCCTATACACCTTATTTTAATAAAGTAGCTTAATATACCCTTAAAAGAATCTTCCACTTACTGTGTTTAAATTTTAGTTGCTTGATCTCGGCCAAGGATTTTACTATGTTAAAATTCTATTTGTTTTCGTATCTCTCTGGCGCTGACAGCCCTACGCGCAAGGACGCGTAACGAATTGTTCAGAGCCCCGAGTTCCTTGCAAATTCCGAAAAGTTAGGTCCCGTACTCTCCCGGTGCCAGTGAGGCTTATCTCGGCATGAAGATGCATAATATTTTGTACTAAATATTGCAGAGCTTATGCTTAGAAAGCTTAACTTTTCTTTTAGAACTTTAGATATTCGAGAGTGTGTCGGTATTCTTGATGCATATATTATTCGTTGTTTCCTAAAATAGGTATGATATATTGCAGTTATCAAAGCCGTTAATAATGTTTTTGAGCAAAATAGTCTGCGCGGTATTACGTTTTGTTTTTGGTTTGCCAACTGATTTAATCTTGTTTGTTTGATAAAGACATGGCTTGTAAGGAATGATTCAAAGAATTTGTTCTTTCTACGACTGTCTAAAAACAGGATTATAATGTTTTTGGAAACCATGGGTTAAGTACAAATGGAATGTTACAAACAAGACATTTATTCCATATCGTGTTCTTTATACACGACTGGCCAAAAATGAGTGTTTTACACGTTAGGACTACCGATATGGCGTGGTGGCGAGAATACCTGCTCTCCGCTCCTAAGGTCGTGGGTTCAATTCCCACGCAGGATAATTTTTTTTGTTTTTTTGCATGAGCATGAATATTTGTTTTGGTCTGGGTGTTATCCTATGTATGTTAATTATGTATTAACAAAAAAAATATTATGTATGTATGTTTATCCGTTATTTAGTATCCATAACACAAATTCTTAATGAAACTTTTCTTGGAACTAAAAAATTGGTGTAATTGTCAGATAATATTTATTTAATTATTTATACGTTCATTTATTTTAACTGTAATGAATGATATGATGAAAATAAATATTTTAGAATCCTTCCCTTATTGCAAGTAATACTGGAATTAGTTAGCCACGGCTTATGTTAAATATATTAACTTATTGAACCCCTGTCGTTGATCGTTTCTTTTTTGTTTGACATCACTCAATTACTCGTCGGCAGTGCGTAATGTTGTTTTGACGGGAAACTTTTAAATAATTCCAAGGCACTTGATAGCAATGGAATGATAGTGGAATCCGTCGCGTATTAAGTGATGTTGTCTTAAAAGTAGCAATACTAAAGGTCCACATTATCATATCAGCCCATAAACGTCCCACTACTGAGCACGAGCCTCCTCTCACATACCAAGGTAAGAGGGTATTGGGTCATACTCCACCACGCGGACCCAGTGCGGATTGGCGAAGGCAGGTGTATGGCGTCCTGCTGTTAAAATTTATCACGCCGCCTATTAGGCCTCTAACATGGCTTAACGACTACCACATTTAGTGATAATCGGGACCAACGGCTTAACGTGCTTTCCGAAGCACGGAAGCGCTCGATATCAAATGCCACACAAACGGTCACCCATCCAAGGACTGACCTCTGTAAACTCTGCTGTACTTCGGTGATCGTTTCCGACCACCGAGCACTGCAGAGCTACGAGCGCTTCAAGGTCAACATTAGTATTATCTTAATTACTCTAGCTTACAAAAAATTTATACCGCTGCCAGCGTTGTGTATGTCATCCAGAAGGCTGCCACATTGCATGAAAACGTTGGTTGGTTAGCAATAATAAACGGGACTCTTTTAAAAATTATGCCGTTCCATCCTATTTAAAAGACCCGGGACTGTAAAAGCAGGGAAACATATGCGGCGGCAGAGAATTTAACGCCGAATGGTTTTACTTAGGAACGAATTACAAACTGTTTGGTTCGAGTGATATATTGCATAGTTTGAGGCTGATGTTCAGTTGGTATGTTGTCGAAAAAATGCGACATAACAGCAATAAAAATTATATTTTGCGGTACTGATACCTCTTCCACAAGTTATACCGTTTAATGTGTCTGTTTAAGAACCTGCACCTGCCGATCAACGAACGATGCTCTGGCGAACACACCCGTGCCCGGTAAGCGGCAACAGGCTCGCCACCTATTACGTGGGACTCCTATTACTAATATGCCTCTGCCTACCCCTTTCGGGAAACAGGCGTGAATGTATGTATGTTGTTTGAGAATTGACAGTATGAGTATGTCGTCCAGAAGAATGCCACATTACATGAAACCATCGAATGTTTCATCATCTCAGCCCATTAACGTCCCACTACTGTGCACGAGCCTCCTCTCACATATCAAGGCGTGATGGTATTGGGTCATACTCCACCACGCTGACCCAGTGCGGATTGGCGGAGGCAGGTATATGGCGTCCTGCTGTTAGAATTTATCAAGCCGCCCATTAGGCCTCTAACATGGCTTAGCGACTACCACATTTAGTGATAACCGGGACCAACGGCTTAACGTGCCTTCTGAAGCACGGAAGCGCTCGATATCAAATGCCACACAAATGGTCCAAGGACTGACCTCTGTAAACTCTGCTGTACTTCGGTGATCAACCACCGAACACCGCAGAGCTACGAGTGCTTCATCGAATGTTTAGCAGTAGAACTGCCCCTCTTCCACAAGTTATTCCCGGGCGTGCCACTTGTAGCGGAGGCTGGATTCCGCAGATCCCGCGCGGCGGTGTTTGGAATATTCCGCCAAGATGCCGTTTTGCTTGCCACTCAAAAGTTAAGCGGACCGGCCGTCATTTCATTTTATTTCCGCCACAGCCTACGTGGAACAGGGTGTTTCATTTCTATAATTAAAAGAAAAACTTGCATAGGATTAAGTAATAAAATATTAACTGTACATAACAGGAGCGAGAGACTAAGGGTAGCGAGTGTCTTCACCGACTCTTCTTCACTCAAGCCCCTACCAGTAGCGAATGGGCGCGAAAGCTTCATATAAAATTGACTCCAAAAAGTGCTCCATCTCAATCTCATTCCAGTTCAAATTGAACATTTGCTCTCATAGCTTTGTGAGACTAAATGATTGGAATCGTTTATCGAAAGTAAGAGTTTATAAAAATTACGGTCAGCTCTTACTTGGATGAGTGACAGTTTGTGTGACATTTGGTATTAACGCTAATCGTTTCAATAAATCGTAGGTCATGTTGAGTGGCTTGACAAATTCTAACAGATGGGTTGCACTGGTTGCTCATTCGTTGTTGAAGAAAGGTAAAGTAAGTCATCATCGTCATCATCTCAGTCCATTAACGTCCCACTACTGAGCACGAGCCACCTCTCACATACCAAGGTGCGAGGGTATTGGGTCATACTCCACCACGCTGACCCAGTGCGTATTGGCGGAGGCAGGTGTATGGCGTCCTGCTTTTAGAATTTTTCAAACCGCCTATTTAAGCCTCTAACATGGCTTAACGACTACCACATTTAGTGATAACCGAGACCAACGACTTAACGTGCCTTCCGAAGCACAGAAGCGCTCGATATCAAATGCCACACCAACGGTCACCCATCCAAGGACTGACTTCTGTAAACTCGGCTTTACTTCGGTGATCGTTTCCGACCATCGAGCACCGCGGAGCTACGAGCGCTTCGCAAATGCAAATTACAATATACCTGAATTCCATAATTTAAAGAATGCCCTGCCTGTTGTCTATAGGCTGTAGCAACCCAGGAGCTGGGCGGGGGGAAGGGGACCCCAAAGGGAAGGGGATCTCCAACGCTGCCTCTGTTTTGTCCTCGCCAGTCGTTAACGTGTCCAGTTTGTTTTATGATGAATTCAGTTTTGATTTGTCTTTTGCATACTGTTTTATTGTCCGTTTAAGGGACCCTTTGGATTTGGTTAGGGTCTTGTTGTTTGTTCACATTATTCTGGCTTATGGCTTTGTTAAGCACATTCTTTGTACTGGGTGTCTTCAATCTCGAAGGGCAAAAAGACAATTTGGTTCTAGGAAGGACTGAAATTTATATAACATATTTTGGTTATAAATTGAGAAATTCTACTTTCTTCAATTACTTTTTTATTATATAATATAATATGCTTTCAACACTATCTATATTTATGCCTTTATTTTTATTCCAGTCACTTCCATTTCAAAATTAGTTTTATTAACTTGATGGACTTAGGATTATCTTGAACGTTCCCGTCAAAACTTCTCGTCGCGCTGACGATGATTTTTAAATTAAACAAGTACATATATTTATGAAAAGCAAAGATGTTACGCTTTGATGAGATCTAAGAAAGATAGATTTTATAATACTACGAGATCTAGATGGTTGAATCCCGTCTCAAGTAAGGCGCATATCAAATAACATTATTTCAATTTAATTTACATATCTTAGAAACAGTGGGTGTACAGGGTTCCTACCAATATCCAAGGAGTCCAAGCCAACCTCACCTGCAAGTGGTGCACCTGCTTATCAACGGACCAGGCTCTGGCGAACATAACAGTTCCCAGTAAGCGGTATTGCCGCTCGCCACCTTTTAAGTGGGACCAACAATGCAATTGGCGAAGTATGGGTATCATATGCCTCTGCCTACCCCTTCGGGGAAACAGGCATGAATATGTATTATAAATAGTAGATACAAGTTTTTTATTCCCATCTATCAATGTGTTAAATACAATCTTGACGTGTTTGTTATATTTTAATTTTAATGTGTAAGCCTAAAATTAATGTCTATTGGAAAAGATAAGTAGATAAAAGATATAAAATTTATTCACTTCAGTTTTTATCAACAGAAAATGTTCGGTCATTTGTAAGTTACGAAGTGACCTACAGACGGTTAGACATTACGGAACATGTATATTCTCCAGTTGTCTGCCCTGTATGTCTATATAGACAGACATACAGGGCATACAGACAGAGAGACATACAGGTGAAACAATGGATTTCTCCGCTGTCTGGCAAAACAATCGAAGTCACAGTTCACAACTAGGCAACCTTCACCCTCGTACCCCTCCCCACATCTAAAAAGCAATAAGACACAAGCCGGTTCGGATATTTACTTAAAACGTTACGGGACGGGCCTTAATGAAGATACGGAGGAATTCCGCCCGACTGATGATTGTCGCTCGTGTTAAAGTAGAAACATAGGAGTATAGTATATATATGTCACAGGCAAATTGTAGAATGTAGTTTATTGACCGACGACCGATATGGCGTGGAGGTCGGTATATCTACACTTCACTCCAGAGGTCGTGGGTTCGATTCCCACACAGGACAAATCTTTGTGTGCATGAACATGAATATTTGTTCTAGTCTGGGTGTTTTCTTATGTATATTAAGTATGTATTTACAAAAAAAAAAGTATTTAAGTTTGTTTATCCGTTGTTTAGTATCCATAACACAAGTTCTTAATGATACCTATCTTGGAACTAAATAATTGGTGTAATTGTCAGAAAATATTTATTTATTTATTTTATTCACTAAAAACATTATGTTCGTATAAAAACGTATTGCGCGGGCGCTATTACTTACGGCGGCGTAGTCACAAGCACTGAAGCAACTTTAGCAGCGATAAATTTAGTCAGAGTGTGCGTGCGATGCACACGTTTGTTCGTACCGTGTTCGGTACGTATGTATGAAGATATTGTACTTATTTGTTTCTACTATGCTCGTGTTATATTCCGGCGTTTAAGGCTTTGTGGAGCTGAGGACTTTGTATTGTGTGCTTGGAATTGTTTTCGGATGAATTTAAGGAACCATTAAACATCTTTGAGGAATGTGGAATTTTAAATTGAGTAACGTCGCTCAATGGGGGCGCGTACAGCCTTGTTTGAACTTTCCTTAAATAATAGAATACGGTGCGTAACTCAAATGATTAAATGAAAAGTTATCAACAAATGTTATAACAGGGCGTTTTTGTAAGATACAAAGGTATGGATTAATTTGAATAACATAAACAATATAATAGGTTGGGGAAAAAGTCTTTTCGTATTTTTGTATGAAAAGTCAAGACATTTTTTTCAAAGTTTATTTACATTTATTTACAATATATATGTACCGTTTTGTTGAATAACTTTCTGCCATTTTGTGGGCAGAGACATTATCCCGTTACTGTAGAAACTTTGGGACTTCTGATCAAAAAAACGGGACAAATAGTTTTGGCAGTCCTCTCTTGAGGTCAACCTTACAGAACCTAAAGAATTCTGCAGAGACCGAAACAGGTGAAAATCTGAAGGCGCAAGGTCAGGGCTATATGGTGGATGCACTAGGACCTCCCAGTCGAACTCTCTTAATTTTTGCTGAGTGGCTAAAGATGTGTGTGGTCTAGCGTTATCGTGATGAAAGACCACACCCTTCCTGTTGATCAATTCCGGCCGTTTTCTCTCGACTGCTTCCTTTAATCTCATCAGTTGCTGGCAGTAAAGATCAGAATCGATGGTTTTGCCGGGCGGTAAAAGCTCATAATAAACAATGCCCTTCCAATCCCACCATACACACAGCATCACCTTATTTCGTGTTAGGCCAGGTTTGGCCACAGTCTGTGAAGCCTGGCCAACTTTCGACCACGACCTTTTTCGCACGTTCTTGTCGTACGTGATCCACTTTCATCGCCAGTTATCAATCTCTTCAAAAACGGTTTCATTACGTCTCAACGGAGAGAAAAACAAATGAAAAATAGCGGGAAACAACTTTTTTTTATTTTTTTCTTTTCTTTATAATGGAACCTTTTTAATGTTACCAAAACCAGCCAGACACAAATAGTACAGTCAAAAAAATTTTATAATAACTTTATACCTACGTTATGCGAAAAGACTTTTTCCCCGACCTAATATATATATATATTTGGATATAATTTTGCGATTGTAACATTACTCGTATAACTCGTGTAAAAATTCAAATAAAGAGGAAAAAGAAACATAATAAGGATAGAAATGTTTAGTTTGTTGCTTTGATTACTTACATATTGTTATATGTAAGGATGAACATGATTATATCAGCCTTATAAAGTCCACTGCTGAACATTCTATTGGAGATATTTACTTATAATCACCGCTTTGGGCAGGCGGGTTGGTGATCACAGTTCAAGCCAGTACGCAGGATCACGCTGCTGCCCATCATCCGGTAGGATTCCTCTTCGTCGACACTAACGACTCCCCGTGAGATGAGAGAGGTTGGCACTTTTCTAGACCGGCACCACACGGCGCATTCTAGACCATTTATATCTTATCTTATCGCGAGGGCCACAGACTGTTCGTGGCGCACTTTGACCTTTATTTCGGATCTTGTGTGCATCCCCTTTCGCTCCAAATCTTCAAATATTGTTGCCATCATCTTTATGACAGTCTTTGCAGATTGGAGCCCATAGTCTCTGGGTTGTGGGCAGGCCACCCCAGGAGACCCATTCGGCAAGCAGCCAGCGAGTCACAAGTACACAGGAGGTGTTCTAAAGGCCCCTCTTCGTCTCCACATCTACGATATAGCGGTGATTGCACTAGTCGCATCCTGTGGAGCTTTTTGTTTGTGGCATAATGCCCTGTTAGAGCCTCAATTAATCAGTCTGGCTTGTTTCCTACTACCTTCGCAAAGGGCCTTACACCAGCTGCTTTCCGTCTCCCCGATGAAGGCCTTTGAATGCTTAAGCGCTGGTAGCAGCTGCCATTCCGATAGGTGTTTCTCCACTATATGGTTTTTTAGGCCGTTAATAAATTCTAGGCCGTAATGATGTCTTATTGATCTATAGTATTGTATTTTTACTTTATGCCTTATTTTTACTACCAAATCGAACTTTATATATAAAAGAATTAGCCGAAGAACTGATGTATTCGCCGAAGATGAACTTGCATAACATAACACAAAATACTTATAATTCAAAGTAACATTATAAATGCGAAAGTAACTCTGTCTGTCTTTTCTTCACGCCTAAACTACTGAACCGATTTAGATGATATTTGGAACAGACATAGTTTGAAACTCGAGAAAGGACATAGGATATTAAACTGCCGTTTCATACAGGCTATTCTAATATGAATGACTTAAAGCATGAATATTGTTATATTATGTTGCATTGTATAGCGTCACAGACAAATGAAGATTGTAACTAACCAATCATAATTTAAAAGAGCATAGCCTGTGAGTTTCTTGCCAGTTCTTCTTACAGAGCGGTGGCTCGGAACTGGCACTTAGATTCACTTGCACTTAAATATTTTTTGTTTTTTTTAATTGTTTGGTTGCAAGTGAATCTAAGCTTCGTGATTTTAGTATAATTATATTTTATTTGTTTTTGTTATTTTTTTATAATTTTGACGTTTTCAAGGACTATGTAATAGTTTATGAAATAAAAAGTATTTTGACTTTGAAGTATTTTGACTTTGACTTTGGATAGTTTTTATCCCGAAAATACCGCGGGAGCGGGAACTTCTCAAAAATCCCGCGAGATCGGGAACTATGTGGGTAAAACCAAAAATCTGCCGAAAGTCACTATTCCACGCGAACGAAGTCGGAGGCAAAGTCTAGTATTATAACTTTACGATTGTAATATTAAGCGACTGTAACATTTCGCATGCGAACAAAGGAATATGAAAGCAAAGCTACCTGTTGTGAGCTTGTGGGCTTGTGGGCCGGGTCGATCGGCATTGACCAACTTCCGGATCATTGGCCAAAAATAACGAGCCCTTCCACGGAACGGCTTCCTGTGAAATTCAGTAAGTATTGATCGTTTATTTAATATTTGGCTGTAAATTTGATGCCTTCGGACTAGTTACATATGAACTTGTGAAATTGAGTCAATATTGTTTTTTAAAATATTTGACTGTGAATTGGAATTCCTCGGAGTACTTTGAGTACTTGTAACTGGTAATTATAAAATAACGTTATTATACATTAACAATAACAAAAAAAACCTTATGACAACATTGTGAAAACGAATAGTTTGTTTGTCAGTATGTTAATATGTGTAAGTGACGAAAGCTGAATTCATACTTAGTTTGTTCGTGTTAGTGTTGTGTAGTTTTTTGTGCATTTGTTTTCTACTTTATTTGTATTTTTCAATTCCCTGGAAGGAATTCCTTTTTGGGATAAGCAGTACCGTCGTACATGTCTGTTAAAATTTTTCTATTTTTCTATATTTCAAACGTCCAAAAATTGTTAGAAAAATAAATATGTCGATTTCAACTGTTGAATTTTGTTTAAGTACGGAAACATTATACTTATCATTTAATTAATTGAGAAAAAAATTACTTAACGCAAACAATGATACATAAGGTACTTTAATTTAACGATATCACTCTATTTTCCAAAAAGAAACGATTCATTTTACTTTCATAAAGCAATCTTTATGTAACGACTGTTAGTCTATGATTTTCGATTATAATTTTTGTTTAATTTTATAATAGATATTCTATACATTTTTTTGTTTGCGTTATTCTGTCATGTAAATTAATAAAACGTAAAAAAGCTAGTGAAATAGCATACAATAGAACGCTGAAAAGGCTTAAGCTTAATGTTGTTTTATAATATCGATAAATAAGCAAGGCAAGTTCACACTTTCAGAGCAGATCATTCTAAACATTCCCACTCCGCTCACGTCTGAAGCCGGTAGGAAATGTATAGTGAAATTCGTGGAGATGCCTTAGACACTACATGTACGGCTGCCTGCCTCATATTTCCCATGGGGCGGATGGAATTACCATTACCTGGAGGTGGATGCTCATTGCTCACGTCACTCGAGCCTCCCTTAGGGCGTCAATGTCTCTTTATGATGACGTATACTTTAATATACCTATATAACTATGTTTTATGGTTAATGGAATGAATCATTAAAAGCAATTGAAGGTCTCAAAAGCCTCTGTCTTTTTAGTTGGAGTCGTATCTTGATTATTGCGCAGGAATTATCTCAAGGTGGCTTAAATTCGACTTTCGAAATTCGATTTGAGCTGTCTTTAAAGGGATACTATTCTATCAAAGACTATATGGCTGATAAAAATGCTTGGGATCAAACTGCCGTTTCATATAGGCTCTTCTAATATGAATGACTTAAAACATGAATATTGTTAATGTGATATTATATTGCATTGTATAGCGTTACAGACAAATGAAGATTGTAACTAACCAATCGATAATTTAAAAGAGTATAAGCCTGTGAGTTTCTTGCTAGTTCTTCTTACAGAGCGGTGGCTCGGAACTGGCGTTTAGATTCACTTACACTTAAATATTTTTTGTTTTTTTAATTGTTTGGTTGCAAGTGAATCTAAGCTTCGTGATTTTAGTATAATTATATTTAAATTGTTTTTTTTATTTTTTTATAATTTTGACGTTTTCAAGTACTATGTAATAGTTTATGAAATAAAAAGATTTTTGATTGATTTGATTTTGATTGCTTAAAAACATATCATACATACATACATTCGCGCCTGTTTCCCCGAAGGGGTAGGCAGAGGCATATTATACGCCCACACTTTACCAATTATCTAGTTAGTCCCACGTAATAGGTGGCGAGCCTATTGCCGCTTATTGGGCACTGTTATGTTTGCCAGAGCCTCGACCGTTGATCGGCAGGTTCACCACTTGCAGGTGAGGTTGGCTTGGGCTCCTTAGGTCTTGGTAAGATCCCGATGCACCTATAATATCTATTTATGAAATTATGATAAAATTTTCTAACAATCATAAACACAGCTAAGAGCCTTTTCAAAAGAATTGTTGAAATCTAATCTATAGATATGATTTTTAAGACGACAATTAAAACTGAAATTAATATTTCACAGTACCTAGTGTCTAGCCTCAAATTAAGCACTATGTTAGATATCTTGTACTATCATTTGAACAAATTATACACAAATGCCTCAGCCAATCCGCACTGGGTCAGCGTGGTGGAGTATGACCCAATACCCTCACACCTTGATATGTGAGAGGAGGCTCGTGCTCAGTAGTGGGACGTTAATGGGCTGTGATGATGATGATGATACCCGCATGTGTTTAGCTATGTATTTAACCTTTTATAGAGTGGAAGATGAAAATAATACAGCACCCAATCAAACCTATTTAAGAAACGTGTATGTTTGACGTGGTGTGTCACACACATACAAAAGTACATAGGGCTCTACGCCACACAGTTTACGCATAAATAAATTAACATTAAGTACTAGCAAAGCTGTTATGTAATTGAATGTTGACAAATATCATAGTTATAATAAATAGTCATATGTTCGGGTGAATAAGCAAAAAAAAAAATATATTCAGTTTAAAAATATAAATACACTACAGTTAATTTAAGTATATTATGTTAATATAAAATTAAATTACAAACTGAATTAATTTGAGACGAAAGATTTCTTTGAATGATTATAATGAGTAAACTCAAAAACTACTGGACCGATTGTGATGTAACTTGCTCTGTGTACAGTTGCAGTCCTGAAATAACACATAGAATACTTTTATAATCCCCACGGTAAAGGAGACACCGCGGGGTTCTGCTCGGAAAAATCATAAAAGTAGTTTTTCGTTTTGTTATAAAAATACATTCCTTATAGTTTTTTTTTATTTTGGGTAAACAAACAGTGACAAATTATGTGATACAGACAACAACATCGCTTACCACATATTTATAATGCAAATTTCTAAACAGGTTATATAATTCTTAAAGGTTTATGTTATTTCAATTGTAACTTACTGCAGATTTAATATAAGTAATTGTCGAATATTAGAATATAATTATTGCATGCTTTGCTTATAACTAGTAGCGGCAATTTGAAGTACGTGTTATAAATTAAGCTCACACAAATGTATGTAACTAATTGTACCCAGTTTTATAAGCCAAATCAAAAATAAAATAAAAAATAACACTAACATACGTAGCATTATTTATAGGACAATTAAATAATATCAATGTTTCTACAAAATAGTCAAAGTTTTAAATACTTAACACGATTACACGGAGGGGAGTACATTTGAAATGTGAATAAATACAACAACTTACAATAGCCTTAAACATATCTCAGACATTTTAATCTTAAGTTTTTTTTCTTTTGCGGGCCAGCTGGAAGATATTTCTATTTGGAATAAGCTGTGCCCTGTATCCAATGTTTCTTAGTTTTTCTGTTTATATATTTCTGTATGTGTACTAAATAAATAAATATACAATCGCATACATCACTTAAACAAGCAAAATATTGGAAACAAGTTTCTTAAATACTTTAGGCTTTTTGCTATTAAAGTCCAATCAAGTAACACAACTCAGATATAAATAAATAAATAAATATTCTCTTACAATCACACCAATTATTTAGTTCCAAGATAAGTATCATTAAGAACTTGTGTTATGGATACTAAATAACGGATAAACATACATAAATACTTTTTTTTGTAAATACATACTTAAGATACATAGGTGAACACCCAGACCAGAACAAATATTCATGTTCATGCACACAAAGATTTGTCCTGTGTGGGAATCGAACCCGCGACTTCTCGAGTGAAGTGCAGGTATACTGACCTCCACGCCATATCGGTCGTCAAAATAAAAGAGATATTTAGGTCAGCATCACTGAGAATGGCGCTCTGTGACAAATACAACTTCATACTGTGTGTTGGAAAATAATGAAAACATACACTGGGCATGTTGGCCTTTAGAGAGGCCATGAGATCGGCCGGGACAACGATATAGTTTACTTAATATAGGTTAGTTTCGTACCAGTGGGAGTTCAAAGACGAGTTTTCTGCTCAAAAGTATAATAATTCTCTTACTCTTAAAGAACTTTTGTTATGAATACTAAATAACGGAAAAAACATACTTACAAATATTTATGTTTACAAATATTTCTCCTGTGTGGGAATCGAACCTTAGGAGCGGAGTGCAGTTATATTGACCTCCACGCCATATCGGTCGTCAACCTTATTATTCCATCATATCCTAGCATTATCCCGGTCGCCCCAGATCCTGGACTTGGACCCAGGGTCTGCTCACTGGTCTAACTGGATTTGGCTGAACTTCAGGTTGTCAACAACCGATATGGCGTGGAGGTCAGTATACCTGCACTTCACTCCAGAGATCGTGGGTTCGATTTCCACACAGGACAAATCATTGTGTGCATGATCATGAATATTTGTTCTGGTCTGGGTGTTTTCCTATGTATATTAATTATTTATTTTATTTGTTTTAGGAAAATTTACAGCTTATTATATTTATAATACACAGTATGAAACAACTTAACGCAAATTACAAATTTACACTTATAAAAGAATTAAATAAAAAAAAAGTATGTATTTACAAAAAAAAAAGTTTTTAAGTATGTTTATCCGTTGTTTAGTATCCATAACGCAACTCTTAATGATACTTATCTTGGAACTAAATAATTGGTGTAATTGTCAGAAAATATTTATTATTATATTATTACATAGAACGACTGCCATCTAACCTCAACAACCCAATGAGAATCCATCATTCTATGGTTAAACCAGTAGTCAGAATATTAGAAGGCACTGACTTCCTAATAACGTTCCATAAATGTCATAGATGTTCATGATAGCTGGTACCAAAGGCTTAAGGTGCTTTCCGAGGCAAGCAAGTGATAATTACTTCGAAAAGACATAGGTGAGCCACCAGGGTTAGAACCCTAGACCCTCTGAATATAACGTCTACGGGCCTCGCCAAGGGCTATCAACGCTCTAACCTTAACATTGTCAACCTTATTGCTAGCCGCGTCGACGTTTCGCGAAAGTGTTTGCAAATAAAACTCTTACTATTATACAACCCGCTCCAGGGAAGGGTATCAAATAAAGTCATACAAAGTTGCATTGAGGGCGGCGAGTAATACTACAGGTTATTACTATAAGTAAGTTTGTTAATTTAAACTTTTAAGGGCAAGCAAACTTTATTCGGTCGGTTATTATTTCCTGTTAAGACTGTCCTGATGTTTGTAGAAACTACTGTGGTAGAAAGCTGACAGGAAAAGCGATATTTTCTCGGAAAGCGAGGCAAAAAAATATTTTTCTACCTTCTTTTAATATTGTTATATTTTTTTGAGTCTAAATCAAATGTGTATATATGTGTATACAAATAAAAACATAAAAGTATTTATGTATGTTTATCCTTTATTTAGTATCCATAACACAATATCATAATGATTTCGACGACTGATATGGCGTGGTGGCGAGTATACCCGCACTCCGCTCCTAAGGTCGTGAGTTCGATTCCCACACAGGACAAATCTTTGTGTGCATAACATAAATGTTTTTTCTGGTTTGGGTGTTTTCCTATGTACATTAGGTATGTGTTTACAAAAAAAAGTATTTATGTATGTTTATCCGTTATCTTAGTATCCATAACACAAGTTCTTAATGAAAATTATGTTAGAACTAAAATAATTGGTGTAATTGTCAGAAATATTTAAATATGTAATGATACTTATATTATAACTAAATAATTGGTCAAAAAAAATTTATTTATGTAATATTTTTGATTACTAAATACTGCAAAATGCAGAGACAGCGTGGTTGAGTCGACTCGTCGTATTTTTTGTTTATTAACAATCTGGTACACAAAATTATTAATATCTCTAATTCCTCATCGTCTTTGTATATAATTCTAATGTAGTAGTCGTTAAGCCATGTTAAAGGCCTAATGGGCGGCTTGATAATTCTAACAGCAGGACACCAAACACTTGTCTCCGCCAATCCGCACAGAGTCAGCGTGGTGGATGACCCAATACCCTCGCACCTTGATATGTGAGAGGAGGCTCGTGCTCAGCATTGGGACTATGTTTGTACTATATTATGTGCGTATATCACTGCATTCTTCCTCAACGGCTTGACCGATTTTAATATTTTTTATATGCGTTTGAGTGGCGCCCTGGATCAACAAATCAGCGTTAAAATTAAGGATGAGGGAAATATTATAAAATTTTTGAAAACTTAACCACTCTATAACATTTTCTGACAATATTAACTTTTTATTGTAACCATTGTAACAAGTCAGATTGATAATTAGCGCAATGCACAGAAATAATGTTTACAAGCGGCTTCTATTATGTTTATAGAACTTTAAACTATTTTAGTAGAAAACCTTTTTGTAATTTATAATGTACGGAGTTTTTTTGTGGTCTCTAGAAAAGAAATTTTTGTAATATGGTAGTTTTTAACTTTAGAACTTTTGTAGATTTTATTTGTTGTGCAGTACTAAAATCCTATTTTTTTTTCTGACAATTACACCAATTATTTAGTTCCAAGATAAGTATCATTAAGAACTTGTGTAATGGATACTAAATAACGGATAAACATACATTTTTATTTGTAAATACATACCTAATATTCATAGCCAGTTTCCCCGAAGGGGTAGGCAGAGGCATATTATACGCCCACATTGCGCCAGTTACATTGTTGGTCCCACGTAATAGGTGGCGAGCCTTCGGGCACTGTTATGTTCGCCAGAGCCTCGTCCATCGATCGGAAGTGGCACCACTTGCTGGTAAGGTTGGCTTGGGTTCCTTAGATCTTGGTAGGAACCCTATACACCCATTAAAAGACAGTCTTATCAATAAGGAACGACATACACACTGTATTTTCCCCTATGTACCTTATATTACCTTCGTCTAAATCGATAAATCCACTTTCCTGCTTAAAATTATCCGTGAAAATATGATACTTGGCAATTCAGGCCTTAACGTTGTTTATTGTTGGTTCTGGTAAGCCCTCTTTGGTAATCCATATTGACCCAGGTTCGATGTTAATGGGTCAACATTCCCGGGGGGCTTTTGCTAGGGAGTGCTGCTACACTTGTGTATTCAGACAGTTTCATTAGCAGAAGTAGTCGGTTAATTTAGTATTTTTGCTGTAAAAATGCCTTTAAGTGTCTGTTTTAGTGAAAGTAGGTGTAACCTGTACGTAAAGAGTAAATTGAGATACTTTGGTGGTTAATTACAGGGTAAAACTGGTAACGCAGCAATCTGACTTGATACAAAATTTCATCTCTAAAATTTTACGTAAATATATCATCGCTGGCGGTAAGATTCGAGATTAACCTACAATGTCAAAATCAGATTTCGAATCTCACTTAAACATAATTATGCTTTATTTACAGTCTGCTTGATATTACATAGTTCAAGTATTATGAATTGCTATCTCTAATTTTGAATACAAACGACTATATATAATATGGCAATACTTGGCGAAGTAATTAGTTATGTATATGTAAGTTGAAGACGATAAGACATACGAAAATTTGGCTATATCATCATTTCAGCCATTTGAAGTCCACTGCTAAACATAGGCCTCCCCAATTGCTTTCCACGTAGATCGATCCTTAGACACCTGCATCCATCGGCTCCCCGCCGCCCTGACCAGATCATCGGTCCATCGCGTTGGCGGCTATTGGCTTAATAATATATTGGATTGTGCTTGTAACCATCATACATACATACATACAATCACGCCTGATTCCTCGAAGGGCTAGGCAAAGGCATGTTATAAGCTTACATTGTACGAGCAATTGTACCTAATATGTGGCGAGTCTATTGCCGCTACTCAAATCATGCTTAAATAGTTTGATAGAAAACAATAGATTTTTATTAAAGAACATTTTCAGACGTGCTCTTGCTTTACTTTTTTTTTATTTATTCATTTATTAAACATAATACCTAACATTTTCACATGGTTTTTAAACACACAATAAATCACAAAGATTTGTCTGGTGTGTTCGATATGAAGTTCATAGATAGTTAAATTAAGTATACATACTTATAAACTAGTGACAACAATTGTAACTAAATTCTACATTATATAAAACAACGAAAGCACATTCGGAGCAATCACCCAGGCAGTCGCATATCACAAATCAGCTAACTTCACTATAATAACTATTATAAGATGGCATATAATTGCAATAACACAGTTGAGCAAATACAACCGGTCGCTTATTTCGCGGTAAGCACCGCGGGTGTGAGGGAGACAGTTACTTAGGCATTGCAACTTATTAAAAATAGTGAGCAATGCTTGCGAATGAGTGATAACGGACCAGTGACGACACAAACTCAAACGTCACACTTCCATGGTATCCAGCTACAATTCTATGGTTTAATGTCTCTAATCTAATTAAGAAGACATTTCCCAAAATTAGTATATTTATAACAATCTTGCTTCCAATGTTCCTGCGGCAGACACACGCCTCGCCACGCAAGAGTGCGGAAGTTCCGGAATGTCAGCAATTTGGACGTCAGCCGGTATTTGGGCCGACGCCGTTTTATTGCATCCCCGTTTGTCACAAAGGGATTCTTGATAATTACTCGCCTAGTGCCGCCCGCTGCTGTTTGTAAGTCTCGCTAGTCTCATTTGATTAATGAATAAGTGACAGTGTTCTGGCGGTGACGGCTGTAATCTACGAAGTCACTTTCATCTTAAGGTCTGTTTTACTTGAAACTTGAGGATGAGTTACTTAATACATAAAGATAAATCATTAGGCGAAGCAAAATTAAGAAAATAGGATATAAAACAATAAGACAATCTAATATATACATAGATAGATTATTTGTTTCTAGATTTAAAGTTTAACTAGGTTTAAAACTAGTGCTGTCACTTTTATAGGACCTTCTCAGAGAGGCGCAGTTCTACCTCCATGTACAACCATAGCGCATGTGGACTTCTCAGAGGATTTATGGTAAGACAGCAGGGGCCCCCTGTCCCCTAAGATCCCCCGACGCTGCTTGGCGGGTCCTCCTGGCCCTGGCCTGGTCTCTACGATAGTCAGGCCACCAGAGTCATCGGTTTCTGGGTGTTGACCTTTTCCCCAGCAGCCTCCTTCACCCTACCGGGCGATACTCAACCTCCCCCACCACGTCAAGGTGAAGACCAGTCCAGGGCGTGGACTGTAAATCTGCTTATCTTCGGTGTTCGTTTCCCATCACAAAGCTACGGGCTCTCTCTCATTTCATCGTTGGTCGTGAAGACATCGTTGTTCTGAGGCTCCTATCTTACCTGAAGATGCCCTGTGTAAGGGCGAAACACGTGTCGTGTTGAATAGTTTCTCGATTTTTCGGGAAATTATAGTAGCGCGGGTATTGTTACAAAGATATTTTCAATCCATCACAAGCTACGGGCGCTTTAATTCGCCCAATTTCTGCAACATTTGCAGTAAGTTTATAAAACTAAAATAAAAGCTTTTCCCTTACAAAAGGTTTTGTATCACCGTATCAATGTATCCTACTGGAAATTCAAAATATGCCAAGTGCCAGGAAAAAGTTGCGGGCGATTACTATTGAATATAATATCAATTTAAAAACAACATTCTGATATTGTGTAACATTTCAGAGGCTGTACTAGTGAAGCTGCATCTTAACCTATTTTTGTGTAACTGATCGCGGCCATACATCCCAGTTTTTGGAAGCGATCCTAAGTGTGACGTCACTGGAACACTGGGGTGGAAATATTTATAGTTTGTCTGCTGATTAAAATTTGAGAAAGGAATTTTTTACTTTTTGGTCGATTAACATTTTATAGCATGACATATATACGTACATATAGTCATGCCTGTTTTCCCGAAGGAGTAGGCAATGGCATATTATACGCCCGTATTTCGCCAATTGGACGTAGTTATGCAAAATGGATCCAACCCACAAAAACGATTTTTAGAGATACTGTCATTTTTTGAGAGAGTGTCTAACTTTTTAAAACAATACTAGACATGAAAGATATAGCAATACCCAGTATTTAACAGGAACTCGAAAACAAAATACAGTTTTCATATTATGCTTATCAATTGTACTAAAACTCCTGTTAACTCAAAAATAAGTTTTTGTGGCTGGATCTAATTCGCATAACTACGTTCAATTATATAGTTGGTTCCACGTAACAGGTGGCGAGCCTATTGCCGCTTACCGGGCACTTTTATGTTCACCAGAGCCTCGTCCGTTGATCAGCAGGTGCACCACTTGCAGATGAGGTTGGCTTGGGCTCCTTAGGTCTTGGAGGATCCCCATATACCGATATGAGCCTTGTCTTGACGTAATAATAATAAGTCGTTTATTTTGTAAATGTTTACATCAATTTCTTTGTGATATGTCTCCAATAAATATTGGAAAATACTTGTTTGGGAGACTTCCCGCTCTCACCTTGGTTTCTTAGAATAAAGAAAGTTACATAGTTAAAGTGCAATAGGTATTTTTTTTAGTTTTTGGGCTCTAACGCGCCTAACCTAACATATGATTCTAAGTTATCTTGACATTTTCAAAATTTCAAATAATTAGTTAAAATTTAGATAATAAATTTATTACATATACGAGATCTAATGCACCATTATGATGTGTTCCGTTGGAGTGTACGCGTGTGTGTGTTAAGTCATTGACGGATATCCGAGGTGAAATCAAAATGGATAGTGATTCGTTACTACTCTCCGCCTCCAGGCACCAACATTCATTTTCTATTAAAAAATAAAGAAGTACTTTTATTGACACAAATAAATAAACAAAACAAAATCGAATAAACAAAACACAGAACACAAAAAATTTATAATATAAAAAAAACAGCAAGTGGCCGCGCCCTCAGCTTAATGCCACAGCGAGGCTGCAACCGCATCGCCACAATTCTGGGAAGCCGAATAAAATAATAGACGAACTGACGGACGAAAAAACAATAAATATAAATTAAAAAAACCAATATAATGTGACACGTCATAATGACTACATTCTGCCTGATGATAAGCAGTCGATGCAGTCCAATAAGAAAATGAAAGCGCTTTATAACGTGAAATAAGAACGCTATAAAGCGCATCCACTCATGACGGCCTGCCAAAATGCCGTTTCACGCCCCGCTTAAAAGACCCGGGATCATAGGAAACAGGAAACACATGAGCCGGCAGCGAATTCCAGAGCTTAGTGGTCTTGCTCAGAAACGACCTCCCAAATTTCTTGGTTCGAGTGCTGATATTCTGCACAGTATGAGGATGGTTTCGAAGACCAGCACGTGTTGTTCGGGAGAGGAAAGGAGAGGGCGGGATGAGATCGAAAAGCTCCTCAGAACACTCGCCGTAGTAGTTCCGGTAAAAGACACTGAGAGATGCAATGTCTCTACGCAGCTGTAGATCCTCGAGTGAGGCTGTTACCTCAGCATCCCTTATAATGCGAACCGCTCGCCGTTGCAGTCTGTCAAGTGCGTCGAGGAGGTACTTCGCAGAACCGTCCCAAAGATAATTTCTCTCCTCGACTTAAGTATCCTAGTGCTTCATCTAATTAGAAGAAAGCAAGGACATTGTGTTGAGAATGTAATTACATACCATCAATAGGTTTCCTGAAATGTTTCATATTACTTCTAACATATTATTTTTTTATCGTATCCATCAATCATTATCATTTTCTCTTCATCTATTTGTCTGTTTAAGACCAGCTTTCAATAAATAATCATTACAAACTAAACTGGTATAGAAGCAAAAATAATTGGCCACGAAGTACTAGCTGTTTTAAGGGTAATATTTTTTGGTATAAACTTTTACTAATTGTTAGGTTGTTCTTAATTGATGTAATGTATTTGCAAATAAATATTCAGAAATGCAATATTTCTTTCTATATTAAAACAGGCACATTTTTTGTACAAAAGTAATTATTATAATATTCCAAAAATACAATTTGCCTTAATCATAATTTGGCTATGAGTTTACAGTCAAAGCACTTTGGTTAACAAAGTAAGAGATAGGTATATAAAATAGGAATAGTAATTAGATCCAATGACGGCGATAAATATTTGACCAGTATATTAAAAATACAAGTATGTTGTTTCTTTAATAATGGCTTCGTGCGTTTAGCACATTTAGCCAGTGTCAAGTAACAGATAAATATAAAATATTTAATTCATAGAAAATGAGAATGAAAGCCCTTGAGTATAGATGTGCGAACATACTGAGATTTCACATGGACTTCTTGAGAGATTTCAAAAGTGATGTTGCACTGTTTTATTTTAATCTCTAACACTCATGTAAAGCTGAAAATCAGTGTTGTGCTCTCTCAGAGCAAAAAACCCACTGAGCCGTAGCCATTCTGCAGCGCTGCGACACACATGCACACTATGCGAATGCTTTACTTTTTTTGTTGTTATATTTTTTTTTATTATTGTAATTTTGTTTTTATTGTTTTATATATATGTGTGTCTTTCGTTGCAATAAAAGTTTATCTATCTATCTATCATGTAAGTTCACAAACACTTTACGGTTAAAACTCCACCGTTCGACATATTACAAATTTTAGAAAGTAAAACAAAACTGCAAGTAAGACGCTTCACTATTCCGGCAATAAGTCTCTACAACCATGATATTCATACATGATATATTACAGTCATAGAATGTATAAACATTGTTGCAAGGTCGGACATCTCGCAGGACGCGCGAGGCAGGACGCGCGGGGGGGCACGTCCGCCAGCAAAAATTGAAACGGCTCCAATGAAATTTAATTCCACAACCAATTCTCCTATGCATTAAATTTAGTTTCGTGCAGAATTAATTTGTCTAGCGTTTACGAGAGTTGAATTTATGATGCCCTTAGGAGCTGTGGATCGGTTTTCTCTTTAGTGGAATATTTTCCCACACAAATGTCACTTGGTAATAATAGGTTGGGGAAAAAGTCTTTTCGTATTTTTGTATGAAAAGTCAAGACATTTTTTTCAAAGTTTATTTACATTTATTTACAATATAATGTACCGTTTTGTTGAATAACTTTCTGCCATTTTGTGGGCAGAGACATTATCCCGTTACTGTAGAAACTTTGGGACTTCTGATCAAAAAAACGGGACAAATAGTTTTGGCAGTCCTCTCTTGAGGTCAACCTTACAGAACCTAAAGAATTCTGCAGAGACCGAAACAGGTGAAAATCTGAAGGCGCAAGGTCAGGGCTATATGGTGGATTCACTAGGACCTCCCAATCGAACTCTCTTAATTTTTGCTGAGTGGCTAAAGATGTGTGTGGTCTAGCGTTGTCGTGATGAAAGACCACACCCTACCTGTTGATCAATTCCGGCCGTTTTCTCTCGACTGCTTCCTTTAATCTCATCAGTTGCTGGCAGTAAAGATCAGAATCGATGGTTTTGCCGGGCGGTAAAAGCTCATAATAAACAATGCCCTTCCAATCCCACCATACACACAGCATCACCTTATTTCGTGTTAGGCCAGGTTTGGCCACAGTCTGTGAAGCCTGGCCAACTTTCGACCACGACCTTTTTCGCACGTTCTTGTCGTACGTGATCCACTTTTCATCGCCAGTTATCAATCTCTTCAAAAACGGCTCGGTTTCATTACGTCTCAATAATGAATCGCAAATGAGTACACGATTCATTAAGTTTCTTTGAGTGAGCTCGTGTGGCACCCAAATATCGAGCTTTTTTGTATAACCAGCTTTCTTCAAATGGGTCAAAACTGTTTTGTGGTCAATTCCCAGTTCTTCAGCTACATCGTAACTACTAATATGCCGATCTTGCTCCACTCTTTCAAAAATGGCGTCCATTTTATTCGTAACAGGGCGACCAGAGCGAGGTGCATCTTTAACATCAAAATTTCCGGACTGAAAACGTTTGAACCAAATTTGTGCTACTCTTACTGACACTGCATCAGGTCCATAAACATCACAAATTTTTTCACTGCTTGAGTTGCATTTTTGCCTTTTTTATAATAAAATTTTAAAATGTATCGAATTTCTTCATTAGATTCACTCATTTTTACGGAGAGAAAAACAAATGAAAAATAGCGGGAAACAACTTTTTTTTATTTTTTTCTTTTCTTTATAATGGAACCTTTTTAATGTTACCAAAACCAGCCAGACACAAATAGTACAGTCAAAAAAATTTTATAATAAGTTTATACCTACGTTATGCGAAAAGACTTTTTCCCCGACCTAATATTTTAATGTTGGAAATTAAAATTTGCGCTGTTTTTAATACTCTTTTCAATGTTGACTGAATTTGCAGTTTTTCATTTTTTTTTACTAGTATTTACAGATGACTTAGAGGTCCACTGTCATGTTGAGAGGATGAATGAATGTAGATCATAACTCGTCCTCTATAAATCACAATTCGTTAGAAAGAAAAACAGAGATAGTACAGTAAATTTTTGCACAAGTAAAATTTTGAGATGATGTTTTACCAACTTTGCTGGATGCGAATTTTGTACCTCTCTACTTCGATTTTAAAGCGCTAGTTAGTAACTTACTTAACTTAACTTTTACTTTCTAACGAATGTGATTTATAGAGGACGAGTGCATAGAAGTGTTGGGAGGAGAAGACGTTTGTGTGGAACACTTTTATGACCAAATTTAGAAGGTTATGGGGAAAGGGAAGATCAAAAGTACCCTTAACCAATAGGCGTGTATAAGAAGGTTAACAAGTGTGAATAAAGCTAAAGATATGCCAGGGTTATAGCAAGTGAAAGGATGTGATCTCTGCTTATTTCTACGGGGAAGGGGCGTGACAATATGTATGTATATCATTATCATCATCTCAGCCAATTAACGTCCCACTACTGAGCACGAGCCTCCTCTCACATACCAAGGTGCGAGGGCATTGGGTCATACTACACCACGCGGACCCAGTGCGGATTGGCGGAGGCAGGTGTATGGCCTCCTGCTGTTAGAATTTATCAAGCCGCCCATTAGGGCTCTAACATGGCTTAACGACTACCACATTAAGTGATAACCGGGACCAACGGCGTAACGTGCCACCCGAAGCACGGAAGCACTCGATATCAAATGCCACACAAACGGTCACCCATCCAAGGACTGACCTCTGTAAACTCTGCTGTACTTCGGTGATCGTTTCCGACCACCTAACATCGCAGAGCTACGAGCGCTTCATGTATATATGAATCTAAATATTCGTGTTGATCTTAAAGACAATAAAGTCTTTTTTTTAATTTATTTATTGATCCACTGAGTTTAACGAAACCTTATTTTTTCACGTGTTGTTTGTCATACATGCTTTCACGCATATTACCTTAAAGGGGTAGGTAGATGCTTATTACACAACCACTTTCGCCAATTATGATATTGGTCCTACGTAATGTGCGAGCCTATTGCCGCTTACCGGGACCGGGCTTACCTATTAATTTAGCCAGAGCCTCGTCTGTTCATAGGCGTTCCTTGCAGGGTGCCTTCCGCCGAATTCGATGGATTACCGGTAATCCATCTAGATCAAACTTTGTTTACGTTCATTAATCCGTACCGAGGAATCTGCCGACAGCCACCTCTCATTCATGACCTTCAGTCCGTGACAGACCAATAGGTAAATGGAGAACGCCATTTTGTTTCGATTTCCATGAGTTCGGCGGTACGACAGAATCAATTCGAAATCCATTTTGCCTTATAATCGATTGCCATCGAACTCGGCGGTAGGCCCCCTGGTGAGTTTGGCTTGGGGTTCCTAAGGTCCTGTAGGTTCCCATACCTACCGTATGTGGTAGGTACTCAATGTACGGTTATTTCAATGGCCGGCTTCACGATGCCTTCATCCAAATACACCTTACAACTGTTTATATAATTAAATATTACATTAATAACTCACATGTTGGTACATGCCTCCGTCATTTTAAAAGCCACATGGTTAAAGTACGTTCCATATCCAGTAGCATTCTGAGAAAAATGTTGCTAATATAAAAATACCTTTGGCACAGTCCAAAATTTGGCAGTGCCAAAGGTATATATACATTTATAATGCTGACTTAGACAAAACTACTAATACCTACGCAATAAATGGAAAGTTCTAACAATGTGGTGAAGTCCTTGAAATCGCTACAACATTTGTAAAGCCCAACGTCTACGAATAGAACCATTACCCTGATTACTAAAATCAATATCTGTAATTAATTGGTTAATTGATTGGATATTCCACAGCTATTCCGTAGCGGATTGTATCGTCTGCAAATAAATATATTTCATTTAACTATTCATTTTGGTAAAGTTTCTCTATTATCCTAATCATTATAAGACTGATTTGGTAAACTTAATATCTGAACCTTATGAAGTATCTCAGCAAATAGACACTACTGAAACAAACATGCACCGGAACATGTACATACAAATAAATTAATTACGGGTAGAAAAAAATTCGCCACCGAAATTTGCATCATGTAAGCATCGTCTGCAATTGTTCCTTTCGCCACCGAAAACTATGAAAGTGTGTACACATTGTCACAATTCATTAAAATTTTCAAATTCAGTGATGATGGTTAGCATTTCCTATCTTGAATATATCTAAAAATAATACTTATATAGTAATAGTGGACTAAATTAATATGGTCTAGTGGCCTCTGTCATTTTAGTTGGAGTCGTATCCTCATTATTGCGCAGGAATTATCTCAGGGTGGTTTAGAAACTTCTATTGCTTAAAGACATATCATACATACATTCGCGCCTGTTTTCCCGAAGATGGCAGAGGCAAATTATATGGCCACATATTAATTGTTATTAAGCCACGTATTGAGAGACTTGAAATAAATCTAACAGCACCTACAAATATGTCTTCGACAATCCGCATAGAATCCGTCTGGTGGCGTAAGATCAGAATCCCTCTCACCCTGTTTGATCAATTCTAATTGCGTAATAATTTCATGATATAAAAATATAATGAAATAAATTAAAAAACACTGCTGCGAAAGCTTCGCGACTAAATCATTATGCTAATACATAATAATATGTAGATATATTTAACACTATATAAGACCATACCACGAAGCAGCTAGTTAAGACTGGTGGTTAACCACCCGACTATACCATAACGGGCTACATGTTTTACCTAAAAAGAAAAATCCAGCACTGTAAATATGTGAAATAATGGCACCAGTAAATAACCATCATAGAGGAGCAATATTAAACTAAACAGCATCCAAAATGCGGCATCCGGCCCGCAATAATCGTAACAATAATTTCGGTGGCGTGCTGCGAGGTTCCGTTATGTACGGCCGGTACGCGCGGCCAATCACGTACCGACAACAAAACACAGTTATCTAATATGCATTTTATTGCCGACTGTACGCTAGGCGCAGGCGACGAAAACCTGCCGCTTGTCGCGCGGGTAGCGTTAGCAAAACTGATTTAGCTGTCCTAAAATATACTTAGTCTTTTCTTTTTGTTATTGAGCCATGTAACTTTATTGTTGAGGAGGTCAGTGGTGGGGCAATTACAGGATGAGATAGTAGGGAGCCGATAGAGTGTGTGTATTCGATGGTGATTGTTTTTGTGTTCAAAACTTGAAGAAACAGTTAATAACATAAGGTTATTTAAAGATGGCACATAACTTTATTTTCTTATTATTTATTTTATTTCTAACAATGGGGACCAAACTAGTGATAGCTTTGTACTTCTATAACTTAATAGTGTAAATAGCATCAAAATCGTCGGTAGTCTTCATTATTGATTTACTTATAACGCATGGTAATTATGGGCAAATACCCTTAAGAGATCGGAAATCTATTTGGGAGGCCTATAGTCAGCATTGAACGTCAAGATTATGATGACCTGTGTGTTTTTTATTTATCCAGGACTCTTTTTTATATTAGTATTTGATTTGGTGCATCAGAAAAGTGTGTTTAATATTGGAGATCCAAAATAAAATACACTAAATAAAATATAAAATTCTATAAAAGAAACAATCCTGTTTTTGTTTTGCCGACGCTCGGCGTGTAACCCGCAAACCGCTCGCGCGTGCAACTTTGATGAGAGTCGTGGACGACACGCGGCGCCAGCCCACTTATTTGTTCTCGCGACACTCGCGGCCTCCACGCAACGGCGCTGCCAGTGGTTCATATTTAGCTGATTTCGCTGGGAGTTGCTAATTAAAGGGTTAACTTTACTAATGTAATAGAAAGCTTCAGTTAATTATAGAATAGAATAGAATTTATTGGTTTGTAAAACATAGGTATTTTACATTAAGGTGTTGCATACTAAATATGTGCGATATGTTTTGTCGTTGAGACATACAAACATTAACAAAGAATATTAGACTAATTATAATTAAAATTACAGTAATGTCTTATCATCTACGAACTCATCTACTTGGTAATAACATTTATGTTACTTACATATGTAATTTACGTATTTCACGAGCATATATCCCATTCGGAGTCGGCAGAAACCCTGATATTCTATTCGGGGTGTTACATACATACAGTAGCATGCCCATCATCATACGCTAGTATTATCCCGGTTGCCCTAGACTTAAGCTTAGGGCCCAGGGTCTGCTCACTGGTTCAACCAGGTTTGAATAAATTTCAGTTATCACGTGGAGCGACTGCCGTCTGACCTCCGCAACCCAGAGGGAAACATCATTCTGTCGTTAAACCAGCTGTCAGTCTGTTTGAAGGCCCTGCCTTTCTAATAACGACTGCCATAGATGTTCATGACAGCCGGGACCAACGGCTTGACGTGCTTTCCGAAGCACGGAAGCGCTCGATATCAAATGCTATACAAACGGTCACCCATCCAAGGACTGACCTCTGTAAAATCTGCTGCACTTCGGTGATCGTTTTCTACCACCTAGCACCGCAGAGCTACGAGGAATCGTGTCAATTAGTGAGAGGTGGCTAGGCCTTGGCCCATATTGACGGCATCCAATGTTTTATTTTAGCACTTATGTGTGACACCGAATCGCCCTATTCTTTTACATAATCACTTTGTTATGAGACGTTTGGACGTTATATTTGTATAACGATAATGTTTTAAGCGATCAACATTTTATAGTCAGAACATACTGCATGCTACGCAACACAGAGTACGGCTAAGTTCGTAACACTATGATTTGTACCTACATTCCTTGCAAATAAATAAATCTATTCTATTCTATTCTACTACGAATATGTTTGACGAAGTTGTTTGTAGAAGATTTCTTTTTGGGTTTTTAACTTATATTGTTTTGGAAATTATCCATTTTAAAAATATTTTCGTAAGGTCATTGCGAAAGCTTAAATTTGTGGCAGTTGTAACCTATCAATAAAGCGTTTGATTAAAACTATACAATACCACAGTTGTGCGCTCAGTGTTACCTAACAAAGTGAGCCCCTTTTTAACACATACCTTTTCTAGCTTACCACGAGGGGTTAAATGGGCTATTATTATAAGCCTTTAAAAACTAGTAAGAACTGAATCAGAAAATTGTGTTTTAGCGACGCCCAGATTTGAAAAAAATATATCACAAGTACCTCTCTTAGTTTTTACGGAATTTGTATTTGTTTTAATAATAATAATTCATTATTTGACAAAAGTACACTGGAGAAAGTAAAAATAAAACTCCCATACTAGGCCAGGCCTGTATCATGGGAGTTTTGAAAGAGATTTTGGCGGTGGTGGCGAGTATACTCGCATTCCACTCCTGAGGTCGTGGGTTCGATTCCCACACAGGACAAATATTTGTGTGTATAAATATGAATATTTGTTCTGGTCTGGGTGTTTTTCTATGTATATTAAGTATGTATTTACAAAAAAAAAGTATTTATGTATGTTTATCCGTTATTTAGTATCCATAACACAAGTTCTTAATGATACTTATCTTGGAACTAAATAATTGGTGTTTAAAAAAGAAAAAAGAAAAGAAAAAAAAACCTAAGATTGGTTAATAAACAATGTAATTTGTTTGTTCCAGGAAGAGCCGCTGCAGTGGCAGTGTACAGCGGGCTGGGTTCCCGCGCGCGCAGTGATGGCCGCGCGGCGGTAGGCGCGCTGGCGGGCTACGGGCGCCACGCGGTGTTCGCGGGCGCCGCCGCCCCCGCCTACCACGCGCGCGCGCCCGTCGTGCCGCTCAACGCCAGTGAGTACTGCACGTAGTTAGCCTAATCGGATCTCAATCGAAGTGCGGCATGGGGGGGGCGCGCAGCAGAGAGCAGGGGGCAGAGCGCTCGTTGCCAGACCTAAGGATTTGTCTGCATATCTTCCGGATTTTAGATCTTATCTACGGACGTACGCATCTTATGGCAAATCTATAGAATATAGAAAACCTATAGAAGAACCAACTGGTGTGAAATTGACACCGACATTAACATCAGTCATCAATAGAAATTTAGTTTCAGTCAATTCAAGGCAGTCTACGGATCTCCACGGATTTCTACGGATATGTTTGTTTGTATTGTAAGTTTAATTACAAGACAAACTTACAATAAACATACACTTTCCTAGACCTACTCAGGCGTAATTTTCGTAGCGCTATTTTCAATATTCAGAGCGATTTTAATGCTGCATAATACTAATCACAGCATATACCATTACAGACAAGATCGTGCTACATTTCATTTCACGAAAGCAATATTGTTGTCAGATACAAAGTTGCAATATTAGCAGTTGGATCGCAACATTGTTTCATTGAAATGTACACGATCTTACACTCGGTCACCGCTGTAGCGCCGTTCGTTTACGGAAAGCTGTTACATTGAACACATTCACACTTTGAGTTTACACACACATGCTTACATAAACCCACGCTACATAGGGGCAGGCCTCTAGACAAAGAAACGCCACTTTACACGATCTTTACATACTTTCGCCTCATCCACATTCATTTTACTTGTCATAGTGGTTCGTTTATTTTATACATACATACATACTTTCACGCCTGTTTCCCCAAAGGGGTAGGCAGAGGCAATTTGGCCAATTACTTCGTTGGTCCCACGTAATAGGTGGCGAGCCTATTGCCGCTTCCCGGGCACTGTTATATTCGCCAGTGCCTCGTCCGTTGATCGGCAGGTGCACCACTTGCAGGTGAGGACCACTTGCAGGTGAGGTTGGCTTGAAGTCTTTAGATCTTGGTAGGATCCCTATACACCACATTTTACATATATCTACTATGTTTATTCGTAATTATGTTCATCTAGCTAAAAAAGAGTTAATTTCTACCTTTCTTTTACATTTTTGTAGCAGAACTCAAGTTTTTGTGGCATTATCAATTTATTTTAACATTAAGTTTATAATAATATTTTTTTATTGCCAAAAATATATGGATATGTTAGTACAAACTTATATGAATTACAGTTAACCTTAAGTATATTTCGAGTTTGTAGCCTCTGCTGCTGAACTAGGGTAACCTGTATTTCTTCGCCCGTTCTTTTACGATTAAGCTCCCGCACGCAGTGAATGGGCGCGCTAGTTTTTAAGTCGATTTCCGCAAGATTTCCAAATTTAAATAAATGGTTTTGACTTTGACTCTGGTCAGTTGAACGATCTGTCATCTACAGTTATTAATATTGACAGTTATAGTGTCGGTATTAAAATATTCAATTAATAAATTCCTTGACTTCTTGGCGGGAAAGTAAAGCGTCATGTCTGCAGTTTTGTTTTATTTTCTAAAATTTGTGATATTTCTAAAATTAATGTGTAATAACGGTGAATTATTCACCGTTAAGTGTTTGTGAACATAAATGAGTGTTGGTAAATCAAACAAAACAGTGCAACATCACTTTTCAAATTTTCTCTCAAGGAGTCCATGTGAGATCTCAGTATAGTCCCACATCTTTACTGAGGACTCAAGAGGCTTAGGGGAGGGTATCTCATTTGCCATTTATCGTCTTTATCACCACTCATTCTTATTTACTATGAATTATATATTATTACTATATCACTTACTTGACACTGGCTAAATGGACTAGACGCACGAAGCCATTATTTAAAATAAAGAAAGAAATAAATTCCTTCTCTGTCACTAATGAGTACATGAGGTATCCTATCGCAGGGCAGGGAGGTATCGATGTGAAAATTGCCGGCCGTTCGTGACCCCCCAGCTGAGGGCCGGGTGACCTGGATTTTTACACAACCATTTAATATTACTGTTTGGATAGACAGCCCTCATTTATTTAAGCTGGTGTATTAAAAGATATATTTTGTGTTGCCTCTGGCTGTACACATCGAGGTTGTTTATGTTTGTTGATTATATTGCTTATATTATATCTTTGTTGTTGCTTTAAAGTTTTTGACGACCGATATGACGAAGAGGTGAGTATACCCACACTCCGCTGCTGAGGTCGTGGGTTCGATTTCCACATAGGATAAATATTTCTGTGCATGAATATGAATATTCGTTTTGGGCTGGGTGTTTACTATGTATATTAAGTACGTTTATACAAAAAAAAAGTACATAAATATGTTTACCCGTTATTTAGTACCTATAAAACAAGTTCTTACTTATCATGGAACTATATAATTGGTGTAATTGTTAGAATATATTTATTTATTATTTAAGCTGTTAAGTTAATAAATATCAACAAATCATATAGACCGTTGCGTTATGTTTTAAAAGATGATTAAAAAAATTAACTTGTTGTTGCTTTGCAGTGCTACATGGTTGGAAACGATCACCAATGACAAGCATACCGATTCGTCAAGTCGGTTAATGTGGAACAGATGAATGGATGGTCTTAAAGATAACATACCGGTATTTTTCCACAAAAAAGTATCCTATCAACATTTTAGGACCCTCAGCCCACCTCGCCTGCAAGTCCTGCAACATAAAAAGTTCTCAGCAAGCGGCAATAGGCTCGCTATCTATTATGTGAGACCAACAATATAATTGGCAAAATGTGGGCATATTACACATAAGTCTCTGCTTACCCTTTCGGAGAGGAAACAGGCGTTTGATTATATATAAATATTTCTGACTCTTACACCAATTATTTAGTTTCAAGATAAGTATCATTAAGAACTTGTGTTAGGTATACTGAATAACGGATAAATTTACATAAATACTTTTTTTTTTTGTAAATACATACTTAATATACATAGGACAACACCCAGAACAGAACAAATATTCATTTTCATGCGCACAAAGATTTGTCCTGCGTGGGAATCGAACCCACGACCTTAGGAGCGGAGAGCGGGTATTCTCGCCGCCACGCCATATCGGTCGTCAAATTTAGATTAATAGATTGTATGTTTCATACCTCTTAATGTTTATTTCTCTCTTGGTACCAAAAATACTTTATATCTTTTAAAATACACTCAATACTTTATTGCGTTCCAACAATGTGTTTTACAAGATGGTAGTTTAGGTACAAAAGTATCAACTGTGGACCCTGTCGGGCACAGCATAGTGTAGGAGAGAGGAGGAAGGGCGCTGTTTAATTACTTGTTAGTTAAATCTAGTTGTTTATTAAATAATTCATAAATATTTTTTTTCATTTTTGACTACGAGTAGTTATTACTTGTTATTCTCATTAAATTTCTTAGTAATATAGCCATTCCTGATTCCTTAATTCCTTTTAAACCTTTCAATTTAGGGACAAGCCCGCATAGTACTTGTTAAACTATAACTTTGTCACATTGCGCACGTGTCCAGGGTGTTGCATGCATACAGAAACGTTTTGGCGATTAATAAATAACGATGTCAACCGTGGAGGCCGCCGTAGTGCCGTCCAAATTGGAACTAACTCCGAGTGGCGCCATGTTTCGTGATTTGGAATTGCTGCGGGATTTAGTGGCGGTTTCAATTCAGTTTCATTATGCTTAGTTTTCTTCTCGCGAGGAGCTATTGCTACGGCGACGGGATTAGGTGGTCGCAAGGATCCCGAAGTAAAGTAGAGTTAACACAGATCAGATCTTGGAAAGGTGAGCGGCGCGGATAGACAATTGCAGTGGAAACAACTGCCTAGACAGTTGAAGCGAGATCTTGACGGGATTGTCACTGCCTGATGGCTGATATTATGAGAGGTGATTTTAGCACAGATATATATATACAATATATAACGCAAGTACCTACCTATCACAAATTATATTAAATTTAGGCGTGCCGACTTTTTAATACCAAATGACGTGACTGCCGATATTATGTTATATTATTATATTATATTATGTTGACGACCAATATGGCGTGGAGGTCAGTATACCTGCCATTTACTCCAGAGGTCGTGGGTTCGATTCCCACGCAGGACAAATTTTTATATATGAATATTTGTTCTAATCTGGGTGTTTTCTTTGTATATTAAGTATGTATTTACAAAAATTAAAAAGTATTTAAGTATGTTTGTCCGTTTTTTAGTATCCATAACACAAGTTCTTAGTGATACTTATCTTCATCATCATCATCATCATCATTTCAGCCCATCAACGTCCCACTACTGAGCACGAGCCTCCTCTCACAAATCAAGGTGTGAGGGTAATGGGTCATACTCCACCACGCTGACCCAGTGCGGATTGGCGGAGGCAGGTGTATGGCGTCCTGCTGTTAGAATTTATCAAGCCGCCCATTAGGCCTCTAACATGGCTTAACGACTACCACATTTAGTGATAACCAGGACCAACGGCTTAACGTGCCTTCCGAAGCACGGAAGCGCTCGATATCAAATGCCACACAAACGGTCACCCATCCAAGTACTGACCTCTGTAAACTCTGCTATACTTCGGTGATCGTTTCCGACCACCGAGTTCCGCAGAGCTACGAGCGCTTCATACTACTACTTATCTTGGAACTAAAGAATTGGTGTGATTGAAAGAGAATATTTATTTATTTTATGTGACGGGAAATCCGAACTAATTCATTGACACTAATGCCGGTGATGACATATATTTAATACTTGAAATCATTTATTTCTTTAAAAAACAAAGGGTATAAAGGAATCCTAGCCAACCTCACCTGCAAATGTTGCACCTGCCGATCAACGTACGAGGCTCTGGCATTATAAAAGTTCCCGGTAAGCGGCAATAGGCTCGCCACCTATTACGTGGGACCAACAATACAAGTGGCGAAGTGTGGGCATATAATATGCTTCTGCCTACCCTTTTAGGGAAACAGAAGTGATTTTATGTATGTATGTATTTAAAAAATAGCAACAGACAAGCGCGGTATGCATGTGACGGCGGCTAACCTCGACGATTGGTCGGAGTTCCGACACGCGTAGAACATGCATTTTCGTTATTTATTGAATATGTCTGTGGGTTTATGTCTTTTTATTTAGGCTACTTATTAATCCAAAAAACAACAAAACACCTATAATGCGATAAAGTAAGGTGGCATCTCATATATCCTACTTAATATTATAAACGTAAAAGTTTGTATGTGTGGATGGATGTTTGTTACTCTTTCACGCAAAAACTACTGGAGCGATTGTGATGAAACTTTGTACGTGTATAGCTGCAGTCCTGGACTAACATATAAGACACTCTTTATCCCGATATTTCCACGGGAACGGAGACCACGCGGATAAAACCGCAGGGCGATGATAGTCAATAATAAAGATGACATCAAAAGAAAAAAGTATAGTGAAAAAACTGGTCATCATAAATTGACGGAATCTTCACTGGCTGTAACTTATAAAGATTAACGCTTTTTTAACCCAACAAGAAATATGCAGATGAAGTCACAATCGCTATACACAAACTTGAAATTAATTTCGATGTAATGAAAGGCGAAAATCACCCCCCTGGTATACCATTTAACACCGGAATAATAGATTACGTACACATTAACAATTGGGAGCAGTAAGTGTCTGCTGGCCAACCGGGCGTAAGCTATTGTGCGGCGGAATGCCTGCAGCGCGGCGGGCTGCTGAAATACAACGCGGTCTCACAGACCGGCGACGTCGGCGCGTGGAATGTGGGACGACAAACAGCGCACCGCTGCCCTACGTACTTGACACGGCTGTTTTTATTTATACCCTTATTTGTTACATTGTTTTAAACAATTATTCACCGGTAATTACTTCCAAAAACATTTTTTGCCTGTGTGAGCCGATTCTGACGGAATTTGAACTATCAGATAGCTGATTTTGAATGAACAATTTTTAATTTGTGGCCGACTTCCCGGAGGGTCCATGGTTAGACAGCAAAGGCCTCCTGCTCCGCTGCCCAAGACCCTCCGGGCGCAGTTTGGCGGGACCTCCTGGCCTACCCGCTGCGCCCTCCATAGGTCCCTCTTAGTTTCCCCCCCGGTAGTCAGTACTAAGGGCACCCAGAGTCGCCAACCTAAGTGTTAACTCTTCCCGCCCTCCGGGAGGTAATACCAGCCCCTTCACCACGACAAGGTGGAAATCTGTTCGTGGGGTATATATAGGGATTCTCTAGACCTAAGGAGCCCAAGCCAACCTCACCTTCAAGTGGTGCACATGCCGATCAACAGACGACGCTCTGGCTAATATAACAGTGCGTGCGTAGGCGTATAATATGCCTCTGCCTATCCTTCGGGGAAACAGGCATAAATGTTTGTTTTATATAATATTTACAGGTAAATACAATAAAAAACATGTTTGTAATTCTATTTTCTATCTGCTCATCTCCGAAACAGCTACCAAATTTTTCGTACTTCGACGAATTCAGAATAAAACTATAACGTTGCTTTTAAAATGTAAAAAGTATCAAACAGCTCCAGTTAAAATTTACCAAAACACGTTAAAGTATTAACTACGTCCGTCGCCGCGCCCGTGAAGTAAAATGACGTTGTCTTGACACAACACAGCGAATTCCCGACTAACGAAACTGGCGCAGATAACACGTGCGCTACATTCCCAACTTGTTCATAATGTTTAATATTAAAATTTGCTTAAATTATTCAGCAAACACGCAGTGAGTGTACGGTGGCATAGTTAAATGGGGATTGTAGTGTCTTTGGAACTGGATGACCTTGATATAATCTTTAAAACTTTGAAAATGAAAGACAATTACAGTTTTTCTTCAATGTGACTGTTTATAATTACCACATTCTGCTTAAATTGAGTTGATGCAATAAAAAAAATTAAGCGCTTCATACCGTGAAATAAGCTCGGAGGCAAGTGCACAAAATAATTATTATGGCAAGAGGACTAGAAAATATCTTATACCTAAATTATTTAACCACATACCAAGTTACAGCAGTATATAAAAACAGGTTAAAACATACCTTATTAATGTTTTTGATTCTAGCTGTTCCTAATCTCTTGTGGAGGATTAATTATTATGCTTGTGATTTTATTAGTTACATAATGTATATTTAAAAAGCTGTTATATTCGCTATTAAACTATTATATAGTTTGGCGATAGAATAAGTTTGAATAAAATATTATGTAATTTTAAATAGTCAAATAAAAAAAAAACAAAATGTAATCTAAGAGTGGCGTCCACATTTCGCGAATGTACACACTGTTACTTCAATGGTTTGATGCGTTTTAGGGCAACACATGAAAATGGGGGCGGCGCAGGAGCAGTCCAGGAACATAAAATGCACGCGAGTTGCACGTTAGCGGCATATTCGCAAGGCCACAACGCACCCTAAAGTCAATAAAAGTCAAAAGAAATTTCAATGTATGAGAGACTAAATACATGTATGTGTTAACCCAATTATTTAAGTGTATCTCTTTAAACCAGTAAAGTAGATTCTTTCATGAAGTATTCCATTGATGACTCAGGACTATGTGTGTGTTGCACGGTTCATACGTTAACATGTATCACCACTGTCCCATGTTTTATACAAATTAATTAACTATGTTTTTAGTTTAAGTATAATTTGTAATAGGCGGGAGATAAAAACAAACTTGACGATTTTCTTGCCCGTTCTATTACGATCAAGCTCCCGCCTGCAGTGAATGGGCGCCGTTAATTTTAAGTTTGACCTTTATAAGAGCTCTATTAAGCCAATCTTCAGTAGATGATTTTGAAAAAATTTTCTTAATTTTAAATAAAAACACACCATTTTAAATATATAAAATAAATTGCGAGATATTATCATGAACTAACCGAGCGAAATACGAAGTCATAATACTGTCCTTATTTCACTATGACGCCGTCGCCAGTGTGGTTGGTAGGTCCTCGTATTATTTGTAATTGTTTCGTCCTTAACTTTTAACTGTGCGCCACGGATCGAGGACGCCTCCATGTTAAAGTTAGTTTGTGTACGTAGACGTGATTACATCGTGTCTCTCCGTGGATATGTGTATATGTTGTTAGCTCCGTAAATATGCACATATCTGTATAATGTGTACTGTGGTGTAGACTAGTCCCTACATTAAATGAAGGAAAATAAGCTAAAAATTAATTTTCTTCATGCAGGCCGCCATGAGTGGGTTCGCTAAGTAAGAGCGCTCTTACTTTTCTAGACTGCATCCTCTGCTTAGCTTTAGATAGATAAGATAGATAAACTATTTATTGCAACAAAAGACACACTTACATAAAAACAATAAAAACATAATTACATTAATTAAAAAAATTATAACAACAAAAAAAAACTATAAGTAAAGCATTCGCATAGTGTGCTGCAGAATGGCTACGGCTCAGTGGTTTTTTTTGCTCTGAGAGAGCAAAACACTGATTTTCAGCTTTTGCTGAAACAGTAACACGAGACGCGCCCAAAATACCGTGTATAATTTATAATAATTATAACGTACAATTTTATAAATAGCCCCTTATATTAGAGAGGCTTAGGCTTTGAAGAGGATTTATGATCAATATGAGGTCATGTTAAAAAAAATTTTTTTTTTGGTGTTGATTATTATTGAATGTTCCAATTGCTTAACCCCTATATGCTATCATCATCATATCTTAGCATTTTCCCGGTTGCCCTAGACTTAATCTTAGGGCCCAGGGTCTGCTCATTGGGTCAACCAGATTTGACTGAATTTCAGTTATTACGTGGAGCGACTGCCGTCTGACCTCCGCAACCCAGAGGAAAACATCATTATATGGTTAAACCAGCTGTCAGTCTGTTAGAAAGCACTGACTTCCTAATAACGACTGCCATAGATGTTCATGACAGCCGGGACCAACAGCTTAACGTGCTTTCCAAAAACCCTATATGCTATATTCACTGTAATTTGCAAAAAACAGTTTCCATAATAAGTTTGAATTACATATGATCATAGGTATTACTTCCTCGGTTCCTCGATACACCCCTTACCATCAACAATAGCATTGGGATCCTTGGTAAGGACATCTCGAGCGACGTTCAGTTCCGCAGTCATCTAGAACACAAAGTCAAGCTGACGTCCAAAAAACTCGCAGTGCTCAACAAGGCAAAGCGGTACTTCACACCGGGGCAAAGACTTTTGATCTATAAGTCGCAGATTAGGCCCCACGTAGAGTACTTCTGCCATTTTTGAGCAGGAGCGCCTTGATACCATATCAAAGACAAGACGTCAAGGGTCAAAGACGAGCCATGAGAATTGTCCAAGATTCCTTAAGTCTTATGAGAGATATTTCCTTCTTTTCTGTGTTCTACCGCTTGTATAATGGGATGTGTTCTCAAGAACTGTTTGAATTTCATACAATTGATGCCAACGACCTCATTTTATCATCGCACTGCTCTCCATCGGCAGGGAGTTCATCCTCACACCTTGGAAAAGACAGGTGCGCGGACGGTGCATTGCAAAAGAAAAAGATTACAGGATGGGGAACTTCAATAAGGGCGTGAAACGGTTTTTGATGGGTCGGCATCGCGCTAGTGATGTTCTACTATCAGGTGGGCTGCATGCTTGAGTGTCATCTAGTGCTATAAAAAAAACATGCATAAACGTATACGTACACCACCTAACAACTATCCTTGTTGTTTCAGCTTGCTCCTTTATTTTAACCACTGTGTTGAAGTGGTATGCATTATGTAGACTGTTGTGGTAATGTGTAATGTGCATCTACCTCTTGAGAGAGATCAGTGGCGATACGTTGTTACTACGGGTAAAGACTTAAATTTTCCAAAATGATTCAGGTTAAATTTGGTTTGTACATGTCTAGGGATTAAGTTTAAAAAAATTCATAAATATCTGCCAAAGTTTCAATCTAAGGATTTTCTTTGTGCATAATTAAATTTATATCGGCCTAGTTTGAGATATTGTATATAAGGAAGGCGTTTTATCACTTTTTGTGTACACAAATTACATCAAAAACTGCCTAGTTGCCCAGGGGCAAAAGGTAAGAAACAAACAGAATCTTTAATAATTCATTGATCAGGCGTTACTTTGCGGAAATCCATTGTAGATCTCTCTCGTTTCAGCGTTGGTCGTGAATGTTGTTCTAGGGCTCTTATCTTACCTGAAGATGCCCTGTGTAAGGGCGAAACACGTGTCGTGTTGAATAGTTTCTCGATTTTTTGGGAAATCATAGTTGCGCGGGAATTGTTACTAAGATATTTTTAATCCATCACTTGCTAACATAATCTTTATTTGCTTTTATTAAGTCGTGACCAACAGTTTAATCAAAAAAACCTGTTTGATATTCTTTTGCAAGACCCGACTATGGAATTCCTTCCCGAAGTTTACGTTTCCCAGCATTCATAGGCCAGGGTTTATTTAGCAGACCGCTCTAATTTATTTGGTATTTCATCAAATTGCTTGCAAACAGGATGTGACAGTAGAAGTTTTTCGCCTACCACAAAAATTTTATTTTTTTCCTTCTCGGGCTGTTAAATCTTTATTTATACATGTATTATAATGTTTATAATTATATTGGTTAAGGCACATGGGGACGCTTTCAATATCTTCAAATATTCACTGTGTGTGTGTGTTCCGTATTGTTGTATTTGATTGATAATTTAAAAGAGCATAGCCTGTGAGTTTCTTTTCAGTTCTTCTCACAGAGCGGGGGCTCGGAACTGGCACTTAAATTCACTTACACCAAATTTATATTTATTTGCATGGAAGTGAACCTAAGCTTCGTGATTTCAGTGTAGTAATATTTAGTTTTTTTTAAATTTATTTTTTGTTGTGTTTTTTTTAAGTGCTATGTAATAGTTTATGAAATGAAAAACTTTATACTTTACTTTTAATTTACTTTACATTAGTAAAGGTCGTCAAAAGAACATTTTAAAAGGTAAACGGTGCCTACATAAGTAGCACTGCTTAACATACATAAAATCACGGCTGTTTCCCTGAAGGGGTAGGCAGAGGCATATTAGTATTGCTTAACATAGTTTAAATATTAAATTCAAAGAAAACTCAATCATTTAATTTTAATTTAGACACTTCAACTTAATTAGTAATAATATCCATTAAAAGCGGGCGGTTCTAACTACAACTGAAAGTACAGGCGGCGTGAAAAATACGTTGATCATAAAACTCTATGCAAAAAAGAATAATTAAACTGAATCGTGTAGGTATCAAACGTACTGGATATTCTTACTGACTTTGTATAAAAATACATACATACATTCATGACTGTTTCCCCGAAGGGGTAGGCGGAGGCATATTATACGCATACACTTTGCCAACTATATAATTGGTCCCACGTAATAGGTGGCGAGCCTATTGCCGCTTACCGGGCACTTTTATTTGTCAGAGCCGCGTCCGTTGAACGGCAGGTGAACCACTTGCAGGTAAGGACTTGCTCCTTAGGTCTTGGTAGGATCCCTATACACATTTAATTGAAAATATACTATATTTTCGATTTCGAGAAACTATAAAGATATATTTTTCTGTTTATATGTTAACATATGAGCCTAGCCTAGCAACGGATCATTGATGCCAAAATTACTTAATGTATAATATTTTAACACTTTTCTGTTTATTACTATTGCTTATATCACAGATGGATAAAAAAGGTGATCATCAAAAATAACTTTACTAATACATTTAAATCCCCTCAGTATACTCATAGTAATCATAGCTGAATTAAAATGTAATGTGGTAGTCGTTAAGCCATGTTAGAGGCCTCATGGGCGGCTTGATAAATTCTAACAGCAGGACGCCATACACCTGCCTCCGCCAATCCGCACTGGGTCAGCGTGGTGGAGTATGACCTAATACCCTCTCACCTTGGTATGTGAGAGGAGGCTCGTGCTCAGTAGTGGGACGTTAATGGGCTGTAAGGATGAAGGCGGAAGATAGTGTGTAGGCACTTTTATTTAATGTAGTAATATAATTTGTTTTTATTGTATATGAAATTAGAAGCTTATATATACATCATACACATATAAAACATTACCACAGGGAGTTCATCCTGACATCTAGGAAATAATGGGTTTGCGTACAGTGTGTTTTAAAATATACTTTCTTTCGCATACCTTGCGTTTTATAGATATTTTGATTTGATTTTGATTTGATTTGATAGTGGAATGAGCTCCCTGGCGAGGTTTCCCCAAGAGATTACAGCAGAAGACTCTACAAAAAAGGGCCTGAAACGGTTTTAATGGGTCGGCAACGCGCAAGTTTTGCAAGCGTTTATAAGCAGCGGCGGCTTTTTTCTATTATTATATAAAAAACATAGCATTCGAGAAACAATATTTATTATTTTATTATGGTCTACTACGTTTCCAATTAATTAGTCCAAAGTTTTATTCAAGCAAAGGTACAATCGTAGTATGCTTATGAAGTCAGTCAATTAATTGGTAACCGTGATCGCGGCTCTCTAGGTTGTAGCTGGAAATCAACGTTTTGCTCGCTGAGCAATACTACGTTGAGCTATGACCTTTTCGCATGAATACAGCACATTTTTTTTTCTTTTTTTTATATTGTTTTAGTTTTTCTATGTTAATATTTTGTATGTGTGTTTATTTAGTGCAATAAACGTTATATCTATCTATATATCTAAGTGGTATGAATGTGTACCTTTTGTCTAGTAGGTGTGTAAAAACTGAGTAAAATGTGCAAGATTTTTTTAAATATAATATTAATATTTTTAATTATACGATAACACTTATGATCACGTACTTTGGTGCATATATTTCCTGATCTGACTGTACATGCCTTCATTCTATCTCACTTTCATTAAGGAAATTGCTTACCGGCTGTTGTTTGCATATATTTGCATGATGACCCGACTCCCGTCGCAAAATGTTTCTCGATCAAACAAGAGTCTCGTGTGATGCAAATGTGGACATCTGGGACACCTGGGGGACAATAATGGGGCATCGGGCCCATTAGGTCATACATAATACACTTGTGATTTTGAAAATCGCTTTTATTAACGGTACCGGCTTTTGAGATTGTTCTAAATTCAAAATCATTTATTCAAGTTTGGCTCAATATTGCTCTTATGAAGGTCAAGTTTGGTTTTTTCTCCCGCCAGTTACAAATGTAATAGTAAAAAGAAAACTTGTGTTTTGCAGTCACATAATTTTCAGAACAGAAAAAAAAAAATCTCTCACTCCTTAGCAAGATGAACATTTCGAAGTTCGAAATAGTAACCGCGGGAATGAATCATAAATGAACATGGATGATTTTAGTCAGTAAATTAATATATGAGACACCCTTCCGCATTTGATATTATTAAATCCGGTAAAGAAAATATATGTATGTGGAGCGCTTAACCGGTTGGTACCGGTTTTAAACCTTATCGCTTTTCTACCAATGTAACTCCCCTTGTGAAATGAGCGCTGAGATACAACAGTCTTTTTTTAAAACACAAAGTCAGCTCAGGAGCCCCGTTTGGTGGTATGTGGGACTTCTGTGGCGGCTTAGACCCCAGCAGCCCATCCACTAAAAACTAAACAAATCTAGATCCCAGGGTGAGACCGTGATAACTTATATACAACCGAGAGCTAACCTGAATTATTCTTGTATATAGAAACTAGCTTTTGCCCGAGACTTCGGTCGCGTGGAATAGTGACTTCCGGGAGATTTTTGGTTTTACCCACATAGTTCCCGATCTCGCGGGATTTTTGAGAAGTTTCCGCTCCCGCGGGATTTTTGGGATAAAAATTATCCTAAGTCTTTTTTTAAGTTCCAAACTATGTCTGTACCAAATTTCATCCAAATCGGTTCAGTAGTTTAGGCGTGAAGAAAAGACAGACAGACAGAGTTACTTTCGCATTTATAACATTAGTTTGGATTGTATACTCCGTCTAGTTTCTCTTCTCTTCGTTGTCTTGTCATAATGAAAATACCGCCAGGATAGGCCAATGCAAAACATTATTTTTTACAGTAGTTTTTGTCAATAAAAAGCTGTCTTAAATTTGGCCTCCGGTGCACTTATGAATGTTGAGACAACTTTATACCAACGCGCCTATTCACAACGGGCCGATATATTTGATAGGTGGACTTATGATTTCGGAACACTCTAGCATTATTAGCTCAACTTTAACTTTTATTGGTTGGCTTTGTAAATTGTACTTGGTAAGCAAAATACGGTTGCAATTTAATATTCATAATTATCTGTTTTAATTCTAATTCTATTTAATATCATTTAATAAAATAATTTATCACCTTAAAATTGGATTTTTAAGTTACATAATAATTACGTTTTTTTTTTTTGCTTAGTTTTGTATGTTATTGTTATTTTGTATAGTTTATGTAATAAAATTATATGTGGAACTTACTTAGTCTGAAATAAATGATTTTAATTTCTATCGTCAAAATAATACTTCATTCATAATCAGTCACGCTTACCTATTTTGGGCCATCTTGGCATGGAATATAGACATAACTCCAAAAGATTATTTTTGGGACATCACAAAGGAAGATCTTCTAAAGAATACTTATCCTACTTGTAAGCGCATTAAATTGATACTGATTTATTAATTAGTAATTCTGCTTGTGTTTTGAACGTTTGATTAACATTGATTCGATCTCAGTAAGAAATAGAATGACTGTATAAGTAACTCAAACCTGACCTATCTATGAATGGGTCGATGTTCCTTAAAGCATGCGATATTCGTACGTTGGAATACGCCTATTGTTATACGCCCAGCGATCGTGAAAATAATACTTAAGTCAAATTTGTTACGATTATCTATATATATAAGAATCCTTTCATAGAAAACATAGTTACTTACACATATAACTTACATATCGCATAAAAAAACCCTTGTGTTTTCATTAAAACATATCATGAAAAATATCCAACGCTTGCGTAAGCGGTAACGAACTTTATCTCTGAAAGCTGAACGTTGAAAATCGCTCGGATCAGAATAGAGTAGTTTCGGCTGTCGAAGTGACCAAATATTTTTCTTGTCTTACTTGAAGGGGGAAATGGAGCACGCCTGTTTGCTTTTAGGCGATTTTAGACTTTACTCGAAGCGATAAAAGGTTAATAATGCTTTGATAGCTTTCGTCGACTCCGCCATGACGGAAACGGTGTAAGTTGCTTTTTTCAGAATAGACAAATTGTTTGTGAAATAGAAGAGCCAAAAGATTAAAGACTTAAGTGAAGGGTTTAGTGAAACTTGACTTTATCGCGCAAGTATTCTTTTCATTGTAAAAAAGGATTTACAAATCCTTTTTACAACAATGGCTGATATGAAAAAAGGCATGTTGTCAAATTTGTTCATAATATGGTAAGTAATTTTAGAAACTGAAGTAAATTAATAATTATACATTTGATCGCATTAATAGATACTTAAAATCAAATTTCTTATACTTAGATTCTACATAAATATCTGATTATCCTGTTTTAGGATTGTTTTATTATATTATATACGAAACTGTAATTTTAACTGCGACGATTTATTAATCAGAGATCGTGAAATCAATTAAAGTCACATTTAATTTATAAAATATAAATAATATATTATCTATTTGTGTCGTTTTAATTTGTACAGATAATGTCTATCGGGACTGCTAAAGACAAAGACAAAGACTTTTTATTTCGCATAAAATATGGTACATAAGTGGTCTTAAAATTTAATACAGTCCGCATATTTCACCAGTAACTGGTATGCAAAAATATAATTAGATGATTCTAATAAAACAAACAAATTTAATTTTCAAAATATTCACTTAGTGAATAAAAACATTTATCAACAAGCCATTTCTTTAAATGTACTTTGAATTTATTCAATGGCATCAGCTTGAGGTTATTGTCGAGCCTATTGTAGACTTTAATAGACATGACATAGCCGTTCTTGGCATAAGATGCAGTAGACATGATTGGCAGAGTCAGTTTATTCGGATACCTACTTGTATCTCTACGCTCTTTTTGATACAATTCGGGATGTGACCGAACAAAAACACAAATCTCGTATATATATAAGGATGCAACAGTTAATATTTTAAGGTTTTTAAACAAAGGCCTACAGGATGTCATGATGTCAACATTACAGATTGCTCTTATACAGGCTTTTTGGGAAATAAATGCTCGCTTTATATGACAGGAATTACCCCAAATAATAATTCCATATCTAAGTAACGATCCTACATAGCCATGATACGCTTGTATAGCAGATGCTAAATTGCTAACTTTAACTAGTCGCCATAAGGCATAAGTAAATGAGTGCATTTTAATACAAATCCCGTTTATATGTTTTTCCCAGTTGCATTTGTCGTCTAAAACTATACCAAGAAATTTTATTTCATTATTTTCTAGAATTTTTTTATCTCTCACTGTTACAGTTAGGGGATGTTTTTTTCCATTTTTATTTATAAACTGTACGTATGCTGTTTTTTCTAGATTTAATTTTAAATTATTATTACAAAGCCAGTCATCTATTTTGCACATGGTTTCATTGATTTCACAATTATAATTCTTACCAGACTTCTTGCTAGATATTATTAAAGTAGTAATTTTTAAACTAATACTAACCTTCTTTCAATTTTCTTACCACCAATCAATTACTTTCTAAATCAATTCGATACATCGAGTTCCTAAACGAAACTTGAAAATTCCAATAAACCGCATGTCGTACACCCAGAAGGTCGTTAGTCCCGCGCGTCGAGCCGAAATAATTGAATTACGCGACAGCGACGAGTACGGGCTTGACGGTTATGCAACCCGACCGCGCACGCGAATCTCACCCCTATCGACCGAGACACGCCGGGACGTTAATCCGATACTTTATCTAATTTTTGTCCCGACAAAACCTTGTTGTGGTGCATTTAGTTTTATTCACGAACGAATGAGGTTTCAAACGATTTTCTATGCGATGTTGTTTTTAAATTTCGAAACGATTATTCTTTTTTTTTTGTTATGTTCCAGTTCACTTTGTTGGGAGAGAACTGTGGAGAGGAATTTTATTGGCTAATATGTGATTTTTTTATTTGGTCGCTATTCTTTTTTTCTTTGTGCTCGCTCTATTTGAGTATTTGCCTCTATCAATTAATTTGTTAAATTAAGTTATTTGCCTGTAATTTCCACATGCAGTGGTTTTACTTATTTAGTTATAGTTTAGGAAAGTCCGCCATAGTCAGTGCCGTAACTAGCCTTTTATGTACCCGGTGCGAGCTTTCAAAACTGCGCCCTTGAAAAATGGCTCTTGAAAATTGACTAGGCTCTGAAAATAGGGCGCGTCTTCATCATGTTCGCAATAAAATAAAATGTACCTAATAGCTACCATGAGATAAAACTAGATACTAGTCTGGTCATTACTGCGCCCCTCCAGGGTCTGCGCCCTGTGCCTGGGCACTGCCCGCACCGCCCTAGTTACGGCACTGGCCATAGTTAAGTCAACTACCTTCCGGCCAAAGGGGGACCGAAAGGGGGTGTGGGACTCACCACCGGCAGACGCGACTGCCAACAGTAATACCCACTAAAAATCTTCCGACGACACCCGCCGCTTGTTGAGAAAAAGGCAGGGGCCAGTATCTGGGTTGCAGCGTCTGACACCCCGCCTGCGGCCAACATCCCCCGGACCAAAACCGGGAGGACCTCCTCAGAGAGGCGCAGTGGACGCATCCCTCCTACCTCCTTGTGAGACCATAGCGTGTGTGGCCGACTTCTCGGAGGGTCTATGGTTAGACAGCAGGGGCCCCGTGCCCCCACTGCCTAAGACCCTCCTGGCGCTGCTTGACGGGCCCTCCTGGCCCGCCCGCTGCGCCCTCCACAGGTCCCTTTTAGTTTCTCCCCCGGTAGTCAGTACTAAGGGCACCCAGAGTATAGTTAAGTCAAATCTACCCCAATTAAGAAGTGGACACTTTATATGTAAAGGCTTTTTTGGAGATTGTACGAACACGAAAAATCACGACTTACGGTTATAATTATGTAACATTTCTACAATTGTGTATATTGTCGATGAAGATTTGTCAAAATATCATAAATATAAATTATTATTATACAATTTTACAACAGTTTCACACGGTTTGTTTTATCCTCACTGGTTGGCCGGCTTAGCACTAGGAATTAAATTAGATTAGTTATATAATTAGGCAAGCAAGGCTTGGGAATTTTCTTCCTACATTGGTGTAAAAATACTAAAATTATATCAGCTCCAGCATCAAGATCTTTGGACTAGACTCGTGAAAACATTAACTATGCATGAAAAACGGGCCCCAGCTGGAAACCATCAAGATACCAGTAGGTATACTGCCCTATAAGGCATTACATGATGTACTCGTTTCCTTTTTTATTTATTTATAATTAGGACAACTTACAAAACTCACACAAAGACAAGGATCTTACAAAAGTTAATGGCTCAAACAAAAGTGCAGTTTCCATTACAAGTTGCCACGACATTTATATACAAAACAATTACAATTAGGTATAGTAAATACCCTCACACCTTGGTATGTGAGAGGAGGCTCGTGCTGAGATGTAATGTAATACTAAATACTAAAAAACACATTTTGTTTATCCTTATGTTGAGACACAAGTTTAAGCTTAACAAGTATAAAAGCTTCAACATAACTATACTATAGCAGATTAAGTAACAGATAAGAAGTGTAAAAACCAATGTAATAGTTAACGTGTAATATAAATTAACAACTTCTAGATGTACTTACTTAAAACGATTAAAGTGAATACATACATCAGTTTAAGATAGTTTTTAATACTGTTTTAATTTTAACAAGACAATTTATTTTATGTACATTTGATTTTAATTGAATTATACTTATGAAATGTTCTCACTTTCATTAGTAGTCGCAATCGATCGTTTGCTACTCTTATGGTCAATCTGGACGATTGGCTTCTGCGCGTCTGAATCTGATGGGTAGCCGTAGAGCGTCAGGAGTTGTGAAGGGAGAACACTAATACGACCACATAGGTTTAACATCACAATTAGGTAATAGATAGCTTTGACGTTCCTTGAATTGATTATTACTATCAAGTAAATTATATATATTACTTTGTATATACTTAAAATATAGAACTCAGGATCAAAAAATTTTTTTATAAGTTATAAAAGAAAATAGATCTATTTCTTTTGTACCGTTCAGCATGACATAAATTGTTTTAATAGAGGCTTTGTCATTGATTCTACCAATTTCGTAGTTAATTGGAATGTGATTGGGGAAAGTGGAAATTTTATTAGTTACGTGTCTGTAATATATTGGTTCTGATTCGATGTAGCTTATTAGGTATGTACGAATCAACTATTATTTTATGTATTTCTTCTTTGAAGTTTACATTGAACTAAAAACTATAAATACCTAATTGATATATGTACATTATTGAAGTAAAAATTATAGTATACAAAATTATGTCAAAATCATTTATTCAAGTAATAAAATTCATACGGGCATACAATTAAAGACAAACGCGCCTATTCACTACGGGTGGAAGTAGGTACTTCACGTAGAAGACAGGCAAAAAACTCGTCAAGGTTGATTTTTTGTCCTAAAGCACATGGTCATCCTTACTAATAATACTCAATACTCAATATCTTTATTGCACTCCATATGTTACAAAGATGTTATTTATAATATCACAGATACAATATGGACCCTGTAGGGTATGGCAACTTAGAAGAGAGGAGGAAGCAAGCTTTTTATATTTAGATTATTGTATTCAGTTTATTATACAGTAATAATTATATTGAAAATTAAATTAATTCTATACCTATTAAATATAAACTATATAAACTAAACCTATGAAATATAAAATAATATAAACACGAAAGCTTATAATGATGAAAGACGCTTTTTACTCTTGAACTATTGAATAAAAATGGAGTTATAGTTTACAATAATATATAAAAATGCATCAGTATAACATATAGCTATAATTTATAGAGCTAAATTGTGAGGGTAGGTACTCCTGCGCAGACGCAAACGCAGGCAGCAGTTAGTAATAAATATAAAATCTATGTTATATTCCAAATAAAACTTACATAACTAGTTAGTTAAAATTATAGATATACATAACTATGTCGTTCGAAATAATTTAACATTGATAATTCATCAATATTGTAAATATTTTTTTTCGAATCAAAATCTTTTAAAGTATCGATTAACTAAATTTAGATTTGTAGCTCCTATATCTCCGCGATACCTAATAGAAACGCTTGTTTACTACTGTGTGCCATAACATTTAGCGCTTTTATGCTTTAAGAGGCATGTTAGGACGTCGGTACAGTATTGGTGATATAGAGCCAAGTTTAGCCAATATTCATTTATTGCATTCCTACGGTGTAACTTTATAAAAAATAGTTTTTAAAGTACCTTAACATGAACCCCGAAAATGACACCACAACATTAATTTATATATATTATTATACTAAACATTATAAAAAAAAGGCCGTATAAGGCAGCTTGATGAATTCAATCAGCCTGCCTCCGCCAATCCGCAGTGTATTACGTGCGTAAGTAGGGTATACAGGGGTAATGGAAGTCACTTAAGCAAGAATTAAAATAAATAAGTTAAAATGAACAAAATATTTATTGCAACTGCCCCATAACATAATTTATATATATATCTATCATTTGAGATAAGACCTGAATAAGGTCGTTAATGCGCTGAGAAGAATGGTCCTATAATAACTTGAAATAGCTAAATAAATAATACAAAAAAGGTTGACCTCTTTTTTGTGTTCTTCAAGGTTGTCAAGAAATATAACCAAAAATACTTCATTAGAGCCATTATTTACAAATTTCGACTTATCTTGTTTTAGAGGTTTTAAACAAATAATTACAGTAGGTAAACATACCAAGTTCAATATACATACTTTGTAAGTAAATAAATAATGTACCTACTTGATATTGTCATAGTAGATGATGCTACTATGGTATTGTGAGTTGTTCTTTTAGATTTCCTTATAGTGATTTAACTCTTCATAAGGTGTTTTAATTAGTGCTTAAATTAATTGTTCAAATAATAACATTACAATGGACTCAAAATATAGTGTTTTGTTCTAAAAAAATTAAATCCAAAATATTATGTACAGAGTTTTACATGTAAATAGTGCAAACACCATACAATGTTAAATACACAATAACGTAACAACCATAAGTTTGGTTCATTCCAAAAATATAGTACGATAATCCGATTTGTGTATTAATAGTATAGTGCCCATACATACCCTCCCTACCTAAAGCCAACCAAAAACTTTCATGAAGCAAACAAGTAAAACAATCAACGCCATCTGCACTCCGCCATAGTAGTTTGGCTGACAGCCCTGTTTTGCCGACCGCGCCGGCCGCGCATGCGCACCGCTGTCAGTCTCGAGGCCAGGGTCACCGGTTGATTACAAGACTCACACAGTGACAGTGACATCGCGGCTAACCAACGCGGCGCGTCGTAATGACACAATGTGTTTTGTGAAGTGAATTTTACTATTATTTATTCAAAACTGTGATATTACAAAGCCATGTAAGTATCTTTTTCTTCAAAACAATTGAGTATTTCTAGTTTATAGTAGTATCTGATGTACATTCAAGAATAATATATTCTCGACGTCTTTGCGCATGTGTAAGTTATTACTAAATATAATTATAAATTGGTGTACATAAATGATGGAATATTGTAGATTTCTTATCTTTAATGGGAATGATAATACTCAGCATTGACAATCATTTTATTAATACCTGTTAGGTAATTTTTGAGTATGAACGTAGGTACCTACTTAAAATTTATTACCTATTTTTATTCTACTTTATGAAATTTGCTCAAATTAAGAGAGGTTAGTAAGTTATTGTAGATTAAAATAATCTTGATATATAATCGGTACCTACCTGCTCCGTCATGAAGTAGGTACCTATAAAACAAAAGTAACTAAAACAACAGCTCGAGGTCTTCATTTATTTCGCTTATAAAATATAATAGAAATTTCTTTTTTAGTATGTAAATACTTGATACCTTAAAGATATCAATATAATATTAACAGTACCCAAGTACTCCTGTTATTGTATATTATTTATAGACATCAGAATAACGTACGAAAACGTACGCGTTGTATTTGGTCTGGTAGTTGCCATGGCAACGAATAACGTTTTAATAACTTGGTTCAATAATTAACTGAACTATGCAACTAGTATACTAATATAATTAATACATTTAATCCGCGATAGATTTTGCATTTTCAGTTAATATATAAATTGCTCAGTAATAACCATTTCCATTAATCGTAATCGGATTTAAATGATTAGCATTGATGTTATTAGATCGTTTGTATCACATAACTTTATTCCATTTTCTATAAAAAAATGTTTTTACTCTATTCCAGATTCAAAATGAATATCAAAGCGGCTGCGGCCATTTCCATGGTCTTCATAGGATGCTGCTCCAACGTGGTATTCTTAGAGTTGCTGGTGAAGGAAGACCCTGGCGCAGGCAATCTGGCCACCTTCCTTCAGTTCCTCTTCATCGCCACTATTGGCTTCTTCACAGTCGGAAAGCTCGGAACGGCACCACGGAACATACCATTCAAACAGTACCTGATTTTGGTCGCCTTTTTCTGGACAAGCAGTGTTGCAAACAACTATGCCTTCAACTTCAACATATCTATGCCTCTTCACATGATCTTCCGTGCTGGCTCCTTAATGGCCAATATGGCAATGGGCGTATGGATTTTAAAGAAAAAGTATCCTGTCCTAAAATACCTTGCGATCTTTATGATCTCTGCTGGTATAGCAATTTGCACAATACAATCCAGCAGCGAAGTTAAAGCGCCAAGAGATACACACGAGGATGCCGCAGAAGAAGAAAAACTGAAGTTCATAGATTGGCTTTGGTGGTGTCTAGGAATTGCTATATTGACATTTGCATTATTCGTCTCAGCAAGAATGGGTATTTTCCAGGAGTCTTTGTACTCAAAGCATGGAAAGCATCCATGGGAAGCCCTATACTATACCCACTTGTTACCTTTAGTTTTCTGGTTACCAACCGCTCCAAATCTAATAGGTCATATAAATTTGGCTACAGAAACTCCTACTATTGAGTTCTTAGGAGCAGTATTACCTAGACAAGTATTGTGGATAATATTATATGTATTGACGCAAGGGCTGTGCATCAGTGCAGTATATGTTTTGACCACTGAATGCGCGTCTTTAACTGTCACACTGACAGTGACTTTAAGAAAATTCGTCTCGTTATTATTCTCAATTGTTTACTTCAAAAATCCGTTTACTGTGGGACATTGGATTGGGACATTATTAGTGTTCATTGGGACTATGATTTTCACTGAGTTGTTGCAAAAGACAATAGCCTTCTTTGTACCGGCGAAGGATATTAAAAAGAAGAAAATGTAAATAATTATTATAATAATCGTGTGCTCATTTTTATTTTTAAGAGAAAATGTGCTCAAAATGCAAAGTAATGTTGTTAGACAAATGAATGACTGCATAAATAAATATTATGGAACAATTTGTTATGAATTAAATGTTTTAATTGTATTTAATGAGTAAGTTGTAGATGGTTGTAATAGTATAAAATGTTTTGTTTTTTATTTTAAATAATTAAATTCTTACTTACATTGAAATATGTTTTATACGATTTACCTAGTCTAAAAGTTTAAGGATTGTACTTTGATGAGCTGTATGAAGTATGAGAAATGATCAAAAATAATTATTTAATAAAATGTGTAAGTCCTATTTTTGCTATATTTATTTGAAATCTGTAAATAGTCAACCTTTAATAAGCAATCCTCTCCTTGTCAGCTCTGAGACTGCGTGGTACAGTATGACCTGAATAATTCCTACCTTGTGCCCTATAGTAGGATATTACTGGCCAGAAATTATAATGATAGATAATTAGAGGATATTGAGAAAAACTTAAAATACCTAGGCAAGTTACTAAGCTAAAACTACAAAGTCATGGAATCAAGACACTTTTTATAAATAAGATGACCTTTGCAGTCAATCATGTTATATTCTAAACCAGCAGCTATCTTATATTGTCTGTGACGTCAATATATTAAAATTAGCGAATGTTATTATTTAGGGAACCGAATTATTATTATTTTATGTCTACAAAAGTCTACATTATACAAAAATTTACTCAAAAACAATAATTGCGATGCACAAAAAAAGCCAAGTTTTTTACAGTACATCGGAAATTTATTAACATGATATCATAGATACCTATAACATTCATAATACATTAAAAGTAATAATAGTTTAGTCTCTGATGTAGCACTTCTGAATGTTCAAACAACTTGATACTGTCGCCCCCTATTTACCGACAGGAGCTTTTAGTAATTATAAAATATTATTATTCCAACGGAATTCCTAAAAGAATTTCCAGCTGACCGAAAAAATAGTCAAAAAGTAACAAAAAGGTTTTTAAAAATTTACATTTCTCAAACTTGGAAACATTTATTAAACAACGTCTCACCTCGATCAAAAAATAAGACTACTCAACGTAAGAAAAGTATCAATTCACGCGAAAAGCCCAAATTCAACTTCCTTTATTTTCATTTTTAATTTGTTTTTTTTTTTGCATTTAACGTGGTACATATAATTGAGAAGATTTTTGACTAGAAAAACAGTAAGCAGTTGACCGATAATCCAAAATTCATAGGTTTATTCCAGCGACCGCGGACGAGTTGATATTTACTAATAAAAATGTCGTCTCAAATAGGTACTTACTTCCCTCTGCAGAATCTCGTCAATAAACCACATGTTTGTAAATTGCAATGTCTGAAACTAAAAGTAGTACCTAGTTACGTCACATTCAACTCAAAAACATACTTATCAATAAGGAAGTATGTACCCTATAATGCTTGCTAAGATGACTTGCAAAAATTACGTGCTCTAGTCACAACACTGACGTAGCGTTCTTTATCTCGTTTGGTCAGTATCTATCAAGAAGGTGATACTAAAATATATCTGCAAAGATCGTTGATTAACTGATTAATTAGAATTATACTAGCCGCCGGCTTTTGCTTCCCTTGCATGACTTACCTACAGTTTATAGCGTCTGTGTGGCAAAGAACTCACAAAAAAAACGTATCATACTGGAATTGAAATGATATAAAGTTTGATATTTGCTAAGTGATTTGTATTGTTAAGGATGATTGTATTAATAAATAGTCTTGAAATCTCTACAACGCCACAAACTAAGCAGAGTTTGTGCTATAGGTAGGTAAGGACTACCAGAGAAAGGATAAACATATTATGATATAAAAAAAAATAATATTTCACTCTCAAAGATTATGTAAGCGTAATTAATTAAGGTTACGTCACATTTGCAGATTCAAGGTTATTCAGAAAACAACTGCCACTGATGATTATAGGCCTTGTCAATTGTACATATTGTTGCCAAAGATTTCTACCACCTACCACCTAATTTGTTGCCCGACAGAGTCATAGAAGGGCGACTCTCTCGGGCAACAAATCAAATCTCGACTATATAAGTTACTCACCACTGGTTTACACGTAGAATATATGAAACAGAAACAAGATTTGCAAGTAAGGGAACAGTTTTAAAAGTCGCGGGGTATTCTTTAGCTGCGCATATGGTATGATAAGTTAAAAGAAGAAAGAAAAAGAGGTATAGAATTTATTTCCAAAATTAAAAAAAAAAAATATAAAGTCATGAATTGACATTGAGTTTGCTCTCCCCCAGCAACTCACAGACTAAAAAACGTTTAAAAGAAGTAACAATAATAATAAAACATATGCGATGCAATTAACAGTATGTAGAAACATAAGCGTGTAGGTATAGCTTCTTAAGTCTTATGTAATTAATTAAATTGTTAATTTAGCTTATTCTACACTTCTATAGCATTGAATTTCAAAAATTATCTATAAGTTTTGCGAAATAAATAAATATAAATAATTAATAAATATTTTCTGACAATTACACCAATTATTTAGTTCCAAGATAAGTATCATTAAGAACTTGTGTTATGGATACTAAACAACGGATAAACATACTTAGATACTTTTTTTTTTGTAAATACATACTTAATATACATAAGAAAACAGCCAGACCAGAACAAATATTCAAGTTCATACACACAAAGATTTGTCCAGTGTGGGAATTGAACCCACGACCTCTGGAGTGAAGTGTAGGTATACTGACCTCCACGCCATATCGGTCGTCGAAATTCTTTTAACTTTTTTCTATATAAAATATATATTTTATTCTATAAAATTTATTTATAAATTATATAAGATATTTTATAAAATACATACATACATTCACGCCATTATATAGTTGGTCCCACGTAATAGGTGGCGAGCCCATTGCCACTTACCGGGCACTGTTATGTTCGCCAGAGCCTCGTCCATTGATCGGCAGGTGCACCACTGGCAGGTGAGGTTGGCTTGGGATCCTTAGGTTTGGTAGGATCCTTATACACCCATTACAACCATATATTTTCTAAAAGCTTAGAATTATACATAGCCAATGTTTGTGTTTTGAAATTAAATAAATTAATTCCACTATAAACTGTAAGTTGCCGTTGGTATCAAAACCTAAAAAAACCACAAGCCTAGTCCATTCATTGTCTGTGTCACATAGTTAAATACTATAAAGCAATAGAAAATTACCGGTTGCAAGAATTCTGTTTGCAGCTGCGCAGCCACAAGGGAAAATATTTACATGCTCAAAGCCAAAAAATACGTTAACTGGTTTAAGAACAGCTGCTTACTTGCACAAAAACATGCTAAAGCTAAACATTTCGCTGAAATTTTAAACTTTTAAGATTGCACATCGTAAATTCTTTTGGGAAACTGGAAAAAAACGAAAAACCTTTGTAGGTAGATAAACTTTAAAATGTGTCTCACATGTTATTCTGAAGCACGATTGGGGCAGAATTAGCGCGCATCCAAGCAAGCCCTCGTCTTGCGAAATTTCCTACCCCACTGTATCTAGCCAATTTCCACTAACCTCCCCAAATGTGAAGCTGAAACAAAATTGCCCCTAAACTCCTTCGAGCAAGGGTCAAGTATATTTTGATGGAGATCTCGTTAAATTTGCAGCGTTGTTGAACGGAGTCGGAATTTCAACAAGTTGACCTACGTTTAAAGGTGCATTTCTTCATCCTCGTTTTGCAGCCTTATCCTCAGGTTCGAAGGTTGAGTTTAGAGCGGTGGTGTGATGCAGAGGATCCCGCTAGGTGCAGCGTAGACATTCTAGACGAATGTTGCCAAAAGTGGGCAGTTTTCACTTCATTGGGAGCTATTTTATTGTTTTGGTTTTCGCTTCAGTCTTATTATTTTTATGGTTTAGTTAAGTCATAAGGTTTGCAACCAAACAGAAAAGTTCGTTTTATTTAAATAACTTATTAGTAAAGTTTTCTACTTGTAGTATTAGATCCGATTGTTGTTCTGCCTAACAAATTAATTACATTTATGGAAATTGACATCTACAAATTTATATATATTTTTATATCTGAATTTATATTTAATTATATTTTCAACTAGTGCGTTTAAGGAAATGTAGAGAAATCTTCTATAATTCTTTTATATAACTTTAACTCATATGTCTTCTAAATTTTATACATTTCTCAATTTTCTTTAAAGAGACAGGAAACAATAGAAAGTCAGTTGTCAATGTCCCCTCCATTTGTGTTATAAGAGGTTATTTAATACTTAATCGTTGGAATCGTGAAAATCATATCTATTGTTTTTGTTCTGCTTTTAAGACTAAATATTATAACATCACATTTATAACGAGTAAGTCCTGAGATCATTTCATTAAATTTACAAAATGACAGTTTGATATTTAAACTGGAATTCTAGTGTGTATACCAGAGACATAACCTTTAATGAAATACTAAATGGTTAAACTGATACATTGTAGTTCCCGACAGAAACGCATTATTTCACATACAGAAATTCATTGCAAATTTACATCGCATCAGTAACATAATCCTGACCATTCAATAAATAAAATTAGTAAACTGAGTCACAACTTTGTCCCAATTTTGGTGGTGTTATTTTGTGCGGAGCGGTAAGATAATTAATGTCGTATTGTAAATCAAGTAAAACCAATTCTAAATTAAGCAAAACAAGAGAACCAGGTTGGTTTTTGTGCTCTAGTGTAATCACTACATAGTATAAAATAAAGTCGCTTTCCACAGTCTTTCCATACATAGGGACTTAAACTTTTAAAACTAACTAATCAACGTATTTTGAAGCGGTTTTTAAATATAGAGTGATTTAAAAGGAAGGTTTATATGAAGGTCACGCGTACAAAATCGCGGGCGATCGCTAGTCAGTATATTTTACATCTCTTGTCATAGATCACCATCTGATAATGACAACCGATATAGTCTGAATCTCAACAAACCTGCACCCCACTCCTAACGTCGCGAGTCGTGGTTTCGATTCCTATATTCCGATATGTGCTGTGTACATATATTTGTGTTCATGAATAAGAATATTTGTTCCAGTCTTGTTTTATCCTACGTAACAAAATATCAGAAAATTACAAAAACTATATGGAGCTGTGTGAGATGTCCAAAGACATTTAATATTATTATTACCTGCTGCAATACTTGACTCTTTTCAAAAACTTGCATAAGTACAAAAAAAAATTGACGATTGTTTGAACTTTCCACTTTTTTGTTATAGATGGAGAACCCATCAAATTACCGGAAAACCTGGAAAGCCTGCCGCGAGCTGAACACTTCGCTGCGCAGAGACATCGATGGAACACCAATGAGGTAAGCAATAATTATAAAATAAACTTTGCGACCGACCTTTTAAATGTTTCTTTAGGAATGGACAGCTCCATCATACATTCCTCTTTTTAATGTATTTTTTAAAGTATTCAATTATATACTACAAGAATAAATGTTTTACGGATGATATAAAAATATGAAACCAAAAATTTTGTATGAAGATTGCATATCCCTCAAAGACTCGTGTAACAATGATAGTTTTGTGTTGTCACATTTTGATGGTTTGTTCGTGATGATAGACATATCATAGAAGTTAAATGAGTGTTACATATTACCAGTAATAGTTTGATCTAAAGTTGGTGAAATGAATGTATCATTTATATAAAATTTCCATAATTACAAATAGTTAAGGCAGGCTTTAATTTATTTTTGTATTTAAAACATCTAATTGAAACTGAAAATATGAACACTCTTGAACTAAATATATTAATGTTGTTTAACAAATCATAGTCAAGATTAAAACGCTGAATCAGAACGATAATTTAAATATAACATTCTATCCACTTCCGTATGTTTTCCGAGAGATATGTTATCTTTATATATATCTTTGTTAACAACCTGCGGGTCCTTCGCATAATTATAAAATTGGAACAGTACAGAATAATTAGCGCAATTCCTAAGCTAAGTATGTTACATTATAACGACTTCTCTAATAAAGCACCATACGACCGGTAGAAACGTGTGCCTTGATTCATGTTTAATGCAAACAGTCATGTGTGTCTCATATCTCGTCGTCGCTATGTTTCACCCTGCTTAACTTGGCTTAGATTAACTTTCAACCCCCTACTATCGGTGTTTGAATCGGTATATTAATTTTGTATTTTATAATAATTCAATAATTTTCGGTCATGTTTTAATATAAGACCTAGAAGGGACCCTTGAGAAAATCTGATTGTTTTTGCTGTTAAAAAATAAAGTATAAATTTTACAATGTATATTTACACTTTCTTATAGTTTATTGTGAGTATTAAGCCAGTAACCGGGCGATGAAGCGTCAAGGTTCGTCTATGGCAACCGCGACCCGGAAAACATAGTAGAGGTCGGCCTCCCACTCCCACGATGAACCGATGATATGGTCAAGGCAGCGTGAAGCCGGTGGATGCAGGTGACTCAGTATCGCTCAATGTTCAGCAGTGGACGTCATATAGCTGATGATGATTATGATGAGTCAGTAAACTAATGTAAAATTCAGAATGATCGATAAAATAAGATTGTAGCCGAATTAATTTATGCTTTGTATTGATTTCATCATGTATTCATGAGATCTAGTAATGTAATTCATTTGATTTATTAAATTATGACTTTTATTATAATGATTATGAATTCAAAAGACGTTAAAATTATTTTAAAATTTATTTTAATGCTATTAAAACTGAATCTTCTGTACGTCATCTTTGTCGAAAGCATTTCACGGTTCCATAGTACTGATAGTACGTTTAGATTAGCCCCTAATGAAATGCGCGGTGTGTAAATTAGGCCCGGCTGGCCATGTGTGTAACAGTTATTATGATAATGGCGTCGCATGACCTATGAGCTAGGGCCGTCGTTGTGGACCTAAATTTAAATATGTTTAAATTATTCCGTCTAATCCAACGGCTGGTTCGTTTCAACAAGATTTACGTGGTTTCAGTGCTAGTTTTATTTATTTGGAAAAAAGTTTATGGCTAAGTTATTTTTTATGTTATTAACTTTTATTAGAAACGTTTGTTTTAATTTCAGCTACGTTGACAAATATTGTTAAAATTCTCTTATATTGTTATAACATTTATATTTTACTGTTCTTTGTCTGCCGAAAGTAGTTCGTCATCTAACTACACCTTTTTACCAACTTAAGATAAAAAAGAGTGTATAGGGATACTACCAACACCTTAAGATCCCAAGCCAACCTCACCTGCAAGTGGTGCACCTGCCGATCAACAAACGAGGCTCTGGCAAACATAACAGTTCCCGGAAGCGGCAGTACGTTTGCCACCTATTACGTGGGACCAACATTATAGTTGACGAAATTTGTGCTTGTAAAATTTCTCTGCCTACCCCTTCGGGGAAACAGGCGTGATTATATGTATGTAAGATAAACTCTTACTTGTATACAATTTCAAAAAAGCTTTAGTTACAGCTACGAATAATTTTTTTTAAATAATACTAATATTGTTAATCTGTCGAAAAACATTGCACTAACGTAAATGGTTTTGTTACTTGTCTCCAAGTTTTGGTATGCAGTCTTAGTTTTTATACGAAGAATGTTAATATAACCCATTTCTGTATAAAAAGAAACCGCAATCCGTTTCCTGGATCCTATTTAATTTCCAATATATTACGTCCAAATTGTCTTGGTTGAAATAAAACAATCAGATTAATAGATAAGAGTTACCTTCTGAAGTAGTTTTGATAATAAACGCACAATTCTGTGAAGTAGCTGACGATTCCCGAGACACAGGAAACAATTGAGATTTAATTGAGAATACCTATGGGTTAAAAGGTTAAGACATACCAAGAAAGACTGGACACTTTAAGAGTAATTTACTTCTGTTGAATATTTAACAATGTTTTCAACATTTGTTCTAATTCTACATCCAGAGCGGGTCGTTCCTAATTCTTTATTCATCGGGAAACCATTTTACAATCGAGGCCAAGTGGGGAACGCTTTATTTCCTTTGAAGTCGTGGTGGCGTTGAGAAAAGCTAAATACTATGATGGCTCCTCGGGGAAATTAGGAGTGTATGTATTGGGTACCTATGTTACAATGAGAATTCAATATAACTTTGGAGAATTTTTCTATGTGGCATGTGTAAGTTTTATCGTCCTTTTTAAAGCATTCTGATACCCGTACTAATAATATCATAAATGCGAAAGTAACTCTCTCTGTATGTCTTGCTTTCGCGCCAAAACTACCGAACCAAATTTTATAGTAGTTTTTGTTTTTTTATTCGTACTGCTTCATACTTTTCTGCTTACCCAAAGGTTAACTGGTAGAGAATGCCTTGCAGCATTAAGTTCGCCTTTTGTACATTTTAAATTTTAATTTGTTCGATAAAGTTTACATAAATACATAATAAATAAATTTGGAACTTAGTACACAGATAGTCTAGAGCCCAGGAAAGCTCATAGGACACTTTTTAATGCATAAAAAGGTAGTAAGTGGTAGAAATAGGTAAGCAAAGTTAGTATGGAAAGTCTTCATTTTTGGTAATTGAATCGTGAAACTATGTTGTTGTGTTTATTATTAGCTGATATGAATACAACATTTAAAACTAATTAAACAAGGACTAAGTTTTGGGCAAACGACTAGAATGATATTATAATATGCTCTCAGTTGGTACTGGAAAACCGAAAGAGACAGATATATTTATATATGAGGCACATATTTTGTCTTAAAGACACAAATAATATTTTTTTAAGATTGGTGCAATAGTGCTCTTACAATTATGTCGACTTAAAAACTAAAGCGACCATTTACTGCCGACGAATGAATAAACGTAAAAGAATTGAGCAAGAAATTCGTCAAGGGAAAAAATTTTCTCATAAAAGGTAACTAAAAAAACTATCTTAAGCTAAATACATGTTTTGCTTGAAGAATCGACGATCGATGATGCGTTAAAGTTCTTCAATGGCGACCACGAAGCATCAAACTTAGTAAAGGGCAGCCTCCTATCCGATGCAACGATGATCTGGTCAAGGCGACGGGGAGCCGGTGAATGCAGGCGGCACAAGATCAATTGATTTAAATGGCTGAAATTATGAAATAAATATTATGTGCGTTCGTTACCACGCTTATATATTATTAGGTATGTATTTTTTAACATACATACATTACATTATCTTACATCCATAATCCTTGGGATGGGAAAATTTAAAAGGGATCTGGCTGTCGTCTACATTAATTAAATTCTGATTTCCATTAGTCTTAACATGGACCTGAACTGTTTTATTGTCTCGCTGTCTTGGTTTTCTGAGTTTCATGCATATTTCTAACCCATGGAATCCTTTTATCTGGCACTGTAAAGATTATTTTTATTATCTAACATTTCTTATCAAAACACAAAAACAGGAGTTGTTTTTGCTTATTTCTTAGCAAATATCTTCCCGGAGAAATATAATTAAGTAGATACGTGCACAACACAAACCAATAAATAAAACAAGCGATTACTTCTAGATTAAAACCATTAATACGGAATAGCTTAAAGGCAGCAAGGAAGTTATCCTTAACTGCGTTCTTGAATAAAATAAATATGATTATAATAATATAATCGCAAGTCCTATTGATAGTGGCCCTGACAATAACGATTCTTCTGCCTGATGGTAAATTACCAATCTAGTCTATATAAATTAGAGCTGCTTACCAACCTTGCAGACCAGCATGAGCTTATCCATATGAGCTCATACTCATGATGGTCTGCATGAAAGCCGATTTACGCCTTGTTTTAAAGATTCCGATCTATAGCAGCTGGAAAACCTATCCACAATGAAGGATACCACATGAACCACGCTGAATGTATCGCAATAGTTTTGGCTCACAAGGAATATAGCTCCAATTGAAAGTTTGTTTCTTAATTAAAAGTAAAATTAAAAAAAAAAACAGATTAAAAAAGGTTTCGCAAAAATAGTTCTAATGCAAATTAGAAAGTGCCGCGTAACTACCCTCTAATTAGCTAGCCAGATTAACTCCCTCATTGCCTAACTTAGAGCAGGTAACCGAGTTGGCTTAACTCTTCGGTTAAGTACATACTTAATCCCCAAGTTATAAAGCAGCCGTTAAGTTAGCACAGTGTCGAGTTACCGTTGGACGAGGGCTGGTAAACTATAGGGCATTATCTTAACTTAACAATGCCATCGCTGGTTGGTTGTTACCTAATAAACTTAAATCCAGCGGTTGAATTGGATTCATGTGGTATTATATACTTTTGAATTGTCAATATGTTGGTAGTTTCATTGGTATTTTCTTTGCCATATAATTAATTTAAAAACGATTAAGAATTCCACATAAATTATATTTTAATTGCAGTCACAGGTAAACGTGACGGACATGTCATGTCATCGAAAAGAAATGTCATGCACATTATATTTGCATGGGAATCGTAATTGCTTGTAATCTCATCTCCTATTCTAGTATTAGGACGTTATTAAACAGTGTTTATGGCATTTCGTCAGAGCTGAAGTGGCAGTGGGCGGGGCACATAGTTTGAAGAACCGACGACCGATGGGGCGTTAAGGTTCTTGAATGGCGACCACGAATCAGCAAACGTAGTAGAGAGCGGCCCCCAACGCGATGGACCGATGATCTGGTCAGGGCGGCGGGGAGCCGGTGGATGCAGGCGGCAAAGAATCGATCTACGTGGAAAGCAATTGGGGAGGCCTATGTTCTGCAGTGAACTTCGAATGGCTGAAGTGATGATGATAATGATGGCATTTCGTAATTTTCTTTCGATATTTCATATAATTGTATGCTAGTGCCCGTTCGTATGAGCAGAATACTTCACACATTATCTTTAATTATACCCAAGCTATACATACAATCACGCCTGTTTCCCGAAAGAGGTAGGCAGAGACATATTATAGGTACAACCTTATTTCGCCAACTATATTGTTGGTGCCACGTGATAGGTTTTCAGGATCGCTTTCCAAGATCTGTTATGTTTGCCAGAGCCTCGTCTGTTGATCAGCAGGGGCACCACTTGCAGGTGAGGTTGGCTTGGACTCCTGATGTTGATAGGGTCCCCATACACCTACACACATTCATTACTACCTACATACATTAAGATGAACTACATAAAAATACACACATACATAATAATATATACTATAGACTCAATTACATACATGTTTAGAAAAAAAATGTGATGATGACTAAGGATTAGTAGAAATGCTTATTAATAGTGATTAGATGTCATCATCATCTCAGCCATCCGACGTCCACTGCTGAACATAGGCCTCCCCAATAGATTTCCACATTGAGCGATCCTGAGTCGCCTGCATCCATCGGCTTCCCGCCGCCCTGACCAGATTAGATGTACTAGTCAATAATTATAACGTCCATTGCACTGTATGTCATGCAATATTAGCCTTTACGACTAGATCTACTTTACTTACGTAATCTCCTCTAAAATGAGAAAGTATTGTAATAAGTAGATGGATTCCGGCCATTACCAACAGAGCGCTAATGTGGAGAAGTTTCTCGAGAAGTTAACGAGTTAAGTAAATAAACAACAAGTATTCAAGACGTTATATCGGGTTAAGAAGGGAAAATTACAGGTTGTAACTTTGTGATGTGGTTGTAACTTTTTGTAACATAGATCTAAATGCAAACTTTTTAATAATTTTTTTTTGTTCTTGTTCCGGAGTCTTCCTCTAGCTAGGCAATCATTATTTTATTCGAAGGTATCGTCCTTCTATAGGGTTAACTAAATTACAGTTACTATAATTATTATTATAGTAAATAATTAAATTCAATTAAATTTTATTGACAAGATCATTGTTTTTAAGATTTTATCGTGTCAATAAATTAATATACACATTCATTTATTCAAACTTGGCTTAATTCCGAAGCTCTTGAGAACGCCAATTAAATCTTCTAATCTCTTTCGAGCTTTTAAAATAAATATTTACTTCATATACATAGGAATCAACCAGATCAGATTCATGTTCATGCACCCAAAAAATGTTCTTTGAGGGAATCGAATCCGCTACTTAAGGGGTGCAGATACATAAGGTTTACGCCTTATCGATCTTCTTAAAATAATAGATTACAATAATATTTTGCTACGTTGTGAAGCAAGATAATATTTCTTTAAAGTAAGTCATGACCGTAATCATCGACATTTAACAGAAATCTTATAACTCGGTAATAAGTCTGAATTCACCCTGAAGCCATGTAAACTTGGTACAGAACACACAGATAAGTAGGCCAACTCGAGGTGCGAGCCAGCTAAAAAGTAGGGCTGTCGCTTATATTTTATTCTTACCCACTACTTGATTTCGCTGGCTGCGATTCGTAGTGGTTCTTGACCTCTGACTTAACAATTTTTTTCTACAGGGTGTAAAAAGTCCCTGATCTTCACGTCTTCTACCCAGCATCAGGATATTTTTTTCTGAGACTATATCTCAAAAAGTTTATAAAGATCAAAGTCACAAAACAATTTTATCGAAAACTAGTATGATGTGTATTGATAAGTTACACACACACTCAGACGTATACTTTTAAGCTTACAACCCGTATTTAGTGCTATGTATGAAGATATTATACTTCTTTGTTTCAACTATGACCCTACCGACCCTTACTCGAAGCCTTCGAGGGTGTGTAATGAACCAAAAACGTTACATGTTCGTTCCTCTTGTCTTTTTAAAGGGAAATCTATTTTCCTGCAACGCTGTGTGGCGGAACGATGTTGCTCTATGTCATGTATACATATAGATTCTGTCTTGTCTCTTCAAAACAGAATTTGTGCTGTAATTTCCTTTCTCCATTTTTGATATAATGATATATGTTTGTACTCTACGGTTAAGCGAAAACGTGAGCCATTCCCAACACAAGTATCTACTGAATACTTACAGGGAAGTCTCTATAATTTATTGTATTTAAGATTACTGAAATTAACGCATGTTTATTTCTTTATATTTATCTGTTATAAAAGTAATTTATATGCATAAATGTAAAGATTACTCTACGGATAAGCGAAAAAGTGAGCCATTCCCAACACAAGTATCTACTGAATACTTACAGGGAAGTCACTATGATGTATTATATCTAAGATTACTGAAATTAACGCATATTAATTTCTTTATATTTAACTGTTATAAAAGTAATTTATATGCATAAATGTAAAGACAATAATTTATCAATAATAATAGGTACCAAAAATATACTACACTATACTGCATAGGAGTTCGACGTAATTACATTGCACTGTTTAAGTTGTGAATGTTTGTTTTAGTCAGTAAAACTTTTCCGTTTACTGCCAATAGATGTCACTATATACAGTTAAATCGCGCTAGAGTTTTTAGCAACGGATTGCATAATCATATCACTCTAATTTTAACTTGCCAATTTTAACGATTAATACAATCTAGTGTACACTTTCTCAAATCTGATAAATTAATATGTAATTAGTTATGAACGGATAAGAATAACACCTTTATCCAATTCGTGCCTTAACTATAAAAAATAAACAGTTTTTACATCGTTCTATAAAGTTTGCTCAATAGGACATACAGCAGTTTGAAAATTAGGCTGACGGTATATATGATGTTCGAAGGTTCATTCAATGTCTTCACGGAGTGGTCTTTCATACCAAAAGTCTGTTCTCATTTCCCAATTATTTAAGATAGCACGAGCGCATCAGTAGCTTTTTATTAAATACCCCGGACCTATATTACAGAGATTGCATTTATTGGTAATTCCGTAGGGAGGGATCCTTCATATTACATACATACATAATATCACGCCTGTTTCCCTGAAGGGGTAGGCAGAGGCATATTACACATTTTGCCTTTATATTGTTGGTCCCACGTAAGAGGTGGCGAGCCTATTGTCGCTTACCAGGTTCTCTTATGTTCGTCAGAGCCACGTCCGTTGATCAGCAGGTGCACCACTTGCAGGTGAGGTTGGCTTGGGCTCCCTTCATAGGTATCATTTGGTAATAAATATTGTCAATGTTACTGAAGCGAGGGACAATGTTGCAACCTAGTGGTGTAAGCAATTTTGAAGTCAGTCCAGTAGTTTTTGAGTTAATTCATTACAAACATTCAAATATAAATACTTGCTCTTCATAATATTAGTATGAGGATTAAGCGATGAATATATAATATCATGGGAATGGGAATATACTTGAACCTTCTGATCCAATATAATATTGATCCAAGCTAACCGGTTTCGGCTCGCGGCATTATCAAAGGTTACACAAATATTAGGTGAGGTTAAATTAATATTATAATAGGACAAAACAAGTGTGTTTATTCATAGTGACTGTGTTCAAGGTTTTCTTAGGAAATAATCACAATAAATATTATATCTATGGTGTGGGGTGTATAGGGATCCTACCAAGACCTGAGGAGCCCAAGCCAACCTCATCTGCAAGTGGTGCACCTGCCGTTCAACGGACGAGGCTCTGGCGAATATAACAGTGCCCGGAGAGCGGCAACAGGCTCGCCACCTATTACGGGGGATCAACTATATTCTCTCACTATAACTCTGCCTACCCCTTCGCGGAAACAGGCGTGATTGTATATATGTATGTATGTATGTATAATCACAATATAAAAAACGTATTACATATGTATGTAAATTGTAAGCTAAATTGGCGGGAGAACAATACTAGACTTTTTTTTTGGCCAATTCTTTATTTAATTCTTTATTTTCTAGCAGCAGCAGTTGTTTTAAAATAGATACTGATTAGAGAGGAAGGTTTATATGTAGGTAACACTGACGAAATCGCGGGCGGCTGTTAGTAATACATAAACGCAAAGAAGATAATAGGAAACAGTCAACGGAGCATAAAAGCGACCAAAATAACACTAACATTTTATACCATGGACATTGAGTGAAAAGTCAAGTCATTAAATTTGTTTTTTTTCCCGTGTTCCCGCATTAAATGGCCGGCGGGAACCGGACATTTATACCAATGGGCCGTTATCCCGCGCGCTAAATCTATCGTCCGCCGTCACCTGATCAGCGACCCCACATTAGCATACCCCGAGCCGGCAGGAAGGTGTAAATACAAGGGGGCTGAAGGACGGAGAAACTCTGCTTTGGCTAAAAGATAACTTCAAGTTACCCATATGTATCCGATATATGTACATATGTTATGAAAGTAATGGTAGACATATTTATGCACATAGCACTTTTGCTTCTACATTTTAAATGCGAAGTATAAGGCTAAAAAATTTGATGTTTTGTGTTTGTGATATTCGATGATGTTCTCCGGTTTTGTCTTGATTTCGTTCGAAATAATAATGGGTGGTCGCCTTACTATTGAGACACCATAAATTAAATAAAACACTAATCTTGTTGAATTTTGATAGTTTTGTAAAATTGTTTTACTCATAATAAAAAACCGACATTCTGCACCGACCTATTTAGCACACAGAGGGTTGCGTAGCTTTTCCAAGGTTTTTTTCAGGGATAATTATGAGCGGTGTTGTTTTTGCTGCTAAACCGGAAAATGCTGATTGCTTGTCTGTGTACTGTCGTATAATCAGCACTAGAAAAAAGGGAAGAATTATATTCCCCCTTACCGTTTGTATTGCTAATTATTATTGTCGTTGCATGGATGTGAACACGCGTTACGTCGATATCTAGTATTTAGACGTAGGCATGTTTGCAAATGAAATAGATTTATTTGCTTTGATTTTGGGTGCTAGCGTCAAGGTCTTATACAGCTTAATTGTATCGTTTAAATCTACTTATACTTAAGTGTGCAAATGTTAAAAAAAAATAATTAAAGAAACAATTATTCGATATACCTATTAATAATAGGTTGGGGAAAAAGTCTTTTCGTATTTTTGTATGAAAAGTCAAGACATTTTTTTCAAAGTTTATTTACATTTATTTACAATATATATGTACCGTTTTGTTGAATAACTTTCTGCCATTTTGTGGGCAGAGACATTATCCCGTTACTGTAGAAACTTTGGGACTTCTGATCAAAAAAACGGGACAAATAGTTTTGGCAGTCCTCTCTTGAGGTCAACCTTACAGAACCTATAGAATTCTGCAGAGACCGAAACAGGTGAAAATCTGAAGGCGCAAGGTCAGGGCTATATGGTGGATGCACTAGGACCTCCCAGTCGAACTCTCTTAATTTTTGCTGAGTGGCTAAAGATGTGTGTGGTCTAGCGTTATCGTGATGAAAGACCACACCCTTCCTGTTGATCAATTCCGGCCGTTTTCTCTCGACTGCTTCCTTTAATCTCATCAGTTGCTGGCAGTAAAGATCAGAATCGATGGTTTTGCCGGGCGGTAAAAGCTCATAATAAACAATGCCCTTCCAATCCCACCATACACACAGCATCACCTTATTTCGTGTTAGGCCAGGTTTGGCCACAGTCTGTGAAGCCTGGCCAACTTTCGACCACGACCTTTTTCGCACGTTCTTGTCGTACGTGATCCACTTTTCATCGCCAGTTATCAATCTCTTCAAAAACGGCTCGGTTTCATTACGTCTCAATAATGAATCGCAAATGAGTACACGGTTCATTAAGTTTCTTTGAGTGAGCTCGTGTGGCACCCAAATATCGAGCTTTTTTGTATAACCAGCTTTCTTCAAATGGGTCAAAACTGTTTTGTGGTCAATTCCCAGTTCTTCAGCTACATCGTAACTACTAATATGCCGATCTTGCTCCACTCTTTCAAAAATGGCGTCCATTTTATTCGTAACAGGGCGACCAGAGCGAGGTGCATCTTTAACATCAAAATTTCCGGAATGAAAACGTTTGAACCAAATTTGTGCTACTCTTACTGACACTGCATCAGGTCCATAAACATCACAAATTTTTTCACTGCTTGAGTTGCATTTTTGCCTTTTTTATAATAAAATTTTAAAATGTATCGAATTTCTTCATTAGATTCACTCATTTTTACGGAGAGAAAAACAAATGAAAAATAGCGGGAAACAACTTTTTTTTATTTTTTTCTTTTCTTTATAATGGAACCTTTTTAATGTTACCAAAACCAGCCAGACACAAATAGTACAGTCAAAAAAATTTTATAATAAGTTTATACCTACGTTATGCGAAAAGACTTTTTCCCCGACCTAATATGTCACTGTCAGATTATTATTAAACAAAATTATAATTTTTACATTCCAAAAACTAAAGATTGACAAGTTCGAATCTCGTCATATCAGCCTTACAAAGTCCACTGCTGAACATTAACCTGCCTTCTATTGGGTGTATTAAATCAGCACACTGGGCAGGCGGGCTGGTGATCGCTGCACAAGCCAGTACGCAGGATGATGCTGCTGAACTTCATCCAGTAGGTTTTCACTGGGAGGTGCACCAGCGGTTCGAACCTAGTCGAGACAAAATCATTTAGTTTTGGTTGCTTTCAACTAAAATGTTAAATGCCATTAAAATTAATCTCAGTCCTTTAACGTTGTGATAAATAATTATAAAGTGATAAGGATCAGGTCATACTCTACTATGAAGACCAAGTATAGAATAGGCATATTCAAAAATATGTCATTATTTATAGGAATGCTATGTGTGGAAAAGGTTGTGACAGAATAGCAGGGGTCGTCGTTTTTTGCGACTACTGAGTCACAAGCCGCTTTGTCTGAAATGAAGTATATTGTTTAAGAAATTAACCTACAATATAACCATTATTATGTTGAATAATTGAAGACAAATAAATTGATTTTATTATAAGCAAGTGATGGATTAAAAATATCTTTGTAACAATTCCCGCGCTACTATAATTTCCTGAAAAATCAAAAAATTATTCAACACGACATGTGTTTCGCCCTTATACAGGGCATCTTCAGGTAAGATAAGAGCCTCAGAACAACGATGTCTTCACGACCAACGCTGAAACGAAAGTTTTAATGGATTTGAATGGATAATTTTAATGGATTTCCGCAAAGTAACGCCTGAATCAATAAATTATTTTGATTTTATTATTATTAATAAATAAAGGTGGTTGTCGTTCTGCTGTGAGAATTTTTAAGCCGTCCCTACCTATAGGCTCTAGCCTTCGACATGGTTTCATAACTACAACAGTGATAGCAGCGACCAATAGCTTGACGGGCATGCTAAAAGTTATAAGGTGCCTTTGACATACAGACAGACAGCAACATAGCGTGGATGTCAGTATACCTGCCCTCCGCTGCTGAATTCGTGGGTTCGATTCAGGATAAATCATTGTGTGTATGAATATAACAATTTGTCTTGGTCTGAGTATTTTCTATGTATATTACCGATACAAACTTTTTCATTTCACTTACTTGACACTGGCTAAATGTGCTAGACGCACGAAGCTATTATGTAAAAGAAGAAGAAGAAGAATCAAATGTCAAACAATCTGTTATTCATTTCAGTACCGTTTCTGGTAAAGATTTTGTAGCTTTAAAGGCTTGATAATAAAATTTTAAACTGATAAAATCTAAAAATCACACATAGAAAATAAAAAAATAAAACCAATCAGCCCACGTTGCTTTGGTAAAATTTGAATAAAAATAGGATAACGCCTGTCGTGATGCGAATCAATTAATCGTATTTTGGCGCCAAAAGCCGCCATGTTGGATTTAAATGGCGTGTGTCACGCTATCAGGTTTTATTGGTTAGTTTTCATTTAACTTTTTCGCATTTATTGACGATTGAGGAAAGTTTTTCTGTGAATGATTTAAATTTTAGTAAAGTAGACCTTCAATAGTGCATTATGACCGAACCAACCCACTGACCTAACGGAGTTTTTATAATATTAATAATTTTAACGTGTATTGCTCACCATAAATACAAAGTGATATACATACTTAATTATCACCCTCCACCCCAAAAAAATGTTCTTAAAAGTATAAAAGTAGTGAAGCTATAGGAAAAAAAGAAAAGAAAAAAAAACCTGTTCAAAATGTTAACAATTAAAATTAAACATCGATTTTTGTTGTACTATTTAGGCGACCTTTAAAAATGCATTAAAACCAAACTGATTTTTATAAAATAACTTAACTTAACATTTAAGTTATTATTGTGTAGGTTACACTCGTGATTCCACAGTATAACTATGCAAATAGTTTTGTGGGGACTGTATTTTTAATGTCCGACTCGCTGTTTGTTTTATAATTAAATTAATAATAATTAAGACGTAAATGTAATTTAGCCAATCTTACAGTTGAATAGTTTAATGTTTATTTTTTGTAATACTATGTTTTAAATTTATCAATAAATAAATTTAAAGATTACATAAAGAGTTAATTGTGCCAGAAGGCTTATTATAGTGTGAAATATTTTATGAACGACAAGTCCGCCTGGAAGTGACATGAAATGCTCCTTTCTTTCTTAAGATATGTATGATCTTTAGATATTAGATTTAGTTAGTTTTAAGAACAGCGGTATTCTTAATATTTTATTTTGTCAATTGTATTAGATCCTAAGACATAATTTGAAAAAAGCCGAGATGAGTTTCTTGAGGCCTTCTTCTCAATCTCGTTGCCTTTTGGAAGCCTCGTTAGAGTCACCGACAGACTGTCTGACTGACGGACAATCCCCTCCCTCCTTTAGAATCACGACAGGCTGACTGACAGATCCCCCCGATAAGAGTCACAGACAGACTGACAAATCTTGAGAAAAACCACAACAGAGGAATAAACTGACAAACCTTGACAAATTCTGACAAAGAACCCATTTGCTTTTATTTCTCTATTATTGTACAGCTCATATATCTTTCATTGTTGTTAAAAAAATATATCGAATTTCAATTTTGTGTCTGAATGTTTGACGAATCTAAATGATCATGTTGATCTTTAAGACAATAAAGTATATATATATATATTTTTTTTACATACTCTTTTTAGAGTTTGGCGCTCTTTATAGGACAGTTGTCGAATTACATAAAAAATCTTTAAGCACTCAATGCATCTATATATAGGGAAAAATGTTGCATATATATATAAACGTCTTTAAAGAATTGGATGTGCGGTATTATTTTACATAAATGCACATATAAATACATGTCAAAGCTTCCCCATCCGGCTATACCCGGCCCTGACCGGCTGCCGTGACCCCGGCCATTAGCGGGATGTCGCTACTCATTGTATTTATTTAAACTAGGACAAACAATACCATTACCTAGGGAAACTTAGCCACTAGCTAGAGTCAAAGTTCCACAGTTTTGTTTATTGGACTTTAAAAGAATGAGAATTAACAGCGGTGGCGGTAGACGTATGACTAACCATCTGTATGAAGCACCTGTGTGTTATTATATTCTATTTATATACCTCTGAGACAAATAAAGCGCATTCTGAATTCATCTTGCACTTCTCCCGTCCTAACAAGCCCAAGGTCTTGTTTATCTTGTCTAATTCTTATACTACTTAAACTACCAACTCATACCCCCTGGGGGCCTACCGCCGAATTCGATGGATTACCGGTAATCCATCTAGATCAAACTTTGTTTACGTTCATTAATTCGTACCGGGGAATCTGCCGATAGCCACCTCTCATTCATGACCTTCAGTCCGTGACAGACCAATAGGTAAATGGAGAATGCCATTTTGTTTCGATTTCCATGAGTTCGGCGGTACGACAGAATCAATTCGAAATCCATTTTGCCTTATAATCGATTGCCATCGAACTCGGCAGTAGGCCCCCTGAATGATACTTATTAAGGATCGAAATAATTATTGAGATTGTAAAGCAAATATTTTTTTGTTATGTTATTATTTTATCTGATGAATAATTAACGCTATTAATTAGGTTACAAAAGAATCCTTTAATCTCCTTTTTGTAATCTATGAGCTACCTACCCGTCTATCTACCCGTGGTAAATCAGTTTTAACGTTATTTTGACTCATCAGTGCTCTAGCTGGAATCAATATTCTACAGTTTTGTTTATAAGCCTTTAAAATTAGGACTCCGAAGTTCAACTCGCACTTGATCTATGTTTTTGATGTTTTAACCGCGGTTTTCGGTATTAGATAATATTCTGTTACTTTAAGAAGCATGTATTATAATATTTTACACTTTTTATAACAAATCCTAGAAACAGCTTTCTTTTCGGTAGAAAGCCAATTACTTATATTATCTGTATTTGGTACAATTCCCTATACTGCATGGTCTTCTCAGCACAAAGTAAAAGTTTTTTTTAAAATTTAAATTTGGCTCGTACAGCTTATATTCATGTTAACTTAATAAGTAAGGCATCCCATTCATTGCGAGCATGAGCTTTAGTAATAAGCACAGAATAATATATGTGCCTTTTAGCAATTTAGTGACATACATACATAATATCAACATCATTTTCACGATTGACACATTTCAGGTCAGTATACCTGCACTTCACTCGAGAGTTCGTGGGTTCGATTCCCACACAGGACAAATCTTTGTGTGCATGAACATGAATATCTGTTCTGGTCTGGGTGTTCTCCTATGTATCTTAAGTCTGTATTTACAAAAAAAATAAAATATTTATGTATGTTTATCCGTTATTTAGTATCCATAACACAAGTTCTTAATGATACTTAACTTGGAACTAAATAATTGGTGTGATTGTAAGAGAATATTTATAATATTTATTTAATATTTATCAAACCTGTTTACACGAAGCGGTAGGCAGAGGCATATTGTAGATAGATAGATAGATAGAAAATTCTTTATTGTACACCAAATTAAAAATTAAACAAGAAAACAATTGCAAAAGAAAATTGATATAATTGGCGCTCTTATCGCCTACAGCGATTTCTTCCATGCAACCTTAGGATGGAGAGTGATTAAAATTAAATGAAATCCGGGGGTGTATGAAAGAATAGAAATATATAGTTATATTTTGATAAACAGAAATAAATACTATTACTTAAATAAAATAAACCTACATACATAATTACGTACATAATTGTATGACCACATTTCGCCAATTATATTGTTGGGCCCATATAAAAGGTGGCGAGCCTATTGCCGCTTATCGGAAACCTTTGTGTTTGCCAGAGCCTCGTCCGTTGTTCGGCAGGTGCACAATGGAAAATCATCTATTGACCTTCTCCCGCTGTGGGTGGAGCGGGAGGGTGTGTCAGACTTTTACTGACTAAAAACCATCCATGTTCCTTCTTGTGCCTGCTACGTCCAGAGGCCACGGTAACCCTTTCGGACAGTCCCGCAGCCCCGCTTGCCACTACTTGCAGGTGAGGTTGGCTTGAACTTCTCAGATCTTGGACTTTTGCAATTTTGATAAGGAATGCTAAAACAAGATTATATTCGTCTGAACATCAATGTCTTCCTCAAATTGATGCGATTTTCCACACTGTATTTTATTAGTACGAAGTACAAAATAATATGTGCGTTTTTTTTACAATTTTGATAGGGAACCCTAAAACTAGTATTTTATTTGGTAGGAAGTCAAATGGTTCCAGTAATTGGTGCGATTCCCCACACTGTCTCGGGGCTGGTGTTTCGTTGAACTGACCGCCGCCTGCACAGTTGTAATCACCGCCCACGCCGCAATTGAATATTAAGAATGGCGTGTTTTGAGCGTTTTTCTATCATTTTACATTTAATATCTAGAAATGATTGTCGGATCTAATTTAATTCAACTTCAAGAAATGTTTTTCAAATTTATTTTCGTTTTGCGGAATGATAGGGTTCTATGTAAGACTGGACGTTTTAAAAAGGGTTCTTGATAGGAAATTTGGAGTCTTTGAGGGTCGTTAAGGATTTTGGCTGGTTGGTAGAAAACCACTACGTTTTTTGAAATGTTTCTCTCAATCTCAGCCTTCAAAGGGTCAAGTAGGGGTACTTGGCTAAGGCAGAACTGGGGTTTGCAGACTCAGGTGAGAAGGATTCAAGTCAACAGAACTCCGTCAATCAGCTCTGGACTCGCCTCTAATTTGGCTAATGAATTATCACAATAGCGGTAACTGTAACCGTGCCCGGTAGCGCTCGTTGTCAAATGCTATACAAGTAGAAACGGTCACTCGTCCAAGTAATGATGTGGAGGGTTTACGGTACGAATAAGCGCAAATAATTATGACATGGGGCTCGTAAAAACAATGTGCCACGGTGTTTAAAGCTTTTTTAGGCTGTGACCACTTCCTATCAGGCCAAACTTGTGGTAGAATATAGATGTAATATTACATACATACGTATAATCACGCCTGTTTCCCGAAGGGGTAGACAGAGGATAATATACGCCCACACTTCGCTAATGTTGCTGTTGGTCCCACGTAATAGGTGGCAAGCCTATTGCGGTTTGCCGGGAACTTCAGTGTTAGCCAGAGTCTCGTTCTTCAATCGGCAGGCGTACCACTTGCAGGTGAGGTTGGCTTGGACTTCAAAGATTATGATAAAATCCTTGTACACCTGTAGATATAATATTCATTATAATAAATTAATTTAAAAGCTATTTTAATTCGAAGTGTTATTCCGTTCTTTGTAAAAGTAAAACTGAATGACATAAAAAAAGTCATCTGACAGACTGACTTATACGTCCAACGTCCGCCCACTCCGGTGCAATTTTCGTGCAAAATTTGCACCATTTCGAGGCGCAAATGCTAATGGGCGCGATTATTGAATAGTTCGCGTGATGGTGGAATTTTAACCGCCTTTCTGGCTCGTAAATCGCCACACGTGGCTTAAACATCTCCAGGCTAGCGGGGCCTCGCTTTCTGCGGAATTTATGCGCCGGAATGACTTGTGTTTATTTAGACGGCGTTTACACGTCACACTAAAAATCGGCCTCCATACAATTTAGCTCGATATCTATTTAAGACAGTGTTTGTTTTTAAGATTTGTAATTTTAATTTTGACATCGATACTCAAATACTCATTTATTGGTAATACAACATTACATGTCACAGAAAAGAAAACATACGAAATTATTAGAATTATTTAAATTAAATTAAATTACAATATTATAAGGAATTGATAATGTCAAAATAGAAAATGTCAATAACATAAAAGAATGCAATTAATAAAAATAAACGATCAATAATTATTATAAGTAAATAAATGCGCCTTATAAATATATGTGGTCGTATATCGTTGTATGATATATTCGTATTTCTGAAGTTCCTACACTGCGCTTCTAGACCTAAGCTTGAAGCTCAGTATATATTTAGACGCTGCTCGCACGTCACACTAAAAGTCACCCCTAATAATGAACTACTCAACAGAACAGCTCAACTTCTACTATTATAATTCGTTTGACATTAGACACAAACAAATATTTCTAACTATGCCTTCTTATGCCAAAAGAAGGCAAGAGGGGAAGAAGTGGACCCCGGAAGCGGTGGCGAGACGACATTGTTTTTTTTGTCTCAGCCTGGGGAAAACATGCCCAAGAAAAAGAGAAATGGAGACAACTAAGGGAGAACTTTTCCCTGCAGCGGGACAATATAGTAGAGAAAAAATACTGTACATTCTTACACAACGTTTCTTGTTTAAAACTAAGCAGATCTTGTACTATGGGTATCTTCCTTGGGTTTATTATAGGGTGCTTACACGTCACACTTACATCGCCCCTTACAATTTAATTCCAAATCTATTCCAACAAACAAACCATGTGTATAGTTTAGTTGGATATTATTTTACGTTCAAAGCGACATACAATGTACCTTTTGATACATACATAAAAATGAATCCTATTCGCTCCACTTTGATATTTGTATATATATAAATATTTGTAGATCATTTTGTAGCACTTCTACTCCCAAACAAGCTGAGCTTCTGAACAAAGCTGAGGTCGTTTCTGAGCAAGACCACTAAGCTCTGGAATTCGCTGCCGGTTCATGTGTTTCCTGTTTCCTATGATCCCGGGTCTATTAAGCGGGGCGTGAAACGGCATTTTAGCAGGCCGTCATGAGTGGATGCGCTTTATAGCGTGCTTATTTCACGTTATAAAGCGCTTTAATTTTTTTTTATTGGACTCCATCGACTGCTTATCATCAGGCAGGATGTAGTCATTATGACGTGTCACATTAAAAAAAAAAAGAGCTTATAAACATAGGTACTAAAATGTCTAATATCATTCAAATTTATTGTCATTATTTAAACAATATAACATTATATACATTCCTTATTCTTAAAAAAACAACGCGTACTTAACTTAACTCAGCGTACTATTTTATGTAAGTATATCATAACTATAAATATTACTCGCACCGCCTTTAATGTCTCTGCTAACCCCAAGGTTGACTGGTAGATAATGCCTAATGGCATTAAGTTTGCCTTTTGTACATTGTATTATTATGTGTGTGCAATATAGATGAAATAAATAAAAAATGATTTTGTAATATGTTTAAAGTTTATTAAATGTGAACTCATTAATGTTAAAAATAATGCTTTTAGCAATCCATTTCTATTTCCGTGTAATGTAATGAAGGTTGGTATACTGTGTACTAAATTTATGCAATAATGTTATTCTTATTCTAATATAAGTAACTTGCATTGAAATGTCTAAAACAGTAAAGCTACAATCAGCTAGATAACAAATACCTAATGATAAGTGGTTTTGGATTACATATTTTCCTATGTATTTTTTTCATTATTTTATTTGACTATTCAAAATAAAGCGCTCATAGCTCTGCGGTGCTCGGTGGTCGGAAACGATCACCGAAGTACAGCAGAGTTTACAGAGGTCAGTCCTTGGATGGGTGACCGTATGTGTGGCATTTGATATCGAGCGTTTCTATGCTTCGGAAGGCACGTTAAGTCGTTGGTCCCGGTTATCAATAAATGTGGTAGTCGTTAAGCCATGTTAGAGGCCTAATGGGCGGCTTGAAAAATTCTAACAGCAGGACGCCATACACCTGCCTCCGCCAATCCGCACTGGGTCAGCGTGGTGGAGGATGACCCAATACCCTCACACCTTGATATGTGAGAGGAGGCTCGTGCCCAGAAGTGGGACGTTAATAGGCTGTGATGATGATTCAAAATAACATAACATTTTTTTAAACTTATTCTATCGCCAAACTATATAATTGTTTAATGGCGACAATAACACCTTTTAAATACATATTATGTAACTAATAAGATCACAAGCATAATAATATAATCCTTCATAAGAGGTTAGGAACAGCCAGGTATGTATATATATATATTACATATTTTCCTATGTACATATTAAGTAGCAGTATGTATATGCAAAAAAAAAGTATTTAAGTATGTTTATCCGTTGTTTAGTATCCATAACACAAGTTCTTAGTGATACTTATCTTGGAACTAAAGAATTGGTGTGATTGTAAATGAATATTTATTATTATTTATTTATTTATATTGATTTCAGAGTATAAAATCGATTGTTAAAAGTAGTCTAACGGGATTCCGCTTCATTTTCAATTTAAATGTTATAATCTAATACTATCCTAACTTTTGACCTTCCACTACCGGGCTACTATAATAAAAAAACTCTTCTCAAAACGATGACAATTTGATTAGAAAAGGCCAGAGCTCTCAAACTTCCAACGCCCCTATAAAGCAAGATATCTTTGAAAAGTAGAAGCATACATGAGAACATCGCAAAGATATATAACTTCCAGCGGATCTATAACTTGATTAAGTACGTTAAAGTTACCCCCACCCTCTTACTTACGGTCTACAATTTCCTTCATTTCCTTAACAAGAGCGTAACTTATTTCCAACTTAACCTTTCCTAGAGAAACTTGTGAAAGGAAAAACGAATACACTTTTTTGTGCCTGCCTCATTAGGTGCCCCGTCGCTGTCAAAGGGTTGTATTGGAATAGCGGAAATATGCCTTATACAAAGAATAATATAGTCGGATTTGCTCTGAGGTTTATTTTGGGACATTTAAGTTTGAATTGGGACACGATTGTCCCGTTGTTTGCAAACGTGTGACTGTAAACGTGTTTTGGGGTAAATGCGGCATCAACAGTGATTTGAGTTTTGAGTGTAATTTTAAGTTTAGCTTAATGGTTGGAAAAAACTGATTGTGTTTTATTTTCGCATGGAACATCACGGCATTTAGTAAACTTTGTAGGGTTTTTACTTTGGTTCGGTACTAAACAAAAATTTAACAGACATTTTCTTATATAGCTCGCACTCGCGGTATCGTACTTCATGGTGTGAATTCAGTGCAGAAGGGCGAAGAGAAGAAGCGCTCGTAGCTCTGCGGTGCTCGGCGGTCGGAAACGATCACCGAAGTACAGCAGAGTTTACAGAGGTCAGTCCTTGGATGGGTGACCGTTTGTGTGGCATTTGATATCGAGCGCTTCCGTGCTTCGGAAGGCACGTTAAGCCGTTGGTCCCGGTTATCACTAAATGCGGTAGTCGTTAAGCCATGTTAGAGGCCTAATAGGCGGCTTGATAAATTCTAACAGCAGGACGCCATACACCTGCCTCCGCCAATCCGCACTGGGTCCGCGTGGTGGAGTATGACCCAATACCCTTACACCTTGATATGTGAGAGGAGGCTCGTGCTCGTGGGACGTTAATGGGCTGTGATGATGATAATGATTACTTATATGATGATCCATCATCATGGCGAAGAGAAGTGTGTGGAGTTCTGCTGTTAGATATTTCAAGCCTCCTAAAATGTCTTTAAATTTAGCTTAGCGACTACTACATACATTAATAACCGAAATCAACTGCTTAACGTGCCTCCCACGGCGTGAATGCGCTTGATCTAAAATGCCACTTACCTGATCACCCATGCAAGGAGTTCTATCCTTGTAAGATCTAATGATGAGAACACCTAGCCTGACGTTGCTCTTAATCATATTCTTGCCATGCTTCCAGTTTAACTGGGGTCGACGCAACAAGTCTTTTCCCATTTACCTTGTTTATTTTTCATTCACACATCCACCCCTATCTCATCTCTCTCATATTAATCTTCACGCATTTATTCTGTTTCTTTTTCCAGTCGATCTTTTCCTCCATACTCATTACTAAGTGTTTCAGGCTCTTCTTTTTGCTCTTCCCCTAGTCCCACGAAGCTACGAACGCTTAATTATCATATCAGCTTTGTAAAGTCCACTGTTGAACATTGGCCTCCCCAATAGGCTATGTTCTTTGGCCCATTGGCTAGGCAGGCGGGTTGATAATCGCAGTTCAAGCCAATTCACAGGATGACGCTGCTGCTATCATCCAGTAGGATTTCATATGTACAAATGAATGAATGAATGAATGAATGAATGAATGAATGAATGAATGAATGAATGAATGAATGAATGAATGAATGAATGAATGAATAAATTAATGAATGAATGAATGAATGAACACTTTATTGTACACTAAATATAAAAAAGTAATAAAATCACATAAATACTCCCCGTGAGATGAGAGGAGCTGGCACTATTCTAGTCCGGTACCACAAGGTGCACGAACGCTTAATAGTCCCTTAAAAAATTGGTTGCCTGTAAAGTCGGTATACGGGCGAAAGTTTTACGTGACAACGACTTTGAGTGGTAAAATAATTTTAATGGAGAAGGGAGTGGAAGGGACGCGTGCCTCTCACTCGCTCTCATTGTGAGCGCATAACGTGAGCGGAGCGTAACGAGTTTCTTGAAGTGTCACCCGGCAAACCAATTTATAAGACGTTGTCACGTCAATAAAAACAACAGAGAGTCCCCCTTAATGAGAATACAATGAACTGAAACAAATGCAATGAAAGTGCAAACCGTTTAACAGACACAGCCCGCCTTCCCTTTTATTTCTTTCCCCGTTCCGTCTAATTATAAAGTTTAATACAAAAACTAGCAAATCTGACGTACAACTTCGTGTTCGCTAATATCTTTGTTTTGTTCGGCCGTTATTTAGTTTTATTAGCGTAACCTTATCTTATCTTTAACTGTTGGTTCTTTGTTCGGAGCAGACAGAGCTATCACGTACCTACTTCGTTTAGTGCTGTCTAGACGAGCTGTTTTTACTGTAACTTTAACATCCATCCGGTATGTACTGTGGATTAAAAATATTTTTGACCTTATCAGTGTTTATTTATTTATTTATTCAATCTTTCAATGTTGGTTAACATATCAGGTCCAACACACCCGCAAGTCACATTAATACCATAAACCATTAATGTTCGAATATAAAATTAACATTTGGTACACAGTAGGTATATAGTACACGGTAGGTATGCCACTAAAGAAAATAAAGAGGTCAAAGTTAGCAAAATATATAAATTCATGTGGAAAATTCAAATTACAATGTCCAAATGTGAACTTACATGTAAATGTGAAGTTCACATCAAGAAAAATAAAAAATTGTGTTGTGTTAAGTTTGTAAGGAGGCAGACGACTGCCGGGAAACACAAGGACGTACAAATACTAATACACAAATACGTATAGACTTATAAAACTTCTTGAAAATCATCTGTTATTAGGTCCGCTTTTTCTTTTCTTTTCTCAAACAACACGTGCTGGTCTTAGGAACCATCCACATACTGAGCAGATTATCATCAGTTATCATCATTAGCATCATCAAGTCGTTCCTGTGTATGATCAGTTGGCATTTTAAAATTCTCTGCCAGCGCATCTGTTTTTAAGCCCCTACTGTCCAACTGACATGAGTTCAAGCCAGTACAGCTTTTGTTACCGTGAAGATACCACAATATGGAGCGGACTGACTTTTTTTGGATTGCATTGACTGCTCATCATCATCCAGCAGAATGTTGTCATTATGACGTCATCATCAACACCATCATCTCAGCCATATGGCGTCATCAAGGCTTCCTTAATAGATTTCCACATAGAGCGATCCTAAATCGCTTGCATCTATCGCTTTCCGCCGCCTTGACCAGATCATCGGTCCATCGTGTAAGAGGCCGTCCTCTACCACGTTTGCCGGTTCGCGGTCGCCATTGAAGAACCTTAACGCCCCATCGGTCGTCGGTTCTTCGAGCTATGTGCCCCGCCCATTGCCACTTCAGCCTGCAAACTCGCCTCGCTATGTCGGCCACTCCAGTCCTCCTACGGATTTCCTCATGTCTGATTCGATCACGTATGGACACTCCGAGCACAGCTCTCTCCATTGTACGCTGAGCGACATTGAGACGACTTATGACGTGTCACATAAAAATAAAGGACAAGGACACGTAATGATAAACATAGTCAGTCATAAAAGAAAATAAAACAGAAATGCAACAAGCAAATTAACAATGCATATTTTAAAAGTTTAGTTTCTTGTGGCTTTCTTCTCAATGTCCATAAAGGCAATGGAAGCGTTAGAGTCACCGACTGACTGACGGACGGACAATCCCCTCCCTCTTAAAAATCACGACAGGCAGACTGACAGATCCCCTCTATAAGAGTAACGGACAGACTGACAAATCTTGAGAAAAAAACTACAACAGACAGATAAACTGACAAACCTTGACAAATTCTGATATAGAATCCATTTGCTTTTATTTCTTGATTATGGTACTGCTCATATCTCTTTCATTGTTGTTAAGAAAAAAAATGATGAAATTTCCATTTTGTGTTTAAAATTTTTACGAATCAAAATGATCCTATTGATTTTAACGCAATTCAAGGGACTTGTGCAAATTGTGAGGAATAAGTAAGACAACCAGGGAAAGTTGAAAAAGTATAAATGAAAAATAATTTGTAGTGGACACTGAAGTTGCATTATATCCGAGCAAGTATTAGAAAACCAATCAAATCTACATCAAAATGAATTTTACATGTTAGAGTTCCATATTGAAAGTGCAATACAATTATCTCCCAATGCTATCGTGGTTGGTTGGATTGTTGGTTGGTTGGATGACAGAGCAGGGCCCGCCCAATTAGGCCCAAAACTAGGTCATCTGATACCAGCTGAGACGTAGGAACTAACTTAATGTGCTGCCCTCAGGCGAACTGGCGTTAAGGCGGGGACTCATCGGGAGGCTTTTATTTAATTGTTTTTCTTATAAAATAAGGTACTGGTTTCATTAATATGTAAACAACTACATCATACATAACTTACATAACTAATCGAAACCCATACCTATTATGTATATATACATATATAGATATATATTATTTTTAAAACAATTATAAACTTGAGCTCAATGCCGAAATAATAATTTCAATTATTTTCAAAATATTCTTAATATTTTGGATAATTATAGATAAGCAAATAAACAGCTCACATTTTAAAATGAATTTAAGCAAATAAATTAACTGTCGTCTGACCTCCGCAACCCAGAGGGAAACATCATCCTATGGTTAAACCAGCTGTCAGGACGATAGAAGGCACTGACTTCCTAATAACGACTGCCATAGATGTTCATGACCAATAGCTGAACGTGCTTTCCGAGGCACGGAGCAAGTGATAATTACTCACATTACTTCGAAAAGCCATAGGCGCGTCACCAGGGTTTGAACCCGTGACCCTGTGATTTTGAAGGCTATGGGTCGCCACTGCGCTATCTACGACTACCTATATTGTTAATCTCACGTAATAATATGGTGTCGAGCCCATTTTCGTGTATGGTTTAGCTTGCTATTTAAAATGTTATCTATGTGGTTTGCTTTTGTAATATTATTGGAAATATTAGTGTTATTTATTTTGGATATATTTTTATGTTTTATTATTAACCCCCAAGCAAAAAGAGGGGTGTTATAAGTTTGACGTGTCTGTCTGTGTGTGTCATCACAGCTCCCGAACGAATGAACCGATTTCAATTTAGTTTTTTTTTGTATTACAGGTGTTTTTATTACCTTATTACCTTATTAAACTATTTTTGGAAAATAAAAAATAGTTTTAGTACCTATAGATGTAAAATAAATAAATAAATATTTCTGACACTTACACCAATTATTTAGTTCCAAGATAAGTATCATTAAGAACTTGTGTTATGTGGATACTAAAGAACGGACAAACATACATAAATATTTTTTTTTTGTAAATACATACTTAATATACATAGAAAAACACCCAGACCAGAACAAATATTCTTATTTATACACACAAATATTTGTCCTGTGTGGGAATCGAACCCACGACCTCAGGAGTGGAATGCGGGTATACTCGCCACCACGCCATATCGGTCGTCAAAAATATTCTTGTGTGAATCCTAATGAAATATAAAATAAATATTGCCATAGATTTAATGCTACTTCTGATGATCATTGAGGTTTTCTTTTTTTTATTAAATAGTTACTACAGCTAGCCGTGGATGGAAAATAACAGGAAATTAAAAACATAACTCATGTTTTGCATCCCGAGTACTCTTTAATGGTTTAAACCTAAGCTTTTGTCTATTAGAAGTATTGTCCTGCTTAATGTTACAATGTCATGAACGTATTTATGTATGCAGGTTTATTTAATTTAAGTAATAGTTCTTATTTGTGTTAGTCTTTTAAAATATAATTATATATTTGTTATTTTTTTTTCTCCTCCTGTTTTCTTTTAATTTTAGTCACTCTCCCATCAGAAGGTGGCCTGAAAGAAATTGCCGTAAGCGATAAGGCCGCCAATTGTATCGCTTTTCTTTTTGCAATTGTTTTTCTTGTTTTATTTTTAATTTAGTGAACAATCTAGGATTTTTTATCTATCTATATATTAAAGAAATTTCCGTATCAATTGTTATATCATTTTGCTTCAAGCTTTGTTAAATTTTTTCTTCGACCATATCTATGGTACGAAGATTGACCATGAATGACTGTAAAAAATTCAATACGTTCCGTTTAATAACAGTTTCATAAGCCGCGATTCAAATCCATAAAATTTGTGTTACTTAAAACATGATGAGTTTTTTTCTCGATTCTGCTCCACTTAAACTCCCCCCTTCCGTAATAAAAGGGCGCGTTAATGTTCGTAATGTTGTTATCTGGACCTTAATAAAGGGGATGATATTTTCATTGGAATTTCTTGTAATTCACTTTTATTACGTAGACACTGACCCGTGTAGCATGGTTGCACCAAAAAGAAACATCGTGTTTGTTTATCATGGGTTGGTTAGGTTTTTTTTTTAAATAATGGCTTCGTGCGTCTATCACATTTAGCCAGTGTCAAGTAAGTGATATATTAATAATATATAATTCATAGTAAATGAGAAAGAGTGGTGATAAAGATGATAAATGGTAAATGAGATACCCTCCCCTAAGCCCCTTGAGTCCTCAGTAAAGATGTGGGACTATACTGAGATCTCACATGGACTCCTTGAGAGAAAATTTGAAAAGTGATGTTGCACTGTTTTGTTTGATTTACCAACACTCATGTAGTTCACAAACACTTAACGGTTTATAATCCACCGTTAATACACATTAATGTTAGAAATATCACAAATTTTAGAAAATAAAACAAAACTGTAGACATGACTATTCACTTTCCCGCCAAGAAGTCCTCTGTAGCATGGTTGCACCAAAAAGGAACATCGTGTTTGTTTATGGTTAGGTTAGGCATTGCGAATTGCAACTTAAATTGAAATATTTGTCATGTCTGGTCTGACAGTGACATAATAGACAGAAATATTCTTTTATTTTTAAAAAGGTCTTCGTGCGGTTTGCACATTTAGCCAGTATCAAGTAAGAGAAACATTAATGACATATAAATCATAGAAAATGAAAGTAGTGAAAAAAATTATAAATGGAATGCCCTCCCCTAAACCCCTTGAGTCCTCGGTAAAGATGTGGGACTATACTAAGATCTCACATGGACTTCTTGAGAGAATTTGAAAAGTTATATATCACTGTTTTGTTTTATTTACCAACACTCATGTACGTTTACAAACACTTAACGGTTAATAATCCACCGTTATTACACATACATGTTACAAATATCACAAATTTTAGAAAATGAAACAAAACTGCAGACATGTCGCTTCACTTTCCCGCCAAGAAGCCCTCACACCTACTTAATCAGGCTGTCTTCTGCTGCACATAGCATCCCAGACGTTCCTTACAGACGTAGACCTATTTCCTTTTTAAAAAGTCGATGTGCATAATTTTATGCCAGGTTCTGTATTGATTTTTATTACAAAGAGTGAAGTAGGAATGAGAAGTTAACCTTTTGATAAATGATATAGCTTCAATTGGCTGAAATCATCTTATCAGCCTTATGAGTCCACTGCTGAACATTTGCCCCAATAGATAACATACTATGGGGGGTATTTGCCCAAATCACCACTCTAAGCAGGGTGGGTGGAATCGCACTTCAAACCGCTGGATGACGCTGCTGCCCATTATCCGGGAGGATTTCCCTTCGTCGACTCTGACGACTCCCCGTGACCGTGCCACGCGGCACGACTGAAAATATGATAATGAAATGTTTAATACGGATTCCTTATCCAATGGGTCTGCTAGCAGTTTATCTGGGATTGGTACAGCATGTCATTCCCTTCCATTATCCTGCATCATTCCACATTGACTCATCCGTACCTTCTCTGTCATATCATACCTTTGTACATGCTATTTTATTTACCTCATGTAAAACTTAAAATTATATTGTGAAATAAAGGATTACTAACATTATTTTTACACTCAAGACATCTCTTTCCCGGATCATCCTTTTTCCCTTCACGCGGTGACAATTATCTTCAATACCCTTCTCGTGAAAAGCAAAAGCTTTTTTAAATTTTTGCTTAATACAGTTCTTATGAACGCTAACATAAGGTCGTCTTAGTTTATTTTTCCCTCCGCTAGTTTTATAGCATTTTCTTAACATTAAGGCACAGTAATAAATACATAAATATTTCATACACTTACACCAGCTATTTAGTTCCAAGATAAGTATCATTAAGACCTTGTGTTATGGATACTAAATAACAGATAAACATACATTTAAATACTTTTTTTTTGTAAATACTTACTTAATATACATAGAAAAACATCCAGATCAACACAAATATTTGTCCCGTGTGGGAATCGAACCCACGACCTCAAGAGTGGAATGTGGGTATACTCGCCACCACGCCATATCGGTCGTCAAAGCAATGATATTATATATCTACAAAATGTAGTGATCTCCAGTTAAATTTTAAAAAAAAACCTATTACTCATCCATCACATCTCCCTCCTCTCTTACCTTTACCATGACAATTACTTTCCTAAATGATACGGTTGATAGCTGAATCTCGTCGGTTATTTAAATTAGTTTATAAGGGTCCATAAGTGCCTGTTACATCTTCAAAGGGTATTTACTAAATCAATTTAACGTGTACTGCTATTATTGACCCGGCAATTCCAATGAGTACCTTTACAGTTAACTGTACGACGACCGATATGGCGTGGAGGTCAGTATACCTACACTTCAAGAATAAATGTTAAACCTGTACTTGTACCCACAACAGTGTGCCTGCAATTATGAAAGCCTGTACAAGTTAGTACGAGGGATTCGTAAACAAATCTAAGTTATCGTGTTACCAACGCAGGGAGCCGCTGAAGTTATATTGCGAAACGAAAGTATTGTCCACGAAACTTGTCTTTTAGTACTATACAATTGTCGTAAGACCTATGTACAGGTAGGTATTAGTTACTTAGATTATTTCATGTATTTCATCATTTATATAATCATCATCATTATTATTTTTAGTTTGTTTATAAGGAGTCATTACCTCATTATACCGGCATCCGCAGAATACCAGGGTCGTGACAACCTTTGTTGCGACATTATGCTGAGCGGAGGCCTTTTTGGTACTATTTAAGATGCTGTTAGCTTTAAGATTTTTTATTTTTATTGTAATTTGTAATGTACCAAATAAACGTTTTTATTATTATTATTATTATCATCATCACAGCCCATTAACGTCCCACTACTGAGCACGAGCCTCCTCTCACATATCAAGGTGCGAGAGTATTGGGTCATACTCCACCACGCGGACCCAGTGCGGATTGGCGGAGGCAGGTGTATGGCGTCCTGCTGTTAGAATTTATCAAGCCGCCCATTAGACCTCTAACATGGCTTAACGACTACCACATTTAGTGATAACCGGAACCAACGGCTTAACGTGCCTTCCGAAGCACGGAAGCGCTCGATATCAAATGCCACACAAACGGTCACCCATCCAAGGACTGACCTCTGTAAACTCTGCTGTACTTCGGTGATCGTTTCCGACCACCGAGCACAGCAGAGCTACGAGCGCTTCACTTCGCTTCAGCGCTTCATTTATATAAGTTAGCAATAAAATAACCTTGTATCATATTTTGTAATTCAACTGTGCCCGCTACATTCTTGCACGTATTTTTATATAATTAAGATAAGTCACATAGACAGTAAAACGAGTATTATTCACGTACACGTTAAGTACATAAGCCTTATGTTTTTGTAAATAAATTAGACTAATCTACATCTTGAGTCTCACTTATCCTCCTGCCCATACATTGGCACATCAACCAATAACTCAATTACCATTACAGTTTTGGAATAGAAATGCCCCTTTCTGTCATCATATTTTTGTTATCATGTAAATTAGTTGGTGAGTGGTTTTTTATAAAAAAGATGTAAATAATTTTATTTTATTTATTTATTTATTTTACTTTAATTAAAACGGTGTACAAAACCAATTACAGTAATTAAAGATAACAATCAATTTCAAAAATACAATTCAACACTTACAAAACCAAACTCAGCAACAATAATTAAATTAATCAGATAAAATTTTAAAAAAATAATTAGATAATATTAGAATAAAATTAAAATAAAATTAACTATAATAGACATAAGTTACATAAAGATATACACGCACACATTCATACCTTTCTTTCACAATAACTCAGGCAGTCCGACAAAATTTTCGACCATCCATCCGCAAACAGGTCACATTCAGGATTGGTATCTAGAAGAGCATTGAGTGATGAAAGGCTGCGTGGTATAGGTGAATGGCGCCGAGCCACTGTTCGGCAGGATGGAACTGCAAACAACTTATGCCTTCTGCTACGATAGTAGTTATTGGGAACGAATAAACGAGACAAGTCAGCGTGCAGATCTGGAGCATCAATCCTACCACGAAGTATTTTGCACATTATTGTGATTTGATGCTTGTCCCGTCGGACCTCCAGGGAGTTAAACCCGAGGCTCCCAAGAAGAAACTTTGTCGGGTACATGTACGGATAATATCCATACTGACGTTTGTACAGATATCTGAGGTATGCTTTTTGTACCTTTTCAAGCATTAGTACGTATTTGCTTTCATATGGATTCCAGACGCACATAGCGCTTTCCAGTTTAGCCCGTACAAGAGCAGCAAATATTAAGCGTATTACGCTGAAATTATGGAACTCACGGCAGTTCCTTAGTACAAAACCCAATCGCCTAAATGACTCTTTGGCCAGTGCTACAATATGGTCGTGAAATGTAAGGCTTCGATCAAATGTGACTCCCAAATCTTTCACATTAGTTGCCAGAGGCAGTAACTTCCCATTTATATTGTAGGGGTATGTTATAGGCTGCCTCTTTCGGGTAAAGATCATTACGGAGCATTTAGATGTGTTGAACTCCAAACCATTTCGCTCGCCCCACTCATTAACTGCATCGACATCACGTTGCAGATCCAGGCAATCAGCATCGGAGTTCACCTCTCTAAAAAGTTTTAAATCATCTGCGTACATTAAACAGCGTGAGTTCTTGAGCACGCAGGGCAGATCATTTATGAATGAATACTGTACGAGTAGCATTAAAATATATGTGATTTTGAATCTAACAAAAATTATTAAAAAATATTAATAAATTCCTAAAATACAAACTTGTACTTATGTAATGTAATGAATGAATGACTTTATTTTATTTAAGCACCGGGCATCATACAACTTGAGAGTAATATAATTGATAAATAAATATTCTCTTACAATCACACTAATTATTTAGTTCCAAGATAAGTATCATTAAGAACTTGTGATATGGATACTAAAGAACGGATAAACATACTTAAATACTTTTTTGTACATCTATACTTAATATACATAGAAAACACCAGACCAAATATTCATATTCATGCACACAAAGTTTTGTCCTGTGTGGAATCGAACCCACGACCTCTGGAGTGAAATGCAGATATATTGACCTCCACGCCATATCGGTCGTCGTAATATAGGTATCTCATATGATCGTCAAGTTAAAAACTAACGCACCCATGCAATTGACTCACCAGCGTCAGAAGACAATCATTAAGCAAGAAACTAGTCATTATTTATACTCACGCTCTCCAAGATCAGCGTTCTGACATTCATTGAATGTCCGACTTTTTCCTGAGAGGGTGTCATTTCAACGAAAACGAAACTTTGTTATATCTATCCCTTTCATTCGATAACGATATACCTAGAGTGCGAAAGGGATAGGTATAATGATGTTTCGTTTTAGTGGAATTAGAGTAGGCTTTCTGGAGGTCAGTACAGAGGTATTTGATGTAAAAAAAAATTTCGACATACATACATACATTTACGCTTGTTTCCTCGAAGGGGTAGGCAGAGGCATATTATACGCCCACACTCCGCCAATTATATAGTTGGTCTCACGTAATAGGTGGCGAGCCTATTGCCGCTTACCGGGCACTGTTATGTTCGCCAGAGCCTCGTCCGTTGATCGGCAGGTGCACCACTTGCAGGTGAGGTTGGCTTGGGCTTCTTTGGTCTTGGCAGGATCCCTATACACAAAAATATGTTTTACTTTCTTAAGTGCTGTTTATATATTTAAGATTACATATATTTATTAATTTCCTATAGAACTATAAATAAAGAAATCGTCGTCTATTCGATTAGAGCTAAACCTCAAACAAATAGAAAGCTTTCGCACCGAAGACGCTCCAGTACACACGACACGTCCCGACACCCCCTTGTTTACCTCCAGGTGTGCATAAATAAGGCAAACAGCCCAAAGGTCACATTCGGCCGGTAATGTAGGCTCGCTGGGAAGCTAATAGGCTTTGGTCACACTAACGCAATTGCCAAATTATAGTTTTGTACTGTAACTGTTGAATTGATGAACATAATTATGAGATTTAACAATAACTATCTCGAGGTGAGTACTTTACTGTGACTCTCATTTTGTAGTAGTAATAATATTTTACATAATAGTGCACTATACTAATATCATAAATCAACATATCCTTGCATTACCCCGGTGGCCCTAGACTTAAGCTCAGGGCCCAGTTTCAAATATATCGTTAAGATATAAATACATACATTCCCGCCTGTTTCCCCGAAGGGGTAGGCAGAGGCATATTAAACGCCCACAATTTGCCAATTATATAGTTGGTTCTACGTAATAGGTGGCGAACCTATTGCCGCTTACCACCACATGCAGGTGAGGTTGGCTTGAGCTCCTTAGGTCTTTGTAGGATACCTATACACCCGATAAGATATAAGCGATACCATATTTGAATCCGCCATATCAAATCAATATTATAAATTCCTTTTCACGCTTAAAAGTCTGAAATGCGTTCAAATGATTTATATGCAGTTTGAGACCCTGTTTTTCTTTAGAAAAACATTTCTAGATTAGGTGAAAAGATGATAACAGTAACGGTCTCAAAAATTATTATAATTATTAAATTTTTTTGTAAGACAGAAAAATAATCTGTACCTTTTTTCATTACGATATTAATGTGGGCGTAACCTTTCTCTGGCAAAAGCTAGCTGACGTCTGTAAACTGTGCTAAACTTCAAAGATCTTTCCTCGTCACCCAATATATTGGACTTATTTGACGACCGATATGGCGTGGAGGTCAGCATACCTGCACTTCACTCCAGAGGTCGTGGGTTCGAGTCGATTGGATAAATCTTTGTGTGCATGAACATGAATATTTGTTCTGGTCTGGGTGTTTTCCTATGTACATTAAGTATGTATTTAAAAAAAAAAGATAAACGAAAGGTATTTAAGTATATTTAGTATCTATAACACAAGTTCTCAATGATACTTATCTTAGAACTAAATAATTGGTGTGATTGTAAGAGAATATTTATTTATTTACTATTAATTTTTTTATCCGAACCACAAAAGCACTTCTCCAAACTTGGTGATATAAAAACCATCCAATGTGACCGAGCCCTAAACGGGAAATTGAAGTTTGTTAATGTGAAATAACATTAGTTTGTCCTTCCTTTCAAAGAAACATTTACTTTAACAGAAATAAGCGTAGGACCTTATAACTAATTCCTTATTATTTACCTTCTGCAACTCTTTATACTAATAGTAAATTAAATTAAAATTCATTTATTCATTTGTTTGGCTCAATAGAGCTCTTATGAATGTCATACTTACAAACTAACGCGCCCATTCACTGCGGGCGGGAGCTTGATCGTAAAAGAACGGGCAAGAAAATCGTCAAGGTTGGTTTTTTCTCCCGGCAGTTACAATTAAAATACATAATCCTATTACATATCCTTATGTCTTTCACTTCTTCCTATCTTAGTTTGACTTTTAACCTTAAGCACTGCGTTGGTTATGACAATACCTTATGCATAAAAATCCTAGAGAAGAATACTTTATATAAAAGAACAAATCAAGCTGACCTGGTCACGTGAACTACTACCCTATAAAACAGAATTATGTGAAAGCCATGTAGTTCTCTAACCATGGGTGCCGCAAGCAACTTTTTTTTACGTTGGTAACTATATGCAATTACGCACTGCCTTCCAGCCAAAGGGGGACCGAAAGGGGGTGTGGGACTCACCACCGGCAGACGCAACTACCAGCAGTAATATCCACTAAAAATCTAACGACGACGACCGCCGCTTGTCGAAAAAGAAGCGGGGGATAGTACCTGGGTTGCAGCTTCTGTCACCCCGCCTGCGGCCAACATCCCCCGGACCAAAACCGACCAACCCTGTGCGACCATAGCGTGTGTGGCCGACTTTCCGGAGGGTCCATGGTTATACAGCCGAGGCCCCTTGCCCCCGCCGCCTTTGACCCTCCTGCCGCTGCTGGACGGATCCTGCTGGCCCGCCCACTGTGCCCTCCACAGGTCCCTCTTAGCTTCCCCTTCAGTAGTCGGTACTAAGGGCACCCAGAGTCCCCAATCTCTGTGTGTTACCATTTCCCTAGCGCCCTCTGCGCCCTACCGGGAGGTACTCAGCCCCTCCACCACGACAAGGTGGAGACCAGTCGGAGGGGTCCGCAAACAACCCTATGGGTACCCCACAGTGATTCCAAAGGCGCATTCTTTGTGCCTCTCTAAAACTTTTTACAACTATTCGGATTTCTTAGTCTTTTCCTAGAGTTCTGGGCGTAGAAAATTGTTTTTGTTAGACATTCAAAACGAAATGAAATGCCCTTAATATCTGAATTATTTCTTCGATTAACTTTACTTATACGAAAAACCACCACCAAATGATTTGGAGCAAAAATTGCCTCTCGGCATGCAGGCCTAATGGCCATACTGCTATGGGCTTCTCAGGACTTACGTCACTGTTGTCGTAACGTAATTAGCGATTCCGATTGAGCTTCCGTAACACGCGACTTCTAATTGTTTTAGTACCTCATAAAGTCGTAGATCTATAATTGAAATGCTTAGAAAAAGTTAACAGAACTTGTGCTTATAAGTGATATAAGATAGATGTGGAAATCGTTAGCACAATCTAGCGTGTGCTAAAATTATTGCTTGTGCTGTGTAAGCGACAAAAGACTGTGTAAGAAATAAAAGAGTATTTATTTTAATAGTACACTACAGAGCACAATGTAAAGACTATTTTATAAATAAAAATGTTTTAACAAGTAAACCAATTTTTTTTTTTAAATATTCCTTTATTGCACAAAATAATTTTAAGTATTAAATGAGGTATATAAAATAACATGTACAAAGGTGGGCTTATCTCTGAAAGAGATCTCTACTAGCCAACCCTAGCAGTTGTGAACTAAATAGTTGTACAGGATAAATGTTGTCCAAGAAATTACAAATAAAAATTATGAATAGAATGTAAAGAAAATTTTGTTTCAAGGCAAGTATCCTTAAGTGTGGTATCTTGTGTTATAGATACTAAATGAATACAGTTTTTAGATCTCGTTTTATAATGAGACCTCTTGTTTTCTCCGTCACATCGTACCGTGTGACACTAATGTAAGATCTCCGAAGGCGACCTTTTTCATGCGCACCTGTTTTATTGGGCAGCAATAAATAACGCAACCAACGTTTGCGATATCGAAATCCAAGTGTTTCCCGTTTGGATTCGAGCTGCTCTCTGAGAGCGGTTCGCTTTACGCGTAGTGTAAATGTATTTGGAAAGGTCTTGCCGGTGATGTTTATATCAATACCTTTTTGTTTTGTCCAGAATGTTAAACCTTTTTTGGGAATGTGATAGAAAAAAACTTTATATATTCATGATTGATGATGCGAACCAAACGTTCTCAATCAGTTAAAAATGGTTTATACCAATGATGTATATACAAATGATGTATATACAAATGATGTTTACACCAATGATGTTTTTACCAATGATGTGTATACCAATGATTTTTTTACCAATGATGTTTATACCAATAATGTTTATACCAATGATGTTTATACCAATGATTTTTATAACAATGATGTTTATACCAATAATGTTTATACCAATGATGTTTATACCAATGATTTTTATAATAATGATGTTTATACCAATGATGTTTAAACCAATAATGTTTATTCCAATGATGTTTATAATAATGATGTTTATACCAATGACGTGTATACCAATTATGTTTATACCAATGACGTTTTATGACTCGGATTTAGTTCCAAGACGACTTATGGTAACACTAATAAATGCGACAAATAATACTAATCCTAATTTATTATATAACTGGATAGCTATTTTATTATTCTATAATGATATAATTGGATAGCTTTACGATAGAGCTAAATTTGACTACAATTGTCTTAATTTGATCACTTAATCTACCAGGGGCTACTGTGTCATCTATCTCTTTTAATAACAATATCGTGGGTTTACCTAAAATATGTACCGTCATAGATTTTCGATAAATTTAAGATCTTAAAGGGATCCGTCACATTTACTTACTGACTTGTTAAATAATTAGATTTTTAAAATACATTCAAATATTTTCAACTTTTATTTTATACAATCCATGTCCTCACAATACCGAACATAATTATAATTAATAATAATAATAATTATTATTATTTTACATTATTATATATAATAATTATTATAATTATATAATTATGTCGATGATGTTATTAATATAGATTACGAGTAAAATGAATCATAATTAACTTTTCCCCGGTGATTTCGTAAAAAAATCATGTCATAACTAAATAGCACTGTCAATGCAGAAAATTCAAATTAAAAAAAAAAAAATGTATCTGTCTCACTTGGTTCCAGTTAAAGATTTCCAAAACATTTAAGACCGATTTAAACCTACTTACGATACAAAGAAACCGTTTACGAAATGGTTTGTTTCAATTATATTAATATTAATGCTACAATGTAAATTTCAAACAGCACAGCACACACATTTGAGAAAAATCGCATGTACGTAAAACGATATAACCCACGAAACGCGAATTTCCAAATAGCAGTGTTTAATACAACTGCTATTATTATAACAAGCGGTACCTAGGAATGGCCGTGTAGAGTCGCCTTTCGTTTGTTTTATACGCCTAGCTCATTATTAATATCTAGACATTTGCATATAATGAGAGGTTTGGTGGCCGAAATGCGCTCTCTTTTTGCATTTTATGAGTTGTGCCGTTTTGCTACGCGGCTACCTGGTAATGGCTCAGTGCTGCGAGCGGACTGTTTTAGTTCCTGTTATTATTTAATATATTATTATTCATTATGTCTGACGTTGATAATTGTTTTATTGCAAACAAATAATACTTATCACACCCCCACTAAGTCAGAACTGTCCTTTTGTAAATTTTACAGGAAAGCGTTTTACTAAATTGTATAACCGCTCTTCACTCGCTGGGTTCGATTCCCACGCAGGACAAATCTTTGTGTGTATATTAACATGAATATTTGTTTTGGTCTGGGTATTTTCTATCTATATTAAGTATATATTTACAAAAAAAGAAGTATTTATGTGTTTATCCGTAATTGAGTATCCATAAAACAAGTTCTTAACGATACTTATCTTGGAACTAAATAATTGGTGTAAGTGTCAAAAATATTAATTTAATTTAACCTTTAACGCCGCCATTATCTGTTCTAGTGCAACAAAGACGACATGCCCTGGAACAGTTAAAACATCTATAGAAAACATTATTTCGGATTCATTTGGGGTGTCTGCCTAAAAAGGAGTCGATGCTGTCCATAAAATGAGAGTGCTTCATAAATTTATTGCAATAAGCACGATTACAATTAGAGATTAAATGATCTGGTTTATATGCCCTATGTATTGGGCATTTGAATACTGTAAAGGTTATGTTTCAAGACCAGTACTGCTGTAGCTCGATGTTGCAGCAGTAATAACTGAGGCAGAGACTGGAGTGGCTTCACACAATTAAGTTATTATTTGTTAATAATAATAATAATAATAATTTATTGGGTTCAATAAAACTTATACATAATGAGCTTACTGTTACAATAAAAGTTAATTGCTTATAATATGATAACCGTAGTACGGCACATACAACAGCAGTAAGAGTCGCTGAACTCCACACTAGGATTCCCTGTGTCGTGGAGATCAATATCTTTCCATTTATGTTATAAATATCTTAGTGCATTTTTAAGTAAGTAAAGATAAATAATATATATATATATATGTGTGTGTGTGCGATTATGTATGTGTGTGCGATTATGTGTGTGTGTGCGATTATATGTGTGTGTGTGCGTGCATGCTCGCATTTATGTGTGTGTTTGTCTGTGTGTGAGTGCGCATGTGTGTGTGTTTTATGTTTGTAATCCCATTCATAAGTTTTTTTTTTTTTAATTTGTTTGTTTTATGTACATATTTATTGTGTATCGCTGAATATTAATATGATTTCAGGTATATTTTAATTTACTTATTATTATAAATATATATGTTGTGTGAGTTTTAGAAACACAATATTAAAGGTATATTGTTACTACTTAGTTGTGTCTGCTTATATATATATATATTTTTTTTTTTTTAATTTTTAACACGTGTAATTTTATAATCTTTGGTCGATAGGTATTTAAATTATCATTTCTAGTAGGGCTTCTGTTTCAGGGTAATTTTTGGTTTGTAACCATTTTGCTACTGTATGTCTGCATCTCGATCTGGTCATGTTTACAATGTTGTTATTAGCTTTATATATTTTGGTATAAAGATATGGTCCCATATATTGAGAGGATCTTCGCGCAAACGCCGTTCTAATTTTAGGGCGATCCCATTTAAGTGATCTATGAGAGCTATGTGCATGGTGTTTAGCTTGTCTATGGAAGCGAATTACCGTCGCATTTATATACAGTTGACGAACACTAAGAAACCGGCATTTTGAGTATAATTCATCAGTGGGGTATCTTCTTGGTAGACAAAATGCTATTTTTAGGATGGCTCTCTGGGCTCGTTCTAGTTTGATAAGATAAGTTTTTGGGGCCACACCCCATACCGTTATGCAGTAATTAATCACTGACTGGCACAAGCTAATGTAGATCATAGAAACAAGCTCCGAATCGGCAATAGTTCTTTTATTTTGAATAATTTAATTCAAGCGTTACTTTGCGAAAATCCATTGTAAGCAAGTGATGGATTAAAATATCCTTGTAACAATTCCCGCGCTACTATAATTTCCTTTTTTATAATTATAATTTTTTTTTGTTTAAGGGCGAAACACGAGTCGTGTTGAATAATTTCTCGATTTTTCGGAAAATTATGGTAGCGCGGGAATTGTTACAAAGATATTTTTAATCCATCACTTGCTTACAATGGATTTTCGCAAAGTAACGCTTGAATTAAATTATTCAAAATAAAAGAACTATTGCCGATTCGGAGCTTGTTTCTATGATCTACATTAGCTTGTGCCAGTCAGTGATTAATTACTGCATAACGGTATGGGGTGTGGCCCCAAAAACTTATCTTATCAAACTAGAACGAGCCCAGAGAGCCATCCTAAAAATAGCATTTTGTCTACCAAGAAGATACCCCACTGATGAATTATACTCAAAATGCCGGTTTCTTAGTGTTCGTCAACTGTATATAAATGCGACGGTAATTCGCTTCCATAGACAAGCTAAACACCATGCACATAGCTCTCATAGATCACTTAAATGGGATCGCCCTAAAATTAGAACGGCGTTTGCGCGAAGATCCTCTCAATATATGGGACCATATCTTTATACCAAAATATATAAAGCTAATAACAACATTGTAAACATGACCAGATCGAGATGCAGACATACAGTAGCAAAATGGTTACAAACCAAAAATTACCCTGAAACAGAAGCCCTACTAGAAATGATAATTTAAATACCTATCGACCAAAGATTATAAAATTACACGTGTTAAAAATTAAAAAAAAAAAAAATATATATATATATAAGCAGACACAACTAAGTAGTAACAATATACCTTTAATATTGTGTTTCTAAAACTCACACAACATATATATTTATAATAATAAGTAAATTAAAATATACCTGAAATCATATTAATATTCAGCGATACACAATAAATATGTACATAAAACAAACAAATTAAAAAAAAAAAAACTTATGAATGGGATTACAAACATAAAACACACACACATGCGCACTCACACACAGACAAACACACACATAAATGCGAGCATGCACGCACACACACACATATAATCGCACACACACACATAATCGCACACACATACATAATCGCACACACACACATATATATATATATATTATTTATCTTTACTTACTTAAAAATGCACTAAGATATTTATAACATAAATGGAAAGATATTGATCTCCACGACACAGGGAATCCTAGTGTGGAGTTCAGCGACTCTTACTGCTGTTGTATGTGCCGTACTACGGTTATCATATTATAAGCAATTAACTTTTATTGTAACAGTAAGCTCATTATGTATAAGTTTTATTGAACCCAATAAATTATTATTATTATTATTATTAACAAATAATAACTTAATTGTGTGAAGCCACTCCAGTCTCTGCCTCAGTTATTACTGCTGCAACATCGAGCTACAGCAGTACTGGTCTTGAAACATAACCTTTACAGTATTCAAATGCCCAATACATAGGGCATATAAACCAGATCATTTAATCTCTAATTGTAATCGTGCTTATTGCAATAAATTTATGAAGCACTCTCATTTTATGGACAGCATCGACTCCTTTTTAGGCAGACACCCCAAATGAATCCGAAATAATGTTTTCTATAGATGTTTTAACTGTTCCAGGGCATGTCGTCTTTGTTGCACTAGAACAGATAATGGCGGCGTTGAAGGTTAAATTAAATTAATATTTTTGACACTTACACCAATTATTTAGTTCCAAGATAAGTATCGTTAAGAACTTGTTTTATGGATACTCAATTACGGATAAACACATAAATACTTCTTTTTTTGTAAATATATACTTAATATAGATAGAAAATACCCAGACCAAAACAAATATTCATGTTAATATACACACAAAGATTTGTCCTGCGTGGGAATCGAACCCAGCGAGTGAAGAGCGGTTATACAATTTAGTAAAACGCTTTCCTGTAAAATTTACAAAAGGACAGTTCTGACTTAGTGGGGGTGTGATAAGTATTATTTGTTTGCAATAAAACAATTATCAACGTCAGACATAATTAATAATAATATATTAAATAATAACAGGAACTAAAACAGTCCGCTCGCAGCACTGAGCCATTACCAGGTAGCCGCGTAGCAAAACGGCACAACTCATAAAATGCAAAAAGAGAGCGCATTTCGGCCACCAAACCTCTCATTATATGCAAATGTCTAGATATTAATAATGAGCTAGGCGTATAAAACAAACGAAAGGCGACTCTACACGGCCATTCCTAGGTACCGCTTGTTATAATAATAGCAGTTGTATTAAACACTGCTATTTGGAAATTCGCGTTTCGTGGGTTATATCGTTTTACGTACATGCGATTTTTCTCAAATGTGTGTGCTGTGCTGTTTGAAATTTACATTGTAGCATTAATATTAATATAATTGAAACAAACCATTTCGTAAACGGTTTCTTTGTATCGTAAGTAGGTTTAAATCGGTCTTAAATGTTTTGGAAATCTTTAACTGGAACCAAGTGAGACAGACACATTTTTTTTTTTTTAATTTGAATTTTCTGCATTGACAGTGCTATTTAGTTATGACATGATTTTTTTACGAAATCACCGGGGAAAAGTTAATTATGATTCATTTTACTCGTAATCTATATTAATAACATCATCGACATAATTATATAATTATTATATATAATAATGTAAAATAATAATAATAATTATTATTATTAATTATAATTATGTTCGGTATTGTGAGGACATGGATTGTATAAAATAAAAGTTGAAAATATTTGAATGTATTTTAAAAATCTAATTATTTAACAAGTCAGTAAGTAAATGTGACGGATCCCTTTAAGATCTTAAATTTATCGAAAATCTATGACGGTACATATTTTAGGTAAACCCACGATATTGTTATTAAAAGAGATAGATGACACAGTAGCCCCTGGTAGATTAAGTGATCAAATTAAGACAATTGTAGTCAAATTTAGCTCTATCTAATTTAATTTAATTCAAGCGTTACTTTGCGAAAATCCATTGTAAGCAAGTGATGGATTAAAAATATCTTTGTAACAATTCCCGCGCTACCATAATTTTCCGAAAAATCGAGAAATTATTCAACACGACTCGTGTTTCGCCCTTAAACAAAAAAAAATTATAATTATAAAAAAGGAAATTATAGTAGCGCGGGAATTGTTACAAGGATATTTTAATCCATCATTTGCTTTTATTTTGAATTGCTTATTTGTGATGTGCGTGTCAATAAATACATTTTATCTATCTTTCTAATTAGTGTTAGTCAGTGTACCGAACATTAGTGTGGAAATACCATTTTCAAGAAGACATAAAGTACCTTTAGAAGCGATTTGAAGCCGTTAAGCACCTCTTAATGGCGCCTCGAAGCACAAGAGTTTGGGACTCGATAATCACTGTGTATATACATGGTGCTCCTTTTAGATCGATCAGGCGATTAGACAATTATGATTCCGTTTTTATGTTTAATTTTCTAATACCACAGTGAATTTTTTATTTTTCTTCTTCAACTACTAGCAAGTTGTAAGAGAACGATTACAAAATGTTCTTTGAATTCAGCACAATCAGCAAGATATCATGATAAACATACGTCTGTCGAACAACAGAAGGGTAGGGGTTGGGACGACGTCAAAATTACCTACTTTATATCAAATTTTGGAATCATATAGATCATATTGTATATCATATTTGACGACCGATGTTTATTTTATTTTTTATTTTATTATATTTAGGACAACAAACAGTTACACAATATATAATATTAAAAAGGCTAAAACTAAATTTGGTTCATTGCGTAACCAGCGACGTTATCCACGACAGAATGTTAAACATATGAAACGAAACTTAACTTCATCAATTATACACATATTGCTTAATCTAATAATAAATACAATAATATTTTATTCTCTAAATAATATTTTACCCTAACAATAATATTTATGATAGAATTAGATTTATCTATACATTTAAAAAATAAATAATAAATAAAGCCAGCAAAAAAACGATATGGCGTGGAGTCGAGTATACCCTTTTTTTTTTTTTTTTTATTATCGTCTGTAAAAAAATGCTGCTTACGCACTGTCTCCCGGCCAAAAGGGGGAGACCGGGAGGGGGTGTGGGGCTCACTGCGGCCGACGCGACCACCGCAGTCCTACCCACTAAAAAACTTCAGACGACGCCCACCGCTGTTGAAAAGGGGCGAGGCACCAGTGCCCGGGTTTGTAGCTTCTGGTACCCCGCCCGCGGCCAACGTCCCCCGGATCAGAACCGGGGAGACCTCCTCAGGAAGGCGAAATTTGCAGCGCCCCCCCTACCTCTATGTGCGGCCATGGCGTAACTGGCCGACTTCGGGGGGGGTCTATGGCGAGACGGAAGGGGCCCCCTGCCCCCGCCGCCTAAGACCCCCCGGGCGCTGCCTGACGGGCCCTCCTGGCCCGCCCGCTGCGCCAACGGCGTAGTCGAGTATACCCGCGTCCCGCACTCCACTCCTGAGGTCGTGGGTTCGATTCCCACACAGGACAATTCCTTGTGTGTATAAATATGAATATTTGTTCTGGTCTGGGTATTTTCCTATTTTTATTAAGTATGTATTTACAAAAAAAAAAGTATTTCTGTATGTTTATCCGTTATTTAGTATCCATAACACAAGTTCTTAATGATACTTATCGTGGAACAAAATAATTGGTGTAACTGTCAGAAATATTTATTAATTTATATTTTATCATCATCACCATATCAGTGTTATAAAGTCCACTGCTGAACATTTGCCTCTCCAATAGGTTGCATTATAATGGGGGTATTTGCCCATAATCACCACGCTGGGCAGGCGGTTTGGTGATCGCAGTTCAAGCCAGTAGGATGACTCTGCTGCCCATAACCCGTAGTATTTCTCTCCATCGACTCGTGAGATGAGAGGGGGAATAATTATTGGTTTGCTATTAATCATACCACGATTATGCTAATGTTACAAGTTTGAATTGTTAACAATTATATTTTTCGGGCAAAAATGTAACAAATTATTAAATGACAGCAGAGGCCTATTTCATTAATCTTAATCAAAATATTTTAAAATTATTTTCTTAGTACAAATATACATTATTTCCTATCGCAACTTTTTAAACGAATTTGTGTAAATTAAAGCGGCGATAGCCCAGTGGCGAGACCCAAAGCCTTCGAAATCAGAGGGTATCGGGTTCAAACCCTGGTGACACACCTATGGCTTTTCGAAGTTATTTGTATAAATATTCAAGTGTGTTAAAATTACACAATTTTGTATTCGTCCGCTTACGAACTGCTTTAGTAGTTGGACAAGAAAAACAAATTTGTACACTGTTTTAGTATACACATAAAAAAGACAGCCTGTATAAGACCGAAGGGCGGCATCACCAAAGAAAATCTAGCAGCTAGCGAGTAGCACTACCTAGCCGATATCGCGCAGCGCGTGATCAAGCGGGCATCTTCAAGCGCTGAGATACAGCGCTTTGTGCGGACTTGGGGAAATAGACAAACAAAACTACACGACATTGTGGCTGGGCTAAGGAAGGTTATTTGTTTTGAATCTGGCAGTTTCTTGTCATTTTTACGAGTTACACAGTCTGACATATCTCTTTACACATACTTTGTCTAATAACCAGAATATTGCAATAATAACTAGATTTAACCAACCTCAAATTTAATGGTTGCTTCACGAATTTCACAATATTTGGTAATTGTATCTTGATTTTTATCATTTATCAATCAGTAATATTCCGATCGAAAGATAATCAGATATTATCACTAAAACTTCTGTGTAATTTTTAATTTTAGATACAGTATCGCATTGGGAACTTACCTATAATGATAGTTGTACAAATCTATGTAATAAATAAATATTATAAGTAAATGTACTAAATTTATTTCCTTTCGTCATAATTTCATCTACATTAATCTAATAATATAATTTATATCTGTAAGCTAAAATAGAGTACTTGTTCTTTGTTACTACCAAGATAATAATAAATGACTAGATTTTAAAATTAAACTATTTACTTGTTTATGCACCTCAGTTACAGTTAACCACGATCATTATTGTTATTGTACTATGAAAAAGTTAGATTAATTTGACATGTATGATTTTATATACCTGCGTACCACTGATTTGAAGAAAAAACAGTTATAGTTTGTCACCCCAGCCGGCCAACTGGAAGACATAACAGAATCTAAATCTAAAATGATATATAAAGTGTTTTTTTGACAAAAACAAAAAAAGGGATTTGAAGAAATACTATAGGATGTATAATGATCCTACCAAGACCTGAAGAGCCCAAGTCAACCTCATCTGCAAATGGTGCACTTGCCGATTAACGAAGCTCTGGCGATCATAACAGTGCCCGGTAATCGGCAATAGGCTCGCCACCTATTACGAGGGACCAACTATTTAATTGGCGAAGCGTGGGCGTATAAATTGCCTCTGCCTACCCCTTCGGGGAAACTGGAGTGAATGTATGTATGTTAAAGAAAAACCCTTTTGGTTTGTTTGTTTGGTTGTTCCAGCTATATGACATTATAGAATTCACCGTGCCATCAGTAATCTATTGAACAACAGCGCCTGGATCTGGATTGCAGCTGCTGGCCACGTTATAAATCATATGCCTCGATCTGGGGACATACATAACTGGATTTACATCATTGTTCATACACAAGTGAAGAAAATATTTCACATATTTCCCATAAGTACATCTCAGGGAACAGGGTGGAACAGCGCCGTCTAGTGTGTATACGCTGGACAGCACAAGCTGAGCCATCACCTTTTGCTCTCTGGACCTTCGTCATTGAAATTAAATAAAATTCTGGTTGTAATTTTAATATGTAGAAACTTTTTTTTAATCGTATATTGTAAATTATGTAAAGGGAAGCAATAAATTATTTTTTCTTTATTTATTATTTGAAAGTGGCATATTACTGTGAATTTCTTTCAACCTACTGTGATTTTCCATTTTTTTTAATTTCCGTGATAATTTCAAAACTATTTTGACTAAAAGACGTAACGCTGCTTAATGTTAAACTCGTAATGCAAATTACTTGACATTGCAAATACTCTAATTAAGTAAGTCCACTCTATAATTAATTTATTGATTCAGGCGTTACTTTGCGGAAATCCATTGTAAGCAAGTGATGGATTAAAAATATCTTTGTAACAATTCCCGTTGTAACACTCTCGTTTCAGCGTTGGTCGTGAAGACATCGTTGTTCTGAGGCTCCTATCTTACCTGAAGATGCCCTGTGTAAGGGCGAAACACGTGTCGTGTTGAATAGTTTCTCGATTTTTCGGGAAATTATAGTAGCGCGGGAATTGTTACAAAGGTATGTTTAATCCATCACTTGCTCACTCTATAATTGCCTATACCTACGTGGCACTAATAAATGATGGCATTTGACAAAAAACCCTTTTGGTTTGTCACCCCAGGTATAGGAAGTTATAGGATCCACCGCGCCATCAGTGATCCATTGATCAACAGCGCCTGGATCTGGATTGCAACTGCTAGTCACGTTATGAATCACGCCGCTCTATCCGGGGGACATATATCACTGGAGCAAAAACCGGCGCGGGGCTTAGTGAAAGCGATTTATATGGACCGGGTCGCGGTAGGGTTGCCACATCTATATATTATTTTTACTAATTAATCTGTGAAGGGGCGGAAGAAACTCTGGTCTTTGATTCTATTTTAAGGCCACCAGATGGTATCTTATGATCTGCAAAGACTGTTTAAATTGTCATCAAGGACAGTGGGCAAAAAAAGAGGTTTATGTGGCCAGTCTCGGCAGAGTTACCACAACTATATGATTTTTACAAATTATTCTGTGTAGTGCTTGGTTGGCTGCCGGGGGACAGGGAACATCTTATATCTGAAAACCCTTGGATAGATACCCGTTTAAATGTTCATCAAGCATTTACGATAAATTAAGAAGAATAAGAGGAAGAATGAGTTAGAATTTGGTTACACAAAATAACGCAGAAGCCTTGAGAGAATCACCGTCAGTTCTAAGGTATGAGGATGAACTTCCTGGTGATCGATAGCAGATTTCTGATAGTAAAAATAGCCTGCAAGTATTATGCATGGAAACAAAAAAACAACAGTGTCTTTAGTATGTAGACAGCCCTATCCGGCGTCTATTCTGAGAGTAATTAACAACGAGTGCGGCGGGGGACACCGTTTCCTTTGACGAGTCGCCGCATGGGGTCATGGGCTCCATTCTTCACCAAGTAGTAGCCGATACGGTCCCCAACCTATCTTGGGTCTAATTTCATTAGTTGAGGACCGCTATGGCGTTGAGGTCAGCGTGTTTGCGTTCTGCTCTTAAGGTCGTGCGTTCAATTACAATACAGGATTTTTTTTATGATTATCAAACAATTTTACGTACTTATCATTTTCAACGACTAGTTTTGGTGGTAAATTAAAGTAAAAAAGATATTTATTTCATAAACTATTATACATAGTACTTGAAAACGTCATAATTAAAATTTAAAAAAAATCGAAATATTATTACATTAAATCACGAAGCTTAGATTCACTTACATGCAACAAAACAATTTAAAAACAAAAAATAATGAAGTGTAAGTGAATCTAAGTGCCAGTTCCGAGCCACCGCTCTGTAAGAAGAACTGGCAAGAAACTCACAGGCTATGCTCTTTTAAATATATCCATTGGTTTGGTACTTGAATTACAATCTTCATTTGTCTGTGAAGCTATACAATGCAATATAATATAACATTAACAATAATCATGTTTTAAGTCATTCATATTAGAATAGCCTGTATGAAACGGCAGTTTAATCCCAAGCATTCGCAGGTAGAGATTTTCAGTCGAAAAACTCAAAACTCAAAACTCAAAACTCAAAAATACTTTATTTCATAAACTATTACATAGTACTTGAAAACGTCAAAATTATAAAAAAATAACAAAAACAAATAAAATATAACTATACTAAAATCACGAAGCTTAGATTCACTTGCAACCAAATAATTTAAAAAAAACAAAAAACATTTAAGTGCAAGCGAATCTAAGTGCCAGTTCCGAGCCACCGCTCTGTAAGAAGAACTGGCAAGAAACTCACAGGCTATGCTCTTTTAAATTATCGATTGGTTAGTAACAATCTTCATTTGTCTGTGACGCTATACAATGCAACATAATATAACAATATTCATGCTTTAAGTCATTCATATTAGAACAGCCTGTATGAAACGGCGGTTTAATCCCAAGCATTTTTATCAGCCATATAGTCTTTAATAGAATAATATCCCTTTGAAGACAGCTTGCGTTTTATTGTTAATTTAAATTTATTTAGGCTTAATTGCTGTATATTGCTTGGGATTTTATTATAGAATCGCACACATTGACCTTTAAAAGATTTGTTAATTTTTTGGAGCCCAGTGGCAGGTACAACTAGTTTATGCTTATTTCTTGTGTTTAGGTTATGTATATCACTTTTCTTACTCAATTTATCAAAATTTTTGTGTACATATACTAGGTTTTCATAAACAAACTGACCCGCCACTGTCAAAATACCAATTTCTTTAAATTTATCCCTTAGTGAATGTCTACATGGTAGATTATAAATTGCTCGTATGGCCCTCTTCTGCAGTACAAAAATATTTTGAATATCTGCGGCACAACCCCACAGAAGAATACCATACGACATAACACTATGAAAATAGCAATGATAAACAAGCCTAGCTGTTTCAACGTCTGTTAATTGGCGAATTTTCTTTACCGCATATGCAGCAGAGCTGAGTCTATTCGACAATTCACCAATATGTGGGCCCCACTGTAACTTAGAATCTAATATAACACCCAAAAATTTGGTGGTATCCACAAGGGTCAACTCATCTTCCTTTATTTTAATAGTGGTGTTTACTTGTCTGACGTTAGGCGTCACGAATTTAATGCATTTCGTTTTAGCCCCATTTAATAATAAATTGTTAACGTCAAACCAGTGCACCACCTTTGAGATCGCATTGTTTACATCGTCTGGGTTCTGATATCGCTTTATTTTAAATAATAATGATGTATCATCAGCAAACAATACTATCTCGTGATTTTCCTTTACCAAATGTGGCAAATCATTAATATAAATTAAAAACAAAAACGGGCCGAGAATCGAGCCCTGCGGTACCCCCATTTTTACTACAGAACCCTGAGATCGCTTTCCATTAACTTCAACCCTTTGAATCCTATTACTTAAGTAAGAAGTAAGAAGATCCAATGCGGAGCCTCTTATTCCATAATAATCTAATTTTTTTATCAATGTTTCATGAGGAACACAATCAAAAGCTTTGGACAGATCGCAAAAAATACCTAAAGCGTCCAAAGAATCTTCCCAAGCATCAAAAATATGTTTCAAAAGCTCAACACCTGCATCGGTTGTGGAGCGACCCTTAGTGAATCCAAATTGTTTTGAATGCATTAAGCCATTTTTATTAAAAAATCTTAACATTTGGTTGTAAATAAGTTTTTCAAAAATTTTACTAAAAGTAGGCAGCACTGAAATAGGTCTAAAATTAGTTGGGTCTGCTGTACTGCCCGATTTAAATAGTGGAATGATTTTACTATTTTTCATTAAATCTGGAAACGTGCCGCAATCTATACATTTATTAAATATTATAGCTAAACTGTGCGCCACCGAAACAATGATAGGCTTGGTAACTACGATGGAATTGCCCCAGAGGTCTGCAGTCTTTTTAACATTAAGAGTATTAAATGTCTTAATTATATCTATGGGTGTTACATGATTAAACATAAACTCTTCTGTACAAATGTTTACATTATCTCTTAAAATAGCCTCCGCTAAAGTAGGCGAGGAATTTAAAGTTTTTGTAGTAGACAATGGAATATTAGTAAAGAAGTCTTCAAAAGCATTGGCAATATCTAAGTCAGATGTAAGCGTCTTGCTATCAATGTTGAGTTTAAACTTATTATTATAATTCTTATTTCTTCCCGTTTCACTATTAATAATATTCCATGTCATTTTAATCTTATCATCACTATTTTTAATTTTATAGCTCAAATAACAAGACTTTGCCGTATGACATGCTTTTCTAAATATTTTAGAATATTTCCTTACATAATTATGAAATTGTTCACTATTGTTAACATTTCTTTCGTCATACAGTTCATACAGTCTCTTTCTACTTTTATGTAGCCCAGGAGTAGCCCATTCACTAAAGGCAGCATTATCATTTACCTTAATCGTTTTGGGAGTAAATGTTGATTGAAAACTACTACAAAAGTCGCTAAAAAACATATTATATAAAATATTAGGGTCATTGCTTTTATCTACCATGGGTAAACTAAATGATAATAATTTATTGTTAAACCTCTCAAAACGATTATTGGTTTTTGGTATAAATGTTATTGTTCTTTTAGCCACAGTTTTATTTCTACAAAGCAAAGATATTTGTTGACCACAATGATCTGAATCTAATTGATTAATAATTTTTTTACTGTCATCACTCAGTATAATATCTGTAAATATGTTATCCAAGCAAGTGGCAGTAGTGGCTGTAATTCTTGTTGGCTCTAGAAACACATTTATCAAATTATATGATTTAAAAAGTGCTTTTATTCTTGTACATGCACTCGAACACTCTAGCAAATTAACATTAAAATCTCCACAAACAATAACATTTTTGTTAGCATTATAAACTTTTCCCAGCACTTCATCCATAATACTTTCAAATAAATCATATGAAGCTGATGGAGGTCTGTATACACTCAATACAACAAACCGCTCCATTTCGATACAGGCTATTTCAATAATCCGTTCGGCTGAGAAGCTTACTATATCATGGCGCTCCTTGAATCTAAATTTCTTATTTACTATAATTAATGATCCACCATGTATAGCACCCTCCCTGCAAAACGAACTACCTACCTGGTGATTATTAAAATTGAACATGAACTGGTTACTTTTAATCCAATGTTCAGTAATGCAAAAAATATCAATATGATTACCGTTCATGAACAATTCAATTTCTAGTTCCTTACCCAATATTCCTCTAATATTCTGGTGCACCAGGTTTATAACATTATTTTGTTTAGTAATTACTATGCCAGAGTTTGTCTCTGTTGTCTTAGATCTTAATTTAAATGATTTTCTATATTAGAAATAGAATCAGAATAATTAATGTCAACACAATAATTATTATCTACACTACTGCTTTGCTCAATAGAAGCAATATGTTTAGCCAAATTCTTGGCTGTTATACTAAAATAATAGGATAGCGAATTTGCTATCTGTCGCTTAAAACTAGATGAAAGGTCGACCTTTCTTCTCTTAGTTTTATTAACATTATGCTACCAAGGTTTTATTTTCTGCAATGTAGGTTGCTTTTTAATGTGACTCGTCATTATGACCAAATCATGGAAAGCAGTCGATGCTGTCAAAAAAATATAAGCGCTTCAGTTGCCTTGTATAGATAGTTTGCTGTGTATTAAAAGTAGGTATGCATTCACAAAACAGAATGTATTTATAAATGTTTATACGTTTTGCACTAAAGTCAAAGTCACTTATTCAAATTTACTTACAGGTATTAAAAACCAACGCATTCATTCACTGCGGGCTCCCGCCGCTTTATCGTTAAAAAAGGGCAAAAAAACATCAAAATTGGTCAACGTGTACTTTATATTAAAACAGTTTTAAAGTCTACAAAAACTTGTTTTCTGCAGTCACAAGATTTAAATGAAAACTACGCGTCTATCTCTGTTTAGCGTAAAGCAAGAAGCGCTGTCTAAGAAAAATCAAATCTGCTTTATATCGTCTTCCTTTATTTACACATAGTACAGGCTCGATTCATAGTTTTGGATTAGGAGCGCTATGTGATAATTATGTCCAATTTTAAATAATTTGCTCTATAGCCTGTTCAGTTATTCCTAAAACAATATTATAACATCATTGTATACCTCATGTAACAAACTTTTTCAACTTGAACCGATTTCATTACATCGTCCTTTAAGAGGGAAGGCTTTGTAATTTTTGCAATTTCTTGTGATGTTGGATAGGGATGCCAAAAATATAATATTAATTAAATTGTAACTTATATGAAACTTTAGAATTATAATAAGGTACACGTTTCACTGTCTCTTCATGACCACGATTGAATGGAAAGTATTTGAAACGTTGCGTCGGGATCAAATTGTATCCTAAAGCGTGATTTCAGTCTGCAAATGTGTTGTATTTACTAAAGAATAAAGTGTTGAAGTATAGTTTTTAGCAGGGAATAAACTTGACAAAATATTTGCCCAGTTCTTTAGGTCACAATAGCTTTACATTTTAAGACACAATTTAAAAAAAAAAAACGAGATGAGTATCTTGAGGCGTGAGTCGTTCTCGTTGCCTTCTGGAAGCCTCGTTAGAGTCACCGACAGACTGACTGATTGCCGGACAATCCCCTCCCCCCTTTTAGAATCACGATAAGCTGAATGACCAATCCCCCAAATAAGAGTCACCAACAGACTGACAAATCTTGAGAGATTCTAATAAATAATCCATTTTGGTTTTATTCCGTGATTATAGTATCGCTCATTCATTGTTGTAAAAAATATATTATATCTCCATTCTGTTTATACAAAATTGACGAATCCAAATGATTCTGTTGATGTAAAAATGTACGGGACTAGTCAACTGACCGAGGGATTGTTATGTTACAATAAAACAATCTGCTTGAAGTAAGTACAAAAATATTTTATTTATTTAAACTATTTATACTATAGGCTGAGAATCTTGATAGCGCCATTCAGGATTCGTACAACGCCATCTATCGCCATCTATCGAGCCTTGTAGGAAGCTCGCGGCTAAACATCCCGCCCACTATGGACATAATGTCCAGAACTAAGTTTTTAGCATAATAAAACAAGACATTAAACTACATAACTAAATTACCATGAATTAAATTACAATATTCGATAGCAAAAAGTTGGTGGACTGTATGTAAAAGACAAACTAACAATAAAACCAAGTAAACATATAAAAACATCTTAACTCTAAACTTTAATCTAAAAGACAATATTTATGAAGTAACAGGAAGTACAATTAATTTTGACACAGGTCTTTTCATCGTAGAACCCTTGCAACGCAACGAAACCACTCTTGTGATTTTGTCCGAGCCAGTGTGCTTGTCAATAATGAGCCCGTAGAGCCACCTTGCTGGTGGAAGGTCATCTTCCATAACTAACACAACGTCACCCAAATTCGGTTCTACGGTTTGATGCGCCCATTTATTCCTTTGATGAAATTGAACTAAATATTCACGAGACCACTTGCGCCAGAAGTTCTGGACCATACGTTGTGTTAACTGCCATCTTTTTAATGAACTAATATTTGAAGTTTCAAAATTAATTTCTGGCACGAGAAGCAAAGGTTCGCCTATCAGAAAGTGGCCAGGTGTTAATGGTTCTGGATCTTCTGGGCTAGTGGTAATGACTGAAATTAGCCTGGAATTAAGGCAGGCTTCTAACTGAGCAAGCACTGTCGTCAATTCCTCAAAGGTGAGTGTGCTCGTACCAACCACTCTTTTTAGATGATGCTTGGTCGACTTCACCCCAGCCTCCCAAAGCCCGCCAAAGTTTGGGGAGTGAGGTGGAATAAAGTTCCAAGTTGTACCGTTGGTTGCCAACCAATCGGCAATCTCAATGACTATGCTGGACCTTTCAAGATTGAACAATGCCTTCAACTCCTTGTTAGCTCCGACAAAGGTAGTGCCGTTATCACTCCACATCTCACCACAATGGCCTCGTCTCGCTGTAAAACGCTTGAAAGCAGCTAAAAAGGCTTGCGATGTCATGTCGCTGACTACTTCTAAATGTATGGCCCGAGTGACCATACATACAAATAAGCAGATGTAGCCCTTGGTGGAATGATAACCGCGACCCTTGGACGGCCGAACACTAATTGGGCCTGCATAGTCCACTCCACTTCTAAAAAAGGGTCGGCTAGGATTCACTCTAGCAGAGGGTAATGAACCCATTAAAGGATGTGTCGACCGAGCTGAATGGCGGATGCAAATGACACACTTGCGAACAAAGTGCCTGACGACACTCTTTGCGTGAATTATCCAATATTTGGATCGCAAATAATTAAGAGCTAGCTGAGGCCCGCCATGTAACGTTCTCTCATGAGCGTCAGCTATGATGAGATCAGTGAAATGCGACTTACGAGGAATAATCATAGGATGCTTTGAGTCCTCGTGAAGATTAGCCCTGTTTAATCTGCCGCCGACTCTCAAAATTTGTTCCTGATCCAGGTAAGGGTTAAGCGAGGTAAGTGTCTCCTTTTTATTTATTCCTTTACCTAACTGCAAACTATCAATCTCCGATCCAAAATGCTCCCTTTGACATAATTTAATACAAGTAAGTAATGCCTCTTGAATTTCAGAATGTGTAAGAAACTTATTAAATTTTGTATCATAATTTTTGTTTTTAAATTTTAAGAACCTTTTACAATAGGCAATTACTCTAGTTAATTTCCTGAGAGATGAATACCTTGAAATTATAGATTCCTCATTTATTTCTTTTATTACAGTGTTGCATGCTACTAATGATTTTTTCTCCTCTAGATTAGTTTCTCTACTTTCCCTTCTCTTATTATTAATTTCTTTATTTTTCAGCCAACTAGGTCCCTGTATCCACAACTCTAGGTTAGCACACTCGGAAGGATTGATGCCACGTGATGCGCTGTCTGCGGGATTGTCACTGGACTGAACATGCGACCACTGACTATTCTCAGTGACGGAAAGTATTTCAGACACCCTGTTGCCGACGAATGTTTTCCAGCGACTCGGGTGACTGCTCAACCATGCTAGCACTACTGTTGAGTCAGTCCAGGCATGTATATTTTCCTTACAGATACTTAAGGTGACGGAAACTTCACGCAGAAGTTTTGAAAGTAGTACGGCACCACATAGCTCCAAACGAGGAATAGATACCTGTTTGACAGGGGCCACCTTGGTCTTAGCTGCAACTAAACTAACATGAACATGACCATGGGAATCCATACACCGAATGTAGACAACTGCTGCATAAGCGACATTAGAGGCATCAGAGAATCCGTGTAACTCTATAAGGACATCAAGTTGACACGTGTGAATCCATCGTGGCAAACGGAACTCTCTAAGATAGTTAAGATTGTTTCTATAACTAAGCCATTCCTTTATCAGGTGATCTGGAAGTTCATCGTCCCATGCTGATCCTGCTAACCACAGGCGTTGAATAAATACCTTGGCTGTTACTATCACCGGCGCAAGCCAGCCAAGAGGATCGAACAAACGAGCGATGTCTGATATCACTTCACGCTTTGTTATGGGGATTTTGGGCGGAGGTAGTTGGACAGTATATCTAAATTCATCTAAATTTCTATCATAAGTTAATCCTAAAATTTTCGTAAGGGCGTCTATTTTTAGTTCTAAGGTTTCCTGACTAACATCGTTTATCTTATGAAACAATTCGGCATTGTTAGTAGACCACTTCTGAAGTTTAAACCCACCTCGACTAAGTAACTCGTTTAATTGAACACATATTTGTTCACCTTCAGCAACAGATTGACAACCTGTCAATAGGTCGTCGACATAAAAGGACGTAAGGACTCTCTCTGCTGCTAGAGGAAAATCATGACCTTCGTCTCGAGCTAGTTGCTGCAAAGATCTAACCGCCAAGTAAGGCGCAGAGGATGTTCCAAACGTAACACGTAATAATCGAATGTGCTTCAATTCAGCGTTTGGATTATCACGCCACAATATTCGCTGATAATCAGCGTCCTCATTTGCAACCTTGACCTGCCGGTACATTTTAACAATATCTGCAACCAAACTTATGGGGTGACAGCGCCACCGCATAATGGTTTGTCGTAAGTCAGGTTGCAGAGTTGGGCCAATCATTAATTCCTTATTTAATGATACCCCATTGTGACCTGAACAAGATGCGTCAAACACAACCCTGACTCTAGTTGTGCTTTTATCCTCACGCACTACCGCGTGATGTGGTAAGTAGAAAGCATTATTACCCAATTCTGACTGAGGGACCACTTCCGCATGTCCCAATTGAATGTATTCATTGATGACCTTGCTGTACTGTGTTCTTAGTTCAGGGTCCTTTAATAATCTGTTTTCTAGATTATAAAAGCGCCTGCGGGCAATGACCTCTGACCCCCCAAACGTGCAACTGGGCAAAACGGTTTTGAAAGGTAGTTTCACAACATACCTTCCGGTTGCATCGCGTTTGGTGGTCTTAGAGTAAAACTCCTCACATTTCTGTTCCTCTTCTGTGAAGATCACCTTAGAAACTGAGGGCTCTGACTCCAATTCCCAAAACTTATTTAAAAGGTCATTGACCTCCGCTGTTTGTGCTACAGTATGATAACATACTGGCCTAGAGGTTGTCGACGATGCAACCTCACCAGACAAGATCCAGCCTAATTTAGTCTTCTGAGCGACTGGTGATCCCGGCGGACCCTTAACTAAACCATCCATTAAAGTTTCACCGACTACACACGTACTCAATAGTAAATCAATCTTCCCTGGTGTGTCAAAAGTCGGATCAGCTAATTTCAAAGATGAGAACGAAGCCGATATCTGTACGATCTTCTTCTCTGGCAAAACAGATGTCAGTTTATTCAATACAAAAGCCTCAACATATAAAACAAAAGTAGAATCTAGGCGTGACTGCAATTTAAAACGAACGATCCATTTAGAGGGCATTGAGTTTCCCCCGTCATCGCCTAGTCGATATATGTTGGTGTGTGCGGGTCTTTTCTTCAATCCGAGCAACTGTACCGCAGCCTCTGTTATGAAAGAGACTTGAGAGCCCTGGTCCATCAGAGCTCTTAATACAAAAGCAGTGCCAGTTCTCGACTCAACGTTGACCAAGGCTGTCGCTAACAGACCGTGGTTGTGAACGTCCGCAAAACAACAAATGGGTTTAGTCTCACTATGACTAGAAGAGGTAGCTGCGTTAACAACCGCCACCTTTGTTTCTGCTGAATCAGCAGTTTCTCCTTTGGTGGTTGACCTTGGGTGAAGAAGTGTATGGTGCTTCTTTTTACAAAGATGACATTTAGTATTCTGACGACAAAAATAGACAGAATGATTTGTTCCTAAACAATTGTAACAAAGCTTACTGACTCGGGCGAACTCACGTCGTTCATCACAAGTTTTCTTGGTAAACGTTTTACAGTGACATAATTTATGATCTCCGGAACATACAATACAAGTTTGAGACGCAACATGAAACGATTTGGCATTATTATTATGTGTATAACTCTGTTTATTGGCTTTAGGATCTAAATACTCTAAGGCTCTAAACCTAGACTCCATGAAACCTTTGAACTCATCTAAAGTAGCTAAATCATCATTAGTACTGATTCTTAGTTCCCACAACTTGCGAGACTCGGTGTCTAATTTTTCGGAGACTATGTATATAACAAATGGATCCCAAGAGTTAACATTAATTCCTTGACTGCGTAAACCATGCAAACAATCAACCGTGTTGTCTAACAGCGCCTTAATACATTTCGACGATTCCTTATGAATCGGCGATTGATGAACAAGTCGTTTGAGCATGCAATTAACTAAAAACCTTTTGTTGTCAAATCGCTTGTTTAGAATCGACCAACACTCATTATAATTAGATGCGGTCACTGGAATATTTCGAAGCAATTGTTCTGCTTCGCCCAAGAGGTGGCTCTTTAAATAATGGAGTTTTTGAACATCATCCAATGCATTATTTCTATGGATCAATGACGTGAATAGATCACGGAAGGTAACCCATTCAGAATAAAGTCCCGAGAAACTAGGCAAACTAATTTGTGGCAATTTCACATTCGAGCTATTTTGCGTAGATTGTTGACTTGAATTCTTATCAATAATGCACGAACGACTAATCTTGCATAAACACTCTTTTAATTCACATTTATAATCTATGTACAAATTTTCAGTTAAATCATATATATCTGTGGTAAAATAAACATTCTTTTTCCATTCTTCGTCGGTTGCTTTTTCTATTATACGGTTATGAGTTTCAACAAATTGTTTCCACTGTACCTCTAACGATTCTAATTTAGTTTCAACGTAAGTTTGTGTAAGACGATCCTTAGGTGATTTTTTAAAGTTAGATCTACTTTTTTCTATAATGGTTTTATTATTGAATTGTAATTTACTTAAGGATTCCATTGTGTACAACAAACTAATATGTAAAATAGTTAAATTCAATAAAATAAAATGATTATCTTATTAAATGACTATTACTTGTATTATTAATGCAATAAAATAATACGAGTATTGAATGCGAAATTACTAAATTCAATTCAAATTAACTTAACAAATTAGTATTAATATTAATGCAACCGACGAAATTACAAGAGTGAACAGACAAACCACTATTTTATTAAGTGTAAAATGCAAATTATTATCTTTACTGTATAAATTTACTAAAGTTTAAAACTGAAATTAAATTAAATCTTAAAGTCTCTAACACTTAATATTTCTACCACTTTAAATCTTTTAACTTCACTGATTAATTATAAAGTCTGCAAAAAAACACTGGAAAACTTACAGTTTTGTCTGCCAAACCTCTCTTTACTGTTCTGCTATTGTGGCGCCCCCTGGCGGAGACGGCTTCAAACTTCACTGCTGCAAATGTCACGTGCTCAATCTTCCTTCACTGCTGCTAATGTCGCACCCCCTGGCGGAGACGGCCTCAAACTTCACTGCTGCGATTGACGCGCCCCCTGGCGGAGACAGCTTCAAACGTCACTGCTGCCGAGTGATGTCCTCTATACTGGTGGTGCCCCCTGTCTGACGTTGCGTCAAACCTTGCTCAGCTGCTGCTCTCCACACACACACACCCGGGGAGTTATACAGGCACGCTGCAGGGCGGTCCACCGCTGATTTCTGTGCCTCACCAAACGTCACCAAAACACCAAACACGGTCACTTCTTCACTATTCGACGCGATACTAGTTCGCGATCCGACTCGATAGGACCAAATGTACGGGACTAGTCAACTGACCGAGGGATTGTTATGTTACAATAAAACAATTTGCTTGAAGTAAGTACAAAAATATTTTATTTATTTAAACTATTTATACTATAGGCTGAGAATCTTGATAGCGCCATTCAGGATTCGTACAACGCCATCTATCGCCATCTATCGAGCCTTGTAGGAAGCTCGCGGCTAAACACTTAAAGACAATAAAGTATGTTTTATTTCTTTTCTTTATTTTCTTCTACATATAGGGGATATAAAAAATATAAATATATTTATAATTAATTAATGTTCAGCGCCCGTATAACGCCTTCCAGACATGGACTATAAAGCCACCACACATTTAAACTGTCTCTGTTTGATAGAAAGAAAGAAACATTTAACAAGTTCATTAAACTAATCTTAAATATTTATTGGTCTGTACCAAAAAGGTCTCCGCTCAGAATGGGTCGCAGTATGTCCCTTAACTCTGATACGACTACTGATACTACGATTGGTGATACCTATCATATGATCGATGATAAAAAACGATTTCCTGTGTTCATGTTTTATGGCAAATAATTAAATAAATAATTTTTTTTTGACAATAACAACAATATTTCATTAAATTAAATTTCTTATTTTGATTTCTTTACATTATATAGTAATAATTTTTAGCATAATGCGTTATTTTGTTAATTTCATTAAAAATATTTGACTATTAAAGCTTATATTGTGATGCCCTTGCAGAGTACAGGAGTGTATGGGTGCATGAACTAAATTAAATATTTTGTAACATTCGACACCTAAACCACATATAACGCAATAAACGACTTGAATTGAATTGAAACTCTCATCAAAATCTCGTTAAAAATAGAACAAAAATAGAAAATTTCTTTAGGAACAAAATAAAACTCATAAATTTAAAAGCAATACTTCCAGATCAAAATCTGCAAGGTAACTGGTATCATGCACAGCTCGTCTGGTATCTAGATCTACATTAATATCTTGGATATTTTCGGCCTACGCGTCAAGGCATGTGCCATTAAAACCACATTAATCATAGTAGGCCTTAAGGCAGTTTGGGGTAACGACCCAACTTCACATTTTGAGAATAACTGAAAATATTAGATCTAAGGTATTTCTTTCGGGGTTATGCATCTTTAAAGTTTGGACACTCGTAAAGATTCATTGTTTTGAATAATTCTTTGTGTTGAAGTGTTTTAACCAACAGAGCGGAATTCATGATATGTTCATGGTGGTTTTGAGTGACGAGGTAAAGGTTAAAGTCGGTAAATATTTAAACGTTATTTGAGAAGTTTAGAAGTTCTTCGAAAAGTCTAGAAGTGCTTCGAAAAGTCTAGAAGTGTTTCGAAAAGTCTAGAAGTGCTTCGAAGTCTAGCCAGTACAAATTAATTTTAAAGTTTAGTTGGTTCATAGGAAATTAAAATTTGGATTAAACAAGACGCCTGACCGACTAAACCCAATTGGATGTTTTCCATTAATATAATTAGCTCATGCTGAAGGATATGAAGATACAATATTAATCTCCTCACTCTAACAAACGTCCCAAAAATTATGAAGTATTCAGCCGAACTGAGTCATTCTTCACCTGGCAGATGCAGTTGAAATTGCCAGAGGCCAGTGTATGACCGTTACGAAAAATAGAGGGTTAGAACTCTTCATGCCGTCCAATGGGACCTATAACTACGTCAGTTCTTTGGACTCGCTTCTTCCCGTTACGTGGGGTCGGTGATTGGGAAAGAATCATGCGACGCCACGACTCGTTCATGCGCATCATTCACTGTGAAGCCTACCGCTCTCATGTCTTTCTGAACTGTCGTCATTCAGGACTAGCAAACAATATTACCAACCAATGATATCTCTGTATGTATAGGGATCCTACCAAGACCTAAGGAGCCCAAGCCAACCTCACCTGCAAGTGGTGCTCCTGCCGATCAACGGACGAGGCTCTGGCGAACATAACAGTGCCCGGCAAGCGGCAATAGGCTCGCCACCTGTTACGTGGTACCAACTATATAATTGGCGAAGTGTGGGCGTATAATATGCCTCTGCCTAACCCTCGGGGAAACAGGCGTGAATGTATGTATATATGCAATGATATCTCTCGCTAGTAGGGTAAGGGTCGATTTTGTACAGAAAGGGTTCCACATTAAGAAGTAAACACATCTCTTGGGCGCATTTCAGCTGGGAGTGGACCGTCCAAGTTGGGCCTTTGTTTCAGTTCCGCCGGGGCCGTCCGGGACACGCCGTCCATTGTTGCCCACAAATAGCCGTGCCACAATCAAACCAGGTCATTTGCTTTAGCCATTATCTTTTACACAAAAACGCAAGCTTCTTTTGTGAAAGTTCATTGTTACGATGAGCGATCAAACTTAGGTATGTTATGATAACAACAGCACTGCCGGCTGTGGTGAGCTTATAGTATAGCGTGCTAGCACGGCTTTCACTGAATGATATTACTGTCTGTCTACAATTAATGTCGCACACTGTCCTAAAAGATGGTAATGTTGTTTAGTTAGTTTTACAGTAGAACCAGGTAACTAGTACGTGTAATTTTTAAGCTATTGCATAGCTTCTATCGCAGGCCTTGAGCGTGGAGACCGAATCCAGAAATTCCGTAACGAAAAAACCTAACACACTCCACTATTTCAATCTATCGATAAATAGCAGAACTTTTAATGACTTTTTGTTTGAAATATCACGCTTGTGTCTTTAGTTCTTTTATTATCATAACTACGTTATCATACTCGATTTGATAATTGGTGCTCTTTATCAGACAGTTGTCGAATTTCATAAAAGGGTCTTTAAGTACTCAATTTTATGTAGATAAAAGAAAACTTGTGAGTTAACCCAATTTTAGATTTATTGATATTATTGTCCCTCAAGAACTAGATTTGCAATATGTAGGTGCGGCTATGTCACATGGCCGAGAAATACTACAAATATTAAAGACACATTCCTGAGCTTTTATAAAGCGATATTGCACTCTTATGAAGATATTTTTGCTTCTTGCGTGTTCTTTTATAACTGGCTAACGGCTTCTTTTGTCGTCGCTTGCATCCTTAGAACTTGGTGGAGAATGATCTAAATCTTAGTTCAAGACATGAGGCTATAGTGGGCTATGGTGCAGTTGTAGGACTTTAAAAGAATAAGATAATTGTCCATAATCCTTGCAGAAACTTCCCCATGGACGAGCCACACGGCTGATAAGTCAATTAGATATTAAAGATAAGATCTTTCAATCATTGACGCGATCACAGGTTGCGTAATGATTTAGAGTTGTTTTGACAAATTGACTGCTATCCCTCCACCTGGTTTACCAAGGAGGTGTTGACAAGCGGATATTACGGTCATGTGCATAGTGAAGTTGGAAAAGTATGTACATTTAATTTTGGATTGAAACCTGTACACCATTATTGAACATGGGCCTTATATTTTTTTTGAATTATTTATACATTTTAAAATATGCAGTAATGAAATTAAATATATTTCTCGCCAAGCTATAATGCTTGTGGGCGAGATACGCTCGTTCACATTTTTTTTCTTGAAATAAATTAATTTAGTAACATTAACATTAATCAAACAATAACATTATAAATTATAAATACACACATATATATATATATATATATATATATATATATATATATATATATATATATATATATTAGTGGACTTCGCCGAAGCGACTATCAACAGTGAGGGCCATTCTCTAAAATATAAATAGCTTTTCACATCAATCAATCTTGTGCCGCCTGCATCTACTGGTTCTCTGGCAAAATCACTCTCTAAGGTATGACTCTTGTAAACTTTTAAAATAAAATAAAATCATATATATGTGCAAATAGAAGTGGTACAGAGGTGTTCACAATATACATAACGCATCCTTAAAGGAACATCGACCCATTAATAGAAGGGTCAGGTTTAAGTTACGTACTTATATAGACTTTCTATTTTTTACTGAGATCGAATCAATGTTAATCTAACGATCAAAACACAAGCAGACTTACTAATTAATAAATCAGTATTAATTTAATGCGCTTACAAGTAGGACAAGTATTCTTACCGTAGTACAGGACATGTATTCATCCTTATAAGAACCGTCGTGAGAGGGTGCGCTTTGAACCGTGCTTTTTTCACGGTACGAAGCGCTTTTCATTTTTTTTGGGACTGCATCAACTGCTTACCGTCAGGCAGAATGTAGTCATTATGACGAGTCACATTTAAAAAAATATATAATAAAAAAATCACAATGGTCTCATTTTATAATAACTAATTGATTCTTAATACGTTAAACGTTTCCAGCCACCTGGTATTACCAAGCCACTACTTCAATAACTCTTTACCGCTATAATTTGACTATACCAAACTCCGGACGTAAATCGTATTCAGGGCCACAGAGTGTGCGAATAACTATCCTATTCCAACTGAATAAGCACCACTTTCTTAATGTGCTCGACTCGTTCAGTAGTCAGCGATCGATGCTCCATTTGCCGGCAACTCGATTTTAATCGATTCCCTCAAAAGGAAAGACGCTTTTTAGAATCAATGATATCGGGGAGTCTAACTGTTAGTATTTGAAGGGAATTATGTTAAGTAGATTATTCTACGAACACGTTTGTTTGGCAAGACGAATGAGGAGGTCGATACGCTTACAATCTACTATTAAGGCTGTGGGTTCGATTCCCAAATAGTGCAAATTGTTGATCTTGATATGGAAAAATTACACAACTTAACTAAAGTATTGTCTTTATAACTAAAAATATGTAAATCACAACATTACATCACTGAATGTTAAAGTCTGCAAACGACTGGTGCCTGTTTCATAATGTCTGATGGAGGAGGTACTCGACAGAAAAAACAGTGTCATTTTCTATTAAGGAAACGCTAAGGTTAACTTTGAATATCGTAAAAAGGCCCTATAAGCGTGCCGTTATTTTTATATCGCTTTTTATATGACTTATCTAGAATATACCAAATTCGTAAAGCCTATAATTTCAAAATCATTACTTCCCAGTGTACTATGCTCTTACCCTGCTCCAAATTTTCTAAACACGCCGATATCTTATTATTTTTTAGATTATTCTTTTCACCATTAAATAGAAAGTTACCTTTAAGAGTATTCTACGCATCTTTGAGTAACGCGATACCTAACGATGGAATGAGGTCATCTCCACTGAAGATCCTTGGCAGTAAGAAAATAAGCCTGGTGTTTTATGTTCCCGTAAAATGTTCCAGTTACGTGTGAGTGACGTGCCTCAAATGTGCCCCGGGGGGCATCATTCCCGTTTATGTTCTTCATTCTTTACGGGATATTTCGAAGATTTTTAAAGATATTTTGATGGTGGATAATATATCATGATAGATACATTTTCTTAGTAATCGTTACCGCTTTGTGTGCAATATAGCAAGTAATACAGGCCTGGAGTCTATTGAGGTAGAATTCAGTTAGTTAGTCATGATGGTCATAATTACAGACGTAAGCAGTTAGTAGTTCTAAAAAGCGGTTTCTAATTACCACGATAGGTTAGGGAGACTACACGAGTGTTTCTAATATTGTTAATTGTATCAGAAATAAGTATTAAAGGGATAATAGGGTGTCTAGGGATCCTACTATGACTTAAGGAGGCCAAGCCAACCTCACCTGCAAGTGGTGCACCGGCCGATCAACGGACGAGGCTCTGGCGAACATAACAGTGCCCGCTAAGTGGCAATAGGCTCGCCACCTATTACGTGGGACCAACTATATAATTGGCGGAGTGTGGGCGTGTAATATGCCTCTGCGTACCCCTTTGGGGACACAGGTTTGAATGTATGTATGTAAATAAGTATTATTTATAATTGTTTGTATGAATAATTCAAGTCTTCTTATAACTCGACAGATCTCAAATCTCACACTATCAGTCAGTCGATCCATCTGAAGATTTTTATGGACTCATTGTCATTGTTTCGCCAATAGCCTCGCAGATCTATGAACACTTTAGTGATATAGTTAACTCTTGAAAAAACTATAAATTTTATTTCATCGATCTCTTATTTGCCTAGTCATAGTTACGTGGGAAGCACGAAAGTGCTCCAAAATATAATATAACTCATCAGGCCACCCATCCGGGAGCTAACAATTATAAACTCTGCTTAATTTCGGTGATAGTGTCGACCTAGTCTCACGGTTCAACGAGCGCTTCAGTGACAAAATTAACAAACACAAGTTCTGTTTGAAATTCCTCTCTTACATAATTTAAATGGCATAAGTAATAAAGAGCCCCTAATTATGAACGACGTCACTCTTTACGAGGTCGTTACTGGAACGTCCTTCGGCAATAAAACTGGCGACCAACTCTTTAGGAACGACTGCCTCTGGGAAAGGAGCGAACACAGTGCTAAAGAAAGCGGTTTTCGGTTCAGTTCTTCACTTTCTGCGTATCTTTGGGTTCATCGGCAGGGAGTTCATCCTCACGCATTAGATATGACAGTAGCGCAGGGACAAGGGGAATATTTAGATTTAGCCAACCGCCTATTTCTATTATCGCACCACTCGGCATCGGCAGAGAGCTCATTCTCCTTAGAAGGCCTTAGAATTTATTGAAGCGAGCGTGGCGCTATTTTTGCTGCAGACCTTGTAGTAGACTACCTGACGGGGAATTTCCAGGGTTTCATTCTCTCGCCGTAGAAATGACAGAAGTGCGTTCGGTACCTTAAACATAAACTTTTTGCCGCGAACCCTTAGGTTGTAGAATGAGCACCCTGGCAAACAAACGTTCAATCTCTAATACGAGCAAGTGATGGATTAAAAATATCTTTGTAAAGATTCCCGCGCTACTATGATTTCCCGAAAAATCGAGAAACCATTCAAAACGACACGTGTTTCGCCCTTACACAGGGCATCTTCAGGTAAGATAGGAGCCTCAGAACAACGATGTATTCACGACCAACGCTGAAACGGGAGTGCACTATTTTTCGGGAAATTATAGTAGCGAGGGAATTGTTACTAAGATATTTGTAATCCACCACTTGCTTACAATGGATTTCCGCAAAGTAACGCCTGAATCAGAAAATTATCTAATACGAGCATTAGTCAGTTAACAGGTGCATTCAATATTTATGCGTAGCAACTATTACACACTTAATTTATTGAATTAAGTAATTCATCGATCATAAAATGTATTTTAAAACATGTTTCTTAGTAAACGCTGCCTGGTTCAAGTTCTTTTTAAAACCCACGTGACGAATGTTTAGAGGTGTAGAATGTATGTCGTCTCCTTATAAGTATTTTCTTGTTTTATTACATAAATTTGTATGATAATCATGAATTATACTATCGATTCAAAGTCAAAATCATTTATTCACGTTTGGCTTAATCGAGCTCATAAGAAGGTCAAAACTTAAACCCTAGATTAGAAACCATATTAGAAATTATAGCCTTTGCAAAAATTTCTAGTCAAGAATAACACAGAAGAGTGATTTCAAGGATTTTTTTGTTTATATCAATTACTTAAATTTAAATATTTGTCCTTTCATTTTTATTAATATTTTTTTACATTTATTCTTATTATCATAATTTATTTTCGTATTATTAAATACATGCAATAAGTTACATATTATCAACATTTTTGATACACGGTCAAGTCTTTTTTTTTAATAATAAAAATATTTATTGGTGCACCATACAATTAAAAATTAAAACTAAAAACAAGTTATAAATGTTTATATGATGCACCAAAATGACCCAACTCAGCATATGCTATATCAGTGTTCTAGCGCTGGTTTTCAGCTGGGCCATTTTAGGTGCAGTGCGGAACGTACATCTTATACATTTTTACAAAATATTTCTAAAACTTAAATTTTAAGGACCAAAAAATAATAACTAAATATGCGGTGCTAATAATAATAAACAAAATAACAAACAACATCATATTGAAAACTGTAAAATATTAGTAAAAAATTAAAATAGAAAATTTGTAGTGAAAGCTCTGCGACTAATTACTATGAATTTTTAAGATTATAAGTTCATCAAATATATAGTAAAGAAAGCGCCAAACCCTGCTTTCCTTTTACGTTTCATAAAAAGTTTACTATTCAATTATCATGTAAATAAAAATTTATTACGAGCTAATGATCGTTAGATGATTTTTATGGTGACTGATGACTAGGTTTATGTCTGTTTATATCTTTTTATATCTTGACAGAATCAGTGACGACGAAGCCATTAGCACAATTTGATTATTTTGGGAATTTATCGTCCATGGGAGATAATCATCAATAAAAATGAGGGAGACGGCGGGAACTACTTGGTGTGTCTATATTTATTATTATAAAGTTGAAAAGTTTGTCAAGGGGCTCAGTCCCTAGAGCTCTAAGACAGTCTTACCTTTACGCAATGCATCTTGTTGTAAAACAGATCTGGCGATCGACTGAGGGCGGTATAACCTTAAATATGGCATAGTCAAATACTTCAGACCGAGATGGGTAGCGTCATTAATGCGAATAACTACGTCCTGGGCTCGTCTACCCGCTTTGCCAAGTGGCGAGTATTTGCAATATTCAAAATACAAATACAAATTTATTCAAAAAATGCTTTCAATGTAGATATACATTTTTTTTTAATCAAGCGTAGAATAAGCAATATTTGGCATGAGACAGCGATTACTATTAACCCCACACTAGGCACTGCCTGTCTTGTGGCTATCAAGTGTACGTTAACAAATGTTTAGCGGGTGCCAGTAGTAATAAAAATTACAAAACAAATTAAAATAAAAAACAAGAACTGTGGGAATAAATACGTACATAAAATATTGAATTAATTTATTTGAAAAATAAAATTAAAAAGAAAGAAACATTTTCACATTAATACTTGAAGTCATTATAGTTGCTTACAGGGGATTGTTCAGCAGGATGATGTTGATGAGTACGTTTTATTGGTTTCACGCGCAAAACTCAGGAACTGCTAGCTTGAATTGAAAAACATATTTGGGTTCGTTAGTCCATTAATTGAAAAAGGCATCACGCTACGACCAATAGAAACAAAATTAAATGATGAAGAATTTATCAATGACAAAAAAAATCTCACCCTGGTTCATGAAAAGTGCTCTATGAATAATACAGTAATTGTGAATATGTTAAATTACGATATAACAGTTGAGAAGCGGAGTTACAATTAAAGACATTATCAAAACAGGAAACATTATTTTTTCGTTGAATGCGCAGACGACATTTATTTTAAAAGATTTTTCCTTAAATTTGCACAGCTAGTTAAAGATAATAACGCTTAAGCCAAATCAACAGGCCACACCTTTATCAGTTATGGCACAGAACAGTGTCCCTAGGGCGCGAATTCTAATGACCTACCCCAATATTCATTAAATAATATTTGGGTCACAATTTGTTTTTATAATATCTGGGCCTGTTTGCGACAATAATGTTTGTGTTATAAAGGTTATCAGTTGTTAGGTTTTGTTAAAATTTTGTAATACCCTGATATTCTAAAAAGAATTGGCTGTCATCACCATAATTACCGCCGCCGGATAAACACGGCAAAAACCCGGACATTTAAACGACATATGGTTTTCACCTCTAAAAAATATTATATCGCAACATGAATGTTGGTTATGGCAGAAGAAACATGTAAAGAAGAAAGTTAGATTAATGCAGTAGAGAGAGCACTCAGATGTATTCTAGGTGTGAAATTGAGTGATAGGATTAGGAATGAAGTGATAGGGGTCGATGGTGTAAAAGAAGTTATAGTGAAAAGAATTGAGAAAGTTATGCTAAGATGGTTTGGTCATGTTGAGAGGATGAAAGTGTTGGTAGGGGAAGACCACGTAAACCCTTTCATTACCAACTTCAGAAAATTTTGAAAAAAGGGCAGTTCAAAAGTACCCTAAACCGACGGGCGTGTATGAGGAGGTTAATGAGTGTAAACGAAGCTAAAAGTGTGTGCCAAGATCGTAGCAAGTGGAACAATGTAGTTTCTGCTTACCCCTACGGGAAAGAGGCGTGACATTATGTATGTATGTATATTGCAACAAAAAAAAAAGACATCGTTATAATTAATATATGCTTGCTGGGTTAGTATGTATATTTTTTTTACTTAGAACTATTTCATTAAGAGATGGTTTTCCCTTGGCTACAGAGGTGGCTTGACTACAAACCCCTGCTGGACTGCCCCCGGACGCCATTCAAACTAGAATCCCGGACGTATGGCAGCCCTAGTAGTGCAACAAAAATACTGATTGAATATTTAATGGGAATTATGGGGGCTAAGTTGTTTTCGATGTGAGACAAGCTATTTAGGTCAGTCATTCAAACATTATTACGGTTACAGAGCATCCAATACGGATTTTTGGGATCTACGATCCCATTATATAGTATTTTGATATTCAAGAACCTTAAGTCAGTTATTACGACGACCGATATGGCGTGGTGGCGAGTATGCCCGCTTTCCGCTCCAAGGTCGTGGGTTCGATTCCCACACAGGACAAATATAAAAGTAATTACGTATGTATATCCGTTATTCAGTATCCATAACACAAGTTCTTAATGATACTTATCTTGGAACTAAATGATTAGTGTAATTGTTAGAAAAATATTATTATTATTATACCTAGTTTAAATTGGTCAAATTAATTTGTTATGTTATTATTCTTGTGTGACAAAGTTATTTGTTACGTGTCTTGTGTCACATAGTTAATTTTTTCGCCATATTATTAAAGTACGATTTTTTCTTTCGATTTGCGAAAAACCTGAGATGATAGCATTTTTTTTCTCTCTCCATTAGACCACTTACCTACAAAACATACAGCCTATCAATATATATTCTCTCTCAATGAACCCTATTACCTATAACACAGCCTACGTACATAGATATTCCGCGTGTAGGCTGTAACGTCAGCTTTATAGCCGGGAGGCATTCTGGGCTGATTTTATTTCCGCCACCAGACGCGCTTCGGAATTTGTAACTAAGACATCTTTCTATCGATCTGTAGCTTTTTAGTTAGTAGGTGATATTTCCTTTTACTATTGCGAATTGTGCATATCATCATCATCATCATCATTTCAGCCATCCGAAGTCCACTGCTGAACATAGACCTCCCCAATTGCTTTCCACGTAGATCGATTAAAATTAAAAAAAAATTAAATTAAAAAATTAAAAATTCATTTATTCAAGTTTGCCGCCTGCATGCACCGGCTCCCCGGTGTGTATTATTGTGCATATAAATCTTTATAATATAACAATAGAAGTTCTGTGCGCGCGTAAAATCTCTGGCGTACTGGTGCATCGTATGGCACTAGTTCATCCAGAACTACTTAATACATTGCCTATTGCGTTCGTTCTATCTGAATCGTATCTCACTAATAACAATCCATGTACTGTGTTCAAGAATAACTTGTAGTTGCGGCATACTATTTTTAGTGTCTTATTATTTAGATTTCTATAAGTATGACCCAATACCCTCTTACCTCGGTTCGGCCCTCCTGGCCGTGCTAAGAAGTCAGACGTCAATAGGCTTAGGTGATGAAAATAATATACTTAAGTGGGTTCTATTAATAGTGCTAGATATACCTTCCTTGTTTAGTAGTTCTTTACGCAATACGGTGTTCCGATTGGATCTGTAAACACAACTTCCAGAAGACAGGAAACAATAGAATTCAAATTCTGTACACGATACCAAACAACCGATGCTACAGGGTGATGAAACCGAATTGTGAATTTCCAGTGACACTGTCATGGATTTAAGAAAGTAAATGACTTTTAAATTTGAATGTAAATCCAGAAATTCAAATCTAAATTTGTTTTAAATATCTTTGAACCGACAAAATTGTGAGTACAGTCAACAAAATAATTTCGAAAAAATACCAAATAGAAATCAAAAAGTAAAACAAAAAAAACATTTATAAAAAAAAAAAATTTCTTTTCTGTGTTAAATTTTATTAATAATTTTATTTCGCTTATTTAAAATGTAATTCAGTTGGAAATTTATTTATGTATCTATATTTTTTATATATTTTATTGTCCCTTCTGTGCATGGATATAATTTACCTGAATAAAGAACTTTATTATTCTTATTATTAAAGTGTAAGCTGAAGTCAATTATTTCTTACCTCTTAACAGGACCGAATACGCTATATAGTTACATTGTCACCTGTTACGGGTAAATATTAGGGTACAGATGATATTAATATTAAAATAGTTTTAAAATGTTAAAATTGAGACCGCCTGTACACTTTCCTCGTCTCAATAGAACTACTAATCTAATCTAATCTACTGTAATCTGATTATTTGTTAACGATATCACTTTGAACTTAATGAATTAAAACATCTTTATGAATTATATCACTATTACGCGATGTAAAAACGGCAAAAAATATCATATAAGTAAAATACTGCCACTATATGCATGAACAACGTTATCATATAATCAGATAAACAGGGCTAAGGTGCCTCATAACTCTTTGATAAGTATTAAATGTATATTTCATTTATATGACGATGATTTATGCAAACTAACTGGCATAAGGTTTAACCATAGAATGATGTGTTCAGCTAGGTTGCGGAGGTTAGACAGCAGTCGCTTCGTGTAAGAACTAAAAGTAATTCAAATCTAGTTTGTTCAGTAAGCAAACCACTGGGATAATGATAGGATCATGATAATATTTATTACAAAAATATTTTTTTGCTGTCGGTACCAGCGCAATCAAAACGAGAAACTAATTTCAGCGTCCCAGCCCGTGATGTATGTGGCGGTAAATTATTTATATGCAAACGCGTATTATTTACGCATTTTGTCCCTTCTGGTGTTCATTATATTTGGGATGGGAGAGTGGGACGGAGCAGAGCGGGACGTGCGGCCTTACTCGATTATACAGATCGTACCAGTTTTATTATTACTACATTTGTTAGTATTTTTTCTGATATTTATTTGATGATTTTTTGATCTCTCTGGATGATTGAGCATTCGGTTTTGTAGATTCCATTGCGCTTATATATTATGAAAATTTGTAAAATCGAATACATCGGCTACAAGATTAGGCACCAATGGGCACGCTACAAGGTTTCTTTAGCACAATATGATAGGGAAGAGACCGGTCGTAGAATGAAGCCGTGGTTAGATAATATTCGGGAGTGGGACGATACCTAGTCTGTTAAAGAAATAATAGGTTGGGGAAAAAGTCTTTTCGTATTTTTGTATGAAAAGTCAAGACATTTTTTTCAAAGTTTATTTACATTTATTTACAATATATATGTACCGTTTTGTTGAATAACTTTCTGCCATTTTGTGGGTAGAGACATTATCCCGTTACTGTAGAAACTTTGGGACTTCTGATCAAAAAAACGGGACAAATAGTTTTGGCAGTCCTCTCTTGAGGTCAACCTTACAGAACCTAAAGAATTCTGCAGAGACCGAAACAGGTGAAAATCTGAAGGCGCAAGGTCAGGGCTATATGGTGGATGCACTAGGACCTCCCAGTCGAACTCTTTTAATTTTTGCTGAGTGGCTAAAGATGTGTGTGGTCTAGCGTTATCGTGATGAAAGACCACACCCTTCCTGTTGATCAATTCCGGCCGTTTTCTCTCGACTGCTTCCTTTAATCTCATCAGTTGCTGGCAGTAAAGATCAGAATCGATGGTTTTGCCGGGCGGTAAAAGCTCATAATAAACAATGCCCTTCCAATCCCACCATACACACAGCATCACCTTATTTCGTGTTAGGCCAGGTTTGGCCACAGTCTGTGAAGCCTGGCCAACTTTCGACCACGACCTTTTTCGCACGTTCTTGTCGTACGTGATCCACTTTTCATCGCCAGTTATCAATCTCTTCAAAAACGGCTCGGTTTCATTACGTCTCAATAATGAATCGCAAATGAGTACACGGTTCATTAAGTTTCTTTGAGTGAGCTCGTGTGGCACCCAAATATCGAGCTTTTTTGTATAACCAGCTTTCTTCAAATGGGTCAAAACTGTTTTGTGGTCAATTCCCAGTTCTTCAGCTACCTCGTAACTACTAATATGCCGATCTTGCTCCACTCTTTCAAAAATGGCGTCCATTTTATTCGTAACAGGGCGACCAGAGCGAGGTGCATCTTTAACATCAAAATTTCCGGACTGAAAACGTTTGAACCAAATTTGTGCTACTCTTACTGACACTGCATCAGGTCCATAAACATCATAAATTTTTTTTCACTGCTTGAGTTGCATTTTTGCCTTTTTTATAATAAAATTTTAAAATGTATCGAATTTCTTCATTAGATTCACTCATTTTTACGGAGAGAAAAACAAATGAAAAATAGCGGGAAACAACTTTTTTTTATTTTTTTCTTTTCTTTATAATGGAACCTTTTTAATGTTACCAAAACCAGCCAGACACAAATAGTACAGTCAAAAAAAAATTATAATAAGTTTATACCTACGTTATGCGAAAAGACTTTTTCCCCGACCTAATATTTCCGAGGCGCTATGTACAGGAAAGGATACAAAGTGCTAACGGCCAGCCCACAGAAACGAATAAGCACTTGAAGAAGAATTGAAACTACGTTTATTAGCGAGCCTTACCACATATTATATTAGTTTTTGTTTGATCTTCCTTAAAATTTTGCATCGGCAACTTTATGCAAAGATTCAAACTGCAAGATAACTAAAAGTCACAGTGATAAGACGGATTTGAGCGGCGATGGCTGAGTGGTGACCCATAGCCTTCCAGAGGGTCTCGGGTTGAAAACCTATGACTATTCGAAGTTATGTGCGTATTTATCGCTTGCTCCGTGCATCGGAAAACATGTTAAGCCTTTGGTCTAGGCTGCCATGAACATCTATGGCAGTCGTTATTAAGCAGTCAGTGCCTTCTACTATCCTAACAGGTGGCTTTAACATAGAATGTTGTTACTCTCTGGGTTGCGGAGGTCAGACAGCAGTCACTTCATATAAAGACTACAATCTGATTAAACCAGTAAACAGACCCTAAGCTTAAGTCTAGGGCAACCGGGATAATGCTAGTATATGATGACAACGATAATTAGTGACAGAGACGTAGAAAAAATGTTATAGGCTAATGCCCCTTGCTGTTTTATAATTCAAAGGGTCGATTATCGATTATTCCAAAACACTATAAACAGAAAGAAATATTTTAGCTTAGATTACATTTAGAAGAATATGTGTGTACGCTTCTAAAGGCATACCACAACATAATTACGTAATATATGTCATTATGTAATACATAATTACATACATTATGTGGTTGTGTGATGGTTGTGTACATTTTTGTATGTTTATATGTTGGGCTTTTAACATATTCTTCCTTCTTAAACACTGCCAAAATAACTATTTTATACAATCATTAACATATATAATAATAATAGGATATCCATCTGTTCTGGAGCAGGTGAAAAAAGTGTGACAAATTTTTACATCACTCAAACGTCTGCCCGCAATGAATGCTCGCGAAATTTCGACATTCGTAAATGCTCACTTGAAGTTTCAAGTACTTTTATTTTGTAACTTGACATATTTTTATTAAATACGAGTGCTCTTAAGATTTTGTATACTAAATTTTTCTATTATAAATAAAAAAAAAGCTATTACTCTAAAATTACTTGAAAGTCAGTACTTACGAAAGCTTGAGTAGCAAGAATTTAGCAAGAAATTCAAAAGACGAAACAATTATGTTAAGAATAATAATAATGTTAATGACATATATTTAGTTGCAAACAAGTTAATTCAAAATTATAAAGGATGTATCTTTTCACAGAATGTAGGTTTAGTTTGCAATTCTGACAGTTAAAACACAGTGTGCTTCGCGTGTCTGAAACCCGACTGATCGTCGAGGTAGGCCGCCGCTACATACCGTCAGCGCAAGTCTGTTGTTGTTGTTTAAGTATTGTAACATAAAAAAATTCACGTGTTAAACATTTGTCATAAGCGGCATCAGTGTCTTGTCAGTACTTATTATTTTAAATCGACGGTAGCTATTAACAATGTCGTAAGTGAAAAGTCGTTTCTTTTAACAATATCACAAGTGATAAGTCGTTACTTTTTACTTACGACATTGTTTAAAGTAACAGCTTTTCACTTACGACATTGTTAATTGCTACCGTCGAAATAAAAAGTCGGCACGCTTGAATTCCATACAAATTGTGATTACTTGCATTATCTATTGTATCTATATCTGTGGTTAAAAAGCCATGATGTGGAGACAATCGTACCAACTAGAAAACATGTTTAAAACAAATTAAAATGCAATTTTGAACAAGTGTCTACAGATACCGATACTGGAATTCTTTCAATCTCTATATGTGTTGTGTATTTACCTCGTTTTGTCCCTTCTGCTGTTTATTACGAGCACTTATTTGGGCGCGGAGTAAAACGGGACGTGCTTGCCTTAGTCAATGTTTAGAGGTTGTATTTATTTACATTATGTACTGTCTACAGTAAAAATCTTTATATTAGAAATAATATGCCTGTGTTGAATGTAACAAGATTAAGTTACACAGTGCGATGGAGCTAGAAAAAATATATTATATGTGTTTTCTTTCAATTATATATATATAAGCAATACAATTAATAAGTTTGATTATGGGTTGGATTATAAAAGTAGCATATTGAATGTGGCTTGCTACCTAAACTAATATGAGAATTATGAATGCGTCAGTTAATTTCACTTGGTAGCTTTTTCGAAATTTATGTCGTAAAATTTACTAGTAGAGCTATTGTACTTAACATGAAAGTAGTTATTGTCAATGTGGCGAAGAGTATTATAAAATACGAAAACAAGTATTTAAGAAATGTCAGTTTTTTTTGTCGACCCTACCACGATGTCACAGAAATACAAATCCACCACTAATACGTTTAAAATAGCAGATGCAAATAGAAATTTCTTCTAGAGCAACAATATTTCAATTCTTACCTTGCCTCTATAAGACAGCTGTCAGACTTTTTTGTCGACCCTACCACGACGTCACAGAAAAACAAATCTACCACTAATACGTTTACAGTCGCAGATGCTCCCTAAAGGTTCCGGTGACACCCACAAAAAGGCCGATTTCCCAAAAGGACACCGGGCCATGCTTAATTCAGCACCCGGACATTTTGGGCTGCCAAAGGAGACTTTTGGTGAATTTTTTAAGCGACAACGTCTGGCTGTTAGTGCTGATTTGTGGACGGTACCAGGGTCGGTCCGGCCATGTACAAACAATATATAGTGACTTCCTGCTTCAATTCATTTGCATTCATTCCTTTAAAGGGTAGGATTCTGCATTGAAAATGCTTCTTACTTATAATAAAAAATTCATTTCCATTACTCGCAAAATGCTCGTTTTTTTATTAAAACTTTTTTTCAAAAAAAAAAAAATAATTTCACTGTGTTCATAATTTATTATGTAGATACAATTTGTCATTAAGTTTTTTGGTAAATTAAGCTTTAAATAAATTATTGCTTTTGTCATACTTTAGATACAATTATCATTAATATTCAATTATTGTGTTGTCGTTTGTCAATTTATCTAGAAGTCTAGTTCAGGGAGGTATTTGAAACCAGTCAAAGTCACAGTAAATATATGTTGTGAAACACATTCCTATAACAACAGTTGCTTTTAATAATAGGCAAAATAGAAAGCTGTGGCTAGCAATACTTTACTGGATTTTTCTTTCCTGTGTTTGAGTGTAAATTACCTGCATAAAGAACTAATTATTAGTGCAACAGCACATAGTAAGACTAAGTTTTTCACACTTATATCCTAACTGGCACAAGATACAAGTTAGATAAGTGCGTAAAGAAACATGCTTCATTATAAATCATGGCGCTCGTGTCCGGACCCAAGGAGGTTACGCCGCCAAAGTAAATACTCTTTTATTCCCTTAGCGCCATTTATAAATCAGTGCGACGCTTTACTTCGTCGACTTTTTGTGCCTTGTTTAGAATATCATTATGGTGTGAAGAATGGTTTTTTGTAATACAATTCGTATATGAGCTGATTACACTGTCTTGGTTGAAAGCATATTTTTTTATATAAAATATTCCACAGGGATTTTTTTTCTGTAAGGGACTTACTGCCGTCCTTGTGACTTGTTACTTTATCAGAGACAGCAGGAACTATTTATTTTTTTATAATCTTAATGTATTTTGTATTTCTTTCTTGAGAAATTAATGGATCTTCGTGCAAACATCACCCAGTCGAGCGATGATAAAAATTATCTTATATAAATCTTATTACAAAGTGAAAATATCAGACTATACCTTATTGGTGACCCTAATTCATGAAGAATTATTAAGCCACCGTTTCGCTCAGCCAGTAACATAGCAACACACGACACATCGCCTTTATTTTTAAGTTGGTCTGACTCGCTTAAATCATATGCCAGTGTTAAGTAATTTAATAATTTAAGTTATTCGCACTTTTCATCATTTATTCACAGTTAAAGTCAATTCAAGTAAAGTCTGTCACTGTTCTGTCATGTCAAGATCATACCGCAGTAAAATAGGGGAGACTTCACTAGAGGTTCCATGGAGTATTGAAATCAACACGAAAAATCACAGTTCATTGGCGTGATTTTATGTTTTTACACATAAATACTCAAATTTACACTAGTTTTAGAAAATAAAATACAGCGTGACGCGTTGTTTTGCCTTGCTTAATAACTTTAATAGAAATTGTTACAAGTATTAAACAGGCTTATTTCCAAAGTAGTTTCTATTTCTTTACTTCTTCAATGAAAGTTTAATAAGACACATTGTTCAGCGAAACAGCTTTAATGGACATAGTTATAAGTATGAAACGCGTTTAATTTCTAAAGTAAAATTACTACACCCCATTTCCTCTATTTAACTATTTAAATACACATAATACGACACATTAACTTACATAACAGCTTCGATAGAAATAGTTAAAAACTAAAACGTGCATAATTTCAAAAGTAACCACTATTACTGAAGCGCTCGTAGCTCTGCAGTGCTCAGTGGTCGGAAACGATCACCGAAGTTCAGCAGAGTTTACAGAGGTCAGTCCTTGGATGGGTGACCGTTTGTGTGGCATTTGATATCGAGCGCTTCCGTGCTTCGGAAGGCACGTTAAGCCGTTGGTCCCGGTTATCACTAAATGTGGTAGTCGTTAAGCCATGTTAGAGGCCTAATGAGCGGCTTGATAAATTCTAACAGCAGGATGCCATACACCTGCCTCCGCCAATCCGCACGCACGGGTCAGCGTGGTGGAGTATGACCCAATACCCTCACACCTTGATATGTGAGAGGAGGCTCGTGCTCAGTAGTGGGACGTTAATGGGCTGAAATGATGATGAACCACTATTACTTAGTCAAGTACACTCTTGCGTTGCTGTTAAAAATAATTTGTAACGCTGTTGCTTTAAATGAAATAGTTACACTAAAACGCGCATTATTTCTAAGTCCTCTCTTATTTACTTACTCAATTACCATTTGGTAGTTACGAAATTACTTGAAAACTTAGCACCAAGTTGAGGGTCCCTACGACCCGTTCGACAAAAGTTGTAATTGTGTTTATCGGAGTAAATTATTAAAGTTAGAATGTATTATAGTTGGAAACAGGATTTCCACATAGCTTAGCCTTAACATTAAGCAACCAGTTTGGAGACAATTAACGGCTTCTGTATGATACATACATACATTATATGTCACGCCTCTTTCCCGTAGGGTTAGGCAGAGATCACATCCTTCCACTTGCTACGATCTTGGCACGCACTCTTAGCTTCATTGACAATCATTAACCTTCTCATAAACGCCCGTCGGTTTCGGTTACTTTTGACCTGCCCTGTCTCCAAAATCTTCTGGATTTGGTCTTGGAAGGTCTTACGTGGTCTTCCTCTTCCAACACTTCCATTCACTTGTCCATCATAAATCACTTTCGTTAATCTACTTTCATCATCCTGTCAACATGACCGAAACAACGAAGCATATCTTTTTCAATTCTTGTCACTATATCTATTTTTACACCAGCTCCGGTCCTTATCACTTCATTCCTGTATCATTCCGCAGCACTATTAGATTATGTTACCAGAAAACTCAACTAATAGACCACTGAAAGACCCCCCGATAAGAGCCACCGACAGTCTGACAAATCTTGAGAAAAAACCACAACCGACAGATAAAATGACTAACCTTGACAAACCTTGACAAACCTTGACAAACCTTGACAAATCTTGACAAATTCTCACAAAGAATCCATTTGCTTTTATTTTTCGATTGTTAAAAAAAATATCGTATTGTGTTTGTAAAAATTTACGATTCCAAATGATCCTGTTGAACATAAAGACAACAAAGTATTTTTTTTGCTGCCGTGTTTACTTTACATAGGTAATATATATTTTTAGGCATATGGTAGAGGCATCTGTATCCATTGAATCTATCACTCTTTTGCCTGAATCTAGTTTTAATTAGGGCGAAGGCCAGTTCATCTGTTCTAAATGGGAACCTTAAATCATCATAATAATATATTGTATTTCATTATAATGTAACGCTCGCTGGAAGCGCTCGTAGCTCTGCGGTGCTGGTTGGTCGGAAACGATCACCGAAGTTCAGCAGAGTTTACAGAGGTCAGTCCATGGGTGGGTGACCGTTTGTGTGGCATTTTTGATATCGAGCGCTTCCGTGCTTCGGAAGACACTTCAAGCCGTTGGTCCCGGTTATCACTAAATGTGATAGTTGTTAAGCCATCTTAGAAGCCTAATGGGCGGCTTGATAAATTCTAACAGCAGGACGCCATTCACCTGCCTCCGCCAATCCGCACTGGGTCAGCGTGGTGGACTATGACCCAATACCCTCGCGCCTTGTTATGTGAGAGGAGGCTCGTGCTCAGTAGTGGGACGATAATGGGTTGAGATGATAATGTAATCATATTGATGTATCTGTTTGCTTGTCCCCAGGAAATCGCGGCAATTCTCATCAGCTTCGACAAACACACAGAATGGCAATCCAAAGAGGTCAAAATACGGTAAGTGTTATTATTTATAGAACAGCACAGATACCAAGAAATAAGTAATAATACATTCTTGCAAATAAACCTGGTCATTATTATCTTTATCTAAGCGTTTTCTTCATGGCTTGCCGGTTCGCGGCTGTCATTGAAAAAATTTAACACTCCATGGATCATAGGGCCTTCTCTAGGTTACTTCTTACATAAGTTAAGTGCTTTTATTTGTTGTGGTTTTGTCTAGTAACATCCCACCACTGAGCACGAGCCTTCTCACAAGAACCAAGGTGAAAAGGACGTTGGCCCAGTGCGGATTGGCGGAGATAACTATCAAATGCACTTAAATATAATATTACTAATAATAATTTATTATTTACTTATAAGTAAGCAAGAGCACTCTGCTGTGCCTATTCTATCTCATTATTTTTTATTCATTGTTTCCTGTCCATCCTAAAGTTGCCTGGAAGAAATTGCTGTTAGCAATAAGGCCGCACATTGTACCATATATTTGTTTATGCGATTTTATTACTTTTTTTATATTTAGTGTACAATAAAGTGTTAATTCATTCATTCATGCTAGCCAATTCATCTTCATCATAGCATTATCCGGGTTGTGCCCTGGACTTATCTAAACGTAAAGCCAAGAGGCATATGGCGTGGGGGCCAGTATATCTGCACTCCGCTCCTACTGTCGCGTGTTCGATTCCCACACAGGACAAATCTTTGTGGCCATGAACTTGAATTTGTGTTCTGGATTGGGTGTTTTCCATGTATATGAACAAATACAAAATGTAAATAATATGTATTTAATATATTTAAATAGGTATTAACAAAAAGAAGTGCTTGCGACTCAAGTTCTTGGTGATACTTTTTATAGAACTAAATAATTCGTGTGATTGTTAGAGATTTATAATTATTATTCACAAATATTTATTTATATCTTTACACGGAGTGACTGCCGTTTGATCTCCGTTACCCAGAGGGAATTTAGTATTTCATACAACAATTAATCGAAGCAAAATTATAACTTGAAATCGCAATCATAAAGTCGGGCCCGGTTGCCACGAACTTTGAAACTAGACTACGATACAAGTCCATTTCCGCATTCGGTACAATTCTGAAGAGAAAAAACAAAACAAAATCTGGTCAGGAGGAAATTACGAAGCCCCGCTGCAAAAAGTCTGGGAAGAAAGAACAAATTAAACTATCAGTAGTTTTACGTCTTCCACTTTAGCTTTTTTAGTCTGTGGCGGCAGGGGCGGATTTGGGAAGTAAAACGGTGTGCGGATTATACCTAACGGGATTACTTTATCTGTGAATATAACCTGATTTCAGTGCTTACTTCTCCTGAAGTAGTCAATTAGACACTTGATTTTAATCCCTCTTTGTGTATAAAGATATAAAAATGGCATAAAAAAAAGATAACAATAAAAAATAAATGCATTTATTACATTATTTTAATTGAGGGTCACTGGAATATGGGAAATAATCTTTCATGGTGTAAAGGAATCCTACTAAGACCTAAGAAGCCCCAGCCAACCTCACCTGCAAGTGGTGCACCTGCCGATCAACGGACGAGACTCAGGCGAACATAACAATGCCCGGTAAGCGGCAAACATTCGTGAATGTATGTATGTATTTTTCATGGTCTTGTGCGTATGAGATATGGATAATACCTCAATAAGCCTTAGCCATAACAAATCTAAAGCAAATGATATATAAGCCCCTCTGCACCGTATAATAATACTCTTTCAAACTAAAGCGACATCTGTAACATCACTTTTTTCACTAAATAAAATTACTTAAATAATTTATTTTGTCTGAATTCTATAAATATATTTTGTTTGTAAGTTGATCATTAATAATAATGTCTCAAAAGTTCTACAAAACCGGGAATGATAACTGAGCACCAACATAAATACTTGATTTGGAAATTCGTAACTATCATCAATTCCGTATTTAAACTTCAACTTTCTTAGCCCCTCAGTGCGGCCCCTAATTTGGCCTTTACCACGGGACCCGTTCCAACTTGTAACAACTTTGAGCAAATTAAAACTTGCCCTGTGACTACTGCGCTCTTGTCTTCGCGCCTTGAAATATTAACTCTTTATGAGTGTGCAGTGTACGCGGAAGTTTGTGGCTTGCCCGCGATGTGGTTGTTCTAAAATTTTAATCTTAGTACCATCGTGATTTAGATTTGGCCCAGGGGGACCGGTTCTTTTAGAACTTGGAGCTTCGTGATAGATAGTGGTCCTGCGGGAGATGTGATAAACGATCTGCGCTCGCTCATATATAATGTGACAGTTTATGAAACTAGAGAATAGGTTATACGGAATAGGCTTATATCTTCTTGTAATATTCTTTTTCACTGTTTTTATGTCATTATAGATAGTGACCTCTTTTGTAAACTTCGAAATAGTATAACATATTAAACTATTTTCAAAATAGATCGTACTAACAATAAAATACGGAGAACGGTATCTTTATTTTTGGCTCTAAAGATCAAAAATCTGATCCCCACACAGGGAATACCTACTTGTGTGGATTAACGGTCTGAATTATTTCTTTGTGTCTGTATCGTATCGTAAATAAGAGTAATATTAAATTAAATTTTACATATTACAATGGTTATATAGTACTGTTGTTTAGGAGTGACATTTATTATGTAGGTTTTTATCATTTAGCACCATATCATTAGGTTTTAATCTTTCATTAGCGTACTAATTTTTGTGCCAGGAGATAGAACACCAATGTATGTATTGTGTTTTACAATGTAAGCAATGAATGTGTCATAGCAGTGCTCTCACAAACGGTATCTACGGAAGACCAGCGTCGAGGCGTTTTAGTGACACCCCGGCTTTATGCTGAGTGGATACCTTTTCTGTGACACTCTTTAAGTAGTTACTTAAATCACAGAATAAATTATTTTTCTTTCTTTCCTTGAAATAATTTGAATTGAATTTGTATAACAGTTGATAGGTAAATCAAAAGTCAAAAATCAAAATACTTTTTATTTCATAAACTATTATAGTACTTGAAAACGTCAAAATTATAAAAAAATAACAAAAACAAATAAAATATAATTATACTAAAATCACGAAGCTTAGATTCACTTGCAACCAAACAATTTAAAAAAACAAAAAATATTTAAGTGCAAGTGAATCTAAGTGCCAGTTCCGAGCCACCGCTCTGTAAGAAGTACTGGCAAGAAACTCACAGGCTATGCTCTTTTAAATTATCGATTGGTTAGTTACAATCATCATTTGTTTGTGACGCTATACAATGCAACATAATATAACAATATTCATGCTTTAAGTCATTCATATTAGAATAGCCTGTATGAAACTGCAGTTTAATCCCAAGCATTTTTATCAGCCATATAGTCTGTAATATAATAGTATCCCTTTAAAGACAGCTTGCGTTTTATTGTTAATTTAAATTTATTTAGGCTTAATTGCTGTATATTACAAGCATTCTTTAAAAAGCCGATAAGTACTCCAAAGCTGCTGTAAAGAATTAATTTCCCAATAAAAAAATGTGGAAGAGTCTCGTGACGCGAGCAGTTATTGGCTCTAAATGTACGCGAACTTTATTATTGTTGTTTCATTCGATTTATAGCTGTACTTCGGCCCTGTGATGGTTCGTGGCTCGAACCAGAAGTCGGAGCGATAAATTATAACTTCAGTTGCATGCTTAGTTGGGCGACCTTGTTCTTACCCTCCTAAAGTGTATGACTTAATTCCTACTTGGGTTTAAAGAATATTTATTATCTCATTAAAAACCATACAGTCACTTACATGAGAAATCCTTACTATATATATAATATTATAAATATAAATATTAATATTATAAATGCGAAAGTAACTCTGTCTGTCTGTCTGTCTGTCTGTCTGTCTGTCTGTCTGTCTGTTACTCTTTCACGCCAAAACTACTGAACGGATTTAAATGAAATTTGGTATACAGATAGTCTAGACCCTGAGAAAGGATATAGGCTACTTTTTATTGCGAAAAGGGGGTTGTAAATGCTACCTAAAGATACTATTCCACGCGGACGAAGTCGCGGGTAACAGCTAGTTTACAATAAATGTGGGTAAGGATTAATCTGTCGAGTGGGTATAAAAAACTTAGCACATTTTAGAACGAAAACACATTCCATACCATACCTAAAGTAAAAGATATCATAAAACTTATTGTAATTATGGGGTACTTTTAGGGTTTCCTATGTCTGAGTTAAATAACCTAGGATTAGTCGTGTGTCTGTTCGTCGGTCACTGTCAATTTTTCAAAAATCTACTGGATCGATTAAGTTGTGATTTGGCACAAACATCAATATCTGAGACCTGAGGTTGGAAAACTACAAACAACTTTTCATATAAAAAATGGTTGTCTCAAATATTTTTTTTATATAATTTTAGAAATATTTTATATGCAAGTACTGTAAGAAAATTTATAGACAATTACCTTTTCCCTCTTATCTCTACATATATAATTTTTACTTAATAAATTAACATTTCCACTTTCTGGTCGGCTGGAAGAAATTCTTTTTGAAATAAGCAGTATCATTCATTGTACTTTAGTTTGTAATTATTTGTGTTGTATAATTTTATGTTATGTGTGTACATATATCATTAAATAAATATGATAAAATCTATTACAATTTCATGATCTCAAAACACACAGTAAATCTCTTAATATTTTGCCCACGAATTAATACATTCAGATAATATAGGTACATTATTTTCTAATGAGGTACTCCCTACAATTTTTAGTCAGAATCCTAAGGAACATGATAGATAACATCGTACGGAACCCTCGTCACGATATCGCAACTAGCACTTGTCCCTTGCTCACTAACCCTTTACCAAGCAGTGGTTAATATATGGCCACGAGCAATTGAACCTTATGCAATTAACTTAAGGTAGAAAACCGATGAAATTTTCAACGGGCTCTGCCTCTTTGAGGTCTTTGAGGTGTTTAGTGCTAATTCTATATAAAACATCGCCCTATTTCTGTCAACTTTAAACAAATGACTAAAATGGAATGACATTTCAAGTTAAATTTAGCTTAAATCAAATGAAGAACTGTTGTGCCGGCCTTAATAATTCTTCAACGCGATGCACTGTAGATCGCGCGGGCTAATCCGTGAATAGATATTAAATTGTAAGTAAAAATTCGATACTGAAGTTTTATTTGATGGGATATATGGGACTATGGTGTAAAGGGATCCTACCAAGACCTAAGAAGTCCAAGCCAACCTCACCTGCAAGTGGTGCACCTGCCGATCAACGGGCTAGGCTCTGGCGAACATAACAGTGCCCAGTAAGCGGCAATTGGCTCGCCATCTATTACGTGGGACCAACTATATGATGTGCGAAGTGTGGGCGTATAATATGTCTCTGCCTACCCCTTCGGGGAAACCGGCGTGAGTTTATATATGTATATGACATGGTAATATGCCGTGTGGTACCGGCCTAGAATAGTGTCACCCCCTCTCATCTCACGGGGAGTCGTAAGAGTCGACGAAGAGAAATCCTACCGGATGATAAGCAGCAATGTCATTCTAATACTGGCTGAAGCTGCGATCACTGCCCCGCCTGCCTAGGGTGGTGATTATAGGCAAATACCCCTAATAAAATATAAGAAAGGCCTACGTTTAGCAGTGGACTTTATATGACTGAAATGATCATGATGGCATGGGTAGGTGGATATGCTTTCAAGAATAGAATATCTTTTTTGTTTCGGATGGAAAATCTTTGAATGACAGTCTCCCACAGTGGGTGCAGCGGAAGGTAGTGCCAGACTTTAACTGAATAAAAACCATAGTCCTTTTTGAGGCCGTTATGATCTAAGGCCGCTGTATCTCTTTCAAACAATCCTGTAAAAGCAAGGACCGATTTTGTTATTCTAAAATATTTTACAGAAATTCTATGATTTAGAGAAAAGCTTTAGAGAGAAAGGAAAGGATATTTCGTTGTAAAATTAATTTGTAATATAGCAAAATTGCAATAATGCCTACCACGTAAGCTACCAAAGTGGACACCATTTAGCTACTGGAAAAATATCTTAATATCTCGTTGTAATTGCAAAGAGACGATTTATTGATCAGCGTATTCATCGTGTACAAGGTAAACCTGGGTTATTTCAAGATACGTAGGTAAACTGTGGGAACACACAATGTTTTCACAATTCCCTGGATAAACTACTGCGAGGTACTCCTTATTGAATGCCGCAAAAATATTCCCAGAAAAATACACACAAGAAAATATGGACCCATAATTGCCGTTTGCCAAAAGAATGTACCAAACAATATTAATGCGAGGAAGCAAATTCTCGGTCCTTAAATAACGATTCAACGGCTTTATTAAAATCTTTTAGGACACGAGTTTTTAGTGAAAATATTTATAAGCTGCTACGGTAATCGCTTTTATAGCATAAGTTGACAGAAAAATGTTAGCTGTTCGCGTTTCTTGGGGTGATTAACGAGAGTTCTGGTTAAATTTTATGTCGGGGTCGGAGTTGGCTAACTGCGCGCCTGCGTCGGCTCTGGGTCGCCGTCGCTCACTAAACGACACTTTTTAGTTTACTAAATAATCTTATACTTATTGGCAACCTTTTTGTGGCACTTTTAAAATTTTCAGAGGTCTACAACATGAATATATTTGTGATAACGATGATTGTTTTAACGTTGTGAGACCAAAACAATTTCACGTCTATTTAGGTGCCACTAATCAAGGTTTGGGTTCTTCTCGTAAACTAATGAGAGAGGAATTTAGGTTTCGCGGATAGGCGGAGCCTGTAGTGATTTATATTAAAGGCTTTAAGTGGCTTCAAAAACATAATAACAGCCACATTCAAAATTAAACGGGAACTTCAACTTCAGATTCGTTGTGAAACATAAATGCGCTTGATATAAAAAAGCTACACAATTTGTCTGATCGTATAATTATAAAGCAAAGTTCATAAAATCTATGAAGTTGCCAGGTACAGGTTTTTAAGCTTCATCAGACCAGTATTGTCTTCAGCTACAACAGACTTTAAACAGTAAAATAATACTACGTAAAGTAGCAACTCAACTGATTGCAAATTGTGACACATAAACCTTACTGGTCAGAACCAACATGCAAACAAACTGTCATTTCGAAATCGCAACCCATAGCCGAGTGGCCGAGCAATACGTATTGCTAAACGAGCATCAATCCGCCCCATAAACTTGAAAGCTACACACGAACCAGCTCACGGAATTGGCGACGCTAAAGCTCAACAACAAGTACTCCACTACCAACATGACTGGCTAATTCGCGATTAAACTGTGGCCCATGAATCCGTCCTTGTCTGGTATTTATAGTGGCGATTAGTGTGATGGAGACGAAAGATCCTGTTAATGCTGACGAATGAGAGGCAGACTGGGCAGTGTTCCCGGATCGGCTTTTGAAGAGTTAAGCTGGACGTTAATGTCGAGACATGTCAAAATTTATTTGGCAACTCTTATTCAGTTGTTTAATCAAAGTTTATTGGAGTTTTATTTCATTGGGTTCATAAAATGGGATTAATGTCTTGACTTAACGAGTCAGTGAGTATGGAAAATTTTTATTTTGTTTTTCGATTCAAGTTATGTTTACTTTACTACTGATTCCTACTCAATTACTTTCAAATGAAATCTGCATAATCTGTGATTTATAATGAAGTATTTCTGAAATAAGTACATTTTCTTGTAACTGGCGGGAGAAAAAACTAACCTTGACGATTTTCTTGCCCGTTCTTTTACGATCAACCGCCCGCAGTGAATGGGCGCGCTAGTTTTTAAGTTTTGACCTTCATAAGAGCTCATTTGAGCCAAACTTGAATAAATGAATTTGAATTTGAATTTACGAGTTTCTTTTTTAGGAATCCCAGTCTTAGATTGAGAATCGTTTAACCTTTCAGAAAGGTAAATCAAGCCTATTTCTAGTATATCGACGGTAGCAATTAACACTGTCGTAAGCAAAAAGCCGTCACTTAAAACAATGTCGTAAGTGAAAAGCCGTTACTTTAAACTATGTCGTAATTGAAATGATACTCATTTACGACATTGTTAATTGCTACCGTCAAAACCGTTCATAGACGTGACCATGGTTTGATTAACGTTCCTTAAGGATATAAACTTACCAGATAATCTTTTGATAAAGTAAATCAAAATATGATATAATTCAACACTGAGTCCGCGTGGTGCATTTTATTTATTTTTCCTTGGATTTATCCTGGTAGCGTTATGTTTATCACAAACGCGATAGCACACTAGTTATATCATTAATATGATTAAGAAAGGGCACGGCGAAACTTAAACAAATGCTTTATGCATATTTATCTAATAGGATTAAGAGACTTTTCCTTAGCCAAAAATTTGCGCATAAACTAAGTAAAAAAAAAAATTAACTCAGAATCATCAAGCTATCTCTTGTAATTTAGGAATCTTCGAAGCATATTTGTAACATTGTGGAAATAGAACTTACTGTTGCTTAACAAAGTCTAGCGTTCTTTGATAAACCACCGGTAAAATTGGTGTCTCCCACTATCCTGAATCCGGTTGACTCCTGTCCACATCTATAAATTTGTCCGGAGGCTTAGGTCGGCAAACTGTTGGCAAACAAGCATCCGGCGGCTGTAAACCTTCCCCCGACGCCACGGGAATCACTTCGGCTGCCTGCTTCATTGAATTGACTGTTAGGGGACCAGTTATCGCTATTACCATTTGAATCATATGAAATGGGACTCGCATAGTTGGGGCAGTGTAGTGTTTGGTCCCAATAACTGATCCCAAACGAATATTTAGTGGTGCGAAGTACAGAAATTATTATTAACTTATCATTACTGAGGATGGACTATATCGCTTAAACCAAGGTAAGAAGTATGCACTTACATCCATACATACAGCTATTCACGCCTGTTTCCCCGAAGGGGTAGGCAGAGGTATACGCCCACACTTCGCCGATTATATTGTTGGTCCCACGTAATAGGTGGCGAGCCTCATGCCGTATAAGTATACACTTATACTCACACGAAATGTTATACATACTCTCGTAATGCTGAGATTCACATTCACTCATGTTTCCTTACAAACATATTATCATATCCTAGCATTATCCCGGTTGCCCTAGACTTAAGCTTTGGGCCCAGGCTCACTGGTTCAACCAGACTTGACTGAATTTCTAACTGAAATGTGAAATTTACGTGGAGCGACTGCCGTCTGATCTTTGCAACCCAGAAGGAACCATCATTCTTTGGTTCAACCAGTTGTCAGTCTGTTAGAAGGCACTGATTTTCTAATAACGACTGCCATAGGTGTTCATGACAGCTGGTACCAACGGCTTAACGTGCTTTCCGAGGCACGGAGCAAGCGATAATTACGCACTAAACTTCAAAAAGTTAAAGGTGCCACCAGGGTTTAAACCCGAGACCCTCTGAATTTAAAGGCAAGGGTTCTCGCCGCTTCAACCGTTTACTTATAAACACATACATACTACTATTATGAAAATTATGTTAGTTAGGTTAGATTCACCAATGTTCGTGAGATTCACTGATCTGCAAGTTAGATGGATATTGACTGTTTTTTTTTTTAATGTATTATTTTTAATAACATAGTGTGTATGGTATTTTTTATTTGTTTTTATTAACAAGCTATGGACATAAGTCAAAAAATATTTTTTTTATAATTATTGTACAATTTTATATTTTTAAATGTGCAATGTACCTACTCAATAAGACTAAATTTTGACTAAAATTGTTTATATTGATAAAACTTTGGCAATACCATGAATGATAACCTGAATACATGTAGGTACACGCTTAACACTTTATCCTTAAAGATACTCCTTGAAGATAAATAAGAGAATACTCATTGAAGATATTTTTTTTTTCATTGAATTATACGGCGTCCTACCTCCTCTCTCCTACACTATGCTGTGCCCGACAGGGTCCACAATTGTACCAAATTGTAATATTCACCACCTTATAAAACCATTGCGGAACGAAATAAAGTATTGAGTATTGAATTTCTGGTGACACCACAAGAATGAGAATTAGTAGCCTCCACGTGTATGTACAAAATGAAGGAAATGCTCTTCGCAATCCAGTATCGTCTACTGAATAGGGTGCTTATCTCACAGACCTAGATGAAAGGCAGATAGGTCATACTGCATCAAGCAGAACCATAAAGGTTAGAGAGGGTAGGTGTGTGGCTTTCTGCTGTTAGAATTCTTTAAACTGTCCAACTTGCACTAAATCGCTTGTCTATCTTTTATCTCTCTATGAACCTTCTTAATATCATTGAATACATGATAATAGATTTACTGATGTTTGCTTTAAATAATTTCATCAGACAATGTGAAAACATGTTGAAAAATGTGAAAGTCAATATTTTTTAGATTAGGGCCTTTACGTCATGGAATATATTTCAAGTGGAGGTACTGTCAATAAAATAGACAGCAGTTGCCGCTATCCAATAGGCTGTGGGATTCATGTCACTTGCATTGCAAGCAATGTATATAAAAATAAACCGCAAATTAAAATGGAATTGAATTGGTACCAAATTGTATTCAATTTGCATTTCCAACCTTATAAATATACCTTTAGGGTCTTTTTTTTTGTAAATTGTTACAAAGGTGTCACAAAGCTTGAGCTTGAAGATTTCGAATAAAAATGATAATTATATGGTTATAAAAGAGAATAACCCCGTAGAATGCACGAGCGCAATCGGTGTTTGTCGACATGAGCACAAAAATAATAACTGGTTGACAACTGCAATGGTGAATCCCGCTTCAACGAGCGAATCCAGCGAATGTCTATGTGTTTGTATTTTCTATTGTTGATTTTGGAGTGTTTTATTTTATATATATATATATATATTAGGTCGGGGAAAAAGTCTTTTCGCATAACGTAGGTATAAACTTATTATAAAAATTTTTTGACTGTACTATTTGTGTCTGGCTGGTTTTGGTAACATTAAAAAGGTTCCATTATAAAGAAAAGAAAAAAATTAAAAAAAGTTGTGTCCCGCGATTTTTCATTTGTTTTTCTCTCCGTAAAAATGAGTGAATCTAATGAATAAATTCGATACATTTTAAAATTTTATTATAAAAAAGGCAAAAATGCAACTCAATCAGTGAAAAAAATTTGTGATGTTTATGGACCTGATGCAGTGTCAGTAAGAGTAGCACAAATTTGGTTCAAACGTTTTCAGTCCGGAAATTTTGATGTTAAAGATGCACCTCGCTCTGGTCGCCCTGTTACGAATAAAATGGACGCCATTTTTGAAAGAGTGGAGCAAGATCGGCATATTAGTAGTTACGATGTAGCTGAAGAACTGGGAATTGACCACAAAACAGTTTTGACCCATTTGAAGAAAGCTGGTTATACAAAAAAGCTCGATATTTGGGTGCCACACGAGCTCACTCAAAGAAACTTAATGAACCGTGTACTCATTTGCGATTCATTATTGAGACGTAATGAAACCGAGCCGTTTTTAAAGAGATTGATAACTGGCGATGAAAAGTGGATCACGTACGACAAGAACGTGCGAAAAAGGTCGTGGTCGAAAGTTGGCCAGGCTTCACAGACTGTGGCCAAACCTGGCCTAACACGAAATAAGGTGATGCTGTGTGTATGGTGGGATTGGAAGGGCATTGTTTATTATGAGCTTTTACCGCCCGGCAAAACCATCGATTCTGATCTTTACTGCCAGCAACTGATGAGATTAAAGGAAGCAGTCGAGAGAAAACAGCCGGAATTGATCAACAGGAAGGGTGTGGTCTTTCATCACGATAACGCTAGACCACACACATCTTTAGCCACTCAGCAAAAATTAAGAGAGTTCGACTGGGAGGTCCTAGTGCATCCACCATATAGCCCTGACCTTGCGCCTTCAGATTTTCACCTGTTTCGGTCTCTGCAGAATTCTTTAGGTTCTGTAAGGTTGACCTCAAGAGAGGACTGCCAAAACTATTTGTCCCGTTTTTTTGATCAGAAGTCCCAAAGTTTCTACAGTAACGGGATAATGTCTCTGCCCACAAAATGGCAGAAAGTTATTCAACAAAACGGTACATATATATTGTAAATAAATGTAAATAAACTTTGAAAAAATGTCTTGACTTTTCATACAAAAATACGAAAAGACTTTTTCCCCAACCTATTATATATATGTTGAGAGGATGGATGAAAGTAGACTACCGAAAGTGTTTAATGATGGAGAAGTGATTTGAAGTGTTGGGAGGAGACCTTCCATGACCAAATACAAAACACATTAAAGAAAGGGCAGGTCCAAAGTACCCTTAACCGATGGGCGTGTATGAGGAGGTTAATAAGTGTGAATGAAGCTAAAAGTGTGTGCCAAGATCGTAGCAAGTGGAAGGATGTGATCTCTGCCTATCCCCACGGGAATATGTATGTATATGTATTCTTATCTTAAAAATAGTAGATAAGAATTGATGTAACAATTGTTGGTAAATCTCAATAAACAAAACTAAGTCCCGTCACATCGAGTAAGTTATCCAGACCCTATTAAAGCCGATAAACAGGCTTCATAAATCAGGTAGTTCAAACTGCAAATATTCTGGAACTGTATCAAATAATTGGAGACAACACGGAAAGCACCAGTTTTTAAATAAAAAAAGAATCAGTTAAATCGGTTTACCCAGCCAAAACTTCTGAGGTAACAAATATTTTAAAAAATACAGTCGAATTTAGAACCCCCTTTTTCGAAGTCTGATAAAACATACCAGTATGTTTAAAAACGTCAAAACAAAATAAAAATAAAAAAAAATTAATTACACTGAAATCACGAAGCTTAGATTAACTTACATGAAAATAAATAAAAATTAGGTATAAGTGCCAGTTCCGAGCCCCCGCTCTGTGAGAAGTACTGACAAGAAACTCACAGGCTATGCTCTTTTAAATTATCAATCAAATAACAATAATATGGAACACACACAGTGAATATTTGAAGATATTGTTACATACTTGTTAATTTCCAAAACAGCCAAAATATGGCAATGCTATTATTATCTGAGTGAAGTCCTGTAACATGGAGTATGTTATCCAAACTCTATTACCGCCGGGATGCCGGTAAACAGGCTGCATAAATCAGGCTGTTCAAACATAGCGTATTGACGCCACTGCAAATACTCCTTCAGGTCTAAATTGGTTTGCATAGGCAGGGAGGACAGGTGAGGGGTTACACCTGGATTATGTGAAGATCTTTGATCGTTTTGGAAGACATTGGTGGATGGTTGGACTGCACTTTTTCTTCTTCCTTTGTTTTATCCTGGAAAATTATCTCTGACCTTTATGAAAGACCACTGCAACATAAGCCAATTTTTAACACGTTGATCGATCTTGTGCCGCTTGCATCCACCGGATACCCGCCGCCGCCTTGACCAATTGATCTATTGGGTAAAATTATGTCTACGGATCGAAAAAAATAGTTTTTATATTTTTCAAGTAATGAAACTCATCTCATTTATAGACGGATTCTTCATCAAATTCGTAATAGTCTTCTTTTTATTTCGTAAAAATTTGTACAAATTTGACCTACAGTCAAAAGCTAAGCTGCGGGCTAAAGCTACTACATTATAGATATAAGCCTTGTACGAATGCAAAGAACGCGGGAACACGGGTGCGGGAACGTCTGCGGGACTGTCCGAAAGGGTTACCGCGGCCTCTGGACGTAGCAGGCACAAGAAGGAACATGGATGGTTTTTAGTCTGTAAAAGTCTGACACACCCTTCTGCTTCACCTACAGCGGGAGAAGGTCATTAGATGATTTTCATTCCGAAAAAAAAGGGTGCGGGAACGTAACCTTGGGTTGCAAAAGCAAACAAGTCGAGGAGACCACACAATTGAAATACACACTGACACCTTTAATTAACCTTAACGCCCTATCAATCGTCGCTTTTCCGAGGTCAGTATATCTGCACTCCGCTCCTGAGGTCGTGGGTTCGATTCCCACACAGGACAAATCTTTGTGTGCATAAACATGAATAGTTATTCTGGTCTGGGTATTCTATATGTATAAAAAAGTTGTGTATAAAAATGTTTATCCGTTATTTACAATCCATAACACGACACTTAGCTTGAAAGTATTTGGTGTAATTGTAAAAGAATTTTTATATTTGTTTGAGTATTCTTCATAGCTATTAATGCAACAGATAGGAGCTGTTAATGTCAATACTTACACAGTTACTTTTATTAACATTGAGAGTATGTTAGAGTGAGAGAAAGAGAGAACGAACAAAGTATAAGGCTATTGCTTACAATGTACAAATAATCCGTATGTCAAGATAAAAATCTGACAATAAGTACACCTCGCAAAGACACGAGGTTCTTTTACTGAAATATCTTTCTAAATTTTTAAACATCCAAGCGAAATTCATCTTTTTGTCTACAGCACAACGCTCATTTTCACCTAAAAAACTCGAAGTAGATTGCCTGGAAATGTAGGCCATAGGTTGGCATTTCACCTGGAATATATCAAGACCTTTTGTCATTCCCTTGCCGAAGTAATTTGGGCTCTAACAAAGGGGATTAAGGCGTAACCCGTGTCACGGTGTCATTAGGAAGATGTAGGGCTTCAAATGACAGTTTCTACTTGGAACAATGCTGTTATTTGAAGTTGAGGGAACTTGGCCTTGTTGGGGAAGGCTTTTAGAATAGGAAATTAGATCAAGGTATTAAAATTAAAATGTTTATTTTAATTCTGATTGATATGACGTTAGGGTTGGGGAATTAACTGCATTGTTAAACGTTCATCACAATTCGTAATGAATGTTACACGATCGTCGAGCATTCGCCAGAATGTTTCATTAATTCTGTTGTTTATATTACGTGTTATGTGTCAATTTTAGGTATTTTAAGTTGCGCCTCTATCACTGGTGCCACAGTCAAAACCAGCGCCTTGTCATCTCGATGCTGCGGCATAAGCTACGGTATCCATTAGACGTTCCATCGTTAGAAGTTCATCACCACCGCCTTAGCCTCCCCAATAGATTACATCCTGTTGTGGGTATTTGCTCATAATCACCACGCTAGGCAGGCGGGTTGATGATCGCAGTTCAAGCCAGTGTGCAGGATTACTCGTGGTTTATTCATACGAAACCCTTTTGGGGGTTTCGGCGCGGGATCGGGGCAGCGCCCCCTGGCCGCGGTTTCCTGCGGCGCCCGTGAATACGGGTGCGTCTTTGGGGTGGCTAATTTAGCCGATGGTAAATTCCGGGGTGTCGTATCCGGTAGTGCTGCGATCAAGCCCTGGGGCGCTCAGCTAGCTGGTGTCTTGTTCTGGATGGCGTCAGGTCACTTCCTAGGTCTCCCGAGGGATTAGGCTTCGGGCATAGGCCTTGGCATCCGGTGGTCGAGCGTGCAGCGGCGCCAAGCCACGGAGGTGTTCGTGACTTGAGGCATCCGCTCGCTCGAACATCGGTCCGTGTGCAGGATGACGCTGCAGCCCATCATTCGATAGGATTTCTCTTCGTCGACTCTTACGACTCCCCTTAAGATGAGTGAGAGGGGTTGGCACTATTCTAGTAACACACGTTAGACGTTAGTGGCTTCTAGAGTCGTACATATTTAACGTCGGTTCTTGATTATATTTTAAATTGAAATTAGCTTATAAGTGTAGGTACTGCTTTGTGGAAGAGCGCTGTTTTCTGGAATTCAGATTTATTTATCTAGTCCAGAAACAGGTGTTCTTTATATTAATTGTACCTTAGATTTAAGCTGTATTTGTATATGTATTAATCTCTTGTGGAAATAAATACATTGTTATTTTTATTATTATATGATGTAATCATATATATATATGTGTACATAATTTCTAATACTTTAAAAAATTACTTGATTGATCTTTGTATGTGGGTCATGGGCTGAGTGTTATTATTTATTTTAATTCTTAATGATATCACGTGGAGATTAGCGTATTTGCTGTTTACGAATCCCAAACAGGACAAATGTTTATACAATTTATAATAGTCATTTTTATTTTGTTATCTAGGCGTCTGGCTCGTTTTAATATCTATGTACATACTTTATTTGTACAAGCTTGTATTGTTATGCCCTTGCAGGGTTCATGTGCTGTTCTAAATATAATATTTTGTAACAACCTATACCTAAACCAAAGGTATTTTAATAATAATAAATTATTTTAATTTCAATAAATGTCATGCTAATATTATTTCCAAATATAATGTGTCCATCTTGAGTCAACTCAAAATAAAAACCCGCTTGTCGACCATATGCCAACAACGTATTCTTTCGTACTTTGGCCACATAGCGCGCAGAGGCGATGAAAGCCTGGAAAAACTGATTGTCATTGAAAACACAGGCAAACGACCGCTTGGTCGTGCACCAACCAGATAGAACGATCAAGTGAAAGACTCATCGTCCTCAAAATTCTACGCGGTCGTGAAAACGCGCTGGATCGGAACCGGTGGAAGCAGATCATCCGCTCCAGATGTTACTCCGATGCTAACCACGATCATGAAGAACATGAGGGACCGACTATAGAAAGAAAATATTATTTCCTACTCATATTGATACGCACGTAACGACCGGCATTCTATATAATGCCTAGGTATTCTATGAATTTTCTAGGCAAAGTGTAGAATAGTTTAAACTTTATTATTTGTTTATCATTTCATATAATGCCTGAACGACCCCGGCATTCTAAACATTTCCAAGGTACAGTATAAAATGCCTGCATTAAACACATTGCCTATAACATACACATGCAAATAAACTATAAGTTTCTTGCCGCATATGATGCTGCCTATCCTTACGGTATGAAGGAGTGACAAAACATATGTGCCTATTTACATGAGCGTGGCCAGCCATGGCTCAGGGTGGAGCAAAAGTCTAAAACAATATGTGAACAGTCAGCATACAGAGACCGCTGAGACGATTTTCACTGTACCATGAGAACGAAGCTACGTCTTGACACGCTTCGACGTACTGAAGAACCTCTCTATAGTAGACAGGGTATTTTTTTTTAAATTAAGTTTTTTTTTAAAATTTATAACTTTTTAAAAATTTTTTTGGTCTTAATTTTTTTGTTTCGACTGTTAAGTGTGTACTTTCTTACAGATGTTATGTATAATTATAGTTAAATTGTAATAAAAAAAAGTTAGAAAAGCGCCCCACCCTGCCCCACCTTGGCTACGCCCATGCCTATGTACATATTAAAAACAATTGTTATGAGAACCTTTAACAAATTGCTTAATAACAGTGCATTTAGTAGTTGAATGCAACACTTTAGTTGCGAAGTGTAGCCGGCCGGCGACCACTGGCCCGAATCAATTAGCCGGCGGAGGCAGCACAAATTTAATTACTCGCCGATTGTTAGCGTGGGATGCATTTTAATAAGCGATTTTACCAGCAGGCGCGCTGCTTTTCGAATAAACTTTATTGTGTTTATAGGTACCTTTTAGATATTGGTGGGGCACGTAGCGAAATGTATGGCTAATCGCAAAAGGGGCGGAAATGTACTTTAATAAAAATAATGCAGAAATGGTTATTCGAAAAAGGTCGTATAGGAATCCTATTAACATCTTAAGGCCCAAGCCAACCTACCTTTCCTAGCCTACCCTTCGGGGAAGCAGGCGTGGTTGTATATATGAGTATATTAACACAGCTTTACTCGTGCAAAAAGCAAAAAAACTTCGGCTCTTTTTAACACGCTATTTACACGTATAGGAGTTGGGTAAGGTTAGGTATATAGTATGTGATATGGACCCCTCCCCAGGACAATTGATTTGGTGAAGGTTGTGGGAATGGAAACCGATGAATCTGGTTGTTGATCGTTAAGAAGATATTCGAGGAGGTCAGTTAGTCAAACAGTATCATTCGTCAACCAAATCAAATGGTGGTAAAGATGACGATAGAAGAAGACGACGAAAAAACCACGGTACATTTTGATTTTTCTTTATAGGTTGTGTGGGAAATTCATTCTAAAGCTGTATTCATTATTGCGTTTATGAAAATGGTAACTTAAGTAAAGTGGCTATATACTACGAGTATGTAAGATTTCGGACTGTATTTTTAATTAATTCCATACTTTTGAAATGAAATCTGCCTGACAGACAAATGAAGATTTTAATTTATGTACCGAACCAATTGATAACTTAATGGAGCATACATAGCCTGTGAGTTTCTTGCTAGTTCTTCTTACAGAGCGGTGGCTCGGAACTGGCACTTAGATTCATTAACATTTACACAATATTTCAGTGTAACCATATTTCGATTATTCTTATATTTATTTTCACGTTTTCGAGTACTATTTAATAGTTAAGTATTTAATTAATAAAAAAAAATAGTTTGAAAATTGTCCATTCAACTTTAAAGGTATAAATTAGATGATTTAACAAAACTGTCAGATTTTAATGATGCACTCTGATGAAACACAGAAAACTATTATATTATTACCTTATATCAAAATTGTTATATAAAATATAACGATATTGTTGCGTGACAGCTTGAACTGTTCCGCTATCCGAGGCAATAAGTATGACCATGAAAAAGCTAGTCACCACATCAAGTCATGACCAACATCGGCCATCCCAGCACAGTTAAAAGATCTTTTGTTATTTACTTTAACTGATACATTAATATTAACTGAATTTAATGCCATAAAACATTCTCTGCCAGTTAACCTTAAGGTTAGCAGAAAACTTTAAAGGCGGTGCGGTAGGTAATAAACATACATAAACTAATGTAAAAAAAAGATAAACTACACTTATCATAAACTACATAAAAATATAAATATATAATACCAAAATCTAATTAACGAAAACATTGTTTATATTCTTGCTCAAAAGTTCGACTACATTGGCTATCATAGTTAAATTAATTCAAGAATTATAAATTATGAACGGTAATCTTATCCTTTACTTCATTTTAAAGTTAGACTAACATTTTCTCTGTAAGGTAACCCTTCAAAAGATAACAATTCAAAATAATGAACTTACTCAAGTACTTATTTAATGGCATATAAAACTTTGTTAAGACACATTGGGATTGCCCGTTAGAGATGTACGTTGATGTAAAAGATTAACACCAAGTCGTTTTTGCTGACGGTACAAACAAAAATGTTTAGGCCTACATACAAAACCGACATTCCGCATGTCATTTACGTTAACTGGTAAAGTGACTTCATACGTGCTGTTCCTATTATCATCCTAGCGTTATTTTATGTGTGCCTTAGACTTAACCCTAGGGTCTAAGAGGTTCCCCACCGGACAGGTACCTTGGCGTGGCCCCCACCAAGCCAAAGTACTGGGCGGAGTACCTTCCGGAGGCCGGGGAAAAATAACACCTTTTTTTTTTCTTTTTTTTTTTTTATCGTCGGTAAAAAAAGGCTCATATTTAATGTGTCATCAAAATTAATAAATTACCAACCTAACCTAACCTTTTTGTACATCAAAAAATTCTGATGGAGCACCTAATCCCCTATTAGATGCTAGATCAGTATTTTTAATGATCAAAAAAGTATTTTTTAGAGGTTCAGTTTATTATATTCCGTAAAAAAATGTTTTTTACGCACTGTCTCCCGGCCAATGGGGGGACCGAGAGGGGAGTGTTGGGCTCACTGCTTCAGACACGACCACCGCAGTCCTACCCACTAAAAAACTTCCGACGACGCGCACCGCTGTTGAAAAAGGGGCAGGGGGCCAGTGCCTGGGTTTGTAGCTTCTGGCACCCCGCCCGCGGCCAACGTCCCCCGGATCAGAACCGGGAGGACCTCCTCAGAGAAGCGCAGTGTGTCGCGCCCCCCCTATCTCCTTGTGCGGCCATGGCGTAACTGGCCGACTTCTGGGAGGGTCTATAGTTAGACGGAAGGGGCCCCCTGCCCCTGCCGCCTAAGACCCCCCAGGCGCGGCTGGCCCTCCTTGCCTGCCCGCTGCGCCAACGGCGTAGCCGGAGAGAGAGCGGATCCCGCTCCCTCTCCCGCTCCGCGGCCTCCTTGCAGTGCAGCGGGCGGGCCAGGAGAGCCCGTCAAGCAGCGCCAGGAGGGTCTTAGGAAGCGGTGGCAGGGAGCTGTCAAACCATGGACCCTCCGGGGAGTCAGCTACATACGCTATGGTCGCACAGGGAGGAAGGAGGGGCGCGTTCACTGCGCCTCTCTGAGGAGGTTCTCCCGGTTATGGTTCGGGGAACGTTAGAGGGTATTACTGCTGGCAGTCGCGTCTGCCGTTGGTGAGACCCACACCCTCTTTCGGTCCCCTTTGGCCGGAAGGCAGTGCGTACATGCATTATGTTACCGACGTAAAACAAAACAAAAAGGATCTAGGAGGTTGCTAAATTAGTATTGGTGAATAATATTCCACTGTGTCATAACCCAATGATGTGAGTTTCTCCATGACCTTCTGGATCGCTTAACCTCTTAATGTCAATTTTCGTAAAATGCCAAAGACATCGATTTATGTAGACAATTGATCATTGTGTTTCGGAATGAAGCAAATAATCAATAAATACTGCTATGCTACGTTTTGATAAACGTAACGTAAACGTAACGTTTTCGTAGCGTCAGGTTACCGTAGCAAAGCCGTAGCATTTTTGTATTAATATCGACTTTGCTATAGCACAATAAGAATCTACAATAAAATCAATACGTAAAAAATATTCAAAGCATTTTTTATTGAATTTTGTTTAAAATACACACGGTTTACGTAATTTTATTTAAAGTTTTTGGTTTTGGTGAAAGAGAACTTGATTCACTATTAATATTTTACAGTTTGCATATTTCTATACCTGCAAATGGATATACCAGCATAATATAAAGTACATGATTAGGTACGTCTTATTAACAGTATGTAATATAAAATTCAACTTATATTTACAATCACATTGTCTCATTATAAGTCGTTCGTTCTGATCATATTAATAATGTTTATGTCTGTGAAAAATATTTTATAGATTTAAAAACAAAGCACCACGATAACTATTCTCAAGGAAGAACAGTTTTTCTTTCTCACTAAGGTCTTCTTAGACAAAAAGAAAGAAGGCAGTTGCAATGCAGGGCACGTGAGACAATTGGGGCCAATTACCCGCGGCTCGGCCTTTCCAATTGATTGCGGAGTCGATCGCCCCGGCGCATCCAGGGGCATAGTGCCCACGCTCTAGTACGGTCAGCAAAACTGGGAAAACTTCAATGCTATTTTTGGCGGGAGTAAAAACCAATCTTGACGATTTTCTTGCCCGTTCTTTTACGATTAAGCTCCCGCCCGCAGTGAATGGGCGCGTTAGTTTTTAAGTTTGATTTTCATAAGAGCTCTATTGAGCCAAACTTGAATGTTCTGACTTGATGATGGATCAATTGATGAAAGGAGGTCATTGCGCCTATGAACACTAGCAAAACTTAAATCTTTTTTTTTCTCGGAGTACCCCCCTACTTAAGACTGTCAAGATTTTTTATGGTAAAGGAACACAGGACTGTTTTTGTACATATTACTATATATTAGTTACATTTGACGCCCCTAAAATATCGCTAGTCCATGACCGAACACATTGTATATATATATAATAGTATCACTAGACAGTGAGTATAATACATACATACATTCACGCCTGTGTCCCCGAAGGGGTAGGCAGAGACATATTATACGCCCGCACTTCGCCAAAGATATAGTTGGTCATACGTAATAGGTGGAAAGCCTATTGCCGCTTACCGGACACTGTAATGTTCGCCAGAGCTTCGTCCGTTGATCGGCAGGTGCACCACTTGCAGGTGAGGTCTGCTTGGGCTCCTTAGGTCTTAGCAGGATCCCTATACACCCTATTTTTGATATAATGTAGTGTATATTTGTTATAACTAATAAATTAACTTATAATTGAATGGTTTAGATGTCAATAACCTTTTATCAGATATAATTATAAAGTGAAGTAAAGTAAAAAAAGTAAAAAGTTCTTTATTTCATAAACTATTACATAGCATTTGAAAACGTCAAAACAAAATATACATGAAAAAAAAAATGTATATCAAGAAATTAGATTCACTTACATGCAAATAAATAAAAATTAGGTGTAAGTGAATCTAAGTGCCAGTTCCGAGCCTCCGCTCTGTGAGAAGAACTGACAAGAAACTCACAGGCTATGCTCTTTTAAATTATTTTTATTACATGACACACACAGTGTAAATTTTAAGATACTAAAAGGGTCCCCCGAAGCTGTAACCAATAAAGTAGCACTAAGGGAACCTTCCATTACAGTCAACTAAGTATGTATTGTGAAACTGAGCTGAGCCTGTACAATAAGGGATGGTCACGACAATGATCTGGTTGACTTTTTATTCTAATATACACATACAAGTTGAAAATTTTAAGCTCAATAATATATTGGTGTACGAGCAAACCCACAGGGTAAGCCACTGTACATACATTTGCTAACGCAGCGACCTACATTTAGGCGCACGCGCACACTTACTTACTTAACTTATACCTTATACAATTTAGTACGTCAATAACTGTCCTGACAGTCACTACTTAAGAGAAGACTTGCCAACTTAACTAATTGTAATTTACGTTTATTATACTTATTTAAACTTATATAAACTAATTTTTTGCTGTGTATTCCTTAAAATATAAAAAAAAATTTAACGACTTTAATGACTTTTCGTAGTAACATCAGACCTGACTTTTTTGCTGACGGTACAAACAAAAATATTTAGGCCTAGATACAAAACCCACATTCCGCATGGCATGTACGTTAACAATCAGTACAGGTCTAGCATTTTCTTTGTTTTAGCTCGAATGCAGGCTTCATCCAAACGGAAAATTCTACTACCATTTGATTCAGTTCTGACTGAGAGATCCAAATGGATTGTGTTAAATAACACAACTCATGTTCTGAGGAACTGTTTGATTTGCTGCCAACGGCCTCCTTTTATAATCGCCCCGCTCGCCATCAGCAAGGAGTTTATCCTCACCTTTGAAATTACGGGTGCGTTTCAAGAGAAACTGTCTTCCGCGTACCATGGCGTTGTGGAATGAGCTCCCTGGCGAAGTTTCTTTAAGAGATTACAGCTTGGGGCTCTTTAGAAAGGGCGTGAAACGGTTTTTAATGGGTCTATCTAATAAAAGGTCGCAGGCTTACGATGGATGTAGGCCGCCTACAGTCGGTCACGCTGGAAATTTATAAGGAGGCCTATGTTTAGCAGTGGACTTTCTTTGGCCGATGATAATGACAGATTATATTTGCGCCTGACAAAGCTAACAAGGCTACTCTCGTAGATCCGAGGTAGTGGATGATTGGAGATCCTATGGAAGGGTGACCATTTGTATCGAGCACTTCCTTACTTCACGCTATAAATTAATAAATAAATAAAACTGGTGTATAGGGATCCTATCAAGACCTAAGGAGCTGCAAATGGTGCTCTTGATGAGCAACAAACGAGGCTTTGGCAAACATAAATAAATAATAAATAAATATTTAGACACTTACACCAATTATTTAGTTCCAAGATAAGTATCATTAAGAACTTGTGTTATGGATACTAAATAACGGATAAACATACATAAATACTTTTTTTTTTTTATAAATACATACTTAATATACATAGGAAAACATCCAAACCAGAACAAATATTCATATTCATGCACACAAAGATTTGTCCTGGGTGGGAATCGAACCCACGACCTCTGGAGTGAAGTGCAGGTATACTGACCTCCACACCAGATCGGTCGTCATAAAAGTCATAAAAGTTCCCAGTAAGCGGTAATATACTCACCACCTATTACGTGGGACCAACCATCCATCTGATACAAACCTGGGCGTATAGAATTACTCTGCCTACGCCTTCGGGAACTCGGACGTGATGATACGTATGTGTATTTTATGTATATACCTATAAAGATGATAATGGCACATCATTACCGAATTTACAAACCACAGACATAAATATTCAATAGATAACGCAAATGCATATACTTCGCGTGTTCAAACCCCGACCAATCGTCGAGGATGGCGCTGCTACTTACAGTCCGCGCGCGTCTGTTGTTGTTTTTTAAATACTGTAACATGAACGATTTCAGGTATGAAAAATTTATCAATTTATACTGGAAGTACAAACTAATTCATCGACACAAATGCCGCTGAATTAATTTGGATTTCCTGTCACTAAATATCGACAGTGACGTCATAGTAGGTGTTTAAAGGTGGCACGCTTGATTTCAATACAAATCATGATATTATCTTTTGTATATCTATATCTCTAATCACAACATAGCCATACAAGTAATAGCAATCTTTAAATTTAACTGTTTAATTACAACAGCAGTACCTACTTTGCAAAATATTTAATATTAGCATATCCATTCTTGCTCCCAGTTTACAACAAAGGAGCTTCCACGGAGCGGGGGCAACTTTTATATTGAGCGTTAATTAGTCTGAGCAAATTAAAGACAGCGAGAAATACAATGAGAATAAAAAGGAATTGTAACGTTGATGAAAGTGGCTGTCTTTCATGTTGGTGCCTGTTTAATAAGAGTAGGCTCTTTGTGTTCAGCTGTAACGCCTGTTTCCCGGAAGGGATTGTCAGAGGCATATTTTCCGTCCGCATTTCACTAATTATGTTGTTTCTCCCAAGTCTTAGGTGGCGAGCCTATTGCCGCTTACCATGAACTTTTATTTTCCACTAGCAAGTGACGTGGGCTTGGACTCCTTAGGTCTTAGGATGGTCGTGGTGCACGAGAATACACCCTGTATCTAATAGTTGTATTATTTTGTTTGAAATTTTGTAAAAAGAAGCTAGGCTACATTCTGTCAAAAAGGTCCGCTCCCTCTTTGGGGTTCTGTACCCAAAAAACGGGACCCTGTTACTAAGACTCTGCTGTCCGTCCGTCCGTCTGTCTATCACCAGGCTGTATATCATGAACCGTGATAGCTGAAATTTTGACATAATTATGATGTATTTTTGTTGCCGCTATAACCACAAATATTAAAAAACAGAATTAAAATAAATATTGAAGTTGCCAACACCCTTTATGGATAAAGTTTTTGAATTAAGCATTAGATTTAACAACGTAATGGTACGGAACCGTTCGTGTTCTGTTATATTTCCGGGGTGGATTTTGTCGTGTGTTAGCGGCAACTTCAAAGAACTCTTCCACCACAGGGTCTACCTGAGGACGCAGTTGTGTTGTGTTGTGTTTTTTTTTTCTTTGGGACTATAAACAATTGTACATGTATTAATTTAATCTAGAGATATCTGTGCTAAATATAGATCTTTGTAATTAAATAAATAGAAGTGCAATATACAGACAATAATGTAATATTATTGTTTTAAAAAATCTGACATTCTATAATTTCATGAGTGACAAAAGGGAGTACATAGATTAATACAGTTGACATTATTAGTTGTTTATATTTTGGACATTAGTATAATGTAATTTGAGTTTTTTTTTAAATTTAATAATGACATGTATTTTTGTGATACCAAAAATTGTAATATTTTAACACAAATGTAAATTTGTTTATGAAACAAATCATCATCATTATATCATCATATCAGCCCATAAACGTCCCACTACTGAGCACGAGCCTACTCTCACATACCAAGGTGCGAGGGTATTGGGTCATATTCCACCACGCTGACCCAGTGCGGATTGGCGGAGGCAGGTGTATGGCGTCCTGGGGCCTTACCATGAGCTCTTATAGCAGTATTATTGCAGTTGTGGAAAAGAGACGGGTGTATATACGCCACTACACGCGTCTCGCTTTCTCAACTGCAATAATACTGCTATAAGAGCTCATGGTAAGGCCCCTGCTGTTAGAATTTATCAAGCTTCAATCAATTAGGCTTCTAACATGGCTTAACGACTACCACATTTAGTGATAACCGGGACCAACGGCTTAACGTGCCTTCTGTAGCACGGAAGCGCTCGATATCAAGTGCCAAACAAACGGTCACCTATCCAAGGACTGACCTCTGTAAACTCTGCTGTACTTCGGTGATCGTTTCCAACCACCGAGCACCGCAGAGCTTCGAGCGCTTAGTGAAATAAATAAATAATAATAATAATCGAACCCCGCATGAAAATAACCTACTACAAAATCTCCAAAGGATCAACTGCCAGCGGACTGATTACCATTATTCAACGACAAAATACACCTCCGCCCGGCATCAAATTCACAAGGTTCTTAATGAAATGTGCCACGTCACTGCCATTTTATCTGTAATTCTTCATAATGAATTTGATATAAGAAGCAAATTGCCTTGTAATAGCGTGATATCGCAACGTCACCGGAGCTGGCTAACGACTCTGCTTCGGTAATTAATTACTTTCAAGTAATATTTAACAATTTCTTTAAAGTGACATGGTTGCTTAGTGCAGTCAAGGGATTTATGACTTTATAGTTAACGAAGTTTTAAAAAGACGGATTCATTTTACATTAGTTGACTTTCCATTTTGTGATGCCTATGTTTAAACTTTATAACTTGCTAAATATCAGATAATAATAAATTAATATTTTCAGACAATTACACCAATTATTTAGTTCCAAGATAAGTATCATAAAGAACTTGTGTTATGGATACTAAACAACGGATAAACATACTTAAATACTTTTTTTTTTGTAAATACATACTTAATATACACAGGAAAACACCCAGACCAGAACAAATATTCATATGCATGCACACAAAGATTTGTTCTGTGTGGGAATCGAACCCACGACCTCTGAAGTGAAGTGTAGGTATACTGACCTCAACGCCATATCGGTCGTCAAAGTCAAGATACAAGAACAAATATACGTATTATTTTTAAGTGTCCAATTTTTTTTTACCAAACGCTCAAAAAGGATACGATGACAAATCTAAATCTTTTTCAATCTATGATTTTTTTAATTCACGTAAAACGTGTTGATGTAGGTATATGAAATTTATAGAAATGTAATTCCGACAATCCGGCGTCCATACCGCAGATAGTTCTAATAATTGCCGCCGTCCACGTCATGGCTCTATTTGTTTAAAGCAATAAAACCTTTAACGATGCAATATTTCTGGACGTCACAGCTCGCTATATCGCGCTATATCGCGATTCATGGCCGCCGCCACACATAAATCGCTCCCGCGTGGCGTAAATCAGCGATCTGTGTTAGCGGGCGATTTTTAGCGCAAACTTTGAAGCGATCGCTCAGATGCGCCGATTGTTCTGTCGACGGCAAATATGGATGTTTTTTTACGTACCTATGTTTACGTCACAATCGTTGCTCGCTGAAATGTTAGATTCCGTGTCACGGAGTTGGATATATGGAAAATGCTCGGGCTTTATGTTACAGTAAAGGCTTAGCTGCAAACAAACAGAGACGTGTTGTGTAAAGTATAGTTATTTTATTTATTACGATAGCGCAGGCTGTACCCATCAGATGGACCAATGATTCGTTAAAAGAAGCTGATAGACAAAGGCCGCACTGGATTGGTCATCGTCAAGTATATTAGGGGATGCATATTTTAAACAGAACTTCGTTCGGTTTTTGATTTTTTACTCATTGATTATTTTTTTTGGAGGGTTTCCGTCTGTCATAGATTTCTCATTTGAACGTTTCCGAATTTTCGGATATAGATAACATTTGTAACATATATGGGTGAATTTCAACAAGAGATTTTTATGTATCATTTCGGTGGGATTTTTTTATTTCAATGCAATCTATATATTTTTAGTGACAAATAATACTTTAGTCTATTTTATAACATTGTGCGTGAGTGGACATCAAATATTATCAAAACTTACATAAATATTTAAGGATAAAGTTTTAAGAGTCCACTGCAATTAAAAGTGTCCACCGAAATGATAAAAATTACCACCGAAATGATAAATCCACCGAAATGATACAGCTAAGAACAACCGTGCCCCCAGCCAGGGTTCCGTACTTTGTTAGGTTTGATTTCCACAAATTTTAGATAAACACTGAGACAGAACAGTACACAGTTTTTTTAATATCATCATTAATATACAGATATTACAGTTAGTATTATTACATATATCATTCTTTGAGGTTACAATAACCTCAAAGAATGATATTAATGTAATGTAATGTTTATTATGATATGAATGAATAGTTTCTTTACTTTTATAACCTTTGGTAATTTTTGTGGTTGTTGTTGTGTGAAAATGTTGGAAAACTTTATCGTAAATGCTGGTAACCTTAAATAAATATTTTTGCTTGTTTATCCTACTAATACTAATTTACTTGATATATTTTCAAAAGAATCAACGTACTTATCGCGATTAGAAAGCTTAAAGTTTCTGATTAATATGATGGTTGCATTTGTAAGTTATGCCATTAATAGTAATACCTAATGTCTACCTATTGCACTAAGAGAAAAATGCTAGGTATAATTTAGTTAAATTGGTAACGAGAGGAGAATAGTGTTTCTACAGGTATATCAGTAAAACTTCTAAAATTAAATCAACTCTTATATTTTTAAAATACAATAAATGAATAAGAAACATTATAAAAATATCTTAGTAGTAATAGCTTAGTACTTTTAATCCTTTTACATAAACGTATGAAACATAACAGAAACCTGAGATTGAGATCACTTTATTCTTAAATTACTACAACAATAGAGAAACGTACATATCTAAATAGAACAAAAAACAACAAAGTTTTGTTCTACCTATAACTATAATTCGCAATTATGTATAAGTAATTCTTATACCTAATGCGAATTATAGTTATTCCAATAAAACAGTCTTTCTGGGTACGTATTTACGAGTAGGTTCAAGTATGTAGCTTAAAGATTATTTTTTCATCATGTCACTTTAAATCACACAATTATTTCTCAAATTCACTAATTACTCGTAATAAATGATATAAAAATAAAGGTAAGTGACTTATATTGAAGGTAAACCCTCGAAATAATTATTTTGTTGACAATTAGTAGGTATAATAATCTACACTGTGGTGACCCACACACTCATCACATTTTCGTTGAGCCGAACAAATGTGTATCTAAAGTATAGTAAACATGTACTAACTACATAGATATATGTATATATTATATATCTTAAGCACAAATATTACACAACAAATACACCTAACTAATCTAATCGACACTCTAGGTAAAAGTAGGTACATTACAAAACTATGACTTTGTATTTGACACCAGGATCTCTAAAACTTTATGTTTTTATCATTTCGGAGATACTTTTAATTCCGGTGGACTGTAATTAGTATAACAGTCCACCGAATCCACTGAAATGATAACACTGAGATGATAAAATAGAGGTTAGTTCTACATTTAACTCCGAAAAAAAATTATTTAAAAAATATGAACACTACTCAAACAAAACAGTACTTACTGCGAATTTAATACACAATTTTGAAACAAATTAAACAAATCTAGCACGAGTTATAACAGCCACCGAAATGAAACTATTTTTGTCCCCATATTACTGAAATGATAAACTTACTTTTTTGGCGGGAAACCGCAAGACGTTGGGACCGGTGCGTTCGCGCCGAGAGCTTAAGCCGGACTGATCCGGAGTGAGAAAAGGTGAAAGGGGCGTAACAACGCAATGTTGATGTGGCTATTCTACTAAAACTTACTGTCCTCTGAAATGATAACTTTTTTCCAGACAAAAGTTGACTGCCTGTCAAATCCATGAGAAAGAAGATAAACAAACAAAAATTGCTTTATTTAATCGAATACATTATAATTTAATGATAACAAAATCAATTTAAATCCATATTACGAATGTATTTGCAGGAGAAGGTATGTTATGAGCGGAATTGGGTTCAGGACAGGTCACCGTGATGATAAAATAACACTTTGTAATTTTTTTTTTGGGTATATTAGAGGGTAGATACCAATGATTTTTTTTGCCAAGGTAGAGAAATACTTACGTTGTTGAGAAAAAATATATAAAATTAATAATCAGCACATTGCACTAACGTTCTCAGGTTTGCCGTGTATTTTTTTGCTTGGGCAATTCACCCATATGTTGATTTTTGGATACCACATGCAAAATCCAATTTTTAATGGAAAAACACGATATGCGGCAATCTAATTCCATCAATCGCAGGCAGAAGCAAGTGTCGCTTTACAAATCATCATCATCATCTCAGCCCATTAACGTCCCACTACTGAGCACGAGCCTCCTCTCACATACCAAGGTGCGAGGGTATTGGGTCATACTCCACCACGCTGACCCAGTGCGGATTGGCGGACGCAGGTGTATGGCGTCCTGCTGTTAGAATATCACACGCCGCCCAATTAGGCCGCTAACATGGCTTAACGACTACCACATTTAGTGATAACCGGGACCAACGGCTTAACGTGCCTTCCGAAGCACGGAAGCGCTCGATATCAAATGCCACACAAACGATCACCCATCCAAGGACTGACCTCTGTAAACTCTGCTTTACTTCGGTGATCGTTTCCGACCACCGAACATCGCGGAGCTGCGAGCGCTTCCAAATATCGCGCTTTACAAATACCAAAACTTAATTTGTAAGTTTAACAAATGACAGTTGCTAGAGTTTTTCTCAATGCTCTTTACTGCCCGTTTAATTCCTGTCTTATTAAACGAGCACTGAAGCCCGTATCCCAAAAAGCCTGTATTAGAGCTATCTTTAATGTTGACATCATGTCTTCCTGTAGGCCTTTGTTTAAAAAAATTAAATTATTTACTGTTGCATCCTGATATATATATGCGGGATTTGTGTTTTTGTTCGGTCACATCTCGAATTGTATCAAAAAGAGCGTTGAGACACAAGTAGGTATACAAATAAACTGACTCTGCCAATCATGTCTACTGCATCTTATGCGAAGAACAGCTATGTCATGTCTATTAAAGTCTATAATAGGCTTGACAATCACCTTAAGCTGATGCAATTGAAGAAAAGAAATATAAAAGTGTAAAAGTTCTTTGTAATGTAATAATATACATAGAAATTGAAATATACTGGTACATAATAGGTTGGGGAAAAAGTCTTTTCGTATTTTTGTATGAAAAGTCAAGACATTTTTTTCAAAGTTTATTTACATTTATTTACAATATATATGTGCCGTTTTGTTGAATAACTTTCTGCCATTTTGTGGGCAGAGACATTATCCCGTTACTGTAGAAACTTTGGGACTTGTGATCAAAAAAACGGGACAAATAGTTTTGGCAGTCCTCTTTTGAGGTCAACCTTACAGAACCTAAAGAATTCTGCAGAGACCGAAACAGGTGAAAATCTGAAGGCGCAAGGTCAGGGCTATATGGTGGATGCACTAGGACCTCCCAGTCGAACTCTCTTAATTTTTGCTGAGTGGCTAAAGATGTGTGTGGTCTAGCGTTATCGTGATGAAAGACCACACCCTTCCTGTTGATCAATTCCGGCCGTTTTCTCTCGACTGCTTCCTTTAATCTCATCAGTTGCTGGCAGTAAAGATCAGAATCGATGGTTTTGCCGGGCGGTAAAAGCTCATAATAAACAATGCCCTTCCAATCCCACCATACACACAGCATCACCTTATTTCGTGTTAGGCCAGGTTTGGCCACAGTCTGTGAAGCCTGGCCAACTTTCGACCACGACCTTTTTCGCACGTTCTTGTCGTACGTGATCCACTTTTCATCGCCAGTTATCAATCTCTTCAAAAACGGCTCGGTTTCATTACGTCTCAATAATTAATCGCAAATGAGTACACGGTTCATTAAGTTTCTTTGAGTGAGCTCGTGTGGCACCCAAATATCGAGCTTTTTTGTATAACCAGCTTTCTTCAAATGGGTCAAAACTGTTTTGTGGTCAATTCCCAGTTCTTCAGCTACATCGTAACTACTAATATGCCGATCTTGCTCCACTCTTTCAAAAATGGCGTCCATTTTATTCGTAACAGGGCGACCAGAGCGAGGCGCATCTTTAACATCAAAATTTCCGGACTGAAAACGTTTGAACCAAATTTGTGCTACTCTTACTGACACTGCATCAGGTCCATAAACATCACAAATTTTTTTCACTGCTTGAGTTGCATTTTTGCCTTTTTTATAATAAAATTTTAAAATGTATCGAATTTCTTCATTAGATTCACTCATTTTTACGGAGAGAACAACAAATGAAAAATAGCGGGAAACAACTTTTTTTTATTTTTTTCTTTTCTTTATAATGGAACCTTTTTAATGTTACCAAAACCAGCCAGACACAAATAGTACAGTCAAAAAAATTTTATAATAAGTTTATACCTACGTTATGCGAAAAGACTTTTTCCCCGACCTAATATATAACAAAGCAGAGCTTCTATTGCGATGAGTACCAAAACACGGATAAAAATACTTTTCGTTTAATTGAAATGAACTAACATCGAATGATATACAAGCCAAGAATGCAAATTAAGTTTAAAACAATGCAATATTTGTAGCCCCAAACCTTATCATTCTCAGTGAACTCGCCAGCGCAGTACAAATCATGTAGCTTAAAGCCCAAAATAACACACAGTTTGTTTTCCCCACTCTAAATAAATTAAAGCGTGGAAGCCGAAGAATTCAGCGTGCCTTTTTAACTCGCATAGTTAGTTTGATAAATCGTCCATGCAAGGTACCCCGTGTCAGACTATTTGCTATGGTTCAGATTAAAGGCTTACCAGTACTCGTAATTCCCAATTCCGGCCAGCAGCTTTTAAGCTATTTTTATTGTCTTTCAACCGCTTAATTAAAATGAATATAGTGTGTCTACAATGTAATATTTTTTGATATTTTTTGCCGTGAAGCCTTGTAGTATATGCGCTGTGGTAAATTGGACGTTTTGCGGTTAATGTTGTGATGTGTCAGAAATGACAGAGTCGCCAATCTATGGGTTTTCTCTGGCGGCTTCTCCGCCCTACCGGCAGCCCCCTCACCACGACAAGGTGGAGACCAGTCGGGGGAGGCCATATAAGACCAATACCTAAGACGCCCAAGCCAACCTCACCTGCAAGTGGTGCCTGTGACCTGCCGATCAACGGACGAGGCTCTGGCGAACTTACAGATCCCGGCAAGCGGCAATAGGCTCGCCACCTATTACGTGGGACCGACAATGTTATTGGCAAAGTGTTGGCGTATTATGTGCCTCTGCTTACACCTTCGGGTAAACAGGCGTGAATGTATGTATTTAAATATGTTTATAAATATCTGACATAAAAATGTTTAACATTATTCATTTTAAAAACAATAAATACACAAATATGTGACCTTCAATCGATGACGCGATAAAAGTTACTTCATGTGATAGATCAGGGCTGCCTAGAATCGAACATTGTATGTGTGTTTAACGTACAAGTATATTTATTATATGTAAGGTCGATTAGGTTCTTCAGTAGCGACTGCGAACTGGTAGACGTAGTAGACCTCCTCCCAACCAATGCACCGATTTTCTAGTCGTTTTGAAAGCTGGTCGTCTCTAGGAAGTTCTAGAAAGCCGGGATATGCAGACAACTCAGGAAATGTGGAAAAAAATGTGTGTGAAAGGCTTATGTTCGGCAGTGAACGTTCTATGGTTATGATGATAATTACAATGATTAAATATTTAGTGTTAAAAAATTATAAAATTATAGGTATAGAATAATTTCTGAAATTATCTATACACATAGTTATAAAATATATCATCAAAAAATAATTCAATGAAACACCGTCCCATATAACAATTGTTAACGTAATATATTATATTTATTTTAATTACTCCGTAAGCGAGTTCTTAGCGAATTATACCGTAACCGTTTCATCGCATAATATTACATTAATTAGGTCAGTAATAACTTCAAAGTTTTTTTTTTATCAGCGTTACATTTAGTAGAGTGAACATAATATAGTATAACATAATATGGCATATGGTCAATAATTTATTGATCCAGGCATTACTTTTCAGAAATCCATTGTAAGCAAGTAACGAATAAAAAAAATAAGTTTGTGAAAATTCCTGCGCGACAAATTTCTCGAAACCCGAGAAACAACTTACACAACACGATATATATATCCTTTATTGCACATAAACATTCATAAAAAAAACATGTACAAAGATGAGCTTATTTCTATAAGAAATCTCTTCCAGCCAACCGTAGCAGAAGTGTCGAAGATTAGTGTGTGGGATCACAAAAAAAAAAAATTGGGGGGAAAAATAAACGATGCTATATTTTAAACCATCACTTGCATACGATGGTATGCTAAATAAAACCGCGTTATAAGGAGTAATCGCTTCGATGCCCATCAATCATGCATCACTATACCGTGCACTATTGATCCCTAGAACTAGTTGAACGAATCGGTGCATTCCGCGCGACAATGGTACCAATAAATCATCGATACCGAAATAATTTCGCCCACATTTCGGTATTTATCGTTGAAAAACGTCGAAATTACTGCTGGGCCGGCCTATAAACACCAGCCTTCGAAACTTGCAGGAATTGCGAATAGCTCAATTGGTAAACGAGAATTATGAGAGCTTCACACGGAACCCGGTTATTAGTCACGATAATTTTGCAAATACCTAACTTATACTTTTTGTATTGATTGGGAAGTTTTTAACTAGGCTTTCTTGGGTATTTTTAAGACTGGCTTACGACCAGATGTGGTGTGTTTATATGTCAAACAGGGATAACAATGGAAAGATCGTATCGGGATATACTTACCTTCAAGAACCAGACATGTCAGATTATTGTACCGACGGGATAGCAATATAAAACAGCGATAATAGTTAAGCAAAGCGATAACCAAAGTTAAGCAGAGTTTGCCAGTCTTCTTTTACCTTTTTTAATGCTTTTGACAACGAACGTTTCTGTGTTGGATTATTGGCGGCTGATCTACATATACAGCTTCCTCTTTAATCACTCGATCTAGTAAAAAAATTAATTAGTATATTTAATACGTTGCGTACTTTAAAATCATGCTAGGGAAACACAGAGGAAAACGACTTTGTTTCATAGATAGATAGAAAACATGGAAAATTCTTTATTGTACACCAAATTAAAAATAAAACAAGAAAACAATTGCATAAGAAAAGCGATACAATTGGCGGCCTTATCGCTTACAGCTTACTTTTAGACAACCTTAGGATATTACTATTTGATATGATTTGATTATACTATGTAGTAAAGATATAGGGTCACAGCCTATTTTATAATGTGTGATTAGAAGATACTCGGTAGCTTACATAATAGTTTAGGATGGGCTATATGATAAGGAAACGCTAATGGCCATCTACTTGGACATTATGGAACATGCCTTAAATAACATTAACGTCTTATAATTGTTATATAAAAAGGTAATTTACATCTTTAAATGCCATCCAATATTTTATTTAGAACATAGTGTAACTGTTAATAATAACTTAATAAAATCATGCTTCAACTTTACTTACTAGTTGGAGAATATAACCAAGGAAATAACCTACATTCCTCAAAGAGTCAAAGACGGAGAAAATCGTCGAACCTTTTAAGAAATAATGAATTCATGGATGAATTTATAGCGGCTAGTTTAAATGGGGGAGTATATTGTTGGAGACATGTATCGGCCGTCTTCGAGTTCCAACTGTCGCAGTAAATTTTAGTGCCATTTGGTCAATTGTACCTACACTTAGCTAGGTTGATGTATATACTTAGGAAGATTCTTTGAGTCAGTATCTCTATTGGATTTATCATCATCATCATCATCATTTCAGCCATCTGCAGTCCACTGCTGAACATAGGCCTCCCCAAGAGATCCACATTGAGCGATCCTGAGTCGCCTGCATCCATCGACTTCCCGCCGCCTTGAGCAGATCATCGGTCCATCGCGTTGGAGGCCGTCCTCTATTATGTTTGCCGGTTCGCGGTCGCCATTGAAGAACCTTAACGCATCGGTCGTCGGTTCTTCGAGCTATGTGCCCATTGGCTTTATACTGGGACCAATTTAGTACCATGATAAATTGTGCCGATTGTTTTCACGACAGGCAAGTCATGAGGAATGCAGAAGAGAATAGATTAACTTTATCATATAAATATGACACTACATTTCTTTGCAAAAATATAATGTATAGCTTGTTATAAAAGCGTTATTATAAAAATAATAGGGTGTATAGGGATCCTACCAAGATCTTAGGAGCCCAAGCCAACCTCACCTGCAAGTGGTGCACCTGCCGATCAACGGATTAGGCTCTAGCTAACATAAAAGTTTTCCTGTTACGATTGAGCAACAATATAATTGGCGAAGTGTGGGCGTATAATAATTATGTCTTTTTTTTGCACTGCACTGCACGCACTGCCTTCCGACCAAAGCGGGACCGAAAGGGGGTGTGGGACTCACCACCGGCAGACGCGGCTACCAGCAGTAATACCCACTTAAATCTTCTGACGAGAATAAAATCTTTCATAAGAAAGAGGCGGCGGCCAGTACCGGGTTGCAGCGACTGACACCCCGCCTGCGGCCAACGTCCCCTGGACCATAAGTGGGAGGACCTTCTTAGAGAGGCGCAGTGGACACGCCCCTCCTACCTCCCTGGCGTGTGTGGCCGACTTCTCAGAGGGTACATGGTTAGACAGCAGGGGCCCCCTGCCCCCGCTGCCAAAGACCCTCCTGGCGCTACTAGACGGACCTGGCCCGCCTGCTGCGTCCTCCACAGGTCCCTATTAGTTTCCCCCCCTCCGTTGGCAGTACTAAGGACACCCAAAGTCGCCAACCTCTAGATGTTACCTTTTCCCGGCTTCCGGGACTTTAGGTTCTTAGCCCCCCCCACCACGCCAAGGTGGGGACCTGTTCGGGGGGATAATAATAATGATGTCTCTGCCTACTCTTTTCTAAGTTGTATGCCAAGGAAAATACAAACGCTGCCGAGTGCCAATTACATTTTAATCTTGTTAATATATAACTTTAAGTAATAACTTAATGTAAAATATACTTTTACTAGAAGGGAATTGTAAGTGAAAATGACAAGTATACAAAATGTTATATTAAAGGCTCAAAAACATAGAGTAAGTATTTTTAATAAATTACGAACTGATTCTATACTCCTTTGTGTCAGTTTTTGCCTTAATATCTCAATTCTACTAACATTTATTTTAGCAAAGTCCACAGAATAAAAAAACTATTTCAAAAGCAAATGAAAAAGAAAAGCTTTGTAATGTAGTCCTAGGAAAACCGCTAATTTTACAAAGGCGTCATGCGATAAAAAAAACTTGCGCAATCGGCCTGTCAATGGTTGTTTGAACTTCTTTTAGGGGTTCCGTTTTAATATTTGAAATAAATATCTATTTTAAAGTAATATAGTCATAAATCATTTTTCCACGATAAAATTTATGGAGCGCTTTTATTATTTTTTGGCTGCACCCACTATTTAAGCGCTCATAGCTCCGCGATGCTTGGTAGTCGAAAACGATAACCGAAGTAAAGCAGAGCTTACGTAGGTCATTCTTTGGATGGGTGACCGTTTGTGTGGCATTTGATATCGAGCGCTTCCGTGCTACGGAAGGCACGGTAAGCCGTTGGTCCCGGTTATCACTAAATGTGATAGTCGTTAAGCCATGTTAAAGGCCTAATGGGCGGCTTGATAATTCTAACAGCAGGACGCCAAACACTTGTCTCCGCCAATCCGCACAGAGTCAGCGTGGTGGATGACCCAATACCCTCGCACCTTGATATATGAGAGCTCGTGCTCAGTAGTGGGACGTTAATGGGCTGAGATGATGACACATCAGACATGATGTGGTCATTTTAACGTGTCACATTACCATCATCATATGATGGAAATGTACTTAAAATGTAATAATGCTAGATGTCCTAGCATTATACCGGTTGCCACTTAAGTTTAGTGCCCAGGATTTGCTGATGATTTTCAGTTATTACTCGGAGCGGATGACGTGTTATTTTATATAATATACATATAAGGTACCTGTTAAACCACCTTCTGAACTAAAATCATAAACAGGTTCCTCCTATGTATATATTATTGTTAAGGAAGCTCTAGTTTGCCGATGATTAAATTTGGCTTCAATAATATATGTGACAATACAAAAATAATGTATACTTGCACCCGATTGTAAGTGCAGTTAATAAATATATTACTCTTACATTATTTGCTTTCTTTAATTTGTAAAACTAAACCGGAAAACGGAACCCGTCGTTCTGCTCTGCTTCCAACTTGGCTCCCCGACTCAATTTCCTTATTAAACTCTTTCAGCCAAGTTTCTCAGTTCGAAACTTCGTTCCGTTTTCGTGTTTGACCTTCGCCACGCGAAATTGGCAAAAGGGAATTTCCTTTTCTCGCATTGTGTTGTGTTTTTTTTCACCTGATTGCATTATAAAAGTGAATTTTAGAATTGCTATTTCAGGGTGTACTTTGCCAAGTCTGTGTTTTGATTCGTTGATTTTCATTTGTTTGTAATCGTATAGTAATAAATTAATAACCCAATTTAAAATCAGTCAAGTCAGTTTAAAATAAGTCAAAAGAAGAAAAACATATAGAAGATTATTTATAAATTCCCCTATAAATTCTAAATCAGTATTTTAATGCACAATCAAATAATTTTTAGAGGATTGGTTTAAAAAAAAGCTAGTTTTTGACAATAACTTAAAAGCATACAAAATGCTCTGATCCAACAAATGTCATCAGTGAAATGAAGTTAAATAAATAAGTAATCGTAATCGTGTAGCAATAAATTGTTAACCCAATTTTAAATACTAAGTCAGAAAAAGAAAAATATATAGTCTATTAGTTACGTTACAGGAATATTTATATTTTTTTCATTACCCTATAAATGCTAGATCAGTATTTTTAAATGCACAATTAAATTATTTTTAGAGGATCAGTTTAAGATGTTTCTAATTTCTTAAATTTCTTAATTTTTATTTATTTTTGGCTTACTTCGGTGACGTTTCCGACCTCCTAGTATAGCTGAGTTACGATACTTAGTTTAAGAGCTTCATTTAGAGTCAAAATAACATATCCTCAACTCAAACACTCTGTAAATACATAATAGTTGCACTTCATTGCATAATAAACCAGTGCACAACAGTGTTGCCAAGTCGTGTAGGTACATTAATTAATCTAGACTTCGTGCTAAAGAGCTAGCAATATTACAAGAATGTGACGTTTTAATTAAGTCACTACTTAATATTGACCGAAAGCTTTAGCTTGAGACAACTTTATCAAAGGGTGTAATCTTGACAAGTACAAGTTGTTAATAAGGCTTTAGAAATGTCAAAATATTCATAAGGTTCTTGAATGGTTGGTTGAAAGTTTGGTTGGTTTTTTTTAAGGTAAAAGGATAACGTTAGTGACTGACTGAGTTCTCACAAATCTTATTATCACCTTAGCCACTACTTGGCCCTGGTCTCATGACTTCCCCCCCGGACAGGTCTCACCTTGGAGTGTTGGGGGGGCTGAGTTCCATACCCCTTTCGGTCTCCCTTTGGCCGGAAGGCAGTGCGTAAATGCATTTGGTTACCGACGTAAAACAAAAAAAATGGTCTCATTACCTATGAGCCTCCCACTACTAGCGACAGGTAACAATTCAATCTCATCTTAGTTTGCGAAAGAGATTCATATCTTGATGATATTTATGTCGAACTATTCTTAATTAAATTAAATATAAATAAATAAATAATTAATACTTTCTGACAATTACACCAATTATTTAGTTCCAAGATAAGTATCATTAAGAACTTGTTTTATGGATACTAAACAACGGATAAAAATACTTAAATACGTTTTTTTTTCTAAATATATACTTAATATACATAGGAAATCACCTAGACCAGAACAAATATTCATGTTCATGCACACAAAGATTTGACTTGTGTGAAAATCGAACCCACGACCTCTGGAGTGAAGTGTAGATATACTGACCTCCACGCAATATCGGTCGTCAAATATAGTTTTAAAGCTTAGCGCTTCCACTGTTGCCAGACAGGGTCCGTAATAATGCATACATACAGGCACGCCTGTTTCCCCTGACATATTATACGGCCACAATTCGGCAATTATATTCTTGGTCCACGTAATAGGTGGCGTGCGTATTGCCGCTTAACGGGAACCTTTATGTTTGCCATAGCCTCGTCCGTTGATCGGCAGGAGCACCACTTGTAGGTGAGGTTGGCTTGGACTCCAAAGATGCTGGTAGAAAATGTTATTTATTCCACTTCATTCTACATTATAGTTTTTAATAAAGAATTAAATCATACTTGACCAGACGCAAACAGAATATTGATATAAATATTTAAAGAGATTTGGTTTTTACTTCTCAAAGAGCGCCATGTTATTTCAAACTAAGCATTATTTTGTTCATCCATCCATATAACACAAAGAAAACATCCAGACCTCGAAAAATACGCATGTTTTGCACAAAAATATTATCATATGTGACCCACGAGCCTTAGAAGCGGAATATAAGTGCCGATCTATATGTATAACGAATTGGTTTTTTACCTGCTCCTACAGTTGTCTTTCGAGAGTCTCTCGTTTCAGCGTTGGTCGTGAAGACATCGTTGTTCTAAGGCTCCTATCTTACCTGAAGATGCCCTGTGTAAGGGCGAAACACGTGTCGTGTTGAATAGTTTCTCGATTTTTCGGGAAATTATAGTAGCGCGGGAATTGTTACAAAGATATTTTTAATCCATCACTTGCTTACAATGGATTTCCGCAAAGTAACGCCTGAATCAATAAATTACCCATTCTAAATTTAACCTCATCATATCCTAGCATTATCCCGGTCGCCCTAGACTTAAGCTTAGGGCCCAGGGTCTGCTCACTGGTTTAACCAGATTTTAACTGAATTTCAGTTATTACGTGGAGCGACTGCCGTCTGACCTCCGCTACCCAGAGGGAAACATAATTTTATGGTTAAACCAGCTGTCAGTCTGTTAGTAGGCACTGACTTCGTAATAACGACTGCCAGAGATGTTCATGACAGCCGGGACAAACGGCTTAACGTGCTTTCCGAGGCACGGAGCAAGCGATAATTACGAAAATAACTTCGAAAAGTCATAGGTGCCACCAAGGTTTGAACCCGAGACCCTCCGAATTTAAAGGCAAGGGGTCCCACAACTGGGCTATCGCCGCTCTAAAAGTCTAAGTTTAACCTAAATCCCTCTAACCTTGGCACGTGGGAGCAGACCCGTTTTCAGTAATGTCACATTACTAATATAATGTAAAATTAAATAAAGGGTCTCCGGATCAAAAGCTTGTGAAGCACGTTTGACTTTTCGAAGTTTTGACGACCGATATGGCGTGGAGGTCAATATACCTGCACTCCACTTAAGAGGTCGTGGGTCGATTCCCACATAGGACAAATCTTTGTGTGCATAAACTTGAATATTTTTTCTGGTCTGGGTGTTTTTCTATGTACATTAAGTATGTATTTACAAAAAAAAGTATGTAAGTATGTTTATCCGTTCTTTACTATTCATAACACAATTTCTTAGTGATACTTATCTTGGAACTAAATAATTGGTGTAATTGTCAGAAAAGAATTAATAATTATAAAATTATGTGCGTAATTATAGCTTGCTCCGTGCCTCGGAAAGCACGTTAAGCCGTGGGTTTCGGCTGTCATGAACATCTACGGCAGTTGTTATTAGGAAGTCAGTGCCTTCTAACAGACTGACAGCTGGTTTAACCATAGAATGATGTTTTCTTCTGGGTTGCGGAGGTCAGACGGCAGTCGCTTTATGTCATAACTGAAAATTCAGCCAAATCTGGTTATAGTGTAACCAGAGAAATTAAGCAGACCCTGGACCCAAAGGTCAAGTCTAGGGCTACCGGGATAATGCTAGGATATAATAATGATATAAAGTTTGATAAATGTATTTATAGTTTAAAATTATTGAAATAAATTTTAATAACATTTGATATGTCGAATGATTTATGGTTCAGACATCATAAATATTTTCTGACAATTACACCATTATTTAGTTCCGTGAAAAGTATCATTATGAAATTGTGTTATGGATACTAAATAACGGATAAACATATATAATTTTTTGTAAAGACATACTTAATATACATAAGCTAAATACCAAGACAAAAACAAATATTCATTTCATGCCCTCAAAGATTTTGTCTTGTGTGGGAATCGAACCCACGACCTCCACGCCACGGTCGTCAAATAGAAGGGTTCTTAACACCTCCTATGTTAGTAGGTTGTCAACGTGGCCTTAATATGAATTTACAATGGACGTACGTAGCCCAAATAACAAACGATTCTTTATTGCGGTTAGCCGGCCAAATTCAGAGGCTTTGCGTCCAACAAAAATGTATGATTTTTATGGGATTAAAAGTTATCGACGCTATTGGGAAATGATGAAATAGTTCAGCTTTACGTAACTTGTTAAGTTATGCGTTTGTTTATATTAATTATGAAGTATGTTTATCCGAAGCTCTTGTAGCTCCGTGGTAATTGGTATATCTTATTTCATTTAATATCGAGCGTCTCGTGCTTCGGGATGCACATTAAGCTCAATGGTTTATATTACACTACAGATAGGTTGAAAGGCTTTAAAATTTCTGACAGCAGGACGTCTCACATCTGCCTCCTGAGTATGCTTAGTAGATTATGATTTGAGATCTCCTTATCTTGGTTAGAACAGCTAATCTATAGTGGGATGATTATTGACCGAGATGCGAATGATTTTGTTTTTACTATTACCGTACATTGTTTTGAAAGTAACATTTAAATTAACGGTAATCATAATCTCAGCCCATTAACGTCCTACTACTGAGCACGAGCCTCCTCTCACATACCAAAGTGCGAGGGTATTGGGTCATACTCCACCACGCTGACTCAGTGCGGATTGGCGGAGGCAGGTGTATGGCGTCCTGCTGTTAAAATTTTTTAAGCCGCCCAATTAGGCCTCTAACATGTCTTAACGACTACCATATTTAGTTATAACCGGAACCATCGGTTTAACGTGCCTTCCAAAGCACGGAAGCGCTCGATATCAAATGCCACACAAACGGTCACCCATCCAAGGACTGACTTCTGCAACCTTTGTTTTTAATTTGGTGATCGTTTCCAACCACCGAGCACCGCGGAGCGGCGCGCTTTTTTTAATTAACGGTAATACAAAAACTTATTCAATTACACGTTTCTAATATTTCAAGTTCAACAAAAGTGCGGTCTGGCCAGTCGGTCCGACGACGGTTTTTATTGGCTCGCCATAAATCCGGCTCGCGCCCCGCCATTACTCACGGACCTCCGCCTTCAGCGCTGCACCCTGGATCTTATAGTCCACTTAACGGTGCCATTCGACGGCACTGGACTAGATTAAGCGGGTACTATTCAGGAGAAAAATGTTGCGTAGATCTCAGAATTCGGCTGTGTAAATTACTGTGAATTGAAGATATAATCGCGCTGGTGACGCGGAATTGCGACGACGAATATAGCGTGGAGATCAGAATATCTGCACTCCGCTGGTTTACATTTGAACTGGTGGGTTCGATTCCCACATAGGACTAAAACTTTGCATATATTTATATGTTCTGCTGTTCTGATCTGGGTGTTTTCTATGTATATAAATTAAAATAACTATGTAAGTATGTTTTAGCTGTTTTTATCTATCCGTATACATAACACTAGTTCTTAATGATAGGTACCTACTTATCTTGGAAGTAAATAATTGATGTGATTGCAGGCGAATTATTATTATCATGAATATTGCTTACCATCAGCTGTGCCAAAACCGTCGATGTAAAAACACACCAAGAGTTTAACCACGTGATGGATGGAGATCAATCTTTTAACGAGTGACTGTGAGCAGCATTTCATTCTGAGAGTTTCCGTGTTTGGGAACACACGATTCTGGTCCCAGTTACCGCTATAGACTTTACGCCGAGCTTAAGGCGGATTAAAAATAAACTCTAAAGATTTCAGTTGCGTGAGTACTGTCAAAAAAAATGTATTTTCAAAAGCTTACAACAGATTTCCGCAAAGAAATCCAGTAGTAAGTAAGTTCCCGTAAAGTCTGAATCAATTAGACCCTTCATTGCGTCTGTATACCCATAGCTTTAAAGATTTATATAAATTGAATATTTTATTTACAAATTAGTCTCATTGTTGTACCTCAGACGTCATAACTGAAAAAGTACTCCATCGTTCGCTTATTACAACAAAGTATTACAAGAAGGCAGTAAAATTCTTTAACACCAGAAACTGTAAGAAAATGTGAGAAACGGAATAAATATGATATTGGTATTCCTGAGACGTAGTAAAAGTCCCAATGAAGAATCGACCGGACTGCCCGCTAGTCTGCTTTTTACTGCCTGCCCATAAATCGTGGAGGTGCCGTGTTAGCTATAATTCAAACGGTCAACTCACTTCACTATTGTACCTCGAATACTGGCTCTGGTTAAACAAGTTTTAGCTACAAAAATAGTTTCCGTTGAAAATGTTGTTAGGTAGATTTTTCAGTAGCGGGACAGTGTATTATTTAACAGTTTGGTACGTAATTAAGATAATAGACATTTTGGATATTTGGCGACCGATATGGCGTGGAGGTATACTGGCACTTCACTCCAGAGGTCGTGGGTTCAATCCAACACAGGCAAATCTTTGTGTGCATGAACATGAATATTTGTTCTGGTCTGGGTTTTTTCCTATGTATATTAAGAATGTATTTACAAAATGTAAAGTAAAGAATGTAAGTATGTTTATCCGTTCTTTAGTATCCTTAACACAAGTTTTTAGTGATACTTATCTTGGAACTAAATAATTGGTATGATTTTAAGAGAATATTTATTTATTTATATTGGAAAACACATGTTAAAGCACAGCCCCGCGAAAGTAAAATTTAAAAAGCTATCATAAAACAAATGCCACTTAATTGTATTTTTTATTAGCTCATTTTTTAAAACCGTATGAAAATAACCTAATAATATTTTTAAGGTCAGCGTCCTTACATCGTGGGTCACTAATTAAAGGAGATAATTGATTGTTAGTTATACTCTCCTTATTTGTATTCTGGTTTCATTTTATTTATAAAGCGATTCCCCGACGCGGCAACGATGAAAGACAGCCTACATATTTCTAAATCATTATCTCAGCCACTAGAAGTAAACCGTTGACCATAGCCCTCCCAATAGCTTACATTATATTGGGGATATTTGCCCATGATCACCACTGAACGGGCGGGTTAGTGATCGCAGTTCCAGCCAGTACGCAGGATGACGCTGCTGCCCATCATCTGGTAGGATTTCTCTTCGTCGACTCTTACGACTGACTCTCCATGAATTGAGCGGTATGTCGGTACTGCACGGCACAATTATTGCAATAACGATAATGTTAATAGGTAAATAATATAATAATTAACGAAAATAAATGATAATATGTATTAAAATTACGGAACAATTTAATATTTAGAATAATATAATTCAATGTTTATTTATTTATAATCTTATGCTACCATTACAGGTGTTTTAACCTTATGCGATAGCATAGCAATTCTTATAATTAATACAATATTCTTTCTTTTTAATTATCAATGTAACTTTATTATTACATCCTATATGTAATGTCGATATAATAATTAAATTTTATAATACAAAACATAAATTATATTAATGCTGCGGTGCTCTTTTCAGGGTTCATGTCATGGTACTGTAATAACCATTGTTTATCAAGTTAAACCACATGAATGCAATAAACACATAAATGAATATGTATTGGATAGGGATCCTACCAAGACCTAAGGAGTTATAGATATTAAACAACTTGTGTTATGGATACTAAATAACGGATAAACATATACATACTTTTTTTTTGTAAATACATACTTAATATACATAGCAAAACCCCTAGACCAGAACAAATGTTCATATTTATCCACACAAAGATTTGTCCTGTGTGGGAATCGAACCCACGACCTCAGGAGTACTCACCACTAAGCCATATCGGTCGCCGAACTGGCGAAGTGTGGGCGTATATTATGCCTCTGCCTACTCCTTCGGGGAAACAGGAGTGACTATATATGTAATATGTATTGTTTTCCACGTCGATCGATTACTACCTGCGGTCTTGACCAGATCGTGGATTCACCGTCCTCTACTATGCCTCGAAGTGCCTCGAAGTGCTGGAACAACATTCCTCCACCAATAAGAAAGCTGTCTAGTGTTCAGTGTTTTAAATATAAATATAGGATGCATCTATTGAGCCTGCAAAAGTCTGCTTTAGTTAAATAAATAAATTAGATTTTATATAATAATGCTATATGTTAAGATGGAATTGAAGTAACGCAATATCTTATTATTTTTAGTTTGTTTATATGTAGTCATTACCTCATCTTACCGGCATCCGCAGAATACCAGCGTCGTGACAACCTTTGTTGCGACATTATGCTGAGCGGAGGCCTTTTTGGTACTATTTTAGATTTAAGACGCTGTTAGCTTTAAGATTTTTTATTTTTAATGTAATTTGTAATGTACCAAATAAACGTTTTTATTATTATTATCAGTACGCTTGCCTGTAACTTTAAAAAGGTTTTGTTTGTTCCAGGCCAAAAAGCGGTTCAATGCTGCTATACAGCCGAAAGAAGGTCCGGTACCGACGCGACGGCTACTGCTGGAAGAAGAGGAAAGACGGAAAGACCACCAGAGAAGATCACATGAAGCTTAAAGTGCAGGGGACTGAGGTAAGCAGTAAAACTATCGTAAGATTGATGACAACTTTCTATTATCGATTAAGGAAATCGTAATTGACGGAACTAACGTTGAAATTTTAACTTTTAGCAAATTTAAAACACAAATACTCGTTAAATAAACTAAAACTTACAGTAAACTCATGTATTTCGTAGTTGATTTTCAAATAAAGATTTAACATGTAAATTTTTCTGTTAGTTAGATATTACATAAATTACCAAATAAAATTATAATTACTAGTGTGTTGCAGTTTGCAGGATACCCCGCGTTAGAATCCTTTTATAATATTATTCCCTTCGCAAGGCAATGGTTAATACATTCACACCATAAATTGAACCTTACGGAGTTGAGTTAAGGTATAAAACCAATGAAAAAGTTCAACATGTTCTGCCCGTTAAAGGGTTGAATACTATTGTGGTCACTCGTATGTGAAACTTTGAGCGGCGATGGCCCAGGTGCGAGACTCATAGCCTTCAAATTCAGAGGGCCTTGGGTTCAAACCTTGGCGGCGCATCTATGATTTTTGGAAGCAATGTGCGTGGTTATCGCATGCTCCATGGCTCGTGTTAGGCTCTTGGCCTCTGCTGCCATTGTCATTTATAGCAGTCGTTTTTAGGAAGTCAGTGCCCTTTAACATCCTGTCAGCTGGTTTATTCATAGAATAATGTTTCCCTCTGGGTTGCGGAGGTCAGACGACAGTCGCCCCATGAAATAACTGAATTCAGCCAAAGCTGGTTAGACCAGTATGCAAATCCTGAGCCCTAAAGACAAATGATATGTTTGTGAAACTGAAACTAATGCATCAAACTGAATGAATTTGAATCTGTAGGTATGTGTATGTTTGCATGTATTACAATGATAGTGTACGTATTGTAAACATTGTGTTCAGTGAAGTGTAATTTTTCGGGTGGATTACTTGTATAGTAACTATGATTTGTTAATTAAGTACTTTGCAAGATAAGGAGAGGCACTACTTGGCCAACACACCAAATCCTTTGTGGTAAACGGTGTTGGTGGCAATTCTATCAATTATACTAGTTAGGCTGTTATATAATAATATATTGTCACTGTTTGTTTACCCAAATAAATGGAAAAAATAAACCGCTGCACACGAATTTTCTCGCAAAGTACGTAGTATTTATTGCCTTAGCAATTTCAACTGCCATAACAACCACCAAAAGACAACCAACAAGCCAAACGTAAAAACGAAAACAAACCATTCCGCGGAGGTGTAATACAAACTAGAGCTGGCGAACCTGCACGAAAGGTTTGAGCGATGTTTGAAATCGAAACGACAGAAAAGGAAGAATTTGCGGTCGATGCTACTGCTCGGCGAAGCCTGAATATCAATGCTGACGACGGCATTTTCCTTTCGCAGACTAGCTTTGTAAAAGAAGGTCATGGAACATATCCGATTCTGACTCCCGCTGCGGTATTGAGGATGAATGACCTACTTTCGGATTACAATAACATTTCTCTGTGGAATTTCCTAATAATAACTGGCATAAAGAAATGGATGCTGAAACGGTAGCTTCAGAGATTTAAAAGTTAGTTGATATCAATATTATCCTGAATGACAGCTCAGACGTCTTTATCGTTGATTCAGATTTTATAAATCTTCGTCGAGAAAATCTTTCTCTATTTTATTTCGAAGCTCATTGTCAACATTTTCAGTAATCGGTTCGTTATTTCTAGAATTCTCAGCTAATTTTTGACATAAAATGATGGCAAGGTATGAATTTTGCTCTTGGGAAATTTAGAAACATTTATAATTTGAGAATTATAAAGTAATTGTAACTAATTAGCATTTGCTATATTAATGTTAAAGAAATTAATTTAAAATTCGTGATATTGAAATAGCGGTGCGTAAGATGAAACTCACAACGATTAAAATGTTGCGAAAGAAATATTAGTAAGACTGAAGTCATATATAATCAGTCTGTCTCCATGATCACATTTTCATCAAATTCCAGTAATTTGTTGCATATCACAGTGAATAAATAGGTGATAAATTGAGGGTAAAGAACCATGTGACGCCCTGTAAGACAATGCTGCATAGCATTATTTGAGATTAACAATTTTTTGTTTCGGCAATTAAAAATATTTACAAAAACCATATTGCAATACGGAAACAGAATCAATACATTAAAAATAAAAAGTGATGTTAAGAGGCTTCATTAAGTTATCAAATTAATAACAATTCAGGAAAATGAATTAAAATAAATTCAATAAACAATAGGAAAACAGAAATAATACAATACTAACAATATCATAAAAATTTGGGTTGTCAAAACGCTTTATTAAATTCAGATCAAAAATTGGTCATTGAAAAAATATGTATGTTATATATATATATAACACTTTGCAATAAGACATTCTTTTAAATTTAGAATAATTTTGCTAGGATCCTCAAAATTTTTAATAATATTACTGACGTGGTTTTATATTTTAATTTCAGTTTCGAGAAAAGAATTCTAAATTTGTTTAGGTTACCATCGTATTTTCTGTCGTTATTTCGGGGGAAATAATAATTCTGGATGCTTTATCACGAAGTAACACGATTCTAATATGTATTATCTTATATATAATATTGACACTTAGGTTAGCAAATTAAACTTTACAAAGTACGGTGTGCAAGACTTTATCTAGTCAATATTAGCAAGTCAGGTCAAAAGTACCCTTAACCGACGGGCGTGTATGAGAAGGTTAATGAGTGTGAATGAAGCTAAAAGTGTGTGCCAAGATCGTAGCAAGTGGAAGGATGTGATCTCTGCCTACCCCTACGGGAAAGAGGCGTGACATTGTGTGTGTGTTAGCAAGTATCCGTAATAATTTTATTTGTTAATGTGATGTCAGATAAAAAAAACAATACAACACAATAAGCAGTAAAGCTGGGGGCGTAACCTTATTAAAATATAAGTCACAAATATTTTAATACTTAATATAAAAATTTAAAGTGAGCTCTACTTTATTCTCCATTTCATCCTAAAAAAACACACTTTTCTCTAAATCAGCAAACAACGTTTTGTTATTTAAATATGGACGTATCACTTATAAAACCGTGGATTCAGAGTCCAATTAGCAATAGCTGGTTCGTTGCCTAATTGATATGGTTTACTTATTCATTATGGGTGGATCGAGCTCGTCGCCCCAGGGCCCGTGGCTTGCCTCATAAATGAAGGTATGATAATGAAGTATCTACGTCATGCCAGCCAGATTGATTGGGGCCGAATGAATTTGCATTCGAATGAAAGGCACTAGACTTTTGTTTGGTTGTCTTTAGCGGTCGGGTAATTGTTACAACTTTTAACGACAGCGGGCTAGCAGTGAAACTGATAGACAACTTTAGAAACAGTATCCAAGCTAATATAATAATATTTTTCTATTTTCTGACAATTACACCAATTATTTAGTTCCAAGATAAGTATCATTAAGAACTTGTGTTATGAATACTAAATAACGGATAAACATACATAAATACCATTTTTTTTTGTAAATTCATACTTAATATACATAGGGAAACACCCAGACCAGAACAAATATTCATGTTCATGCACACAAATATTTGTCCTGTGTGGGAATCAAACCACGACCTAGGAGCGGAGAGCGGGTATACTTGCCACCACGCCATATCGTTCATCAAAAACTAGTGGTCGTAAAATATCCAAACTAGTATCCAAATTAATATAACTACATAATGCGAAAGTAACTCTGTCTGTCGGTCTTTTCTTCACGCCTAAACTACTGAACCGATTTGTGTGAAATTTGGTACAGACATACTTTGGAACTTTAGAAAGGACAAAGGATAGTTTTTATCCCGATAATCTCGCGGGAGCGGGAACTTCTAAAAAATACGGCAAGATCGAAAACTATGTGGGTAAAATAAAAAGGCTCATATGTAATGTGTCATCAAAATTAATAAATTACCAACCTAACCTAACCTTTTTGTACATCAAAAAATTCTGATGGAGCACCTAATCCCCTATTAGATGCTAGATCAGTATTTTTGATGATCAAAAAAGTATTTTTTAGAGGTTCAGTTTATTATATTCCAAATAAAAATCTGCCGGAAGTCACTATTCCACGCGAACGAACGATAATGTAACGCTTCTTCCCCGTAGCAGTGGGCAGAGATCACATCCTTGCACTTACTTCGATCTTGGCACACACTTTTAACTTTATTCATACTCATTAACTTTCTCATGCACGCCCGTCGGTGTAGGGTACTTTTGACTTCCCTTTATAAATAAACAATAAAATAAATAATTACAAAATACTTTTTGACAATATTTTTAATTATAAATACAAAATTTTAAATATTTCATAATAGGTTTAAAATTATTATACTGAGATATGATTCTGAAATTAAAGGTTCATATCATATATTTCTAATAAGGAAATTGGCACAAATTCATAAGCCTTATGGTTTCTTATAGCTAATTGCTTGAAGAGTAAAAGATAATACTGATGATTAAAGCTAGTTGACCAGTCCAATATGAAAGAGGTCCAATAAGGAAGAGGAGCATGACATCTACTGCTATTAATTACATCAATAAAAGTATTATTTAAAAAGTGCTCTTAATATCGCTAGCATTTTAAAAATAATGGATATTAATTTACTGAGATAAGTTTCACTAATAAATAAAAATAGCTTTATTGAAAATACTCAGTAAGACTAAATCTATATATATAAAAGAAAGTCGTGTTAGTTACAGCACTTATAACTCAAGAACGGCAGAACAGATTTGGATGAAAATTGGTAGGGAGGTAGCTTAGAGCCAGGAGACGGACATAGGATACTTTTTATCCCGTTCGACAGCGTTCCCGTGTGACTTAACATGAAACGTCAGTCACTATAAAACGTGATATAACAAAAAAGAATCAGACTTGGAATAACAAAAAGCTAATGACAGCTATGTAATGACGTATGGATGACAATTTGATATTTGTAAGAAATCAATATTTAAACTATTTCTGACTTCTTGGCGGGAATGTGAATATGAGTTTTGAAATATTTTTTAGGTGAATTGAAGTGAAGTGAAGTTTAATTAATAATGCCGCGAACAAGACTATCGAATCTTTACTGACAAAGCCGTAATGCAAGAGAAATGAAAAAACTGAAGAAGAACAAGAAATTGCACGTGAACATCGCCGCAATAGTATGGCTCGACTTCGTGCTTCTCAATAAATAATAATAAAACAAAAAATGTCGTGTATCACAAAGTACTTAAGTGAAGAGCAACTTTGTACTAAAATACAGAAATAATAATGAATGATTAATGTAGGTATTTAATTTTTTTGTAATTTTTCCAATAAAATTAAAACACAATCTGCTTATTTATTGCCATTAAGGCGGAACAAAGTTCGCCGGGTCAGCTCGTATTCTATACAACTGAAATTAATTAGGAAGGATTTCCCGAACAGTTTTATTATAATGGCGAAAATCAGTATTTCTATATTCACGCTGTTATCAGGTAGATAAATCAAACTGCAATCGACTAGAATCTCTCGACGCCGCTTACAGGGAGAAATATTGAACTTCAATAGATGATTTAGCACTCTCTTTATCTGTTGAGTAAATGCACGTAAGTACTATGTGAAAATTTTAAGTCAATATATACTTAATTGTTAATTCGCCAAATTTTTACAAACAAAACTGTTTTTTTTTAAGAACAATGAAAGAGATATGGGCGGAACTATAATCAAGAAATAAAAGAAAATTAATGCTTTTCTATTCCTATTGTGCAGCTGAAACTCAAGTGTGAAGTATATTCTAAGAAATTATAACTTTTGTAGTAATTTGGTGATTGGTTGAATGATTAATAATGCCAAAATCACCGAATCTCTCTTAAAACATTCGTCATAATATAACTGAGGTTAAATTAATCATCAATTATGGACATTTTGTGATATGTCTAAAATTTATAATTGCTGTGTGCAACGCTAGCAAACCAAGAAACCTTAGACCGGTCCAAAAACATGTAAACAAGACTGAATGAATAATATATGAAAATAATGTCATACAATTGAGATGCAGCAGGGATGACATCAAAACTATGTAGGCACATACCTACTTGATATCAAAATTTGATACATTATAGCTCTTAGTCTATACGAGTAGGTATATGTTATAAACTTATAATACATCCTATCGTGCACCGTACTCTTAATGAATTTCACAGAATTTCGTAAATCCATTTATCCCATAAAGAAGTGTAATAGGCTGAAAATTATAAACATACAAGTTTGCTGAATAACACAAGTGTAGGGGGTTGGGGGGGTATTGCCTATTTGGTATCAAAATCATCATCATATCCATATTATAAATTCCACTGCTAAACGTTGGCCTCTTCAATAAGTTGCATTATAATGGGGATATTTGCCCATAATCACCAAGCCGGACAGGCGGGTTGGTGATAGTACAAGCTAGTACGCAGGATCAAAAATCAACCTCTTCTTCTACGTGTTCCCCTGTTGGGGGAGCACGGCTCGGAATCGGGGCTGGGCCCCCTGGCCGCGGTGTCGTACAGCGTCCGTAGCTACGGACGCGGCGTTGGGGTGGCTGTTTAGCCAATGTTGTGTCCGGTGTCAATTCCGGTGGGGCGCCGCGATCCAGCCCTGGGCGATCAGCGCCCTGGGGCGATCAGCGGCGCGGGTGTCTTGTCCAGTAGGCTTAGTCGGTCCTGGGTATCCTGAGGGATGAGGCTGCGGGCGTAGGCCCTGGCCTCCGGTGGACGCGCATGAAGCGGCGCCAGGCCTCGGATGTGTTCGTGGCCTGACGCGTCCGCACGCGCAAACATCGGTCCCGCCAGTCGACCCACGAAGGCTTCCACACTCTCAAGCCTCAAATCCCTCACGTAGCGAGGGGCCTTGACGATCTGGCGTAAGTACGCAGGATGACGTTGCAGCCCATCATCCAGTAGCATTTCTCTTCGTCGACTATTACGACTCCCAGTGAGATGGTGGTTCTAGAACGGTCCCATGCGTCCTACCGCGATAAATGTAATCCAATACATCCTACCGTGTCGTACTTTAAACGAAGCAAAATTTTGAAAATCCAAAAGCTAAGCCAAAAGCAACATTAATATAAACATTTTTAAATCCAATATAAAGACTCTAATTCACATTTAACCGGCTTATTCTCACAATGATACAGAATGCACGCCACCGATGTTTTGTTGGCATATAGGCTGCTTGGAGCGCTGCCAGCGGCGTGTGGTCTAAGTGGGCAGCGGAGGCGGCCTTGGGCGCGACGGCCTTGGGTTGAGTGACATATTGTGGTGTTAATGAATGAGGCCTTAAGCGTGTCATGGGAACTTATTATGCACTAAAATTATGTAAACGTTACTTTGTTTGTTCCTCAATATTTATCGTGTGAAAAGCTTGTCTTAAGTTTGGCACACTAATAAATTTGTATTTCAATTAACACATACTCATTTACTGTCCGCCGCCCCGAGCTGAAGTTGTTATTTTAAATAAGATACGAGATCTTTTACGTTGACTTCTTCAGCATCGTAGAGCAGCCTTTGTGTAAATTCAAAAAGTTTCTGTGAAAACAGTATAGACAAATATTCATACTAGTATATATTATAGATATTTTCTTGGCTTCTCTTGCATTCTATTTTCCGTTTTTAAATAAGGCTCCAATTTAGAACGGTGCGCTGGTTAACCTACATACGAGAACCAAGACCAACAAAATAAAAAGTTAAAGGTATTTTATTTGAAGACGATTTCTATAGTTTAGCAACTTAATATTATTATATTATCAACACACTGAAACCACAACTATTAAAATTTTGATAAAAGTTATATTAGAGTATATTAAATATACATTGAAATGGCAATAGCTTAATTAATTAACCTGAAAATCGCTCCAAGTCCAGCTAGACTGTCATCACTTGGCCCACACGGCCTGGGCACGCAAGACTGTCACTTGTTTATGGGCAAAAAGGCCTCCGGGTGGTGTAAAGTGGCCCTGCGAAGCGTACCGAGTTTAGTCTTTCAAGATTAAGCCTTTGGCGATCGCAGCGCCGCGCCGTCCTGGTGGAAAGATTTGTCGTGACAGCCGCGTGAGGAGTCGCGGCCTCCTTGCGCTGATAAAGCCGCTGTTCTAAGATTGCTTGGTTGTTCTATTGTTGCGAAATGCTTAAAGTACTATGATATAATTAGTTTTAAATAGATTGTACATTCAACGTATCGCGTATATTTAATAGGTGTTGTGATACTTTTTTTAAAGTTATTTATATATTTGAAGTATGTGCTACATAAATATTTTATTAGTTTAAATTTTAAATAAAATGAATAATTTAATTTAATTTAAACCGAATTTTTTTATCAGTATATCTTATAAAACAAAGTCGCTTTCTTCTGTCTGTCACTACGTATGCTCACATTTTTCAAACTACTTATCGGTTTTTAATGCGGTTTTAAATAGATAGAGTGAATAGGAAAGTTTATATGTAGGTCGACGGAGTCACGAGCGACCGCTAGTTCAATCAAAAAACACGTTTTACGGATAAAAACCGCTTTCATATGTTTAGTATGTAACGTTCCGTAAATACAAGAAAACATGAAATATAGATATTGATTTAATAATCACATAAAAACTAAGTTCTTAAAAATATATTCAAACAAAACATATTTACGAGACACCATGCATAATAACAATGCAACGGCGCGCAGTCGGCACAACCACACAGACCCCGTACAAAATTATTTATCCGTCATTTATTCCAATAATGTCTCCACCAAACCTCTCATGAAGCCAGGCATTTCAAGCCGTCTCCCCTGGGCTTAAGCTTCAAAATGTTCAAGCCAAAAGCAGTCAACAAATTTGAGACGATTTGGCTATACGAAAAATGCTGGAACGGATAATGACATGTAAAATGAACTTTCTGGTCCGCTTCGCTTTGTTGTTCTCCAAATATTTTCAAATAATAACTTCGAGTGTTTGGTTGCCCAAAGTAGAAGCTATATAAAAATTCTCTCATTCCTTTTTGACTGAGTGTTGCTTATAGTTCAAGCCACTTTGTCGAGTCTAAATAGTTGGGGCTGTAGACTTGGCAAATTCTTAGTTTCTAAAGTGATGTCTGGTATGTCGTGGAGGACAGTATTCCTCACTCAGCACTCAGCTCTTGAGGTCGTGGGTTCGATTCCCACAATTCTTTGTGTGTATGAACATGAATAATTGTTCTGTCCTGGGTGTACCCTGCGTATATTAGGTTTGTATTTACAAAAAAAACAAATGTAATTGTGTTTATCCGTTATTTCATACCCATAACACAGGTTCGCAATGATACTTATAAAACTAAAGAATGTGATCTTAAGATAATAATTGTGAAGTTATATTTATTTATATGACATAACATACAAAAAATATAAGCTTACTTTATGCGCAATAGTGAAGTATTTCAAAATTGAAGGCGTTCATTATTTTCAGAGATATTGTACGATCTTTGAACGTTCAGCAAGTAACTAAGTATGTCACGTGTCAGCATTTTGACCCGACTCGCATGTTTTAATTCGTGGCGTATTTTTAATTTCCTTTAAATTTCCTTTTTAATTGTCTTAACGATCATCATACCAATCACACGTATTCACTCACACCATTTACCATTTAGTCTTTAGCTCGCTTTTATAGTTCTCGTCTAATACACTCTCAGTAATTCTTACCAGTGATTTTATGTTCACCAACCCTTTCTCTAAGTGTACGAACAGTACAGATATATTCTACAAATATACAAAAAATCATCATTTATTTTCCACCTCCTAGTGCAGTCTAGGCTCAAGTGATTCAGTTATCAGACTAATTAATTAGTTATCACGTTAAGTAACTAACAGTAAAAGGTCTAGTTGCCTTGTAACTTTAACACTTTTTTTCTCTATGGGACATGTTTTTATTCATTGTGTTCGTTGCATACTTTCAATCCATTTCAACAGATCCTCCACAGATTAATCTCATTACTTTTGGCAGATTCATAATAAATAATTTATTGATTCAGGCGTTCTTTGCGGAAATCCATAGTAAGCAAGGATGTTTTAAAAATGTCTTTGTAACAATTTCCGCGCTACTATAATTTCCCGAAAAATCGAGAAACTATTCAACACGACACGTGTTTCGACCTTACACAGGGCATCTTTAGGTAAAATGGGTGCCGCAGAACAACGATGTCTTCACGACCAACGCTGAAACGAGAGACAAATTTCAAAGATTCATAATAACGATATATATGTAACTCAGGCCCGAAATGAATGATAAATATAAATAATCATTTCAATAATTTCATCAATCAGAGGGCCGATGACGTGACGCGAAGTGGAAATGATTAAAACTGTAGATACTGACCGTAATGCATAATCCATGTTTGTTATTGTTGGTATATACATATTGAAAGCATTGTAATACACATACAATGTAAAATCTTATGTCCATATATACAATTAGGGATGGCCTAAAACCTTGCTAAATGTATTTAAAAAGAATCTGTAATATATATTGGAGAATTTTTAGCATTTATAATATATATGCACTCCCGGGGTCGTGGGTGGATTTGATTCTTACACAGGAAAAATCTTATTGTGCATGAACATGAATAATTGTTCTAGTCTGGGTGTTTTTTTATGTATATAAAGTATGTATTTAAAAAAAAAATTATATAGGTATGTTTATCAGTTATTTAGTATCCATAACACAAATTCGTAATTATACTTATCTTGGACCTAAGGTCAAAATTACCCTAAACCGACGGGCGTGTATGAGGAGGTTAATGAGTGTGAATGAAGCTAAAAGTGTGTGCCAAGATTGTACCAAGTGGAAGGATGTGATCTCTGCCTAACCCGTAGGGGTCTACGGGAAAGAGGCGTGACATTATGTATGTATGTATGGAACTGATGATAATGATGATAATATGTTGCATAAGTAATTGATATATTTTATGTATGTATATGAATATATATAGTGCATACATTAAGTAACATTTTACCTAAATATAATTTTATTACAACACCCATAATACTTACTACGTCTATCTAAACACACACACTTAGAAGCGCAATAAGTACAGTCGCTAACACAAGATTTAAAAAGTATAAAGTTAATAAAAGTATATACGTAGGAACCACATTCTTATTTCAAAATATGTACTGAGTGAAAGAGCAGGTCGCGAGGAGAAGCCTAACCCCTGTAACTTTTGTATAATATAGAAACAAATATATTTTTTTTAATCCTACTAGGTTTGTTGTATCAGTGCCGCCACTGGGCTCGGACCTGCTTATTGGTGGTGGTGTACGAGTGAATGAGAATATTGGGACGGATAGTCGCTCTTTGACAATTATTGAAAACTAATATATTCACTAGATATATTTGGGTGTATAGGGACCCTACCAAGACCCAAGGAGCCCAAGCCAACCTCACCTGCAAGTGGTGCACCCACCATCAACGGACGAGGCTCTGGCGATCATAACAGTGCCCGGTAAGCGGCAATAGTCTCACCACCTACTACGTGGGACCAAATATGTATTTAGCGAAGTTTGGGCGTATAATATGCATTTGCCTACCCCTTCGGGGAAACAGGCGTGAATGTATGTATGATATATTCACAGCCACTAAACCGCCAATCCGCACGGGTCCGCGTGGTAAGGTAGTATCTGAATCCCTCGAACGTTGGTTTGTGAGAGGTCTGGGCTTAGAAGTGATACGTTAATGGGATGAGATGCTAAAGTAAGCCTGAACTTTAACTCGAACGAAGCGCTAAACGACCTGAAGACCTTAGTCTTTCAAGAACAAGTCGGTATCTTTCCCGGACGATAGTAACAACACTGTCCTATTAAAAGCCAGTATTTTTAAGTGGTTATCGGATAAAAAGTAGTAATTCTTACGAAGGCGAGTGCTCTAAGTGCAATAATAGTTAGTTCTGGCGGCGCGCCAGGGGCTCTCCCGTTATTCAAGCATTCTGTCGCACAGCTTATTGAGAAAAATCCGGGAGCTGCACCTAACTAGGCAGATAAATTTATCGCTTCATACTCTTCTCTGGAACATCTTTTGATTCCGAATTTTTAGTCAACATTGACTCTTTGTAAGCATTGAATGTGTCGACTGTTATTTAATGTGCTAAATAAAAGAACTTTTAGCTAGCAATAGTTTTATAAAAATATTAAATTAATTACTCGCAATTTTGACAGCGGGAACCGAAGACTTTTTATAATGTTTTAACTCTTTATTGTCAAATTGGCTTTGTTTAACTGTCAGTATATCAACCATGATTCTCTGATTTAAGTACTGACTAATGAACAAAATTTTAAAATTAAGAAACGATAAGTGACATGTGAGATAATTGTATTTAAAATTGATTCTATTTGACATTTCGTTTTAAGTAATTTATTACCAATTCCAATGTGTATTGTAATTTATTTTTAATTTCGATGATTATTAAGTACAATTGCTATTCATGTGACGTTTAGTTAAAATAAATGAATTCTATTGTATTCTATTGTACGTTATAAAAATTTATTATGCAAAGTGAACAATAAAAAATATGTTGGTACAAACGGCAGCCTTGTAAAGCGATGTAAAACATAACAGACAGATAAGAGTTACTTTTACATTTGTAATATTAATTGTTATGTTATATTATGTTGCATTGTATAGCGTCACAGACAAATGAAGATTGTAACTAACCAATCGATAATTTAAAAGAGCATAGCCTGTGAGTTTCTTGCCAGTTCTTCTTACAGAGCGGTGGCTCGGAACTGACACTTAGATTCACTTACACTTAAATTTTTTTTTGTTTTTTTAAATTGTTTGGATGCAAGTGAATCTAAGGTTCGTGATTTTAGTATAATTATATTTTATTTGTTTTTGTTATTGTTTTTTAATTTTGACGTTTTCAAGTACTTTGTAATAGTTTATGAAATAAAAAGTATTTGATTGATTGATTGATTGATTGACTTACAATTGAAGTCGTCCATTAAGTAATGAAAATGTCTTAAAGTTTACTAACTCAATTTCTTATTTATTTAAAAAGAATAAGATGTCGTTTTATTATACAATTTACTGGAACATGTGGATCTCTCAAGCCAACCTCACCTAGAAGTGGTGCAGAGTGGTGCTCCTGCCGTAAAACGGACGAGGCTCTAAGCAGCAATAGGCTCGCCAAGGTGGGACCATAAATATACTTAGCGAAATGAGGGAGTAAATTTTATGCCTCTGCCTACCTCTTCGGGAAAACAGGCGTGATAGTATGTATGTAATTGAAACATAATAATGATTTCCACCAATCAAGACTTTATTAGATTTACTAGTCTGTTAAAGCGCTTTTAAAACGAAAACATACTGTTGAAATAATCAGTATAAAGTAAGTCAGATTAGGGTTTTCTACTTAAACACAAAGAAAAATTTTGTTGAAAGGTTATGGTAGATTAATTAAATTACCTCAAAAAATATTTGCCGTTATAAAACTAGTAGTCATTGTCTCATTATATATTTAATACCTATCACATAAAATTTTGTACAATGCTAAAATAAAAATCTACTATGGCTGCCTTTTTCGGAAAACCTAGTTTAATTCTTTGAATCTGTCAATAGTGAAAGCATTCGGCTATTTGTACAAGATTAATGTTGTTTTCATAGCAATGTGAGCAAGATTCTTGTGGAACTAATACTATATTTGGTAACTACATTTCTGGCAGCGAAAATCTATATTAGTACTGGTGGTAGAATGTTTCCTATTTACTAAGGAAGTTGGCGGTAACTTCGCAAATATCGCAAAGTTCGGCTCTCTAATAAGATAAGGAATATAATAAACTGAACCTCTAAAAAATACTTTTTTGATCATCAAAATTACTGAGTGAGCATCTAATGAGGTGATTGGGTGCTCAATCAGTATTTTTGATGCACAAAAAGGTTAGGTTAGGTTGGCAATTTATTAATTTTGAAAACACGTTAAATAACACCCATAAGATAATGTTAGGTACTTTCGTATGCGACTAGATCTGAAGTAGTAATTGAACTTTATTAGACAAACTTATAAAGAGGATTTAATGATAATACATGGGTTTATTATAACTTCGTCCACGTGACCTATTTATAAACCTTTCTCTCGAACCACTCTATCTATTACGAGGCGGCTTAAATTTTCGGGAATCGAGAAAGTGACACAACATTACTATTTAAAAATGTATTTGTTGCTTTTCGAACTATTCTCCGCGAAATAGATTTGTTTTCGTGTTCTTTGAGTGAATTCACAAGGGTATTATGTTATAGGTAGTTAAGCTAAGTTAATTTGGTATTTTATTTTTATTATTTACATTATTGCCTTAGGATTAAGTTTCTGTAATAATAATGTAATTAGGATTTAAATAAATAAATAAAATAAATTTGACAAATTTTTCTATACGAATAGATTCTTCAATCGTTGAAGAAACCATTCCATTCGGAAGTAGGGGGCACCAAAATAGCCGTTTTATAGGCCATGCAATTTATTCTTTATTTTAGGGAATGTATATAAATCATTAGGGCTTAGGTCGGGGCTGTACGGCGGATGGTCTAATAATTATCTGTTGTCTTGCACTAAAAACTCTTTTGTTCTGTGCGCGGTGTGAGAATTCGCATTATCGTGATGGAGGGTGATGCGGCGATTGCAGTTCTCAGTAGTTTTAATGATCTAGGCATAAATAGGGACAGACAAAGTAAAGCGATTTTGATTTGTACTATGTAGTAAAGAAGTGCAAGAATAGAATAGAATAAGAATAGAATAGAATATTTTTTATTGACTTAGCAACACACACAATATCATACAATGGTAACAAAATACAATATAACAACACAAATAACATTAAACAAATAGTAAAATATGAAATATGTGTGCAACCTGTCAAAAGGGCGATACATCAGCGTAATGCTGCTACATCTGCTGATACAGCAGCGCTGGTGTTCCTGTAGTGCCCCAAGAGCGTGCGGGATCATTACAATGTGTAATTCAGTTGGTATTATACGCGTGGTTCAGCTTTTACTGAGAAGATATGACTGAGCATCCAATATAGTTTTCAGTCTTTCCCACTTTTCTAAAGTTGTTGATAATATAATGAGTTTTACGAACTACCTTATATATTGCCCACAGCTCATGGATTATGACAAAGAGAAGATTTCGATCATTACCGTTTCTTATATTTTTATAAAAACAAGCAGTTATTTAGATTTCAAAGAGATTCGTGGCATAATGATCACTGAAGCTAAGCAGAGTTTTATAGTTTAAGAGATTACCTCGTACAAAACGAAATATTTTACATATTTCTAATATTAATTATATTGATAAGTCGCAATAGGATCAATGTGTCTATCGGGAGAATTTTATAATAACCTCCACGCTGAGCAGGCGTGTCTGTGATCGCAGTTCAATCCCTGCTGCCCATCATCCGGTACGAATTCTCTTCGGCGACTCTTGCGTCTATCCATGATAATAATTATAAATATTTCTGACACTTACACCAATTGTTTAGTTCCAAAGATAAGTATTATAAAGAACTTGTGTTATGGATAACATACATAAATACTTTATTTTTGTAAATACATAATAGGTTGGGGAAAAAGTCTTTTCGTATTTTTGTATGAAAAGTCAAGACATTTTTTTCAAAGTTTATTTACATTTATTTACAATATATATGTACCGTTTTGTTGAATAACTTTCTGCCATTTTGTGGGCAGAGACATTATCCCGTTACTGTAGAAACTTTGGGACTTCTGATCAAAAAAACAGGACAAATAGTTTTGGCAGTCCTCTCTTGAGGTCAACCTTACAGAACCTAAAGAACTCTGCAGAGACCGAAACAGGTGAAAATCTGAAGGCGCAAGGTCAGGGCTATATGGTGGATGCACTAGGACCTCCCAGTCGAACTCTCTTAATTTTTGCTGAGTGGCTAAAGATGTGTGTGGTCTAGCGTTATCGTGATGAAAGACCACACCCTTCCTGTTGATCAATTCCGGCCGTTTTCTCTCGACTGCTTCCTTTAATCTCATCAGTTGCTGGCAGTAAAGATCAGAATCGATGGTTTTGCCGGGCGGTAAAAGCTCATAATAAACAATGCCCTTCCAATCCCACCATACACACAGCATCACCTTATTTCGTGTTAGGCCAGGTTTGGCCACAGTCTGTGAAGCCTGGCCAACTTTCGACCACGACCTTTTTCGCACGTTCTTGTCGTACGTGATCCACTTTTCATCGCCAGTTATCAATCTCTTCAAAAACGGCTCGGTTTCATTACGTCTCAATAATGAATCGCAAATGAGTACACGGTTCATTAAGTTTCTTTGAGTGAGCTCGTGTGGCACCCAAATATCGAGCTTTTTTGTATAACCAGCTTTCTTCAAATGGGTCAAAACTGTTTTGTGGTCAATTCACAGTTCTTCAGCTACATCGTAACTACTAATATGCCGATCTTGCTCCACTCTTTCAAAAATGGCGTCCATTTTATTCGTAACAGGGCGACCAGAGCGAGGTGCATCTTTAACATCAAAATTTCCGGACTGAAAACGTTTGAAACAAATTTGTGCTACTCTTACTGACACTGCATCAGGTCCATAAACATCACAAATTTTTTTCACTGCTTGAGTTGCATTTTTGCCTTTTTAGGGTTCCGTAGTAAACAAGGAACCCTTATAGTTTCGCCATGTCCGTCCGTCCGTCCGTCCGTCCGTCCGTCCGCGGGTTAGCGCAGAGACTATTAACATTAGACAGCTGAAAATTGGTGTGGGTATACATATTAATCACGTCGACAAACCTGTAGAATAAAATTTTTAAAAATATTGTTTTGTAACGTACCTCCCCTACACGTAAAGTAGGAATGATTTTTTTTTCTCGAGTCTATCTTATCATGTTGGGTATCGTTAGAAAGGTCTTTCAAAAGTAATACGAGTTTCTTAAAACCATTTTTCGATTTAGGGATCCGTTTTCGAAACATTAAGCTTTAAAGTGGAAAAAATTGATAGAGTTCAGTATCCGCCCCCCCCACCAGGTAAACGGTACTTTCAGAGTGGCTGAAAAAATTCACAATAGTAGTATATATAATGAAGTTAAAAGGAAAACTATCACGGCTAAGTAGGCTTTACTGGTTTTCGAGTAATGGACGACAATCAAATAAATTTTTGTATTAAATGTATTAAAATTTCATTCATACCGTAGTAGTGATATCTATCGGGGAATAGCTGAACCTGTTCATATAGCGACATTATGGCAAAGGGTGACTACGGAACCCTATATTGCGCGTGGCCCGACACGCACTTGGCCGGTTTTTTATAATAAAATTTTAAAATGTATCGAATTTCTTCATTAGATTCACTCATTTTAACGGAGAGAAAAACAAATGAAAAATAGCGGGAAACAACTTTTTTTTATTTTTTTCTTTTCTTTATAATGGAACCTTTTTAATGTTACCAAAACCAGCCAGACACAAATATTACAGTCAAAAAAATTTTATAATAAGTTTATACCTACGTTATGCGAAGACTTTTTCCCCGACCTAATACTTAATATACATAAGAAAACACCCAGACCAGAACAAATATTCATATTTATACACACAAATATTTGTCCTGTGTGGGAATCGAACCCACGACCTCAGGAGTGGAGTGCGGGTATATTGTGGTGTCGACCATGCCATATCGGTCGTCAGAATAATATAAGGGGGGCACTACTATAGGCCGATAAGAGGCGAAATAGGAATGTTTATTTTTAGCGATTTATTTCATATTCCGATTCCCTAAACTAGGAACCAACTCCCATATGAACTTTTAATTAACTTTCGGAACATACCGACTTGACGGATGACTGAGCATAAATTCCGAAAACTTTTTAATCCATTCAATTTGTATTTGGAGCGGTCCGTTTGAAATGCACTTGTACTTCACTGATCGCCTTAGATTCAGAGTTATGGATTAGAGTGTTCTCAAAATCATTTCAATGCCCAAAATAGCTCAGAGTTATGCTAAATAACATAAGGTATAATTATAATATTCTTGAGCATCTCATACTTTACAATTTTTGTAAAACTGCACAATAATCTCCTACACTTTTGCAGGGGTTAGCTGAAAGAGATTTTTATTAGAAATAAGCTCACTTTGGTCATCTTTTTTGTTACCGTGGTTTTCGATCTAATTTGCTTGATTCAAACTGTGTGGGTATTTGATAAACACGCATTGCTTAAAAAGCTCAAGTTTTCTCAGTCTCTGGTTCGATCTGCAACGCGTTTAACCTGTCCTTCACATAGAACGGCCGCTTTTCGTGGCAGCTTTGGTTACGCCGCCACGAAATGTTGGAACAATTTACCTCCACCCGTTCGTAACTCTGTTTCTATTAATGCTTTTAAATGTAAATTAAAAAAATATTTACGTATTACTTAATGCTGTCGATCTCTCTATTATCTTCACTAAATATTTAAAAAATATTCTTTTATACTTAACTGTGTTTGTTTTATGTTATTAAGTACCTTTAACAAATTAGTAAATAACATCTATATAATCTACATAAGTAATTGTAATCCAGCTGTAACTCACTACTTTCACTGCAGTAACTTTTAATTTCATTTTATTTTGTGGTTTTAAATATTTTGTTTTATTGTTAGGTTTCAACATTTGTGTACTGTTGCACATGAAAGTTATTAGGTCTCCACGGAAGACCAGCGCTGTTGTGGTCCTCCACTGCAGCACATGCTGAGTGGAGTCCTTTTTAGGCATATTATATTTAAACTTATTTGTAAAAATTGTTTACTGTTATGGTTTCTGTTCTTTGTTTGTACTATTCATTGGTTAATGTCTAAATAAACTTTTATATTATATCATTTATATTTAGTATCGCAATTATAATTCAGGTGTATTGGCTTATACACCATGTTGTCCTATGTCATAAAGTTTTTATGAAAGTCAATTTTATAAGTAAAGGCTGTATGTAATAACTTTAACTAAGGAGTTTTGAAACATCGAGGCTATATTTAATTTTCCAAAACTAATGTACATTTGAGTTTTTATATATAAATGTAGTGTATTTTTAGAGGTAATTTCTGCGGCCACGTTTACATGTCGCATGCTTAACGGAATAGTGACTTAACTCAAAAAAGACGATTTTTGGGACATCACAAAAAAAGATCTTGTAAAGAATACTTGTCCTACTTGTAAACGCATTAAATTGGTACTGATTTATTAATTACTATTAGTAGTTCTGCTTGTGTTTTGAACGTTTGATTAACATTAATTCGATCTCAGAAAGAATTAGAAAGACTGTATAAGTACGTAACTCAAACCTGACCTATCTATTAATGGGTCGATGTTCCTTTAAGCATGCGATGTGTAGGAGTGGATTATTTCAGTGCATTGTGATTTCTCCGTGATGTCTCCAAAACTTCATAGAAGCCTCTAGTAACGTCTCCACCTCTTTTCTGGGGCAAATAATAATTAATTATTTTCTGACAATTACACCAATTATTTAGTTCCAAGTTTAGTATCATTAAGAACTTGTGTTATGGACTAAATAACAGATAAACATACATAAATACTTCTTTCTTTTTTGTAAATACATACTTAATATACATAGAAAAACGCCCAGAAAAGAACAAAATATATTCATGTTTGTGCACACAAAGATTTGTCCTGTGTGGAAATCGAAAGGATCGGAGTGGATTGCCGCCACGCCATATCGGTCGTCGACCGAACATGACAGACTTTATTTGACTTTGGCTAAACGACAGAAACGCTACATTTATGCAAATAACTTGATTTATTTAATTACTTGACACTGGCAAAAGCTATAAGGAAATTAGTCGATATCTAAAAGAAAAACTAACTTACCAAAATATTATTAATTAGGTCCCGCTTTTCCAGAGAGATGAGATACCAAAAACCTTTCAAAAATGTTTTTTTTTACTTGACAAAATCAACTCGTCTGCGTTGGCCCGAGTAGGGTTCTAACCTACGAACCTACTAACTTTGGATATCTGGTTGCACTGCTCTTAGCACTGAGCTACCGGGGACTTTCACTTATTCAAATATACTAACTATACATAGCATTATAAATGCAAAAAATATACAGAAATAGAACTTTCATGTTAATCTAGATAACCATTGTTTCAAGCTTTAAGTTAAACAAGAAATTGATTTTCAAAATAAACTCCGTGCTCTTTGACTAAACACAATACGCCCGTAAATCTTCTAAGCGCATCGGGTCTCAATTGATCCGATAAAGTTTTCTTGGGTGCCTTCCCTCGGGACGCAATCACTGATTTATGATAATACTATAAGAGAGTACTTGCAACATTAAATTACCACTGAATATAATAGAATAGAATACTTTATTTGCACTTGATTGAGGTACATTACAGTTCTTGTACAATAAGATAAAGCTCCTCTCATTCAGCCAACAACGGTGGCATGCAAATTATAATTAAATTACACATTTTTAAACTATACTTATAAATCATTAAAATGTCAAAAATAGGAATTAGCAATTAGACATAATTAAATTTTAAATGTGAAAATTGCGAATTAGCAACTAAACATTATTGATGTCAAAATACGGATACCCACAAGTCATTCATAAGTACAATCACAAAACGCTCAACTTCTTTTATTTAAAAACATAGATACGCGTTTATTTGGTATTTTAATGACAGCAAATATAGTTATAAAACGTTCCACGTACTGATAAGTGGCGATATTGAGATAGTGTTAACAGCCAGTCATCTATGTCTATAGAAGACATCACTTCCAGTCAACACCAGTTCCATCTACGTACTTCTAGTTTTACACACTAATTGTATTCATATATTGTGCAACAAAGAATTATAATCTTATACTTCTGACAGTCGTCATTATATTTACTTAATGTAGGCTTAACCTTTTTCTGGCAAAAGCTAGCTGACGTCTGTAAACTGTGCTAAACTTCAAAGATTTTTCCTCGTCACTCAATATATCGGACTTATTTGACGACCGATATGGCGTGGAGGTCAGTATACCTGCACTTCGCTCCAGAGGTCGTGGGTTTGATATCCCCACAGGACAAATCTTTGTGTACATGAATATGAATATTTGTTCTAGTCTGGGTGTTTCCTATGTACATTAAGTATTTATGTATGTTTATCCGTTATTTAGTATCCATAGCACAAGTTCTTAATTATACTTAACTTGGAACTAAATAATTGGTGTAATTGTCAGAAAATATGTATTTATTATTTACTTATTCTTTACTTATTGTTTACTTATTGTTTACTTATACTTACAATTTTCTTCAGAATTACTAGATATATCACATTTTGAAATAGGTCTTAATACGAGCAACTATAGGCTGCAGGGACTACTTTCGATCAGGTGGGATGCATGGTTGAGTGCCACTTTTTGTAAAAAAAAAAATATATATATTGCATGTATCGTTCTCCTCTGGTGAATATAAAAATCACTGCGAGCCCACCCTTGTAATGTATAGCGACCAAAATATGAAGACCTGTTGAAGACACAAAGAGCCCAAATCTCTCCGGAGGCTCCACAGATCAATACACTTCGTAAGCTTGGAGATTTTTCCAGTCTCCTTTATAAAAAAATTTAAACTTGTTCGTTCACTGTTTTCTTTAGAGTATCTTTTACATATCATGCATACATACATAAAACAATCACGTATGTCCTTAGGGGAAACATATTATATGCCCATAATTCGCCACTTTTGTTATTGGTCCCACGTAATAGGTGGCGAGCCAATTGCCGCTTATCAGGAGCTTTTATGTTTGTCAGAGCCTCGTCCATTGTTCGGCAGGTGCACCACTTGCAGGTGAGGTTGGCTTGGGCTCTTACGATGTTGTTTGGACCTCTATACACCTACACCTTTTATATATCAATTTCATAATATACTATGCAAGAGACGAATAACATAATATGTTTAATTTATTGGACTTAACCCTTTAACGCGCTGAACATGTTGGTTGTACCTAAAACAAATAATTATTTTGGAAAACGAACAAGACACTTTATAACACCAACGTTAATTAACGAACTACCAAGTGAACTATTTGCAAACATTAATACTAAATCACAACTTAAGAAAGTACTAAGGAAACATTATATGTCATTATGTCCGTAGCTATTAAAAAATGAAATAGAAGTTTCTGTTTGTAATGTAATATAAGCCTATATTAAAGTAATTAGCGGAATATAAGTATTAGGTACCTATGTAATGTGTCTGCGGTTAGATTTAAATAGACTAAGATAATAATGTATGTTAGCGTCCACGAGGACTACGAGCTGCCGACAAACTGCTACGCAGTTTGGCAGATGTATTTTATTTTATTAAAACTGTACGTTTTTGAAACAATAAAAAAAAAAGAAAAAAAAAGTCAAATTTTTAATGGGTTTTGCACCTTAACTCAACTCCATAAGGTTTAATTTATGGTGTGAATATGTTTACCACTGTCCTGTTAAGGGTTAATGCTGTGTGATTATAGGAATTTCTAAGAATTATACCACCTATATCTATATCTTGGTTGGTATGTTAGAACGCGTCTAAGAGTATGGTAAGAACTTCTCCACTTTTCACTATTTGACCAGTTTCGTCTAGACGAAAGGTGTTAATTTTTAGCACAGATGTCTAGAAGAGATATTTGTGGTAACAATTAGTTACATAGCGCTTCCCCCATATTGACACTAGCCGTAATCCCATTTCCTTAGTCAAGTTTTACGACTCACTAGGCAAGATCTGGTTGGTTATTACAAAAAACTGTATGTAAAATCATCATAAATTATTACTTTGATATAAACAACAACGTATTTATAAAATCTTATTATTAAGAAACTGTTATTATATACATCAAGCACGATCAATAGTAACCAATTACTTTTGATGGATAGTTCTGTTAACAGTGGCCGAAACTATTAGTTTGCATGACTACGTTTTTCTATACTTAAAAGCCGAATACTTGCTAGAAAATTACTGAGCATATTCGACTTAAGAGCTAAAGTTCTGTTTCCTGTGTATATTAGGTTTGTATGTACAAAAAAATATATTGAAGTACGTTTTTCTGTTATTTAGTATCCATAACACAAGTTCTTAATTATAAGAACTAAATAATTATTGGAAAAAACGACTTATAACATCCCACAAAGATCTGAGGAGCTCAAGCCAACCTCACCTGCAAGTGGTGCAACGGACTTGGCTCTGACCAACATAAAAGTTGCCGGCAATAGGTCCGCCACCTATTACGTAGGACCAACAATATAATTGGCGAAATATGGGTATTTAAGCTTCTGCCCACTTCGCGGAAACAGTCGCGATATAATGTATGTATGTAAAAAAATTTATTCATCTCTAACGGTGAAATATTTACCAAAAGTACAGTTTTTTGAGGTTGGTCTCCTAAATCGCTGTACCCTCGAAAGTGATCAGTGGTCAAGAACAAAAACCCATAGAAAAGGTATTAAGCGAATCTTTCTTCCTAAATAAACGGTTAGAAACTGGCCAAGAATACAGTATTTAGAAATTGGTCGCCTAAATCGCTTTTCCCCGAAGGTTCGTGGCCATCAGGGCGATATAGTAGTCAATTTACGTCATTACCTCGGCTCGTACGTGGCGCGGATTCGGAGCGCTCGTAAAAGTCTAATTCACTCAGACGCACCACTCGTCCAGATATTAGCGAGTGGCGCAAGCGATGAGATAATGACGCTGGAAAGGCAACCTTGCTTATGCACCATTTGGCTACTTTACAGGAGAACGATTCAAAGAATAACAATTTCCAAAAAATATATAAATAAATTTGTTATTTGTCAGAATGTCAGTCAAATGAATGTCAAAAATGGCCAGAGTTGGATGAAACCGAGATCGGCAGATAGAAAAAAATCAGGAGATTCTAATGATATATATAACTAATTATCGCAAATTTGGCGCATAAGCAAGGTTGCCTTTCCAGCTTCGATATATTTATTTGATCTTATATGAAAAAAAATTATATTATAGTTGAAAATTGAGAAAAGTTGAGCAATAATGAGGTTTTACGGAACATTTACTTGAATGTACCGGAGCGGTATGTGGAGCGTGGGACTGCTCGCCATGCCGCGCGCGTGTACCAACTTACTGAGGGAGGCACCGCTGTCTCGTGCAATGCAACTTATCAACCGACTTGCAGATTGCGAAGATATCTTTAGTTGTTCTCTGAGTGAGCTCACAAGGGCTGCTTTATAATTAGGTAATTAGTTATTGTTAATGTATATAAATTTGTATATTTATGCTGAATGTTTATCGTATTAGGTGTACAACACCTGTAAAGATAGATAAAGATATAATTTTGGATAAAATAAATAAATAAAAATATATAATATGAAATATATAGGCGATGTTCGTATAAGATCACAATACGGAGATCAGTATATCCGTTATTAGTGCCAAAGGTCGCAGTTACGATTGTGGTTGTGATTCAGTGGTTAGCGTCGGAGTAACATCTGGCGCGTAAAATCTGCTTCCACCGGTACCGATACTTCACGTTAATTCGCATAAAAATAAGGTATATAAAAATATGATGTGGAAACGACATCATATTTTCATAACTACAGTGACATAATTAACCTCACCGCGGTCATGCGCGGTCTCTGAGACCGCAGCAAACGTACTTTATTTTAATTTATACACATGTCTATTGACAGTATCGTATTTATGGTATTTAGTAATTATACATTTATTATTAAGTAATAAAAATTGCTAAGTTAATTAACGATTTCATTTGACTGTTGCTTGTATTTTTTTACCAAACCTTAAGGTACAAATCGACGGTAGCAATTAACAATGTCGTAAGTGAAAAGCCGTTACTTTAAACAATGTCGTAAGTGAAAAGTATTGACTTATCACTTGTGATATTGTTAAAAGCAACGACTTTACACTTACTACATTGTTAATTGCTACCATCGAAATGCATAATAGGAACTGAAATAACTTTTAAATTAAAGCATAGATATAATCTTCGTTTATTATTCCATGACCAAAAATATGAAATTAATAGGATTTTTTTTTTGCCTTTCACTTGTACCACACAACTTCCTTATACGGATAGAAACTCGCCCAAAAATCCCCCACGAATCCAGATATTGGCTGGAATGGGCTTCTCTAAAATAAGACTCCGGTCTGCAAACACCAGCTATACGGGCCTAGAAAATCCATCAGATCATCTGTCCATTTCCGACATATTATGTAGTCAGATCAGCTGAGAGGTGTGCATTTGGTTTGTTGTTGAAAAAGAGGTATAAACACAAATAATTACTGTTAACAATAGTATAACAATTTTAAAAAGAATACCCACATATAGCGTAAGTAATTAAATAAATTGGTGTGTGGTGTGGTTGTTGTGAGATTTTTTTTTAATTTCAGTATGTCAATAAGTTTACAGAGAGGTTCCAACACACTTACATGTCATACATAATTAAAGATTATATCACAATGTCATTTATAAATAGTTCAATTGTAAAGTCGAAATGTTAAAACAATTATTTGATGACCAATATGGCGTGGTGGCGAGAATACCCGCTCTCCGCTCCTAAGGTCGTGGGTTCGATTCCCACACAGGACAAATATTTGTGTGCATTGTATAATATTGCGTCCGTCAGTCAGTCAGTCAGTCAGTCTGTCGGTGACTCTAACGGGGCTTCCAAAAAGGCATCGAGATTGAGAAGAGTGACACAAGAAACTCATCTCTTGGAGTTGTGTCTTTAGATTGGATTGTTAATTAGTTACTCGTCGATAAACAGTCTTAAGCCTTCTGTTTCAGTCTTTCTGTTTCAGCGGTTCCAGGCGCTAATCAAACAATTTATTGCAAGTCACAGTTATGATATTAGTAGCAATTTTGATAAGACTAACTTAACTAATCATTACATAACACATAAAAATTACCTAGTGAAAAACAAATATTTTTTCGTAAAAGAAAAATACTTTTTCTGTTATTTGATCAAATTAAGGCGGTCACAGCACTAGTCTTAAGCCTGGTTTAACTTTTGTTTTTGTTTTGTAATAAGCGCCTTACTTTTATTTATTTATTTTTATTTTTATTTATTCTGGCACAAACAGTCATTACAAAAAAAAGTACATTAAATAATATTAAATGTGTGAAGGACAACGAGTGCCGAGTAAAACATAGAAAAGAAAAGTACAAATTAAGAGCTAGGTTAACAACAAACACGTCTTTACAAACTAAAAAATATAAAGAAAAAAAACAAAATAAATAAAATATACATACACATAATCACCCATACCATGAAACCACGCATATATACATACATACACACACGCACGAACACACATGTAAGTACGAGATTTCCACAAAATTAGTACCTGATTTCTAAGGTCTTGCATAACTTGGCCTTGAGACTCATTAGAGAGACACCGAACAAATCCATATTAGTAAATTCCCGACGATAGGTCGAAATTGATCTAGCAAAAAAGTTATTTCGAGTATATTTCTTCCGGTGCATTAGAGGGACGAAGGGGCACAATATACGATTAGAACGTATGGGGAGACGAACCCTACTTTGAAAGTTAATTTTGGCCAATAAGTGTGGACTGTTGATTTTGCCATTTACTATTTTATAAAGCATAACTATATCAAACAGTTTACGGCGATCAACTAAACTCAACATATTATTGTTACTTAGAGATGTGTGATAATCCTCAGCATTTCTGTTACAGCGATAATTGATTATTTTAATGATTTTTTTTGAACTTTTTCCAATCTTTCGATATGTTCTTTGAAAAATGGATTCCATATATTGCTTCCAAAATCGAGAAGAGACCTTACAAACGAGAAGTATAAAATCTTTAAGGTAGTTACTTCATTGAATTGTTGCGTAATTCTATTAATGAAACCTAAACTCTTTAAAGCCCTTTTTATAATGTTATCAAGGTGTAAATGAAAGGTAACCTTATCGTCCATCAATATACCCAGATCCCGCATTTGGGATACACGATCGAGAGCCGTGTCAGATAGAATATAGTCATGTAGTATGGGAGACTTTTTTCTGGTACTTTTGTTTAGATTAACTTATTTAAATATATTACTTTAAAAAAATGCTAGATATCTTTATTACTGCCGTTTAGTTACTAATAATTCACTCCCGGAATAAACCACCGACAACCTTATAACTTAAGACTAGCTTTCTTTAAGTTATTTACTTTGCGTGAGCGCCGCTCTGTGTCAGACTTGCTATTTCTTCACAAAGTTATCAGCGGTCGAACTAAATGCTGTCATCTTGTTCAACAAATTTACATCAGGGTTCCTCACAAATATCCGCGAGTCGCGTGCACTGCGATATTTCATGTTCCTGGCAGTAGAACTAACTTGGGCCTGCACCATCCGCTTTCTAGAATCTGTTCCGCATATAACACCATAAATAAGTTAGCTGAAATCGATATCTTTAAGGATAGTCTAAAAGACTTCAAAAACAAAGTGCTGGAACAAATTAAATATAAGTAATTAACAATTGTGACGACCGATATGGCGTGGAGGTACCTACACTTCACACGAGAGGTCGTGGGTTCGATTCCCACACAGGACTAATCTTTGTGTGCATGAACATGAATATTTGTACTGGTCTGGGTGTTCTCCTATGTATCTTAAGTATGAATTTACAAAAAAAAAAGAAGTATTTATGTATGTTTATCCGTTATTTGGTATCCATAACACAAGATCTTAATGATACTTATCTTGAAACTAAATAATTGGTGTGATTGTAAGAGAATATGTAAGAGAATATAATTATATATGTATATTTTTTGTTTTTATATTATTTGTATAATTTGTAATCAATTCCGTTGAATTTAATTTTGCATAATTTTCGTCACATCTCATTTATTTTAATTGATTCTGTTATTTTTATTTTGTGTAAATTAATGTGTGCTTTGTATCGACAATGTTGTGTACGCCTGTTATCGGATCTCATGTGAGTCCGGAACCTGTACCTTTACTAAATGTTTAAAGTATGCATGTGAATTTGTTGGTGTACCTATTTAAATAAATAAATAACTAACATCACAAAAGATCGGTTCAGCACTTCTCTTGTAATGTCCCATAAATTTGAGAAATCTTTTTATTTTCTAAGTTACGTAACATTACGAGCTATGTTATACTAGTGTAAAGCTTTGCTATTTTTGTTTCGATGCCGATGTGTTCGAAATGTTAAAGCAATTATTTGACGACCGATATGGCGTGGTGGCGAGTATACCCTCATTCCACTCCTGAGGTCGTGGGTTCGATTCCCACACAGGACAAATATTTGTGAGAATAAATATGAATATTTGTTCTGGTCTGGGTCTGGTTTTTCTATGTATACTAAGTATGTATTTACAAAAAAAAAAAAATTATTTATGTATGTTTATCTGTTATTTAGTATTCATAACACAAGTTCTTAATGATACTTATCTTGGAACTAAATAATTGGTGTAAGTGTCAGAAATATTTATTTATTTATTTATTTATATTTATCACACAAAATGCAGTCACAATTGGAAAACAATTTTTGATTATAGAGTGTCAATGTAGGAAATTAAATAGCCGAGGAAATAATGCGTCCGGGAAATGAATGACGTCAAGCGCTTGTCGAAAAGGACTTTTACAATAAACTTCAAATGAGGTTTCAACTCGACAGTTTGTTAGTTTCATATGACAACGAATATATTATGTTTAAGTCTTGTTAATTAGTACGTATATATGGCTAATACGTTTCTAGGTGTTTGTAGTGCAATAGAAAACACCCAGATCAGAATTATATATTATGTACATATACATAGTTGTACTCGAGTCTTACCGTAAAACTCTTAATCAAACCCTAAAAAGGAGACGAAAAATTTTATAAAGCATGAAATAAAATAAAAAGTAATAATTTCTTTGTAAAAACATAGAATTGCAAACGCTTCCCCAGTTGCAGCTCCCGCAAAGTTTTTACAGTGAGGTTACGACTCTCTGAAACTATATTCGGAAGCCTCAAAGTTTTATAGTGTACATTTTGTTGAATATTAAACTGTATTTCATCTAGATAAGTGTTGGTTTGGAAATTTATAAGGTTGTTTCGTGCACTTGTTACGTTGTATTTGTGTCGCTTAAATGGCTCCGCTCGGGTTAAATTGAGTTTCGGCTTGAATCTGTTGCTGATATTATATTACATCGCTGAAACGACTTTTCAAAAAGTCAGCTAATTTATAAAACTTTCTATGATAATTAAATTTATATGAACATCTGTAAAGTGTTGAGGATTTTGTCATCTAAAACCATTTAAAAAAAGACCATAAGTGTCTTGAATAGTTGGATTGCTCGTGATTGATAAAATAATATCATCATCATCAAATTTCAGCCCATTAACGTCCCACTACTGAGCACGAGCCTCCTCTCACAAATCAAGGTGTGAGTGTATTGGGTCATACTCCACCACGCTGACCCAGTGCGGATTGGCGGAGGCAGGTGTATGGCGTCCTGCTGTTAGAATTTATCAAGCCGCTTATAAGGCCTCTAACTTGGCTTAACGACTACCACATTTTTAGTGATAACCGGGACCAACAGCTTAGCGTGCCTTCCGAAGCACGGATGCGCTCGATATCAAATGCCACACAAACGGTCACCCATCCATCGTTTCCGATCACCGAGTTCCGCAGAGCTACGAGCGCTTCTCAAATAATATATTCGTATCTAAATATTGTTAACATTATCGCGGTTGCCCAATATAAACAATGTTACATATATATGTTTACTTGATTTACATAACCAAATTTGACATTGACAACCACATAAGGCTTTGTCTCATCTAAATAAATCATAACAAATTTATAAAATTTATAAGTAATTTTATAAATTTATAAAATTTTATAAATAAATGTAGACCATTTGCAAAAAATATTCCATCTATGAAAGCCTTAGGAGATAATTATGTACAATCTATGCAAGTTAACTTAAATATAGCAGTCAGCTCTCAAAGGTCGCACTGACTGTTAGATAGGTGATGTGAGCTAGGTCTAGACCTAAACAAAGCCAAATGGACACGTGAGCTAACGAAATTCTAGCCACTGGCCGCTCGGTCTAAGTGATGAGACTTTGCTGAAACCAGCCACGATATGGTTGGTTACAGAGAGTGATCGTTTTAGAACGAATACTGCTGTGCGGTTTGAAATACTGTTTACCTCTCTGTACTCTAGGTAACACATAGATCCAGAGAGGTAGAAGTATTTCTGGGGTTCCATAGTAAATAAGGATCACTATATAGTTTCGCCATACGTATATTATACGTCAGTTTGTCCGTATGTCCGCGAATTATCTCAAAAACCATGAAGCTGTAATTTGGCATGAATTTACTAGTACAAGATAAGATAATCGACTAGCAGCGTTCTGCGGTTTTACCCGCGTGGTCCCTGTTCCCGTGGAAATATCGGGATAAAGAGTGTCTTATATGTTAGTCCAGAACTGCAGCTATACACGTACAAAGTTTCATCACAATCGCTCCAGTAGTGTTTGCGTGAAAGAGTAACAAACATCCATCCACACATACAAACTTTCACGTTTATAATATTTATATTTTTATAGAAATATTTATATTTCGATAATTGCGATTAAGATAGTACAATCACGCCAGAAATATAGTAAAATTATATCAAAAACACTTTTATTAAAACACTTAATTACTCGAAGCTTAGGTGCATAGGGATTATATCAAGAACTTAGGAATCTAAGCCAACCTCACCTGCAAGTGATGCACCTGCCAATCAATGGACGAGGCTCTGGCAAACATGGAAGTTCCCGATAAGCGGCAATAGGCGTGCCACCTATTTCGTGCGACTTAAAATAGACTTGGCAACATGTGGGCGTATACTATGCCTCTGCCTAACCTTTCGGGGCGTTACAGGAAAGTGAAACAGGCAATGTATGTTAAATATAGCCCCTCATTCCCCTTATTGTCATTGGATTAATCGTTTAAAAATACGGGTACAATTATGGTATCTATCAAATTAAATTATTATTTCCGAAAGCGTCCCGTACGTGCATTCCACCGAGATTTTCTCCACACTCCTATATTTCAAAGACTATCTCCCAAAGTCCACCTTTTAGCTTTGATCGTCGCCACTTTTCGTCGCCCGTGCTCCCTGCACAGGCCCAGTTGTGCAAAATGTATTATTCAGAGCGGCCGTACGGATGGTGTGTGCTATCACTTGTATTGGTGCCGACACTAGAACGCCACCCCGAAGTGGAAAAAAAGGAATTCAGAATTCCGGCAGCGCTCCGCGTTGCTCCTGCCATATGTGGCCTTCGTTGAAATGCGATCAGCATCATTCCATGTTAAATATTCATACGGACACGAATGCTACATCCGATGTGGCGATATATTTATTAAATAACACCAATGTTGTCCATGTGTGTGTGCAATTCTTATTATATTACAATGCAAGTGTGTAACACAACAAGCGCAAACGATTGAAAGTAAATATGTAAAGTTATTTTGTGATTCATGACACGAAAACACATAAATAAGATCGAAGTTCTCCGACATAAGTTAAAATAGCTTTATTATTTTAATTTTGATAGCCATTTGTTTCTAATTTAAAACAAGAGAATAACATTTAAGTCTAGATAAATGTACACATCTGACAAGAGTGACTACAAAAATGTTGCTACTTTTTAATAAAAAGTAAAGCAAACAGGCACCACTACATTGTGTGATTTTACATCATTTTTTAAGCAAGTGATGGATTAAAAATATTTATGTAATCATTCCCGCGCTACTATAATTTCGCGAAAAATCGAGAAACTATTCAACACGACACGTGTTTCGCCCTTACACAGGGCATCTTCAGGTAAGATAGGAGCCTCAGAACAACGATGTCTTCACGACCAACGCTGAAACAAGAGTAAAATCATATTTCATTGTGAGTCACTTTTCATTTCCGCAATGTAACGCCTGAATCAAAAAATTACCATTCTTTCATAAAACGGGCTACATATTATTTTGATCATTTAAATTAAATTAGATTCTTACATGACAGGCCTTTCCTGGACTTCTAAAATAAGAATTAGGAATGTGTGTTATGGATATATCGCAGTTTGAAAGAAAGAAAGAAAGAAAAGAAAGAAAGTATATTTATTTGGTACACAAACAATTCACAATTACCAACTGAACTTATATACTAATATACTATTTGAGCCAGTACGAAGGATGACGCTGCTGCCCATCATCCGAAAGGATTTCTCTTCGTCGACTCGGTCGGTCGGTGGCATTATATTAGGCCGATACCACACGACATAATTATGTTTATTAATTAGTTTAATTTGATTGTTTCAGTGCATCTATGGGTGCTACGTGCACTCCGCCATCCTACCAACCTTCCACCGAAGATGCTACTGGCTCTTGCAAGTAAGTAATGTTCGTATATTATTCAATGAGACTATTATATACTTAATAACATTGAGGCTCATTACACTGTCTTCATGTTATCAAATAAAAATGTTTAAAGGTTTACTAGTTATAAAACTGGTTTAATTAAAGACTTTGTTTTGTAATAGGCCTCATTAGATTTAAATATTTTAGGGGTTTTTAATCAGACAACATATCTTTTTGATTTTGAATAGTTTTTCTGTGTCATTTGAATATTCGAGGTTCAATGCTTATAAAATTCAAACTAAGCCAACCTATAGATTCGGAGCACATCAACTGCGTCAGGCATCATCAGGCAGTATGTCTGACATAAAGTTTTACAACATCTTAATCAATACATGAATAAAATAGTTATATCTGAAACCTAGTCCTTTTATGGTCAAAAAAGTATTTTATTTCTCTGTAATTGTAAGTTTGTTTGGTCTTACGGCTTTAGCGGTGAAAAACAATATATAAAAGTTAGTTAATAAGTCTACTGCTAAACATAAGCCTTCCGAACATAATATTAGGTCGGGGAAAAAGTCTTTTCGCATAACGTAGGTATAAACTTATTATAAAATTTTTTTGACTGTACTATTTGTGTCTGGCTGGTTTTGGTAACATTAAAAAGGTTCCATTATAAAGAAAAGAAAAAAATAAAAAAAAGTTGTTTCCCGCTATTTTTCATTTGTTTTTCTCTCCGTTAAAATGAGTGAATCTAATGAAGAAATTCGATACATTTTAAAATTTTATTATAAAAAAGGCAAATATGCAACTCAAGCAGTGAAAAAAATTTGTGATGTTTATGGACCTGATGCAGTGTCAGTAAGAGTAGCACAAATTTGGTTCAAACGTTTTCAGTCCGGAAATTTTGATGTTAAAGATGCACCTCGCTCTGGTCGCCCTGTTACGAATAAAATGGACGCCATTTTTGAAAGAGTGGAGCAAGATCGGCATATTAGTAGTTACGATGCAGCTGAAGAACTGGGAATTGACCACAAAACAGTTTTGACCCATTTGAAGAAAGCTGGTTATACAAAAAAGCTCGATATTTGGGTGCCACACGAGCTCACTCAAAGAAACTTAATGAACCGTGTACTCATTTGCGATTCATTATTGAGACGTAATGAAACCGAGCCGTTTTTGAAGAGATTGATAACTGGCGATGAAAAGTGGATCACGTACGACAAGAACGTGCGAAAAAGGTCGTGGTCGAAAGTTGGCCAGGCTTCACAGACTGTGGCCAAACCTGGCCTAACACGAAATAAGGTGATGCTGTGTGTATGGTGGGATTGGAAGGGCATTGTTTATTATGAGCTTTTACCGCCCGGCAAAACCATCGATTCTGATCTTTACTGCCAGCAACTGATGAGATTAAAGGAAGCAGTCGAGAGAAAACGGCCGGAATTGATCAACAGGAAGGGTGTGGTCTTTCATCACGATAACGCTAGACCACACACATCTTTAGCCACTCAGCAAAAATTAAGAGAGTTCGACTGGGAGGTCCTAGTGCATCCACCATATAGCCCTGACCTTGCGCCTTCAGATTTTCACCTGTTTCGGTCTCTGCAGAATTCTTTAGGTTCTGTAAGGTTGACCTCAAGAGAGGACTGCCAAAACTATTTGTCCCGTTTTTTTGATCAGAAGTCCCAAAGTTTCTACAGTAACGGGATAATGTCTCTGCCCACAAAATGGCAGCAAGTTATTCAACAAAACGGTACATATATATTGTAAATAAATGTAAATAAACTTTGAAAAAAATGTCTTGACTTTTCATACAAAAATATGAAAAGACTTTTTCCCCAACCTATTACATTATATTGGGCGTATTTGCCCATAATCACTAAGCTGGGCAGGCAGTAGGTGATAGTTCAAGCCAGTACGCAGGATGACGCTGCTGCCCATCATCCGGTAACATTTCTCTTTGTCGACTCTTACTAGTCGGGCACTGCACGGCACCATCATTATTTTCGCTTATTAATATATACAGCCTGGTGACGGACGGTCGTACTGACAGCGGAGTCTTCGTGGTAGGGTCCCATTTTTTACCATTTGGGTACGGAATCCTTAAGCCGATTTCTTCATAGAGAAAAGTTTCATAACAACACAAATAAATGCAACATCAAGCTTCTTATATAATATCCGTAACTGCTCACAGCGTCTGTTATCATCCTTTCAATGCACGTTGCATCCAAAATAAATATTTTTCCTTGAAACCCTCATTCAAATACCCCGCCGACGTCAGATAGAAGATATATCTCCAGATACGTTTCGTAGTTTCCCGAGATTTCAATTCAGAGTCACCTTGTCTGTTTTAATATGAGATTTTGAAACTCGCAGTATTGATACCTCACTTACCGGATTGGAAGTTGAAATATTTGTAATATATCTCCCGGAATCGCTATGATATTAATGGAAAGCTGCGAGTTTCAACCAATTTGGAGCCGACCGAAGTATTGGGGACCTTAAGTGAAAGTTTTATTAGACCGTCGAAATGGATGGAGGTATAAAATATTACTTCTAGTTTGTTATTTCTTTAGTTGGTGTTTGTGATTAACACGAATGATGCTGTTATAAAAATAACTATTTTAAAACAATTTATGACGGAGGTCGCCTGAATTTTAAAAGTCATAGTGAAAGTTACACTAGTATCTTGTAATTATCTTGATTTCAATCAGGATTCCCAATAACTAATGATACTTATAGAATGAAGAGTAAAAAGATATTATGATAGTGCGTTTTTAATAAATAAGCGTATACTCGTATTACCTATTTGGGTGTATAGGGTTCCAACCAAGATCTAAGGAGCCCAAGCCGATCTCACCTGCAAGTGGTGCACCTGCCGATCAACGGACGAGGCTCTGGCGATCATAAAAATAAACTGCTATGCCCAAGTATAGGATCCATAAAGTTACAAATTCTTTTGCGGGGAACAGTATTCGCATGTACAATACGCTGCCAAATGATGTAACAAATTTATCTATAACTAAATTTAAAAATTACATAAAGAGTAAATTGTGCCAGAAGGCTTATTATAGTGTGAAAGATTTTATGAACGACAAGTCTGCCTGGAAGTGACATGAATTGCTCCTTTCTTTCTTTCTTAGATATTTTGTTAGTTTTAAGAACAGCGGTAATATTAATAATTTATTTCTTTAATTGTATTAGATCTTAAGACATAATTTTGAAAAAAGCCGAGATGAGTTTCTTGAGGCCTTCTTCTCAATCTCGTTGCCTTTTGGAAGCCTCGTTAGAGTCACCGACAGACTGACTGACGGACAATCCTTTAAAATCACTACAGGCTGACTGACAGATACAGACTTACAAATTCTGACAAAGAACCCATTTGCTTACTCCTTTATTATGGTACCGCTCATATTTCTTTTCGTGAAATAAGCACGGTACGAAGTGCACCCACTCATGATGGCCTGCTAAAACGCCGTTTCACGCCCCGCTTAGAAGACCCGGGATCATAGGAAATAGGAAACACATGAGCCGGCAGCGAGTTCCAGAGCTTAATGGTCTTGCTCATAAACGACTTCCCAAATTTCTTGATTCGAGTGCTGATAGTCTGCACAGTATGAGGATGGTTTTTAAGACCAGCACGTGTTGTGGGAAAGGAAAGGAGAGAGATGAGTGAAACTAACATTTAATTTAACGAATTTTATATTACTTAGCTAATAGATTGTTGTATGTGGAAGTCGAGGGTACTTGCTAAACATTCTTAGTTAATAATGTTAATGTAGTATGGAGGTAGTTCATAATGTTATCACTTTTACTTTGGTTTTTGCTACAGAGCTCAATACACGTCTTTACCTAATTACTGTGTTTTATTGAATATAACAGAGTGTTTCAAGAGGAAGGTTTTTGTGTAGGTAACGTGGACGATGTCGCTGGCGGCCGCTAGTTATGTATAATACAATAGTAATCAATCAAGCAATTTAAGCGCGGACTAGCCACGGCTGAACGTAACCCCTTTAGTGGAGCGGTAGTGCGGAAATGGAATTAAAGTTTAATATTTAATTGTCTTCGTACAGCTATGAGCTCATAGTAGAGGATTGCAGGTTGTGCGGGAACAGTGTAATGTTAGATACCCTCATGTTTTGATTTGGTTAATTGCTTGGAATTTTGCTGAAAATTTACCTTCTGTGTGCATTAAAGCACACAATTGTAGCTTATAGCTCGGAGACCGATGGGGCTTGAAGGATTTTCAATGACAACCTCAAAATGCATTTTTGTTGTCATTGTAAATAAGAGATTCCACCGGTTCCGATCATCAGCTCTAGATGTTACTCCGATGCTAACCACGATCCTCAAACATGAGGGACCGACTATAGAGTCCATAAGTGAAGGACTGCTTTTCATTCGATAGGCCTACATAGCTTACATAGCTCGAAGACCGATGAGGCAATAAAGCTTTTCAATGGCAACCTCGAACCAGTAAATAAATTTGAAAGAAAAAAAAAAATTTGCAAAACAAGGAACATAAAATAAGTACAAAATATAGTTACCACAAATCAAGAATAGAATAATAAGAACTTAAGTGAAAGAAGAACTCAACTTGTATTGAAATGAATAACTCAGCATATTGTCGAACATCACAGAGATGTCGCGACGCTGATCTTCCATGAGCAGCTTTTCAGAAAATTTGTAGACTGTTTCTCAACCGTTAGGCTGATGATCTGACATGATGGAAGGCCTATGTTCAACATTGGACTATAACTTAGATGATGAAGATTGCTTCAGACAAAAGGGCACTTCTATAGGTCACTTTAATCTAGCTATGTCTCTTCACTATGAAGGGACTTCCTTCTGTGACAAAAGTTAAAGATTGGATTATCGTCATCGTCATCTAGCGGATATCGTCAGTTCTGGATTCAAATAGATTCATTATATCCTAGCATTATCTCGGTTGCCCTAGATTTAAGCCTAGGGCCAGGGTCTGCTCACTTATCTAACCAGATTTGGCTGCATTTGAGTTATTCAGCATCCAAACAAATTCTTTATCATTATCTTAGCTCGTTATCCTTCTTTTGACTCCTCTCCTCACTAAAGTCGTGTAAGTGCAGGGAATAAGATCAGGTCGCGAATCCATTGCAAATTTAAAAAGGCAGTTCGATATAGGGCATCCCACTGTTACAATTTTCCAAGCCTGACCTAAACCAATCTTATATTGGTTTGTGAGATGACCCGAAGCCCAGCAGCGAACCTAATAGTCTAAGCTGATAAAGCAGGTGTTCGATCCAACCTAAAGATAGGATTTTCAACCAAACTGTATTCGCCGAAACCGAAGCATTTAGAGCATTATGTCATGCTTCCATTACCGGTCCCACGCGGCATTTGGAAATGCCATTAACGGTGCAACGGACAAAATGTCGACGGTAATTGAATTTCTGATTCGACGCCATATTTGTGTAACAGGTGTCAAATGTGCTTCTACTTGCATTGCATTGCATTGCACTCCTGTAATCATGGAGTAACTTATAAATAGTGAAGTGGTGTGGATAAAAGTAATATCTAGGCGATTGTTAAGTGTTTTGTGGAATAGAATTGGAAATGTATTTTTTAGTAATGTACGTTACATATTCTATAAAAATAATTTTTATAATATACTTAATAACATAAAAATATATAAGTACGTTTTGTCTACTTAATCTTTATCTTGGAAACCCCAGGACTTATTTTGAAAGGAGTTTTAGTGAAGACAGCTGATATTAGAACCCACTTTGGCTATTTTGTTTGATGCAAAAAATAACAAAGTCCACGTAGACGAAGTAACGGGTGGTCGATAGTTACTAATAAGAGAGCTAAGTGTCGTTCAGTGTGTAGAAGAGAGCTATGCTCAGAGTATCTCTACGTGATATAATCGCAGTGACTCACATAGCAAGGAGAATTGACGGCCCATAGTTGAATAATCTAATGTCCTATGAACTTCAAACTTCAAATATTTATTGCGATCATGAGTAGACATAGGACGTTATAAAAAGTAAAGGTACATACATGATACCCTGTTAGGGCGCAGCAACACAATTTTAATATAAAATTACTTATAAATTAATTATAAAATTTTAAAAAATCTTAGATTATATTATTTATCTATTTATATATTATTATACTCATATATACCTCTATTATTATTTTTTCGATATATTTATACTATTCACTTTAACATTTAATAATTGAATTATTATTTATTTATTTATATTTTACACTGTGTTACAGTTTAGTTCTGTCCTCGAAAAACTCTTTTATATTGTAATAACATTTTTGAAGCGTTATGGTTCTTCAAAGGCGATCGCGAAACAGAAAACGTGGGCATATACGTTTCCTGATTCGCCCACCCGAAGGACCGTTGACCAAGGCAGCGCAAAACTGGTTAAATCTAAAATTCCCACGAAATATACTTTCTAAACTAGATAGACTGTAAAGTAAGCTAACATTTTTACTTTATGTCAATCAAAAAAATATAAACCTTAAGCACCCGTACAAACAATTGTAACTTTCCACATTCGATGACAGTAAGGTGAAGAACTTCAAGCTCCTTTCAAATAAGTTCTTTGATGACAGACAGGTGAACAACTCTGAGTTTCTTTTGAATAAGTTCAATACCAAAACTCCGGGCTCCAATACGGGCTTCAGGCTGAAGTTTCCGGCGCTACAACAAATAACAATCCTCTCGAACTGCGAATGCTTGCCGGCTTTTGTATAAGTTGATAAACTGATTGTCGAATTAAATTAAAATTTGGGAAATAAGATATTTTAAAAGGCCCTGTTAGGTAATAAGACATATGGCGACAACATTAAAATCCGTTCGTTTGATTACGCTGATCAAGAATATTTTGTCAACCGTTACAAACACATACACACGCAGACACACACCCAACAAACAAATACACTCAAAATAGAAAACACTCAATTAATTAGTTATTATTAGATTATTCATACTATTTATTTATTTCTTGTCTTGTCTATTTATGTATTATTATTCTTGTCTTTAAACTTCAATTTCGACGTAATACTTTGATTTAACAATGGCATATCTAAAACAAAAAAAACAAAAGAATTGAACTGAAGAATCATAATCTGGTATATTGACGCTACAAAAGGTGTATAAACTTTAATCTTGTTTTGTGTTATTTAATTATGTATTCTTATTTATATAAAAGCTTGTTTTATGATATTGTATTAAATATTTATCTAGCTTAACAGATAGGAAAACTCTAGTCCCGTTTAGAAAAAAATAAATGAACACATACTTATAACAATGAATAGAAAAACACTAAGATTAAGAGTATAAGTACTGGTATTTACGCATACATATATAAATTTCATTCGTGGGAATCAAACACACAATCTCAGAAGCGAAATGCAGTCATACTGACCTCCATCAGTCGTTTTTTTTATTTGTATAAAAAACTACAATTTAAATCATAAGTTAAAATAAAAACAGTGCAACAAAAACCAATCGAGGTTTTTCCGTGCACTGCCATTCTTCTATACATTTCATAAATCTAGTATTATAAATTTAAATAGAGTTAAATAGAGCAAGTCCATAAGTAGACTTCTTAAAAATTTCTATAAATTATTTAATAATTAGGTTACTACATCTGCCAGGAAACTACTAAGAGGTAGATTGATATAAATATAAAGGGCTTAATTTCAGTTGGCTTCAGCTATTAATATCGATTTGACAGTCATAAATAAAACAAATTAATGAATGAGAGAAACCAGTTACAGAACCCATTCGCCGTGTATTTTAATAAAACATTGTAGGTTATATTAATTTCATTCCATACAATAAATAGGTGACAAAAAGCCATTTCGGTTTGGCCATAAAAAGGCTTTTGCGGTAACAGATAGCTATCTTATTTGATATTCAAGTTTCGGAATAAGTGCAGAGGATAGAGACATGAGGGCTTTTTTTTTAGATAAATGGTACATGAACTGGGAATCATCATCGTCTCAGCACAATACAGACATGTATTAGACAAACAACACCTATATACCTACATACATAACATTACGCCCGTTACCGGGTAGGCAGAGCCATACTATACGCCCACACTTCGCCATTTATATTGTTGGCCCCACGTGATAGGTGGCGAGCCTATTGCCGCTTTCCGGGCACTTTTATGTTCGCCAGAGCCTCGTCCGTTGATCGGCAGGTGCACCACTTGGCTTGTTGGCTTGTACTCCTCAGATCTTGGTAGGAGCCATATACACCTATATTCGTCAGGCAGTATTGACTTATTGTGAATTTTTTTGAGATCAATGGACTGGGCGCGCTAGTTAAAAACAAGTTTTGTAATTTTGACTTTCATAAGAGCTCTTTTGAGCCAAACTTGAATAAATATTTTGTTTTTTTTTTAATATATGTAAGTGTATAAAGTGTAAAAGCGGCGATAACCCAGTGGTAAGACTCCAATTTCCCTTCAAATTCAGAGGGTCTCGGGTTCAACAACCTGACTGTTTACCAACCTGATCGCCAACTCATTGTGGTGATTATGAGAAAATACCCAAATAGAATGTAAGCTATTGAGCTACTAAGCTGTTGACGTTTATCAGTAAACTACTTAAGGCTGAAATTTTGATGATGATTTAACTGATTCTCGCGTTTTTAAATATTCAAAATAGTTATTGGTAACTGTATAAAAGTCTTAATTATGTTTTTATAGATATAAAATTCAAAAAGTTTTCGTCCAACCGACATTATTCTAGATAGCCAGCTTATGTTAATAATGATAATCTTTTTATAATTTTGACTAGAAAATAAATTCTAAAAGAAACTTTTATACAGACGATAAAATAAGAAAGTTTACTACACTGGTGCACTTTACTGCGTAAGGCCGCCAGTCCCTCTTGCATATTATAACCGCTCTAAAAGCATTGTCTTGAATTTTTGCCTGTGTCATTTTTGCCTAACAATATTAGATTTTATCTATAATTCTTTTTCTTAAATTTAAAATCCGAAATATGTTGCGTTAAATTACCTAGCGTGCACTTACGAATTTTTCTACGTGTCCTACAGTATAATTTGAATATGCATTTAATAAAAAGCTTTTAATTGCATTACATTGGCACATTTTTATTTTTTGTATAGTTTTTATCAGACCAGAAGGAATGCAGCAAAAACTAGTCTATAATGATACTATCAAACAATGTGACAGCAATTAGCTATGAACATTATTAAAATCAGAAGCGTTAATTTACTGAGCACACTCTATTTTGCGTTAAATAAATTTAACCACCACGGCGGTAAGCACCTATATTTTTGAGTACGACATCACTCGACTAATATTGCAATGTTAACAGAATTTCAACACATTACACAATGGGTAAATGAAAAACCAACAATAACTTTAATAAAGCACACGTGTCGAGTGGCAACCCTGGCGGCGGCCATTACATAAATAATGGTGCCATGTTTATTGCCGCCATTTTGAAGACAAATGGATAGTTATTACGGTGCACTACGTTTTACATTCTCTCTTCGCGTCGCAAATTAAAATATTGTGTATTACTTATTTTATACGTAGTTTAACTGCGCTCGAGTCGATTTAGTAGCCGTTTTGTATGTTCTCGTTAGGGTTATCGCGTGAAGATCTGGTTTAGGGGTGACACTTATAGTGTTTGTTGCTTTTATTCCGTCGGCTTCTAATGTTTTATTTGTACTTTACCCGTTGTGCTGTGTAAACAATATGGGCTTGGCACTAGAATAGTTAGCAATTTTTATCGACAGACTGACAAATCTTGAGAAAAAATCCACAACAGACAGATAAACTGACAAACCTTGACAAATTCTGACAAAGAATCCATTTGCTTTTATTTCCTGATCCGCTGATATCTCCTTCATTGTTGTTAAGGAGCAAAATTATGAAAAATTAATTTTGTGTATAAAAATTTGACGAATCTAAATGATTCTGTTGGTCTTAAAGACATTAAATAATATTTTATTTTATTTTGTCTTGCCTTTACTGCAGATAAAATAGCAAGAATTATTTTGATTGTACGATTTAGAATAATATAAATTGATAGATAGATATTTATAAAGTATTTCTAGTTAGAATTCTCTGTTTGTGTATAACGAATATAATTATGCCTATGCTATGCTTAGCCTATGTAGCAGCAATACTAGGTATCTAGATAGAAAATTATCTTAGACAAACTGCATTTACAGAAGTCAGTCTTTTAATTGGTTTGTATGTATTTGGTATGGAACGTTTTCGTGCTTCGGAAAGCACGTTAAGCCTTTTCTCTAGGTTATAACGGGATCTATTAGTCGTTAAGCCGAGTAAGCCTTTTGGGCAGCTTGAACACTTAAAGCAGCTCGTCAAACTCTTGGACCCCACCTATCAGCACTCAGTCTGTTTGTCTGACAAGCTTTAACTTCATATTACCTGGTGCATAGGGATCCTACCAAGACCTCAGGAGTCCAAGCCAACCTCACCTGCAAGTGGTGCACCTGCCGATCAACGAACGAGGCTCCGGCGATTTAAAAGTTTACCTATCACGTAAGACCAACAATATAATTGGCGAAATGGGGGTGTGTGATATGTCTTTGTCTACCTCTTTGGGGAAACAGAAGTGATAATATGTATGTTAAGCTAAAATACTCCGAATAAAATAAAATAAAATATACTTTATTGTCTTTAAGATTAACAGGATCATTTAGATTCGTCAAAATTTTATACACAAAATGAAAGAGATATGAGCGGTAATATAATCAGAAAATAAAAGCAAATGAATTGAATTGTATTCATTTATTTCCAAATTATAATATATATTAACTAACTAACTAAACTCACTAATAAGCTATTTTCGTACTAAATAATTATTATCATGAACTAGTCAAGTCACAGGCCTGGGTGGGCGTTTATTGCGATTGAACCTATGTTTTTCATTACGTGTGAATTACTTACCTTTATTTTAAAAATAAGTGCAATATATAAATAATAATAAAGAAATAAATATATTCTGACAATTACACCGAATCTGACAGTTATGGATACTAAACAACGGGTAAACTTACTTAAATACTTTTTTTTTGTGAATAAATACTTAACATACAATAGAAAACACCCAGACCTGAATAAATATTCATGTTCATGCACACAAAGGTTTGTCCTGTGTGGGAATCGAACCCACGACCTTTGGAGTAAAGTGTAGGTACTGACCTCTACGCCATGTCCGAAGATATAAATATGAAGATAGGAAAAAAGACGCTTTGCGGAGCGCAAGTGTCGAGTGGCAGCCCTGGAGCGATGCAACCCGAATGCAGCGCGTTGTTTGCATCCTTTACTATCATCTCGAGGCTTACGAGTTTTCGCGCGTCACCAGCATTAGACGCTTAACACTTTATGTGGGTGTTTAAGCACACATATTCCTCTTATTTAAAGTTTTGCCTAATTGTACAGATCCTTGATAAATAATCCTCATCTTGATGACATGAAGGATTTGTTTATAACCCTGTGTAACCCAAAAAAAGTTAAACATGAACCAAAAAAACCAAGTTGGTCGATTTTTGTGATGACCAATGTTGTTCCAAGATAATTTATGGATACTAAATAACGAATAAACATACACAAATATCGTTTTTGGAAAGACAATGAATTTAAATAGGAAATATGAAGTGACTCTCCTAGATTGAAATGCGGTGCCGTGTTATAGAGGTGTTATGGAGGCAATAAAACCTAGCTCGAATCATCTAGTTAGATTCTTTATTTATATTTACAACAAAAGGAAAAGTAATTGTCGCTTCCAACTTCATCTCTCTGTTTGTAAAAGGAGGTCTGAGCTCAGTAAGCGTCTAAGCGTCAGCGTTAATGAACTGAAATTATGCTGCTGCATACAAAAGTTGGGGAGATAGTATATTCTTGATCTCGTCTGAACTACTGTGGGTTTTTATGGCTAATGTTATCAAATTTGGTACGAAGAAATTTAGAATCCGAGTAAAGGACATAAGCTACTATATTATACTTACTTAACGATATTTGGTGGGTAGGTCATTAAAAAATCGTTTCCAAATTAAAAAGCTGTGAAGTGCTCTATTCTATTTAACACATTGTTTATCGTGACTGAGTATTTTTATATGTTTGTATAGATAAAATTCAAAATCATTTATTCAAGTTTGGCTCAAAAGAGCTCTTATGAAGGTCAATACTTGAAAACTAGCGCGCCATAATAAAAATATAAAAACATCGATGCAATTTGAATGGATAAGAATATATGCAAGACCGCCTTTAATGTCATAAACTGTTTGTCAGATCGCCTAAGAGATTTGTCCAATCTAAAAAGCATAAAAAAATGTAATCCATGGCAACGAAAATCAGAATACATAAAAACTGGGAATTAGGTCACCGTTCTTAATAAATGTTATCCTGTAAATGACGTAGAATTTAATGTTCCATCAAATTAATATAGCACCTTAACAAGAAACTAATTAACAATGATAATTATATCTATTTAATAAAATTAATATGCTTGTTAATTCTGTAACAAAAGATACAAAGGAAAGACAACACGAAAAATAAGAAAATGCTTTGTCTCTTTTGCCATAATATAATGTCGTCAGACATATCGCACAGTACCATCTAGCCTCAACATAAACAGAGTCTATACTAGGCGATGAATAAAACTATACAAACACTAATACGATCTCCAGTGAGTTTGTCTGTCCATTCCTCATAGCCAGTTTTCTTCGAATCAGTTAGACTAAGCTTATTATATACTAATTATATTATTATAAATATAGGCGTATTTTGGATATTCCGGAGAGTCACTATATCGTGGAAGATAGTTATTATATCTACGAAAAGACATGCTGTATAATCTTAAGTATATACTCGAATTGGTAGTGTGGAAATCGATCTTAGGAGCTGAAACGGGTATACCGATCTCGTCATTATATTGATCGACATGAAATTTGGCTTAAGTGGTAGCCCTGGTTAACCAAACCAAAGCCAAGTGCAGTTCGTTGTTAACGGTCCCTTCAGCTTTCTTTCCGAGTTTTATAAGCTTTAGTAAGCTCGTTATTTCGCATTCCTCTTCTTGATTAATGTCGTTAGTAAATTTTAACGCGCTTTTAAGACTGAAGTCTTTTGGGAGCTACGAACTACTTTTAATTTTATTTTAGATTTTATTACATCACTTAATCTTATTTTTAATTCAGAGATTTTATTTATAAAATATGCGTCTGTAATTGACTTTATCGACATTGAAATGAATTTATGTCCAAAATTATAAGCAGTACAATATCGATACATAATAAAAGATCTAGACCACAATATAAAAGAAAAAATAATTTTGAAAGAAGATGTCCGTTTTACAATTGAACTGCTTAAAAAATCTTAATAAAATTAAGTGAGAGAGTGATCGATAGATAGTTTGAGATCGATTAACGTGGATCTAATTGGGGCGGCCTATTTTCAGCAGTTTATTTCATACATAATGGCTGACATGTTGATGTAGATACAATTTTATAAGTGGGAAGCACTAATTGTAAGTCATTTTGTTTCCATTCCAGAATCCCGACATAGTCCTGGTTCACTACCTGAATGTGCCATATCCAGACGACAACAAGCTGGCCACCGTGGCCCCGAGCCTCGCTTTGTGGGCCGACAAGAAGGAGTGGACCAAAGATGAGCTGGTCAGCCAACTGAAGCCTATGTGTAAGTTACACTTTGGAGACGTTGACTTTTTCACCAACATGACCAGGCTCGCGATTAATATTGTCTTAAATATTTAGCCACGCGCCCATCATTTTAATTGCAGTCTTAAATTATAAGATTCTGTTGAAATTACATCATAATACTACAGGATACTACTAGCCCCATCTAGTGTTTGTCGTATTAACTAAATGACATGTAGATATGTGTTAATTGTAATAAAGTAGTTTTCTTTGAATACTCAAACGTGTCGTTTTATTAGAGATTCAATAAGGTTAATAAAAATCTATGGCAGCTGTTTAAATGTAATTTTTAGGAGAATGTAAACAAAGTTAGTATTTCCAAGGCAAAATCTAAGGTATAAAGATCACAATAATAATATTTAGTTTAATTTTACTAAACAGCTAGAAGCACAGCTCGCCAACTTTAAAAGTAATACATAAATTTAGAAAATACTCCTTTCATATAATCAAAAACATTTTCCAGTTTAAACACACAGTAAACATAAAACCGCTCCCTTAATTAAGTTCTCTGCTCATTACTTTTGTTCAGATCTACATTAGTATTCAAGTAGCGTTAAATATTGCTAAGGTGAGAGATGCAAACAAAAATAGGTATGAAATAACTTGATCCCTGACTGAATAATCAGACGTCTACTTCTGTAGCAGTTTACACTTAATGCGCGAGAATGAAAATAATCTTTGCGAACTTTGCCTTAGATTCAAATTTGAAGATGCGGTGCTAGTCATTCCATTTCCATAAATTCAAATAGCCATGACAGATAACAAGTCCATAATCAAAGATTTGCACACTTTCCAAATTTCATAAATGTTAAACAGTGAAAATTAAAGCAAAACACAGAAAGTTCCGCACCCCTAATGAATATTTATGAAATCAGCAGTAAAACTCATTTTCATTATGCGGTAATAATCCTATCTTATCGTAAATACCGATAATTATTTCATTAAAATGTGTTTAAGTTTAACATCATTAATTAAAACTGTATTTTCGGAATGAATTAATTATTTCAATTTCACTATTATCTCCATTGTTTTAAATTAGCCAATGAATATTTATCAATGTTGTATTTTGTTTGCAGTTTTCAGTGAAGATGAATCAGATATCAACAATGAGTTGGAAATATCTGTAAGTGCCGAACAATTGTATTTTATTCCAATAATAACTATTTTAAAGCAGTCTTTCTATGATAAAATGTTAGGGCAAAATGTTTCAGACGGCGGAGACAGTGGAGGCGATCGTCGGTCAGCTCATGGAGAAACAAAGAGCAGCTAGGGCAGCAGCATTGGCAAGACAGCTGGAATGTGGCTGTCCCGATTCCACGTGCCAAGACTCCAGAACATGCGCTCATCCTTTACGTCGCATCCAAGCAGTTAAGGCCCCGGCCTCTGATCATCATGTCTCTTCAACGACTGGACCTTCACCTAGACCTTTGGCACAACCTCCAAGACAGTACACTCGAGACCATAGACCTGCCACACAAAATGCGTCACCACTTCTACTATCGCTTAGTCAAATACAAGGAGGCGGCGGCCTTCTTATTCTCAATGGTACTAGTAGCGCCAATCAAACACATTCGTCTTTAGTTTCTCCATTGTCCGTAACATCCTTCGTATGTGAGGAGCCAAGAGACAGGTACAGACACCAATACAAACCAACATTCGTGTTGAAACGAGAAATACCTGATAGCCAGCCATCATCATGTCTTCACAACTCCGACTCGACTTACGAAATTGAAAGCCACGTCGAAGAAAAAATAGAAATAGATAGTTTTGATAAGAAGATTAAGATAGAACCTAAGAGTAGAAATCAAATGATAGCTAGTGCACCAGCAACGCCGTCTCGGTATCCCGATTTAGTGGAGCGATTAGAGAGTAAGGTATTGACGGATAACTGTGATGATACATTAGTGTTATTGGGGACCGATGGCAATTTAGGTTCTAGTGGATTTTTTGATGAGACTCTCGAACTGTCGCATGAAGACATTCAGAAAACATTATCAGCGAATATGCCGTGTGGATTAGATAGAAGTGTCGTTAGATCGTCCGAGACAGCTAACGTGATGGTATCAGGAATAGATACGATGGACTTTATAGAAAGTTGTGAAGCGGTTGCATCACCTACACACGTTGTGGACGATAATGTATTTGTAAATTTGGATGCATTCGACATGTTAGGGGATTTTCCTGAATTAGAAGTATTGGACCCTAGTACAATATCAACACATAATATGGTAAGCTTATACTCACTACTCTAATCAAGTTCTTCTACATAGATGCTGTAATGTTGCGCAATCAGTATATCATCTGTTAAATACTTTATACTTTAAGGCAATCATGCTAACATGATTTCAAATTTGCCTTAACACATTTGTGGTCTATCTTTATTGCGCATGTTTTGCAGGCTTAAATATTATTAAATGTCTTTTCATAACTTAGCTTCACCCCGACAATTTTCATCTTTCTATTTTGCTTATCTTAAGCGACCGTACTCTTAGTACACTAAGCTGCAAGCGCTTCAAAAGTAACAATTGCTTCAAAGAAAGTCGATATTTGTCTGGATTAAAAATAAAAAAATCCTAATAATTTTCAGCTATCATACGGAAAATCACCGTTAGTAGAAGACAACACAGAAAAGATGCAGACTGAAAGTTCAGGGGGAGCGCTCAGCATAACGGACTACTCCCCGGAGTGGGCCTACCCTGAAGGTGGGGCCAAGGTGCTGGTCGCCGGGCCCTGGTCGGAGACGTCGGACCAGTATACAGTGCTGTTTGACAACTTCCCTGTGCCGTCTATATTGGTACAGAATGGGCTTCTAAGGTGCTATTGTCCAGGTATATCTTTTAGTTTTGTCTTTTTATTGATATAACTGTAAGTAAGGTAATAATTTGGTAGATTTTGTACATATCCTTCGCAGTAACTAATACCGCCACATTGTAATTTACAGAATTGTTTTTTTAACGGGGAACTCAGATCTAACGCAACGTTGGGGTTTAAGAATCATAATAACCTAACATTGATTTTGGCATTGATAAAGTTTGCAATTATTCAATTAAAGAAAATAAATTGTGTTTGGGTTATTGTTGAATTTGCATTATCTTATCTTAGGTAAGAAAACATAAAAAAATACCCAGGCAAATACAAAGATTAGTATACATGCATACACATTCTCCTTTGTGGGATTCGGTGACGCCACGATTCCAATACTTTAGAAGCGAAATGCAGTTTATGTTGATTTCAACGCCAAATCGGCTGTTCTTTGACAACCTGTAATGTTTAACGTCGCCAGATCTAGCGTTAACAGCATACCAGCGGGTCTAGCAGCGCTGCATGTTTTAACATACAGAAAACCAGCGTTGCCAGTGTACTACACCGAGCGGGGTTTCTATAGAGATACTTGCTTACAACGCTAACGTTCAACGTCGCCAATTTCAGCGCACGAAGCGGGTCTAGCAGCGCTGCAGATTTGTTACATATAAGAAACCAGCTTTGCCATTGTATTGCACCGAGCGGGGTTTCTATAGAGATACTTGCATACAACGTTAACAATGCCAATTTCAGCGCACGAAGCGGGTCTGGCAGCGCTGCAGGTGGCTCGCGGCGGCCGCGTGGTGTCCGACACGGTGGTGTTCGAGTACAAGGCGGGCCCGGCGGCGGCGCCCTCCTCGCCCGCCTCCTCGCTGCCGACCCTGGATGTGCGCCGGTTCTCACTGCTGCAGCGATTGCAGCGGCTGCATGGGCGGCTGCAGATCAAAACCGAGCCCATGGATGATAATAATCAAGTAGGATTTTACTTTATTTAGTTCAAGCTTATTAATGACTGTTCCCTCAGTTCGGGTGGAGGCTCTTCTGAAATGAGTCACTATTTTGTCGTAGAGAGGCTCTCCTCTTAAGTGTTCTAGGACATCTCACACTGCGCCATCTTGTGTGTATATGTGTTTTTTACCGGAACTACTACGACAAATGTTCTGAGGAGCTTTTCGATCTCATCCTTTCCTCTCCCGAACAACACGTGCTGGTCTTAGAAACCATCCTCATACTGTGCAGACTATCAGCACTCGAACCAAGAAATTTGGGAGGTCGTTTCTGAGCAAGACCACTAAGCTATTTCCTATGATCCCGGGTCTTTTAAGCGGGCGTGAAACGGCATTTTAGCAGGCCGTCATGAGTGGATGCGCTTTGTACCGTGCTTATTTCACGGTTTGAAGCGCTTTAAATTTTTACTGGACTGCATCGGCTGCTTACCATCAGGAAGGATGTAGTCATTATGACGTGTCACATTAAAAAAAAAATCTAGCTCCAAAATAATAAAAAGTTGTGCTAGATTTTTAAACAAGTTTTTTCTTACTTTATTGGAAATAGGAATATTTTATTTCCTAAAATATGATAATAAATCGATGTAACACGCACAGGTTATACGATATCTAAAGACATTTTAACCTTCCTTTCTTCTAGATTGAAGATGTCCAAGCATACTCTAATCCAAAATTTGAAGAGCGCCTAGTCACATTTTGCCGTTCCCTGAGCTCTCGGTCCACGGGGAATTCGGAAGGTTTCACCACTGAACCTGGCGAGGACAGTTCCACCATCCTGCACCTGACTGCAGCATTGGGGTACACGAAGTTGACCACAGTTCTGCTTAGGTGGAGGCAGGATGACAACAGTCTGGCTCTGGAGAAGGAAGTCAATGTCGGCGCAAGGGATAGCGAAAATTGTACACCTTTGGTAAGTCAATAATACCAAATAAACTATATCTCAAGACTTATAAGAAAGAGACTGCACTATAGAATTCTCCAGTCTGAATTGAACTGTTCTTCCCTAGCTTCGTTGAGTTCGGTAGCTAGCTTGATATTATTAGGTTATAAAACGATAGAGTACGATAGTAATGATAAGACGGAATTGTAAAGACTCAGCGTCTAATTATAGTATCGATGGAGTTCATTAGGTTCTAGAAATTGTTCACGGCCATACTTGAACAATGACTGTGGATGCGCATATTATCGCTACTTAATCAAGTGCGGCATGGGGGAGGCGAGGGGAGAAGAATTAGTTTAACCACATTCTGTCCTTTCTTTTGGGGGTACAACAAAGCGCAGATAACCAATTTTTTTTTTGAGTTATGTGCCGCCGATTATTCGATACCTGGTGTGTCTTCAGATGGTGGCGAGCGCAGCAGGCCACGTAGAGACGGCGGCGGTGCTCGCTCGATGGAGCGCGGGCACCCGCCGCGAAGCGGGCGCCTCAGCCGCAGCCGCCGCCGCGCGCCGCTCCGGACACGCGCAGCTGGCCGCTTTGTTAGACCGGCTGCATCCGCCGCAGAAGGACGGGGTCTTTCTCAGACCCAATGGGTAAATATTTATTTATTTAACAATTTATGCACATTAGAAACATACACAAAGATAGAAGTTATGAAAGACATGTACAACGGCACTGCTTATCCCTAATAGGAATTTCTTCCAGCAGACCGAAAAAAGGAAAAAACATATACCATACGTCACAAAACAAACTAAAATAAAACAACAACAAAAAACTAAAATCAAACAATAACATACTAAAATAAAGCAATGAGATAAAAATGTACAGCTAGCAGGCAGCAAGGAAGTGTTCCTTTATTGCCTTCTTAAAAATGGAAATACTTTTATGGTTATTCAAACATGATTAATAAATTGAGTATATATACCTTTACTTTAAGAATAATAATAATGTTTGTTATTTTTTAAAAGCAAATACAGTGTTTCTATCTCTAATCACAACATAATTTAGGCACTATAGTAATTTTGCGAAACATTTTTAGAGACAGTGAACGTCTGTGCCTGTACTAGTATTAACTGTGTTACAGACACGGCGCCTTCCTCTTACAATACTATGGAAGTGAGTTTTTACAAGACGGTTGTTCTAATAATTAATCAACTAAAGTAGGTGCGATGCGCCAGATGACTTGAAAATGTTTAGAAGTTAACGACATTTGGACGTAGATATTTAAAATGAATCCAACCCACAAAAACGATTTTTTGAGATACTGTCATAAATGTCTAACTTATTAAAACAATACTAGACAGGAAGTAGATAACAATATCCAGTATTTAACAGGAATTCGAAAATAAACTACAGTTTTCATATTATGCTATATCAAATTTACTAAAATTCCTGTTTTCTCAAAATTTATTTTTGTGGCTGGATCCATTTTGCATAACTACGTCCAATTAGGTGATAAAGTCGAAATAATCTGCAGCTGATCAGAATGAAAGATATGTCGTGGTTGCGTTCTGGCATAAGCGTGGTGAACCACAGGCGTTGATCATCGGCACAGTCCAAGTCTTTAAAGTCAATGCAACTCCACTTTACCTCGCTTATGTGATCCTTGACACGCTACAGCGTATTGGGAAACTACGAATCATCTGCGACGAGTGCCCTGCACGTCAGTTAGAGTATTGGAGTAGTAATATACTATTCCGGTGAGTTTAAGATATAAAAATTATCTTTGTAAATAAATGAGAAAATGTGTTCGTTCTTAGAACCCATCGTATCTTTATGTGGTGCCTATCTGATACAATTATTAATGAAAGCATATTTGTCATTTCCAGGTTCTCACAAAAAGGAAGGACCGGCAGCATAGAGAGCAACCTAGTGAAGAGGCCCTCCATAGACAGCGGCATCAATATGGCCGACGCCTTTCGCTCCAGCTCCGCTATTGATAAGTCTGAGAGCAGCACAGCTAGGTAACTATAATTTGAACAGCTTAAAAACATCAACATCACATTTCTTTGACTTAGTTACAATGAGTAAAATACGTTTTTTTTTGATATGTAAAAATTTGAGTGTCTAGCCACCTTTTAAAACGTTTCAGAGATCTATAGATCTTTGTGCTAAGAGTGATTTTTGCTCCAACTACATAGGTCCCTTTTTAATAGTTATAATAAGTTTTCAGCCCATCCTAAATAAGATATATAGCAAGTTTAAAAAAAAACTGTTTGGAATAATGTTTGAGATGTTGCTACAAAGACTACAGACTTGTACGATGTACCTTACTAAAATATACTAAAATATGATCAATAAATCTTTTCCAGATGGGAAAGAAGCATGTCACTGCCATTAGACTCCGACAATTCCCAGGACAGCCTCGGCGACTCCAAGTCCGGGAGGCGAATGGACTTGGCTCTTTGTAAGTCCCATCAAGAGGTGCCCCTTATAGACATTTCCGTTTTCATTTGCTGATAATTATTTATTTATATCAGCACTGCGCCTCAGATTTCTAAGGTTCGACCGTGGATCTAAGATTTTGTTCGCCGCTCTCACTTTGGAAATTTTGCATAATAGAGAAACGTGAACGGTCCTAGCGATTAATGTAGACATTATTGGGGCTTAAAGTTTGTACAAAACCAATGTTACCTAAATATGGCAGGAGAAATTAGGATTACATTTACAGCGAAGCTCTGTTTTGATGAAATTTTATTATTATAATTAAAAGCAAAATTTTGAGATCTGCTTCCGCTATAATTAAAGAAACAAGATTTAGGATTTTATAAATTTTGAAGTTATGGCAGTTAACAAAACTAGCATAATTAGATTAACTATCTAAACAAATATTACAAAAAAAATAGTTGTGAAGGTAATATTATGTCACTTGCCTCTTTCTGAATATTGGATTGCAATAATACTAATTAAAAAGTTAGCAATGGCTTACCAGATGATATGGGTTATTTATACCATGGAACTATAGATAGTACTCAGCAAAATGCAAGAGTACCTATAGTCATGAACCGTTTATTAACTTTTTTTGTATTGTTAGTGGGCACAGGTTTAGTCGCTATAGAATTTTCAGTATTTTAAATTTTTTTTGTTGAATTTGAGATATAACTGCGCCGGGACGAGCTTTTTGAATCTGGCACAGACATAAGAATATCGGATGTCGGTTAGAAAGTGGACGAAAGCGTAAGAGCCGGGGTTAGTGAGAGTGATTGTGCAGGCGAAACGGCGTGGCGGCGCGCGGCCAGCCCGCTTATAGACGTGGAGGCGCTGTCGGACGCGTCGCCGCCCGCCAGCCCGCCGCCGCGCGCGCGACCAGGTCAGTCCAGGCCGGGCCCCCGGCGGGATACGCGCGGAGACGTCTTCGGAACGACCAATAAGACTGACTCAGTCTCGTTGATTATTACGAATTGCCGCTTCTCTGCCTATCTCGGTTTTGGTGAATACAGCACCATAGACGTTTTCAATGTTTGCTGCGAAATGGTATAGACAGATTTTTAACTTAACTCGGCTCTAATAATATCTGACGGCGAAACGAAAATATTGCACGGCAATATTTGCTTCCAAAATTTCGATTAATTGGATAGGTTTAATATATATGAGCAGGTAATAAATTAATGAGTACGTTTTTAGAATTATTTTTGAATCATCAATTCAAAAAGCACCTAAACTTACAGAAACACTTAAACACAGTAATTATAGCTTATCAAAGCGAAACAAAAATCGTAATGTGAATTTGCAATAACTGATCTATACCTTTTCGAGTCGCAGCTTCCCTCCGCTCCTATCTCGATGTTGTGTTGTAGTAGTGCATCGCCTCTCTGGCTCTCTTCTTCCAACCATCGTTGTCTGTATATCTCTGTCCTTTTCTCTTGCCAGTCCATAGCCGTCGTGACCACTGTATGTCGGTAGACCACTTGTAGATTCTTCAGTATTTTGGTATCCTGCAACGAGCGGAGAATTTCCCAATTGTTGGTGTTATGTAGTTTCCTTAAAGTAAACCGAACTTTACCATTCCTATTCTCTAAAGTAAATTATTAATTTACGAATGTTGAGTTAATATTATCATTATTTCATACCATCACCAAGAATTAGGCAATTTATTGTAAAAAATGTACCATGATCAATATAATCACGGACATAAAGTTCGGTTTAATTTGCTCGATGTTGTCAATCGGTGTCGCTTTGAATGGTTCGTATTGGTCTTTCCACAACACCTGTACCATCAAACACATCCAAATTGATTGGCTATTCAACCTTTTTTTTAAATTTCAGTACACTTGAAGACTACCTACGTTGTTAAAATTTAACACAACGAAAGAATACGTTACAGTACACACTGCATGAGGCTAATCTGCTAGCATGAAAATATGTTTATTGGAAGCTTTTTATGTGTAGAACTAGTTTTATATTAATGATACTATTTAAGAGCTTAATATAAAGTACACTTTACTCTACCCTTTTTTACATTTTGCCTACTATTTTGAAAAATGGATCACAATTAATTATATAATGAACGATTACTCTACAGTACCTACTATTATAGTACAAGGTGCTATCACTTAACATAAAAGCAGAAATGAAAATTCGCCTTTAATATGAAATATAACAATGAATCTCTAAATGGCATAGCTACTATATGATAATTTTTGGAAGGCTTAAAACTAAACTAATAATAAAATTAATTATTTTCAATAATATTAATTCAGACTTGCCAGCACTACAAAAGCACATGTTACTTAATAAATGTTGAATGTTTAGAGCTATCGGTGTTAAGCTTAATATTTGGTGAATTCAAAGAAATTTATGAACTCATAAAAATCACTACTTTTTTACCAAAATCTAGTCTATTTGTTGGAGTTAGTTCTGAATCAGCAAATATTAAGCTGAGTGTGTAGATATTCTGCATTGTTAGTATGCAATATGAGATACCACGTATAAAACTTTCAGGGGAGCAGGATGACCGAGTGTTCACGCTCGCAGAACAAATCATTGCAGCGATGCCCGATAGAATTAAGGTATGGATGGTAACAATAATTTTAAGTACATGTTAGTTTGTAAAAAGATTCCCTTTGCATGTTTCTTTTATATTGTCTGTGTAAGAGGGCAATCTGAGCTAATGTGTGTTTTGACTAATAGTATATAATAAAATATATTATAGATTTTACACATGAACAAAAATTATATACAACTTTGTTGCATGTCATTATGATCATCGAATTGACGTTCGAACTACAGAGGGGAGAACGCAGGGCACGTCAAAAAATATGCCTTGTCTTTTCATTTAATATACGATAAAATGTATCATCGTGTATCATCTTTTCTGGTAAACTTACATCCACTTATAGTTTTTCATCCCAAGATTTTGCAAGATGCTTTATTATCAGCTGTCTTATTAATACCAATAATAATTTTATGTAATGACTTTACTCCATAAACTATCTTCTATATTCAGGCATTCAAAGTCACAACACTAGTATACAACTCTTGTTTCTCATTGAAACAGGATTTTAAAATCTTTAGGTTTTCCCAGTCACCATCTATTCTGTAATTTGAACTTCAACAAAATTTTCGCCAGATAAAATCCTGTAATATTTAGTTACATAGATGACTTACAAAATAACTGTTTACTTGGTTTAGAACGAGAGTTCATCGTTGCTGTCAGGCTGCGGACTGGACGGCGGTTCAACCAACGAAGACATCTTGATGGTGCCTCTTATCGATGACAACACTAACTTCAATGCTGAGTTCAGCTTCGAGTTCTGCGATAACACTTACAGGTACAACGTCTTTGGCTGCAACTGTCCAAATATCTAGTCCTAATTTTGTTGTTTTTTGTCTTTGTCATTTTGTATGATTAAGAAAACATAAACTTCGCTTTCTACTTTAAGACGACTAAAAACGTACTAAAGTACGCAGAATGTTGATTTAGACTATCCTATCTCAGTAGTACAAGAAAACTATTTAACTCCATTGTCGTTTAAAGACTGAGACATGATCAATGCTGCCATGCCGGATGCAGCGTTCGTGTAGCATTAACTTTATTGCTCTTGGCACCTCTCTAAAGGTGTTTTTTTTTCCTCTTAAATAATGGCTTCGTGCTGTTTGCACATTTAGCCAGTGTCAAGTAAGAGATATATTAACAACATATTAAATGAGAATGAGTAGTGATAAAGATGATAAATGGTAAATGAGATGCCCTCCCCCTACACCTCTTGAGTCCTCAGTAAAGATATGGGACTATACTGAGATCTCACATGGACTTCTTGAGAGAATTTGAAAAGTGATGTTGCACTGTTCTGTTTTATTTGTCAATACGTACGTTCATAAACACTTGACGGTTAATAATGCACCGTTATTACACATTAATGTTCGAAATATCACAAATTTTAGAAAATAATCCTATGCAAATTCGTCTGCTGCGTTCCCAAAATCTCTTGAAGTTGAAATCACGTGAAATGTCAAAGAATATTTAAACGACTTATCACTTTAAAATTTTGACAAATTCCGACTTGTTAGTATTACTTTTAAAATCCATAAAATCTGATTTCGTGTTATATGAAATCGCAACTGTTGTACGCCCCAGAGGCAGACCGCAGCTAGATCTAAACCTGTACTGTAACACCTATCCTGTAACCTGTGTTCGCAATAAACTATTTTGATTTGATTTGAAAACAAAACTGCAGACATGACGCTTCACTTTCCCGCCAAGAAGTCCCTCTAAAGGTGTTACTGATTGCAGATTGCAGAATGTGTACTATTCTACAATAAAATCCCAAGCAACATACAGCAATTCAGCCTAAATAAATTTAAATTAACAATAAAACACAAGCTGTCTTCAAAGGGATACTATTATATTAAAGACTATATGGCAGATAAAAATGCTTGGGATTAAACTGCCGTTTCATACAGGCTATTGTAATATGAATGACTTGAAAACATAAATATTGTTAAGGTTATGTTATATTGCATTGTATAGCTTCACAGACAAATGAAGATTGTAATTCTAGTACCAAACTAATGGACATATTTAAAAGAGCATAGCCTGTGAGTTTCTTGCCAGTTCTTCTTACAGAGCGGTGGCTTGGAACTGGCACTTAGATTCACTTACACTTAATTATTTTTTGTTTTTAAATTGTTTTGTTGCATGTAAGTGAATCTAAGCTTCGTGATTCAGTGTAATATTATTTCGATTGTATTTTTTTTTTCATTTGTAATCATGACGTTTTCAAGTACTATGTATAATTAGTTTATGAAATAAATATTTTTTTTTACTTTTAGATACAGCGGCGGGTCGACGCCGTCTTCTGGCTCGGTGTCGCCGGGCTCGGCGCGCTCGCCGCCGCCGCCATCGCCGCGCGCCGCCTCCACGCCCGCCGCCACGCTCCAGGAGTTCCTGCATGCAACCACGCACTTCTCCAGCCTCACTCTTAACGGTCTCTTTTTGTTGTTGTTTTACTTCTTCATTCAGTACACACATACTCTTACACACACCTTAAACATACATGCACACATATCTCTTGATAAATCTCGCAAAGAAATGTTAAAAATCTATATTTGTTCATCATACATCTATAGCCAAGTTCAAGAAACAGACCCGCACCGTGTATAATATTACACGAACTATATGGAGCCACTTTTGACCCCCTCATAAATCAAAAACTATTTCACATAAACGTATCAAATTTGGCAAATATATTACCTGGCGAGATACATATGTTATCTAAATTTCATAAGCTTATCCCAAACGGTTATTTAGATATTTATGTCTAAACTCCTTATTTTTATCGACTGACTGACTGACTTACCTATAGATTAAAACTCTAACCTAGTTCCAGATGACCTAGACTAGAGAGTTAAAATTTGGGGTAGGCATTCTATATGCCCACACTTATCCATATCGTTGGTCCTACGTAATGGGTGGCGAGCCCATTGCCGCTTTCCGAGCACTTTTATGTTCGCCAGAGCCTCGTCCGTTAATCGGCAGGTGCACCACTTGCAGTTGTGGTTAGCTTTATTTGTTCATCATAATTTTAGTAAATCAAAACTTTTATGTTTACGTAGGAAAAGCGAGGCGGTCCCTACACAAGTGTCATTTGTCTGCTTTTTGGGATGCCCCGGCAACTTAATTGTATAAGATTTATCTGAAATTGCATTTTACTCATTATTTTATTGAGTGCTTAAATAAGTCGGAAAATGTCCCCTAAGTCACGCAGAGGTACTTCTAATTATTATAACAATAATACAGACATGCCTCTGCCAAACTATTCTAGATTAAACGCGTCCGCGTTATAAAATGTGCTCAGTTGTAGAATGTTAAAGAGCGAGATGATAATTAAGATGTCCACTATTGCCAAACTACCTACGATTTGTCCTACTTACGATTTACATTCTCAAGTTGTTGGAGATGCTATTTATTGTGTGAAACAGTAACTGTTATTGGATCATATCGTGAATGTGTCATAGCTTTCTTTATGCATTCCGGAACTAAAAGCATTGATTCGTCAACTAATTTAAAACGATTCTTCCATGAATAAATTATAACTTAATAAATGTAAATAGTCCGAAGCAGCAGAAAAAGTATGTGACGTCCTGATGTAAGATTTTTTCGTGTTTGACCATTTAATTGAGACTAGAAGCTTGATTATAGAATGAACTTAGGACCAGAAGTACATCTCAAGTAAGAAGAAACTATTACTAACATAGAAATAAACTCACACTTTGAAGTAAAATAAACGTAATTCTTTAAATTAGATCGGGAGCAGCGAGAGTTATACTCAGCAGCGATAACGATACAGAAGGCCTACCGTCAGTACCGCGGGCGGCAGCTGCAACGAAGGGCCGCCGCAGCCGCAATCACCATCCAGAACTGCTACAGGCGATACAAACAGGTAACACTTATTATTGTAGCGACACCATACAAGCGATGAACGAAACGTAAAAATTAATGAAATCCTGAATCGCGCAAACGAAATTCCTCAAGCTCGTAACAATATATACAACTCCCAACCATCATTGGTTGAGCCGCACATCCTTTCGCCTAGTGGAAGTTCTTCCCTTTTGATAGGGAGATTATTGGTGGGGCAATCTAGTTTCTTAATTGTTATTTTCACGCTTCAGCTTAGAGTACCCAGACGAAAGGAAAGAGTTGGATTGTAAGATATAAAATCTCTTTCAGCGACAGATTAGATACTAGAATCATGTAATTTTTATAAATCTAATAATCCGCAGCAAATAATCAGCTATTCTCATGTGCAGTTCGCCTACCTGAAGCAGATGCACGCGGCAGCGACAGTGATCCAGCGCGGGTATCGCACAATGCGGGAGCGCCGCCTTGCCGCCACTCCGATCAAGTAAGGCTCATTTTATTGTTTTTATGACTGTAGGAAAAGGTGCCCTTAAATTTAACATAAAGTGAATTTTGTCCTTTAGGGTTTCTAAGTACACATACCAACTATTCATATTAATATTTGCTGTTTAATGTAGCACACCAGTACTGCAAAGTCAGAACTAATATTTTGTAAACTTTCAAAATAATTAAAAATATTTTCAGCGCCGCCTTTTCTTGTACCTTCTAGTGCAACAAATACCCGGTTGCAATATATCGAAGCTTTTCTACTATAGGGGTACATCTCAAAAAATTGTATTAATTTATTTATTGTCGATTTTGTGAAAATATAGGGGCTTAAAAATCTTTCAACGCGTTTTCCCAACAATCATGATTTTCAAAATTGGGCCCCTACAGTATGAAAGGTGCAATTAAATATGACTCCCATTTTTAGGACTTGTAAATCTTTAGTGAATTACATGTGGGACACATTTTGGGACTTTCTGGAATTGGCCATTCAATTTCGAAAATCATCGACAGTTCTATCTTAGTAGCAATGGAGGTGCTTTGAAATGGAGGAAAATAGAATGTAGGACGTTTTTTGCGGGATTCTTTCCAACCCAAGTTTCTGCCCTAGTAAAATAATAATTTATTTCTGGTCTGTGTTTTCAGAGTTGTAGACCATAAAGAGTGGTTAGTGATGTGAATAATGGACTGAATTCCTCTTATTATGGTTTATAAGAGGCGCCCCAAATCAGCTTCGTCGATTCCTGGACTCTATATTTTATTTTAGACTAACTTTTACTTCATAAGATATTATGCAACATAGGTCGTATACGTAGACGTCCAATAAAAAACCGAAAAGTTTTTAAAATGCTACATAAACCTGATTTGTACGACTTACAATAAATAATTAAGAATACATAATTCACAACGTCTGATGACTTTTACTGACAGTAATTATAACGAATGCGAAGCGGTTGCCTAAATTTCAGTTTTCTATTATGTTAACACATTTTTATTTATAAGTTTTTAGATATAATAAAAGTATTATGTGAAATATCCGTCTAATCAGAATAATTTGTTATTAGAAGGACATACTCTCAAAGAAGGCAAAACCAAGCTGCTAGGAAAATTCAGCAATTTATGAGGCAGTCTAAAATCAAGTAAGTAATCTTAGAATTAATGAATGATATTTTTTATAAAATAAACTTTCTACTTTAGTAAGCAGTTAAATGTCATCTTGTTTAATTTATTTACGTAAAGAAGTAAATAATAATGGTTTTTAAAGGATGACTTAATCTTTACATATGGTTTGGTAAACTATAAAAGAGATCAAGTCTAGATCTTTGTATATAAGGGTTGATATCAACAATCTGTTTTGTAATAAATCTTATTTTTAAAATACATATACTGATTACTCCTGATTTCAAAACTTTAGTTTCTGTATTGTTTACTTTTCTAATTAAATCGGCTGACGATTTTATGTTCTGACTAATAATCTATAGAGTTAAGAATTATTGTGTGCCCAACATATCGATGCGATATTATCAATATTTTGTGTATCTAAAATATTATGTTTGTACACAAGGTTGCGACAACGTTAATGAATCTTTGCACATACATCAATTTAAGTTGTTTTAAAAAAAGGTATATATGACTTTAATTGGTTTCGATTTTATAATAAATGAAGTTTATCTTCAAAGATAAGAGTCACAGACAGATTGACAAATCTTGAGAAAAACCACAACAGACGAATAAACTGACAAACCTTGACAAATTCTGACAAAGAACCCATTTGCTTTTATTTCTTTATTGTACAGCTCATATCTCTTTCATTGTTGTTAAAAAAATATATCGAATTTCAATTTTGTGTCTGAATATTTGACGAATCTAAATGATCATGTTGATCTTAAAGACAATAAAGTATATTTTATTTAATTTTTTATTTTATTTTTTTATTTTAAGACCACATTATAAATTAAGATTGAAGTAAATCAAATTGGGGCAATATTATCCACAAGGTTCAATGAACAAGGTTTTGTTGGTTGTGTGTGGAGGTTAGGTTGGGAAGGGGCCAAGGTCAACATTGTTGTGCATGGAATATGGTCGTTAGTGACTTGCGAAACCTTTAAATTGCGATATCTACCATCCATAAATAATAAACTACTCAGATTTGCACGGAATTCAACGTTTCTCAAAACCAATAAGGTTTCTTATGACTCTTAATATGTGTAATTCTTTATACTATTGTCTAGTTAAAAAATAAAGGAAAAAAGTTACCGTGATGTTCCAAATTCCTAAAGTTTACGAATTCGATCCTTCGAAGTTATCTAATCCATTTTTTAACTTAACGATATAAACATTTTCTAATAAAATTTTCGCTTTATTCTTATTCACTGTGTTGTCAATAAATAGCTTATAACACAGGCTAAAAGTCGTAATTTTCCCCGGTGGCAGCGCCTCCGGATTGTTTCAAAGTTTTAAGGCTTTTGTCATAACTCATCGGCCTCTCCAATGTTTAATGCCTTTCTAACAATCGAGCTTAATAAGTTTTTGGAACTGAAGTTAAGTTTATTTTCAAATTTCGTTTATCCTTATTGAGAATTTTATTATCTTTTTTCACGCTACTAGCACTTGGGAAGAGTTCTCAACTAACGTAAGTAATATGGACTTAGAAAATTATAACTTTTTTAAACAAATTAAATGTGAGAAATACATTAAATATTGTCGAAAAAAAATTTCGGTTTTGTTATGAGTGTTATAATTTTTTTTAAAAAGAAAACTAGCTATATTAATGTTCTTAATTTGAGTAGGTTTTAGAGTAATCTTTGCATATGCTTTAAATTCACGGAACTCCAAAATTTTGCTCTGAATTTGGTGCAACTTCTTTTGAGATACGTTACTTAAAACGGCTGAATGCATTTGGAAGTTTTTAGGGAAAATAATACAAATATCTTTCGTTTAATTATTTTGGATATACATTTGACGATTTAAACTTTAATTTGCAAAAGGCCATTGTTACTAAACAAAGTTTACAATTATCCTTTGAGCTCTTCCGTTTAATTGTCATTGGTTTTAGTAACGAAAAGCTATTGTTACAATGCTAGGTTTATCTTTTTGAGGTCTTTAATTGAAAATGTTAATTCAAAATCAAATCGTATTCAGATAAGTCTTTTAAGTCAGTAAGATATTGTTTTTTGTAGATTGCAGAGCGTGCGAGCAGAAAGCGGGAGGGGGGTCCGGCGCTCGCCGGTTGCCCACCAAAGCTCATCGCCGCGCATCACCAATACTCCACCCACGCCCAATAGGTTATTACCATAGAATTATGTTTAGCAAATGTAGTTGAGGACTGCTTTGCTTCTGATCTACTAATGTTCTGGTTAAGGCACCGGGAAGCCGGCAAATGCAAGCGGCACAAGCTCGATCTACGTAGAAAACAATTGAAGATGCTCATGTTCAGCAGTGTACTTTAAATGGCTAAAACTATGCTGATGTTCATAATCTTTAAATTATCACTGAATGAAATGATTTAAATGAAACATCAGCATTCACTAAGGAATCACTCAGCATCCTTAGCTACTCGCTTTCAATTAAACAAATAAAATACAATTAATACATGAACTAGAAACTAAGATTTTTAATGCTCTTAAAGATAATGAAATTTGAGTTATGTAATTTCCATTGACCATAACTGGAATAGTGGAATGAGTATTATTTGAAGGATTTCCTTTAAACACGATTAGTAATATGGAATATTTTTATAGGATCGTCGACTACCTTGCACCACAATCTCCCATGAACGCCGATGAAGAATTGCTTCTAGAGCTACTGTTTAAAATGTGACGTGCATTGAGCCAGCCCGGTCGCCAAATCAAACGTTACCATCGTCAAACTGTTTACTAACAGACATCAATGCTGTGTCCTAATCGTCTTAAGTTTCTAGAATATTAATTTCAGTGGAGGCTTTATTTCAGGTTTGGTGTTTAAGAGTATAACTATTTCGAGACGTGTTTATTGTAACGTTATCCCTATAATTTAACTCCACTTCACTAATATGTATAGGTTGTATAAGGAACTTCATGGACTGTTTATGTACATATAAATATGTATCTTTTAAGGGCACATACATTAATTCTATATCGTTTATATATTGTGCTGTTTCTTTGACAACCTATATTCGATTCCCCAGATCCATTTCAATGATTTTTGTTAAGAGTTGTATGATAACTCAAGCCTTGTCTATTAGTTTTACTTTGTCTTTAATAGCAATAATTATGTCACATACCTCTATAAAGATTTGACTTTCTCATAAAATTCATTTTAAATAATATAACTCACTTATTGTATTACAAGTAGATCATTACTTTTTAATGACTTGTTCAGAGTTTGTATTCAAATTTGTCTTTATTTTAAACTCTTCAGGTCATAGACAGGGTTATATTAAGTATAAATTTTATCGTATTTGTATTATATTTTCATAACGTATTTTTGAGATATTTGTTTAGAACATTTATTGGATTCATATTTTTGAAATCTCTAAATTGAATGTAATGTAATTTATCTAGATCAACACACATTGTCTGATTTTCAAAAGATACTGGATGTTCTTTCATTTTGCTATAATTTGAGGGCCTAAATGGCCACATTTAATTGAAATTGTGCAAATTATCTAAAATGACGATTGCGTCATTTACTCTATTACATATTTCATGAATTATATTGAAATGTGTTATAAAGTAAAGTATTAATTCTTATACACTATATAAGAATAACACTATACAAGTGATTCTGACTTACTAGTCAGAATTACTAATCTCCATTGTATGGTCTCTGCAAACTGTCAAACAAAATAAATCGCTTAAAGTGTTGAGTAATAAGAATGTCTAAGTATGATTCATATGGTCAAGTGATAAATTTGTGACTCGGAAGTGCATAATTAAAAAAAAACAATGGCGCAAAGAACTGTCTTGGACCCTTACAATATGTCTTATACTTAATTTTAATTATCATTAATTTGAGCATATTGTTTGATATCGTAACGTGTGCAAATAATGTTGTTTATTTAATTTGATATTTGAATTCGAGTCTTAACTCAAAGAATTATTTCTGTTAGTGACTTCACGACGAAGCCCGAAATAAAGTAGGTTAAGTACAAATTCAAATTATTAAAAAAACACTGTTCTTATAATGTAGATGCACCTAGCGTAAAATACAATAAACCTGACGAGCTGTGAGTATTTTGAGATTTTATCGTATTTAAGGAAAATAAAAAACTAATTATGCAGTTACTATAGTTTGACTATTGGTCAAGATTTACCAAAATAGGTTTCAATCCAGCCTAAATAGAATAATTGATTTTTATTAGTCTATTCAGTGGCGCCTTAGACATCATCGAACATGATCTATCTTAAATTGTCTATAGATTAGAAAATCTTAATCTTAAAGAAAGCTTAACTATGGCGTTGATTTCTTCCTTGACCTTCTTTATTTATCCAACTTTCCTAATTTCTACTGTAATAGTTTTTTAGTTCCTTTTTATTTAAATTTAGTTATTTCATTCCCAGTTCCTACATCGACCCTATTAAAATCGTTAATTAATTCTCTTATACATCTACAATTAGTTCCTTAGATAGTAATTTTTGGTTCTAGAACCTCGATAAAGCTAATGCCATACTTACCTAGCGTTCATGAAAAAAAAGGTTGTGCACCACTTAAATATAGAAACTAAACTACCTAACTATTCCCTTTTTCTGAATTCTCTGATATTTTAATGTAGCATAGTTTATAGTCTAAGATACTAGATTAATAATAGCTTAACCATAAGACGACTAAGGGCCGTCGAAATATTTTCGATTCGTATTTTTATAAAGCAAAAGTTACGAACGACTACGTTTGCTTTGCTTGTGCAGGGCCAGAAATCCGAAGATTTTATTATCATTTATATAGTTTTATTTACTTTAATCAAAAAGAAATTGAAACTGTTGACCTTTATTTTTTTGTTTTTTTTTGTTATAATGTGTTGAAATCGTATAACTGTTTTATGTGTTTTCAAACATTTTGAGAGGCCCCGATGGAGAAAATTATTGGTGAAGCCATGTTTACTCTTAACAAGTTTCGGAATTCAACGAGAATGATTTTAGAATGGAATGAATGTCTGCCTGGTTCCACATCGGATCTTGTTCAGGGTTAATAAGGCATGAGGATGATAGAAATGGAAATTAAATGACACGCGACGTAGATAAAGAAAACCGTCCAGTTGTGGCGGCTTTTGCACCCTCCGGTGGCAAAATGGCAAAAGTCGCATTATGGCAACAAGCGAAACTTACATTGTTGGCACTGATTAATAGAAACTCGATTCGCTTGCAAGGTCAATGGGCACCCGAGGGCGCGAATACAACATGTATATTTCATATTTTTGGATCGCTAATTTTAAGATGTTATATTTATATATGTATATGTAGAAATGGCGGATACAAAACAGTATTTCGAGAACGTGTTGCGCCAAAAGTTTTGATGTATTAATTTTCCATAAAAGTTATTCTCTCATGTTTAATTTCGAAATGTAGTTCGTTTAGCTAGTGGTCATGCGTATATATTTTTGGATAGCGTGCACGATTGCTTGAAGGCGCTGGTTGGAAGTGGAATACATAATGTATAAAATATTTTTAAACAGTAACACGAAACCTCTGAAAGCAATAATATTTTTGTGGTGAAGAGAGTATTTTATTAACCACGCAATCGTCGCAACAGTTGTAGACTGCTTCTTAGTACTATCGTTGGGTGCTCCTTATTTCGTACAATGTTATAAATATATGGAATTTTAATAGAAAGAAAATAAATTATTAATGTTTACCTATATTACTACTTCAGTAATATTTCTTTTCCGAGTAGATTTCTTCATTAGGTATCTACTATTTATTCTTACTCATTGATCTCAGTCTTAAAATGTAGGATCTCCAATAGATACACAATCCGAATTGTTAATTTAGTACAAGTATTAATAAAGTCTGTAGAAATATTGAGTTACAGATTAAAAGTAATTATAATTATAGAATGTTTGTGAAGTAGACGCGGGGAGCATCCACACGAAAGTCTATAGTAATTGACCACTGCTAATGAAAAATAGTGCACTAGAAGTAGGTTTAGCTAGATAAATTACTACGTATATATATAAAATAATAAAAAAAATCTTGAAATCTATACATAGAATCTAAAATTAAAAGTTTAACTAATACTTTTTATTATTATATTATAAGAAGCTTGTTCACACATTTTAACTTCATATTTAGTAAGTAATCCTTAAGACTAAAACGATAGTAATGTTACGAAATTGGTACTGGAGTGGATTTTAGTGAGATTATGGATGATTTTTCTTGGATGAGTAGTAGGTAAGGCTGGGAAGATACGCCTGATTCAATGCTGATTATTAAAACTAAATATTCTGTATTCAATTTAAGCTCCGATATTGCATTTATGAATATCAAGATCACATAATACTAACGCGCTCATTGACTAAGGGCAGAACGCTTGAGCATATTTGCAATGATGACGCTGATAAAATTATGTACCTCTTGATAATTTACACATAATAATATGCAATAATTATTATGAATTAAATTTGGTCGTACGTATGTTTTCAGTCTTATGCTATTATTTAAAAATTATGCCAAAGGCAAGTTTCTTTATAATAATGTGATAAGTAAGATTAGAAAAATTCATTTGGAGCATCTATCGATATAATTTTAGATATAGATTAGCTGTTCATATTGTTTTTAAGTTATGTTATATATGTTTTTACAGCAAACAGCTAGACAAGATATATAAAGCTTTGTTAACTTATAAAGGAAGGTAAAAAAACTCGCTTCGCAAATGAAATTTGTAAAATATTATTTGCTGATGTGGTATATCTTACTACAGTTAGAATATTTCTATGTTAAATTATGTCACAATTTATTATTATTAATATATTAAATTGTTTTATTCAGTTTAAGTTATTTCTAGTATACATACTAATGGATATCGAAATGCTAAAGCTAACATATATTGTATGTATTAGTCACGTTTTATGAAATAAATATGTTTTTGTTAAATACATTGATGATATGATTATTTTTTATGCAAAGAATTATAGTCATTAATAGTGTTATGCATTTTTAATACTTTTCATTATTTGCGAAGTATATTGCTATTACATTGTATAAATATAAAGAAATGTTTATAAATATACTGATCGGCTTCTGAAATACGGAGCCATTTGCTTTGTCATCTTTAATGTCATCTACATTTTAATTTGTTGTAAAATGAGCCTGCCTAAAGCATATCACTTAGGAGATTATGAATTATTGAGTACTTTATAGATAAAATTGTTTTAATTGTGCAATGCTAGTAAATAGTTGTATAACTTTAGATGAATGTTGGGTGCAGCGTTATCGTTTATTTGGATAGTAATACCGATTTTTTTTTGAATTGTTGTAGAATGTAAAATTAAAATGATAGTACTTAGTACTTTTCGATTATACTAATCTCTACATGTTACCTTTTTGTAATTTGCAAATATTTAAAGCTTGTGTCTATAAAACTGTAAAAAAACTTAAACTACAAAAAAATAAAAAATTAACTCATGTAGAAAGGTTATTTAATAAGTCTTCAGCTTTGAATGTTTGCGAAAAACAAAAATGGCAATATGTTGCTTTAATTTTTATGGGAAATATTAGTTAATATAATTGTGATTATAATGAGATTTTGATTTAATATGAAGGAGTTATTGTAGGCAATTTTTGTTTTTTAATTAATATATAGGAATCGTAATTGTTAACTGCCAGCTTAATGGTTTCTAAAATACAAAAATGGAAGATTGACTGTAAAGGCTTGTGAAAATGTCCAAATATTTTAGTTTTAACTGAAAGTTACTTAAGTTTGTAAAATTTATGAATATGAGTGCAGTTTGTACGTTACTAGTTATTATTCATGGTCACAGTCATGTCAAAACATTGTTAACATTTTTGTTTGATCTATATATATATTAAACACATATTTAAATTATCATATAAAGCAATACATATTGATATATCCATATAGCCCAATATCAATCAATATTTATGTTAAAATAATTAAAACATAATTTATTTCATTTGAAAGTATGATAAGCCAGATCTTTTTATTTTTGATAAGCAAAGTAAAAAGAAATATAGAGTGATATGAGATGTAAATTTAAAACTGTTTATTTCTTTCACACATGGATATATCAAGTTTCAAGATTACTTAAATTTATACTATTTTTTGTGGGCAACATCATCATTATGTAATATTTTTATTCAGAATCAGAATTACTAAAAAAACTTAGTTTACTTTTCCAGTAAATGTTTTTTTATTACAGAATCTGTAATAATGGCTTTGTTAAATAAATTTGTAGTTAAATTATTATTCGTTGTAATGGCTGAATTACCAACAGCTGATGTCACCAACATATAAAAATTGTTTTTTTAATTCCACCAAATTATGTGATCAAATTATTATTAGTTCTTTAATGTTACTTTATACTTAAGTACATAATATAATTTTACATTCCTTTTTATTATAAAATATTGGACATAATATGTTGTGTGAGTCGTTGAATCTTATTGGATAAGTGTACTTCGAACAAAAATAATCTTCCTTTGTAATTATTATAATCTATAAACACTACAAAATTGTGATTCAAAGCAATTTAAAATATTACTGCTGATTATATTTTTCTGTGTTTTATTTATTCTTGAATCCTTGATATTGTGAAATAGACTGTCACCATCCAGCCTATTAACGGCATACTACTGAGTACAGACCTCCTTTCACGAACCAAGGTAAGAGGTATTCAGATCTCCACAACACGAACCCTGGGCGGATAGGTAGAGGCAGGCGTATAATGTCCAACTATTAGAATTTTTCAATCAATCTAATAAGGCCTCTAATATGGCTTACTGACATCCACATATCGTCGGAGATAGTGCAAATACATGTAACAGAAAAATTTTGTTAATTCAAGTTAATGGGCGTAATTGTCGCTGAACCTAAATTATGAACTTGCAGAAAATACTTTTTACAACTAGAGATATAACATGTAATAAATTTATACAATGTGTAAATATGAGCTCAATATAATTAATTTATATAATGTGTAAAAATTAGCTCAAAATTAGTTAAAATAAGAAACTTATTAAGTGTTCCCTTGTAAAACTAGATCTATTGCAGATACGCGGATTTTAAGTATGGTGGTTTCGCGGCTTTGCACTATCCCCGACGATATGGTAATAACCGACACCAACAGCTTGACGTACCTTCCGAAGACGTACGCACGAAAGAGCGCTAAATTAAATGCTACACACACGGTCACCCATCCAAGGACTGAACTCTGTAAGCTCTGCTATACTTTAGTAATCGTGTACAAAACTAAAAACAGTGTAAAATCGTGCGTTTCAAAAACGCAATAAATACTATAATATCCTAACCTAGGTTATATAGCTTCAATTTCAGTTTCGAAAAGAAGAAATAAAAACTCCAAGAAAATTGGCTGTTGAAAGTAATCTTAAAAGTTAAGTAGAGTTCAATCAAAGGACTAGTTGTAAGGCAATTTAAGGATATCGCGATATTTATTGCGTAGGTTTCAAATAATAAAAAAAAAGATTCGTCAATTTTTTACACAAAAAATGAATATTTTTTTCTTAACAAAAATAAAAGAGATATGAGCGCTACCATAATCAAGAAATTAAGGCAAATTGATTCTATGTCAGAATTGTCAAGGTTTGTCAGTTTATCTGTCTCTCGTGGTTTTTTTTCAAGATTTGTCATTAAATGTGATGTGATATCTATATTTACTTATGTCAGTCCTGAAGCCATGTTAAATACAGACAGAATTTGTAAATACATTGAAAAAATTAAAGAAAAATACCAAAAAAAATAAAATATAATTGTCAGTGTTTCCTTTTAAGCTTATTAAGGCTTGGACAGAAGACACTGTTCTTCCTTAACATAGACATTATTAAAACGTAAAGGTAAACAGACAATACCCAGAGCAACACAAATATATGCTACACATATTTCTTAAAATATTAGGCGAAGTTTTAGCTGATGATCAGACGACCTCCACCGTAGCAACCTAGCGAAGTTTTTTTCACTCGGAGGCCGTGAAGATGTTTGTAATGAACAAACTGTAAAACTACTTGAACGATTATAACAAAACATATCATTAGAATGCTGTATTATTATCCCTTTTTTTATTTTTTATTTACGTCGGTAACAAAATGCACTTACGCACTGTCTCCCGGCCAAACGGGGAGACCGGGAGGGGGTGTGGGGTTCACTGTGGCAGACCCGACCACCGCAGTCCTACCCACTAAAAATCTTCCGACGACGCCCGCCGCTGTTGAAAAAGGGGCGAGGCGCCAGTGCCTAGGTTATAGTTTCTGGCACCCCGCCCGCGGCCAACGACCCCGGATTAGAACCGGGAGGACCTCCTCAGAGAGGCGCAGTGTGTCGCGCCACTCCTACCTCCTTGTGCGGCCATGACGTGACTGGCCGATTTTTGGGGGGGTCTATAGCTAGATGGAAGGGGCCCCCTGCCCCCGCCGCCTAAGACCCCCCGGGCGCGGCCGAATGGGCCCTCCTGGCCCGCCCGCTGCGCCAACGGCGTACCCGGAGAGAGAGCGGATCCCGCTCCCTCTCCCGCTCCGCGGTTTCCTTCTGCGACATCACCACTTCGCAGAAGGAGTGTATTATTATCCCTGAGTAACATTGGCTATATAAAATTTAAGATCCCTACGAAAACTAAAGGGTAGGCAGAGGCATATAACACGCCCACACTTCGCTAATCATATACTCGGTCCCACGCAATAGGTGGCGAGCTTATTGCCGCTTACCGGGTACTGTTTGTGTGTCAGAGCCTCGTCCGTCGATCGGCAGGCGCACCACTTGCAGGTGGTCTCCTTAGGTCTTGGTATGATCCCTTTACACCCAGGTATATTAAAGTCATGACTATTAAGCATTTAGTAGGCCTCATCGGAAAAGAAAATGATCACCGCTGATGGAGAGTGGTCTCCACAGCCTATCGACGATTGAAATATCAGTAGCGTCACAAGCACGATGTCAACCCTTTAGAACCCGTTTTACGCTCTTTTTGTGCGGTCCCATGTTGTAGTCTCCTCCTAGATAGAAAAACTGGCCAGGGAAAAACAAACACGCCAAACTACATCATATCATTATTCTTTATTCATTATTTCCTGTCCATCCTAAGGTTGCCTCGAAGAAATTGCTGTTAGCAATAAGGCCGCCCATTAAACCATATATTTTTTTATGTGATCTAATTACTTTTTTTTATATTTAGTGTACAATAAAGTGTTCATTCATACATCACCACTGACGCCGCCTAAGACTGAGGAATGCGGGCTTCGCCCAGCCATGGTCCACCTGGACTATTTTCCACCACCAGTGCGAAACTTACTTACGAGAGAACAAAGAAAGGATATTCGATTCGAGGAATCGATCTACAAGGGCGTAAAATGTACCGTAGAAACAATTGGTAGCAATGTCTAGTCTACGGACTTTCTAATATTTACAAAATTTTTAGGCTGTTTTGATTAAATTTAAATGCAAAATTAAATCAACAGGAACAATGGAAACAATATAAGCCTTTTATTTTAACTTTTACCTGTAAAGGTGAAACAAATCTCACAGGCAATAAGTTTAAAAGAAGGAATAAAAATTCGTTGCGAAAAAACAAAGAAAGAATTTTAAATAATTATCACTAAATATTATCACTAAAGACCTACAAAAAATTGGTAACAAGAAATAACTAGCTTTCAACTTAACAAACTTTCGAATATTTACAGAAACAGGCAGCTAACCGTCAGCAGAACTAGAAGAAAATACAGTTCATGCGTTATTAATATAAGAGGAAGACCGAAAAAAAAACCAATTTCCTTATGTATAATAAAATAAAGTTCAAATAAAATTCAAAGGCAATAATTGACAACGGACCAAAAGAAAAAGAACAAAGAAAATACAAGGAACATTTCCAAAATAAATTTTCAATAGCAAGTGTTTTTAATAACAGCAAACTCAGTAATTAAAAATGTTCCCTAAGTAATGAATTCATCAGAAAGTGAATGCTAGAAAAACTTTTAGGTAATTGCCGTGAAAATATCACTCCTTTACAGCAAAATATCCTTTTTGGTAACTTTCCATTTAATTCCAAAAGTATACGGCACTTCTGATGAATCAAAGACTTCGCGAAAACTTTGGGAAAACAAAGAACTTACAGAAACACAGACAAAATGAAATTGGTTCTTGGAGTCGAAAGTTTTGATTATCCTACCTTCTGAAGCGTTTTGGGTAAGGTGAAGCGCCTTGATAGCTGAGGCTTATCAATGTTCAGGTTTTATACATTGATATACTTCAAATTTTTTGCTTTGGTTTATATGACTCAGATGAATTGTAGTGTTTGATATATTATGTATTATATGAGACCTAAAATCTTCTAATTTAGTTTTTGGATTATATAATCAAAGAGACGAACAAAAAATTATGTTGTAGTGCCCACTGGATTGGTTTAAGTGGCACCAATTAAAATTAAATGTGGACGGGTGAATTTTGCTATATTTTTATATCACAGCGTTTTTCTGTAACTGCTGTGTGCTATTAATAGATTGAATTTTAAAGGAAATGCGCCATGATTTCCGATGCTTATCAATTTTCAACAATTATAAGTTTTAAATTTTGAAGGTTTCCCATGATTGAGTTTTATGACTTAGATGAATCGTGTAATGTATTAACATATTCATATCATAAGGTGATGTGCCATTGTTATCGAAGATTATGAATGTTCTGCGAATTTTCGAGGATTGATCATGTTTCCATGATCCAACCTGATGACTCAGATGAATTGTGTAATGTATTGACGACCGATATGGCGTGGTGGCGAGAATACCCGAACTTCACTCCTGAGCTCGTGGGTTCGATTCCCACACAAGACAAATATTTTTTTGTATAAATATGAATATGGTCTGGGTGTTTTCCTATGTATATTAAGTACGTATTTACAAAAAAAAAAAAAATGAATGTTTATCTGTTATTTAGTTTCCAAAACAAAAGTTCTCAATGATACTTATCTTGGAACTAAATAATTGGTGTAAGTGTAAGAACAATTTATTATTTATTATTAATATATTGAATTTTAAAAGCGATGCATCATGAGTGATGTAGCTTGTTAATGGTCAGCGATTGTCAGTCGAAAGAGACTACTTTGAGCTAGCCTTCTGTGATAGCTCTAATTGATTGAATGAGGTTTGATGATGAGGGATAAATTTGAAAAACAAAACCGCTAATCCGCATTGGATCTTCGTGGTGGAGAATAACCCGAATCTCTTTCACCTTGGTTCATAAGCCCGTGCTCAATAGTAGCACGGTAAATTACTAAATAAAAAAGGTTTTTGAATACTTGCCTTACTCATCGCTTCCAACCCTACGAACTAAGCAGATCTAGTACTTTGGTCCAGTACCCAAGTATCAATAGGTTATATCTACATCATTTATTAAATTTTTGTAAATATGTCTGTCGAAAATCAATATTTGATTCTACACACACACACACACACACACAAACACACACACTCATAATCATAACATCAAAACACAAACTCACACATAAATATCTGTAAGATTTTTCTTTCTTATTTTATAATTAGAAAATTGTATCTATTGCTATAATATGGAACGCTATATCCTCTTCTGGAGGTGGGCGCTAGTAACTACGACACAGTTCTTGACTAATGTAGTTATTAACAAACACAATTTATTATAAACCCAATTTCTGTTCCAATAAAAAATATTTGTATTTGTATTTGTATTGACACAAAGAGTTGATTTAATATTTTTAATACGCGTCCTTAGTGTCATTAGCAAAAGTATTCGTAGCCGTAGCCGTAGCAGTCGTAACAGTTGTAGCAGATCGTAGCAGACAAGTAGCCAGATTAACTTTAATTTTTTTTTTGTTTTTGGCAGTTCAGTTTTAGTTTTTTTATTTAAATAATGGCTTCGTGCGCACATCTAGCCGTGAGCACATTTAGCCAGAGTCAAGTAAGTGATATATTAATAATATATAATTCATAGTAAATGAGAATAAGTGGTGATAAGATGATAAATGGTAAATGAGATCCCTCCCCTAAGCCCCTTGAGTCCACAGTAAAGATGTGGGACTATACTAAGATCTCACATGGAATTCTTGAGAGAATATGAAAAGTGATGTTGCACTGCTTTGTTTCTTTACCTACAGTCATGTATATTCACAAACACTTAACAGTTAATAATCCACTGTTTTTACACATTCACTTTCTCGCCAAGAAGTCTCTGAGTTTTAGTTATTTTTTAATGTATTCTTTTTTATTTTAATAATTAAAACCGGTCGAGCCATTTCGGAGGAGTACGACCAGACCAGTTCAAACACAGTGATACTAGATTTTTATATATTAGATATTGAAGTACCCTAAGGGTATTCATTTTTGAACAATTATCATCTAAACACCTTAAATTCTCTTGAAACAACAAATATTTTAAACTCGATTAGGTGACCGTTATTAGTTAACCTAACCTAATTACCTACAGAATCATAATTACTGGAAGCGAAGAAGCGAAGCGCTCGTAGCTCTGCGGTGCTCGGTGGTCGGAAACGATCACCGAAGTACAGCAGAGTTTACAGAGGTCGGTCTTTGGATGGGTGACCGTTTGTGTGGCATTTGATATCGAGAGCTTCCGTGCTTCGGAAGGCACGTTAAGCCGTTGGTCCCGGTTATCACTAAATGTGGTAGTCGTTAAGCCACGTTAGAGGCCTAATGGGCTGCTTGATAAATTCTAACAGCAGGACGCCATACACCTGCCTCCGCCAATCCGCGCTGGGTCAGCGTGGTGGAGTATGACCCAATACCCTCACACCTTGATATGTGAGAGGAGGCTCGTGCTCAGTAGTGGGACGTTAATGGGCTGAGATGATGATGATGAAGTATCTGTTTATCAGAGGACTGCATCTTGTGAGAGTAATGGTGTTGGTGGAGGCAAGTAAGGGTGGGGGTGGGTCATTTAAATTTTCTGTTTATTTTCGGTGTTTCTATTTATAATATAAACATTATACATAAAATCACGCCGATTCCCCCGAAGTAAATAAAAGTCTTTATTTCATAAACTATTACATCGCACTTGAAAACGTAAATGAAATCACGAAGCTTAGATTCACTTACATTCGCCGTCTACTGCCGCGGAATATATTTTTTTTACAAAGTAAAGAATTTACCTAATGTATATTTGATAATATAAATTAAAGCAAGTAAAAAGTTGCCAAATTAATATATAAAATGCAAAATATACATTTTCTATAGATTCTTTTTGAAAATTAAACTAGTGCGAAAAGTTTTTTGGTAAGTTAAATTTTGCCAGACGGAACGATTCCATATGTTCTATGATCAGTGGTTCTTCTTCTTTCTCTCCACTTCAGGCAAAAGCTTCTTGTGGGTATGGTACTCCATTGTATTGACGTGACAACGTCTTATAAATTGGTTTGCCGGGTGACACTTCAAGAAACTGTTACCCTCCGCTCACGTTATGCGGTCACAATGAGAGCGAGTGAGAGGCACGCGTTCCTTTCACTCGGGCATGGTTAGCCCGCCTAAGAGCGAGAGAGACAGATATAAATATAATTCTTTGTATAAATAAATGTTTTAAATTGTTACTATTATTTCATCCTTCTTCCTACTATACGAATGAATATTCACATTAAAATTATTTTACCACCCAAAGTCGTTGTCACGTAAAACTTTCGCCCGTATACCGACTTTACAGGCAACCAATTTTTTATTAATAATAAATTTGATTGTACTGACTTGACTAACAGATTATGGGAAATAAGACGACCGATATGGCGTGGAGGCGAGTATATCCTCACTCCACTCCTGAGGTCGTGGGTTCGATTCCCACACAGGACAAATATTTGTGTGTATAAATATGAATATATGTTCTGGTCTGGGTGTTTTCCTATGTATATTAAGTATGTATTTACAAAAAAAAAGTATTTATGTATGTTTATCCGTTCTTTAGTATCCATAACACAAGTTCTTAATGATACTTATCTTGGGACTAAATAATTGGTGTAAGTGTCAAAAATATTTAATTATTAGGTTATATTGTCTCAGAACGGTCGCGTTCATAAACAGGCGTAAGCAGGCAATATTATCATTCACATCACAATAAATAATATTAATTGCACAGTTCAATAAATCTTCTGATAAACCTTGGCAATAAATATCGAACAATTACAGTCACGTCCCAGCAATGGAAAATATGAATTGAACAAAAATCACGTCTTAACGATCGGACATTCACTGCGGGTTTTTAATCAAAGCAATTCCGTACCACTAATAAAATATAGAGCCATTAAAATTTTACGTGCCTTCTAAGAGATTGGCCAATCTGGTAAAGCCCTTTTGGAGTTTAATCTGAGCGAATCGTAAAGTTTGAGTGATTTCCAATTGATAAGACGTAATGTATGGTTATTTCAATTTATTGTAAACAAATTATATGATTTTATTTGGGGAACTTTTTGGTGCGCCTGCTTTAAGTGCTTTCAAACTTCTGCCCGTAGAAAATATATTGGATAAACGTTATGTTTAAGCACAAATCACTGGCATTTAGCGTAATTCTTGCTATAAATATAAATGTGCTTATGAGTTTGTTTGTTACATTACGCTTTCGGGTCGATTTTAATGAAATTAGATGTTAATATATTATGTATATGTCACCGTAAGATTGTAAATAACGTTAAATTATAATCTATCCCGCGATATTGTAATCTGTCGAAAAATTGTGATCCGAAACAAACTGCTCACAATTTAACGCATCATTTTTCGATAGATTATAATCTATCGAAGACAAACCACATGCGAATGTTCAATTTGGTGCTAACTAAAAAGGCAAAGCACTTGAACTATTTTATTTTTATTTTATTTATTAAGGAACTCCAACAAAGGATAAACAGTAAATGCAATCATAATATCATCATATCATAATCTAAGAAGATTTGTGCTTCTCAATTACAGGATAAATAAATAAATAAATATCCTTTTACAATCACACCAATTATTTAGCTCCAAGATAGCTATAATTAAGATCTTGTGTTATGGATACTAAAGAACGGATAAACATACTTATATATTTTTTTGTAAATACATACTTAATATACATAGGAAACACCCAGACCAGAATAAATATTCATATTCATGCACACAAAGATTTGTCTTGTATGGGAATCGAACCCACGACCTCAGGAGCCTAGTGCAGGTATACTGACCTCCACGTCATATCGGTCGTTAAAGTAAACAACACAATTATCAAGATGAAATAAAGTTAAAGTTAATTTAAAAGGTAGAGATCTGTAGATAAACTGTGTCAAAAAGGTTAGTTCATCGACCACATTAACACTAGACAAGATCTGATTTCCTTAGTCGCCGTCTACGGTATTCTCTGGCAAGATGTAGGTTAGTAAAAAGATCTGGCCGCCTGAACACCGCATTATCGACAATTTAACACATAGAAGAAGCGTTTATCTTTACAGCCAGTAAGCACTACATCGTAAACAGCTGTGACATTTACATAATATTTTTTAACAACCAATTCGATTGAATCCCATTACCATAACTAAAAGGGGCAAAGCACTTGAACTATTTTATTTTATTCATTAAGGAACTCCAACAAAGGATACACAGTACATGCTTTATTATACAAAATTCTAAGAAGATTTGTGCTTCTTCAGTTACAGGATAACAAACACATCAACGAGAAAATAATCTCGTGCTCACTTAGGAAAGATTTTTAGACTACCACACTTTTTTTTAAAGATTTTAATTCACTAGTTTAAATACGAGTATATCCAAATTACACATTCCTAGTCCATTAGTTTCACCGTGACAAAACTGAAGCGCTCTTTGTTTACTAAGGACCGCAAAGAACTAACTTTCTTTGATAATAATTAAGAAATAAAGAAAGAAGAAACTGTATATCCCAATTGTAACATTTAAAGGGTAGATACGAGTAGTTGTAGTTCCGAAAGCAATCCGCCGGCTCATTTCCTATCCAAAACAACTTTTACACAACACTCAATTGTTTTTGCTAAAGAAACCTACTTGCCGGCAGTTTTTCTCCTTGCGTTAGAACTGGATCACAATCTCTGAGTAAGGGCGCGTTCCCAACTGGCCATGGCGATAAATCAATCATTGGACGACTGTCGTCTTTCCCATTTTATCGACTGCTTGTCACTGTGTCGTTGATAAGTTTTATCGTAAAACGACTGTCGCATGTCTGTACACTTTTTACTGTTGACGGCGGTGAATCGTGACGTTTTTTTATCGGTTTTATCGTGCCATATTAACAGTTCCCATTGACTGACTTTGACGACAGTAAATCGTGTATTATTTTGTTTTTTTTAATCATATTTAGAACAACAAACAGTTACAGAACATACAATATTAAAATAAGTCTGAAACTAAATGTGGTCCCTTGCGTAACCAGTGACGTTATCCACGACAGAATGTAAAACATGAAACGAAACTTAACTTAATCAATTTTAGACTAAATACAATAAGATTATATCCTGGGATATAATAAGGTTGATAGAATAAGATTTACAAATAGATTTAAAGATATATATTAGAAAAAAAGAAAAAGGCTCTGGCGAATATAAAAGTAAGCGGCAGTAGCTTCGCCATCTATTATGTGGGACCAAAAATATAATTAGCGGAATATGAGCATAAGTTTTTGGCTACCCTTTCAGAAAAACAGGAGTGGTAGTATGTATGTATATATGCCATGACACAGCGCTTTACACGACACGACATAGTGTAAACGCGCCTTTTCCCGGATGAATAACCAGACAAACTTCTGAACTTTCTTTGACTTATATTAAGAATTGAGCATATATACGTAAGCCACGACGGCTTACACGATCCGATAATCTGTCGTCACGACATAGTGTAAACACGCCTTTTCCCGCATGAATAGCCAGACAGGCTTCTGAACTTTCTTTGACTAATATTAAGAATTGAGAATATATACGTATGCCACGACGCTTTATACGACCTGATAATCTGTCGTCACGACATAGTGTAAACACGCCTTTTTCCGGATGATTAGCCAGACAGACTACTGATCTTTGTTTGACTTATATTAAGAATTGCGAATATATACCTAAGCCACGACGCTTTATACGATCTGATAATCTGTCGTCACGGCATAGTGTAAACGCGCCCTTTCCCGGATGAATAGCTGGACAGACTTCTGAACTTTCTTTGACTGCTGCTTGTATCTATTAGATTTTAGATTACTTTTTCTTCACTCACTGTAGACTTCATTTGCAAACTGATCTGATTGAGATAAGTTTGTTTTTCTCAATGTGATATTTGAAATCGGTTTTGAAGTTTCTTAACTTTTATATTTTTTTAAACACTGACCTGAGCTGAATAGCTTTATGTAAGCGAGACTGCATTTAGAAAAATCTATTTCTCATTCTCTTTAGATTTAAAACATATTTCATTTTTATATACATATAAAAAAAAACAGATCATTTAAAAAGAGTTGGTGTCGCATTAGAAATACTAATAGAAAATTTAATGAGAAATTTATAATATAATATTCTCTTACAATCACACCAATTCCTTAGTTCCAAGATAAGTATCACTAAGAACTTGTGTTATGGATACTAAAGAACGGATAAACATACTTAAATACTTTTTTTTTTTTTTTTTTGTAAATACATACTTAATATACATAGGAAAACACCCAGACCAGAACAAATATTCATGTTCATGCACACAAAGATTTGTCCTGTGTGGGAATCGAACCCACGACCTCTGGAGTGAAGTGCAGGTATACTGACCTCCACGCCATATCGGTCGTTTGGGGGCTATGTTAGTACTTCTCATGTGTGTTGTTTATGTTGACAATTTGTTACTTTAAATTTAACCGTAAATACCACCATGCCTTTTATTATCCAATTAAAAATTTTATTTTATTTTTAAAAATAAATGTTTGAAATTATTTATTTAAGAACATTTGTGGTAATTATTATGTAAATGTATGTTATTAATATTGTTTTTTTTTTTGGATATTGTTCTTTAGTGTTTGTTTTTGTAATTATTTTTTACTCTTATTGTTGACATAAATTCTTTAGTGTTTTATATACCTGTAGAGGCATATCTTTTAACTTTTCTTTGTGTGTGTTACTTATTACCAATGTAAAATTATACGTTGATGTTGTATCTTTTATCAATAAATAAATAAATAACACAAGACCGAATGACATATAGATCATTGACTTCCTATCCACGAATGTCTTAGATGTTCATGACAGCCGGGACCAACGGCGTAACGTACTTTCTGAGGCACAGAGCAAGCGAAAGCTGAGCACAATTTCTGTTGTAACATTCTATTAATTATTATTTTAATTTATGTAAAATTTAGTTTGGTAGGTTTTTTTTTATAATATTAAACAAAATATATTTAAAATAACTGTATTGTATGTATACTATATAAAAGTAAAAAGAAAAGAAAAATATTTCATAAACATAGTACTTGAAAACGTCATAATTAAAAATGGAAAAAAAAACAATCGAAATATTATTACACTAAATCACGAAACTTAGATTCACTTACATGCATCAAAACAATTTAAAAACAAAATATAATTAAGTGTAAGTGAATCTAAGTGCCAGTTCCAAACCACCGCTCTGTAAGAAGAACTGGCAAGAAACTCACAGGCTATGCTCTTTTAAATATATTTGTTTTCTTTTCTGTGCATGCGCATAATTTTCCTAAATAAAGAACTTATTATTATTAGAGCATCAAAACACTTTGTTCATTGGCGAAATTTGAGTGAAAAAATATGCATCTGCCTACACGATGCACGATGGCAAACAGCACAAGTGTAGTGTGATGTAGACATGGTTTCAAGCCAAGACAAAACTTTCTAACGCCTATTGAAAACATGATAAAACACTCAAAGAATATTTAATTTCCCAGCGAAAGTTAAATCTCCTATCTGTCTTTTTTTATATACATATTTTAGTGGGTATTCACTAAACAATGGCACAAGATTGTTAACAAAAGACTAAGGCGCCAGGCGCCTTTCCACAGCTTGTAGCCCTAAATTCAATTGTAAGTAGATTTTGTTCACAATCATAAAAATATTAACAGATATATTTCATAGCTTCCGTATTACAATTCCTTTGAGTGTTATGAACAAATGTGGTTTATTTGAAGTTCCGCCGAATTCAACAATGGAAACATACCTGTAGTTGATAGGCTTACCCATACGATCTTGATGTGGCAAAACTGCAATTTAGTCAATATCAGTTTGTTTTTAGGGTTCCGTACCCAAAGGGTAAAAACCGGGACCCTATTACTAAGACTCCGCTGTCCGTCCGTCTGTCATCAGGCTGTATCTCATGAACCGTGTTGGTCAGATAGCTCAAATTTTTTTGTAAACAAATATTAAGAAAAAATATGTTTTTTTGATCTTTTTCGCTCAACATTGATAATGGCAACAGGTAGACGCTTGAAATATTCACAGGAAATTTTGTTATACGCCCTCTTTAGATTCCATAACCATTTATTAACTTTAAACAATTTCGAATGTAGCAATAGATTTAACAACGAATAAAAATTCAATACCATTGTGATTTATAATTATTTATATGACTACTTTTAAAACTATTCTAGTAAGGTACAAATAAAATAAATAAACAGGGACTATTTGTTTTTATTTCAACCCAAAAAAAAACTAACAGAAAGGATTTCTATTCAATGCGATAGACTTTTTCGCAGGACACATTTAATTTTGGAGATTTGCTATTATATTATTTGTCGTTTTATGTTATTTTTTAAGTATAAAGCGCTCAAAGATCCGCAAAACTTGATGATCCATAGCTATCATCGAAAAAAAGCGAAATTCATGGTATTCGGTCCTTAACCCTTAAGGGGACGGCGGATGACGCTGACTTTCAGAAACCTAGCAAGATCTACGCGCTCCCGGCAGATAAATTTCGTGCATTGATTGCTTATAAAAATTCATTAAAAATAATAAATATAGAAATTGGCATAACTAACCAAACGTTCTCTTTGGTATTTAATCTACTAATAACCTGGAGTCAATAAAAGTACTTGCGATTGGTAGGTTAGAATTAGAAGTAATGTGGCCGAAAATAATGACAAGACACAACTTTACATATGTAATATTAAGAACCTAAAGGGATTGTAACACCTATCCTGTAACCTGTGTTCGCAATAAACTATTTTGATTGATTTGATTGTTTTTTTTTAACCACACGCTCTCATGTGTTATATGATGTATATTTATGTTTATTTTTTAATATTTTTTAATATTGCTAGATGACAAAGAACAGTCAAATTGAACAATCCCAATTTTAGCGATCTCACATATCTCCCCACCTTAATAGGACAATCTCAAATATATTGGCACCATAATATGAACCTTATGCTATTAACTTAAAGTACAAAACCAATGAAAATTTCAATGTGCTCCACCCGGTAAAGGATTAAAAAAAATTCATAATCATTTGTTCTAGTTTTGCTTAAAAGAGCTTTTATGAAGGTCAAAACTTAAACTATGGATTTTATAGTAATGTAATGGTATAGTTGGATAAAATATTTATTATAAATTATGTACAATTATTTTAGAGAATATTTACAATTATATCGAATATCTCGTTTAAGGGCGTATTACAGGAAAATCTTCAATAAGGCTTTACAGGAGAAATTCGGTGCGGTGCAGGTACGATATAAGGAAGTCGGAAGTCTCTTTCAGGCATATACGAAGTCTCCGGTGGACTATAATAATAATAGATTGGACTAGGACCGAAGGTATATTGCGCCATTCTACTTATGATACGCGGAGTTGCTGGAGTTGGCGGTGTCAGCACATTCGGCGGAGTCAGCATAGTCGGTGGAGTCAGCATAGTTGGCGGAGTCAGCATAGTCGGCAGAGTCAGCGGAGTCGGCAGATTCAGCGGAGTTAGCGGAGTCGGCGCAGTCAGCATAGTCGGCGGAGTCAGCATAGTCGGCAGAGTCAGCATAGTCGGCGGAGTCAGCTGAGTCGCCGGAGGCACGAAATGGGCGTTAAACCAATTGTGCACCTGGTATAACATAAAAACATAAATGTACACTCGCACATTTAAACAATCGTATTCATATAGTTAGCTTTATACTACGGCGGCAAATGCACAAATAAGACTAATTGCAGTATATTTCATCTGGTGCCGTGATGAATTAAGTAAATATTTCTACATTAAATATATTTTCTAACATCTAATTAATCAATTATTAACTCGTTTGAGTTTAATAAAAAAACATACTTTATTGTCATTAAGATCAAGATCATTTAAATTTGTCAAATTTATGGAATGGATTTGCGACAATTTGCTTCCTAACCAGTTTAAGACATATCGAAGCATGATTGGCATACAACATGCTTGGTCTTATGAAGATGTGCATTAAATTTAAAAAATAAATAATAATGGTTCTACACATAAAAAAAGCAACCATTATTTTTTGAAAAAAATACAAAAATTGTTAATTAGTAAAATCTAACTGTACATATAAAAATATTGATATATCATATCTTAAATAATTTTAATTCAATATTTACTAGTTATGCGAGTGCAGTATATATACGTATATAAATTCCAAAATCCAATTCCAAAGGGTCAGTAATTTACTTTCCCCATTGTCAAAATAAATCATTTGGATACACATATTGTCTAATAATGTAAATAAAAAAATGCTAAAAAAAGAAAATTAATAATAATCAAAAAATATGTACTTACAAATTCACAGCGACACGTGGGCCGCGTACTCTCCTCTATCGAAAACTCTGAACTGCACGAAGACATGGCTGGTCTGGTCTTTACTTAACACTCAACAATACTGATTGTGGAGCGACAATCCGCACCTACTTTATACAAGCTTTATTCCCGTTCTACCAGCCTGCTCCAGGTACCACCAAAGGATAATGAGTCATTATGTCTAATGCCGAACTCATTAGAGGGATTGTGATCATTAACTCTTTTGTTAATCGTGGTAACTTCATTATTCAAAACAATACTATACATAGAAGGGTTATTGTTTTGTAAATACTTTTAGTTTATGATTCATAATTTATTAGAGGGATCCTACTAACAGCTAAGGAGCCCAAGCGAACCTCACCTGCAAGTGGTGCACCTGCCGATCAACGGACGAGGCTCTGGCGAACTTAATAGATCTCGACAAGCGGCACTAGGCTCGCCACCTATTACATGGGACCGACAATGTTATTGACGAAGTATGGGCGTGTAATATGCCTCTGCCTACCCCTTCGGGAAAACAGGCGTAATTGTATGTATGTATGTATGCATGCATACTATTAAATGTCATAGTTGCAGTTCTTATTTTTGCGTATTATCTGGTTCGAATTTGATTCCTATTGCGAGGTATCAAGGTATATAAGTACAAGCGTCATAGTGTTAAACTTTGCAGCGTTACTATGATTAATTAAGAAAAGACTGAAAAGAGGTTTTCGAAGAGACCTTGTTTATACCTCTAGAATATTTTTTTTTATTTAAAGCGTTTTGAAAATATTTTATTGATTTTTCAATGTTTTTGACCAACAAACAAAAATTCAAAAGTTCTTTAAATATATTCATAAACTATTACACAGCAATTGAAAACGTGAAATGAAATATAAAAGATAAAAATAAACTACATAGGTATAACTAAAATCACAATACTTAGATTCACTTACAGGCAAAAAAAATAATTTTTGTGCAAGTGAATCTAAGTGTCAGTTCCGAGCCACCGCTCTGTGAGAAGAACTGACATGAAACTCACAAGCTATACTTTAAAAGTATTAATCAATTATAATAATAAAGAACACACATGTGAATATTTAATGTTATTAAAAGGTTCAACAGAAGCCGTAACCAATAAAGTAGCAGTAAGGGAACCTTCCACCAGAGTCAAGTAAGTATAAATGTGAAACTGAGCTGAATTTGAATGGAATATAGATGATCAGAAGAATAATCTGATTGATAGAAGTTAGCTAACAGAGTAAATGTGCACAACAGATCAAAGTCAAAGTCAAAGTCAAATACTTTTATTTCATAAACTATTACATAGTACTTGAAAACGTCAAAATTATAAAAAAATAACAAAAACAAATAAAATATAATTATACTAAAATCACGAAGCTTAGATTCACTTGCAACCAAACAATTTAAAAAAACAAAAAATATTTAAGTGTAAGTGAATCTAAGTGCCAGTTCCGAACCACCGCTCTGTAAGAAGAACTGGCAAGAAACTCACAGGCTATGCTCTTTTAAATTATCGATTGGTTAGTTACAATCTTCATTTGTCTGTGACGCTATACAATGCAACATAATATAACAATATACATACATACAACATAATATATCAAATTGCGCTCGACATAATATTCAAGTTGGTGCCGTTTTCTATTTCACAAAATTTCCACGCTAAAGCTTTTTGCATTTGGTCATTCATATTATTATCTTAAACCATGAGTGTATGTGTAACAATAACGTTTTAATTACATTTATTATAACAATATTTTGATTTAACTGTCTGTTGTATTATATAATGAATAATATTAAAATAATAAATATAAGACCCCGCGAGTTCAATCATTATAGGTCCTAATTTAAATAAACGATAAATAAATATTTTCAGACACTTACACCAATTATTTAGTTCCAATACTTATCATTAAGAACTTGTGTTATGGATACTAAATAACGGATAAACATATATAAATATTTTATTTTGTGAATACATACTTAATATACATAGAAAAACACCCAGACCAGAACAAATATTCATATTTATACACAAATATTTGTCCTGTGTGGAAATCGAACCCACGACCTCAGGAGTGGAATGCGGGTATACTCGTCACCACGCCATATCGGTCGTCGAAATAGCAAAGACAAAACTATACAATGGATTGTTTGGTACGTCTATATAGGTATATTATCCTTTCTAAATAGTTTTTACAATATAAATTTTTATCAAATAACTCTCAGATCATTTCATTTTACGAATTTAATAAAGCGTACTGCGTGACTGTAAACAACAATAATTAATTATTTGGGAATACTTATATCTTAACGATTATTATAAATTAGAACACAATTTATACAGTAAGTTATAGTCACCCACCACATTATTGTTATGGTAGTATTATTGTATTAATCGACATAGTTATTAAAAGAAACTCTCCTACATAATAATAATACAATAATTAACCGAAATACACAATATATTGAGCATATTATACTAATTACTAACTGACAAAATGAATTTACAAATAAAACAACGGCGCCAACATCGTAATATACCATTTGAAGCAGGGAAGCACTCGATACGAAATGTCACACAAACGGCCATCCATCCAAGGATTAACCTCTGTATACTCTGCTTTACTCCTGTTATCGTTTCGACCACCGAGTACCTACCTAGGCGCCCTCTGATTCAAAGAGAATGCGATCTATAAACATTCATTTACACTATAGTTAGTTCAGGGCTTTATAATAAAATACTTATTTGAGTAACCAATAATGTTGTTACAAACTTTTTACAATTACATTTATTTTACTGTCGAAATTGCGTTCTTATTTTAAATGTTAGTAAAGTTGCGGAGCCACCTTATAAACGACGAATCAATCCTAAATCGCGCTAACGGAATTTATCAAGCTGGTTGCTATATATACCATAACCGACCGTCATCGGTTGGGCATCGGCCCCCGGGTACTTTCCACCGCCCGGTAGAAGATGGGAGCACCTTCTCACTCGCTACAATGTAGATCTATTATAATTAAATAGCACTACATGTAACCCTCTCAGGTATAGGGTGGTCTGAAGTCTCGTTGAGGCATGTAGATAATGACCGACCGACTATAAAAATAGAAGGTGGGTCTGGGACTGAATATCTACTGCGCATACGATGAGAGTCGGAGAGGCCTGCCGAGGTGGGCGTCTAGCCAGCTGTTTACCTGGAAAGACAAACATTTTGTTTAAATATTTGGTGTAGGCTCTATTTTTAGTTAGAAGCAGATCAAACCAAGATTTATCACGTGTTCAAGAGTCGATTTTTCAATCTTCTGTTTAATATTTTTTATGCGATACTGAATTCATTACAAAAATGCGTTGTCATCTTGTCCCGACTTGACATGTACATTTCACGAAGCACATAGCACGAAGAACCGACAACCGATGGGGCGTTAAGGTTCTTCAGTGGCGACCGGGAAGCAGTAACATAGTGGAGGACGGCCTCCCAAGCAATGGACCGAGTAGCTGGTCAATGCGACGGGAAGCTGTTGGATGCATGTGACCCCGGATCGCTCAATGTGGAAATATATCAGGTAAACCTATGTTCAGCGGTGTACGTCATTTGGATGATGATGATATTAATATAAAACAAAGCTTATTCGTCATAATAAAAGTTTTACATTGTTTTCAGTGATTAGTGCTATTCATACAATTGTAAATATTTTACAATCGTAATGTCATTACTGGTATACTATATAAGGAAAATATCTAACTAACATTTACAGTGTCTGTGACCTTGACACATCAGTTGTTATATACTTAAATAACTTTTAATTTTATAACAATCTGCACAATTGTAGCCGCAACAGGATTCGCTAATGCTTGACCACTTGGTGGCAGAATTTTCGTGCCAGGTGATGGCCAGGGGCTTCACTTACCTTGACGTTCTCTGGGACAAACAAAACGCCATCTAGTGGCATTCAGCTTACACTACATACTGGGGGCTTACAATAAAATACTAGATTATTATATACTATTTACATTGATATAAGGGCGTTCTATTTACATTGAAGGAAAATTTGGATCTATTTCAGTTTGTTTATCATAGGTTATTAACTCTTTTGTTTAGCGCGTCTACTGAATTACTTAAATTAAATTAAAGAAAGGAATATATTAAGGAATAAAAGGAGTATGTTAAATTAATTTACAAAGAAGGGTTATTGTTTTGTAAATACTTTTGGAATATAAATATCAATGGTTTCTCGATCGTTGATAATACTTTTATTTACGGATGTTTTCATTACAAACTTTCTTTTCGCAACATATCAAGGTAACACTTTTACGCTTTTGTCAACCTTGACATCTTGCGAAAAGAAATTTTGTCTGTTTTTGTAACTGACCGATGAGACAGCGCAAACTAAAAAGAGTGCAGTTGAGAGATTTTTTTATAAACGGTAAGAAAACTTAATACCATTAGCATAAAGTACATGAATACAAACCTTTTGTCGATAATTTTTTTAAATTGTAAATTGTAATTGAAAATAAAGTGTCTCGAATTGAGAATTTATGCCTGGTTTGGTAATGTTATTTATTAAAAATAGTACAACCACATCATACATATTAACACAATTACACCTGATATGTACGACAATTACGGTGTACTAACATTTACTATAAATTTGCGGAAAAGTTACAAAATAAGAAAATTACTAAAAATATAAGAAATTAAAAGAAATCTACCAATAAATTAATAAATAAGTAACATAAATTTACAAAAATAATCTTATTCTAGGACTAGGGACTTGAACCGATTCTATATAATATGTTTACAAGTTTTGTTTTATATTTGCTATATGAATAACTGAAGATGTCAATGTCCTGGTCGCGAGTTTGTACACTATTATATTCATTTAAAATTCTATTTCTTGGTTTTATTTTAATCATTTATTTATTGGTATGTTAAGAGGATTCATGGAAAAAATATTGTAATTTATGATGACCGAGTGAATGGAAGTGATTTGTTTTTTATCCGATCCTATTTATGTATAGTATTTTTAACTATTTTATCAATGACTGAAATGAATGAATTATTTCATCATACTTGTAACAATTATAACAATATTGTTAGTGAATATTTAAAGTAGTTGTCTTACATTTTTATCAAAACTTGAAACGGGCTTAATAACTAGCAGTAAGTTACTTAAATCTCAAATATCTCATAAATGAGACAGCCTTTAACCAACATTGTATAAAATTATAATACATGTATTTCTATTCTAAGTAAACTTAAAATTTTAACGCAAATTTTTAATGATTTATCAAACAATAATGTTGATTTTGACAACTACTTTAAATAGTAGTTACAATTTCAAAATTTTTATTACTTAAGGGTTATAATAACATAAAACTCATTAGTCACCAATTACAATATTGTAAATTATTAAGTTGCGCAGAATAATTAAAAAAGGAATGATACTTCATAAAAATACAATAAAATAGCAAACTAATTATTGACCCACATATGAAATAAACGTAATTAGGCTAATACTTTCTCATTTATAATTTGTAAAGTGAATTTATAAAGAAAGCATTAACAATAACTGGGATCAACATCGTAAGGTGCCTTTAGAAGCAAATGAACGCTCGATATTAAACGCCACACAAACGGTCACCCATCCAAGAACTATTTTCTGTGTGCTTCAATCCGTTGATTCTTTCGACCACCGACTACCCAGGCACAACATTTACACTATAGTTGAATCATAGCTTTGAATGAAATACTTGTTTGGGTACATTACAATTTTATTACAAACTTTTTATAAAACAATTAAATATGTCTTGTTGTCAAAAGTATTGCGTTCTTATTTTTCATATTAGTAAGGAGGTGGCGCAATCTTACTAGCGATGAATCAAGATGGCAGCGCGCACCTTTTGCAACCAACTATGTTGGCTATAATATATAAATAGAACTCCATTAATGCCTCTTAGGGGGAATCCGGTAAGGTCCAGGCATATAATGTTGTCTGAAGTCTTCTGGAGGCAAGTTGGGCTTCTCTAGCGGACTAAAATTTGTATAGGGCTCTGAGACTGACTATATACTGCGCATGCGAAACGAGTCGGTGAAGCCTATCGAGGTGCGGCTTCTAGGTTAAAGTGTACCTGGAACAAAAACCAAAGCAACATTTTAGTGTAAAAAATTGGTAAGGGCTCTTTTGATGTAAGATACACATCGAAACAAGATGTATAACGTAGACGTAGACGTTTTATAGGAGATTGAAAAGTCGACTCTTGTCTACTACCCGATAATCAATTAAACATGAAAATGCATTATTATCTATCATTCCGGACTTTAGTTGTGACATTTCTTTTGTTTAGCTTATAATTTATTCAACTGATACATTTTATTCAACGACTGAAATATCGGCATTGAAAGTAGTAATCGTTTGATAGAAATCTGCGTTTAGTTCCAAGGAACAAGTCTAAGGACAAGTCTAACAAACCATTTTATTAATTCAAACAGAAAATATCTGGACGATTAAAAATGTGAACATTATCTATAAAAATAATTTGCTAACGCAGTTTAAAAAAATGTCATCAATTAGCAATTTTAATTTCTAGTATAGGCTTCATAATTATAAAAATAACTTAATGTATACATAATAATATATTTTATACACCTTGGCTGTTGAAAACTACAACCATAAGAAAAAATTAAGAGGAACATCTTGCTCAGCACGTGGCATATTATTGCGAAACAATGTCTAATGTCGGTGTGGTTTTGTCCAACAATAAAAAATATTAACAAAGAAAGGGGATTAGAATCTTCTAAATAACAGATTAACAAATGGTTTAGATCGATAGTACGAATGTAATCTTATTGATGCCATGCGCTTTCATCATAAACTTAAACTTGGATGTAATACTTATAAAAAAACTGGTATATAAATTGCTTACCAACAAAACAGCAGGGACCATTTAAATTCCTAGTCTGCCTGATTTAAGATATAAAAACGCAATAGAAATTTACTATTTTATATTAAACGACCTTATACAGGTTACCACTTTATAGCCATAATGGCCGAGACAGTTGAGTGGCTAATACCATAAATAATGGGCTCTTTATCAGGGGCGAATGGTTGAGGGCCATAGACAAAAAAAAATTCAAGTAATTAATTTAATTATCGTTGCATAATAGTCATAAAAATACAAGAACTTTTTCTGTACATATGTATTGATATTATTATTATTTAAAAGTTGATATAATGATTTAACCAAGCACAAAACTTCCGAACGGAGGCAATTATAAATAATGAGGGTAATTTCATAATTAATCTTACTAACTAGCTACCGGCGTTATGAGCTGTCAATGTCAATTCTAGAAAACAAATAGGCAGTTGAGATAAAGCATTCCCTTCTTCTTTTATTAAAATATTTTATTAAAATATAAAGAGTATTTCGTTGAAAATTTTAACACAATGAGAAAAAGTTACATTCTTAAAAGTTTTTTTATGATCATGATTAATAAATGGAATGTAAATAACAGAACGTAAGTTGATACGAATTTATTTATTTACGAGTATTTTCCAAGGTCTGTTTTCGTTGGGGTTTGATGTCGTTGTGTGAAATGTTAATTGATATTAAAATTATTTTTAATTGATGACTATGTTCAATATTGAAAAATTTCTGTATGGGCCAGAGAACATAACTTGCCGGCTTAATTGTCTAATTCTGAAATTGGTAAATAGTTGTTTTAAAATCTTTGCTAAGCAGCTAAACAACTAGTTCTACGCTTTGCTATGTGTGTCTCAATTTCATTATTGCTGTACATTTGAAATCATCATTACCTAGTATTATACCGGTTGCCCTAGACTTAAGCTTAGGGCCCAGGGTCTGCTCACTGGTTCAACCAGATTTGACTGAATTTCAGTAATTATGTGGAGCGACTGCCGTCTGACCTCCGCAACCCAGGGGGAAACATCATAGTATGGTTAAACCAGCTGTCAGTCTATTAGAAGGCTTCCTAATAAAGACTGCCATAAATGTTCATGACAGCCGGGACCAACGGCTTAACGTGCTCTCCGAGGCACGGAGCGAGCGGTAATTACGCACATAACTTTGAAAAGTCATAGGTGCGCCAGGGGCTATCGCCGCTTTTTGTACATTTTCTGCACATTTAAAATATGAATAGACAACTAATCAGCGACCTATGTTTGGCTGTTAACTAGAATCCACTTTTTTTTATATACTAAAAAAAGTGCAATATCACTTTTGAAATTCCCTCAAGAAGTCCATGTTAGATCTCAGTATAGTCCCACATCTTTCTGAGGACAAAAGAGTTTAGGGGAGAGGGCATCTCATTTATCTTTTATAAGTTTTATCAAAACCTATTCTCATTTACTAGGTATCAAATATATTTAATATTTATTTATAATATATAATGTGATAAACGAACGAAGCCATTATTTAAAATTATTTAAAATTAAAAAAACTTAATTTCATGAAATTTATGTCACTTATAAGATTGTGGTGATAGGGGGTTTACAGTAAAATACTTATTTGGTCAATAGACAATTTTATTACAAGCTATTTATTAACAATTTTGTAAGGCGGCCTATTTAACTACAATGATATATAAATTATAAATAATTTTTTCAGAGTGTTTATTGAAACACAATCTGGAACATTTTGTGATTAGTCTTCAATAAGGATTTACAGGGCTTATCCAGTATGGTGCAGGCAGGTTACAGGGATAAAAATAATAAATGGGATTGGGGCTTAACTGTGTCATTCGACATAAGATCGGCGCAGTTAGTGGAGTCGATAGAGCGAGAGTAGATAGAGATAGCGGAGTCAGCGGAGTTAGCGAAGTCAGCGGATTCAGCGGAGTAAGCGGAGGTGGCTGATTCAGCGGAGTTAGCGTAGGTGGCTGATTCAGTGAAGTCAGTGTTGTTGAAGTCAGCGAATGCACGAAATGGGCATTGAGCCAATTGTGCACCTGGATAAAAATAAAATGTTTATTAATTTGGTAAAAATATATGATCTGTAAATTAAAGGTTAAATTTAACCGTAAGTATTAAAATGTCATTGTTATACCATAATAAGGAACAATAATGAAACACAATGGCTACTAGTATCATTTTAAATAGTCTTGCACATAATTTTTCGTAGGTAAAATAATAATATTTTTTAAGCAGGGCTGTACTGCGAAACACTTGTGAATGTCACTTTAAGCTACAGTAAATAGGTGCATAGTTTTGAAGGCCAGTGTATATCGTCGTATCAAACTTAACTTTTGCAACAAATTTCCAGGTAGAACATGTCATTCATATATGAATACAAGATCCTATTAATAATCCCATTTCATTAAAGAAAAATAATATACTTACAAATTCACTGCGACACGTGGTCCGCGTCCTCTCCTCTATTGAAAACTCTGAACTGCACGAAGACATGGCTGGTCTGGTCTAGGACTGCACTTCACTTAACACTTAACAATACTGATTGTGGAGCTACGTGTCGCACCTACTTTATACAACCCTTATTCCCATTTCACCAGCCGTCTCCAGGTACCACCAAATAATAATGAAGCATTATGTCTAATGTCTTCGAGCTCATAAGAGGGATTGTGATCATTAACTCTTTTGTGAATCGTGGTAACTTAATTATTTAAAAAAATACTATACACAGAAGGGTTATTGTTTTGTTAATACTTTTGGTTAAGACAATCAATACTTTAGATTGTTCTTTTTATGTGTATACCCTTGTTTCAAACGTATAGCTTCAAATGTGATTCCTTTGCCAAGGGGGCATTTCACGTGAAGCGGACAGGGAAAAAAAAGTGAGGTTCTAAAAATCGACCATTTTCGGTCCACATGTACTTCTAGCAAGTATGAATGGGTACACAAAATATTTTTTTTGTATAGTGTATATTTACCAAGTTATAGGTTTCTAAAGAATTGTTGTGATTTTAATTACTATTTTTCTTAAGTAATTTTTCGAATACCACAAATTTATTAATAAATATTTTTCATAGCGGCACATATTAAAAATATACTGTTCTTTTTGACCATAAATTAAAATTTAAAAAAAAATATTTATATCCTGTTCAAAACCGGAAGTGAACTATTAAAACCGGAATTACAGTCACTTCGACCAATTTTATTTTCTTTTTTTTTCATTCAAATTATAGCTTATAGGATATTAAAAGTGGACTAGAAAATTTGAAATGGAATCTCTATTAGTTTAGAAGTTACATTAAATAATATACACCCGCGTCGCAAGAGGGGTCATATGTGGCGCTTGGTTAGATCAGCTAGTGTGCGTCAAACAATATGGCTTGTATAAATTACTGTGATAAAATAATTAAAACATAATAAAACAACATTTTAACAACACAAGAACTAGTTTATTTTGTAATTTTCACAATTTTACAATGGGACTCTATGGCAGAACTGGTCCTCTTTACAAGAATGCCTCTGGTTGTTGGAATAAAGCTGTGAAACTTTCTGGTTTCTGGAATGGTGATTGTAGACGCAAACCGGGGTTCCTGCTTTGTAACATTGACGAACTTTATCAGAAGTTGAAATATTAATATCCGAACATCAAGGCTTAACAAAGTTTTTTACACTAAGACCTAAACAATGTATCCTCGCAGGCGACTCCGAAACACATATTGTATGCGTTTGTACTTACCATCAAAACGTTAAATTGATGTTGAATGGAGGAGACATTGCCAATCTTACAGCTGGAACTGCTATGCAACTTTCATCTTATAAGGATTACCTTCGCAAGATGATGTGTCCCACTCCAACACTGTCGTGTCATTTAATGACTACTAAGACACCGCCAAATGAACGCTGTAATTCTTGTCCGGGCTTAAGTGCAATTCGAGAGCATTTAAAAATCATATGTGATAATTAAGATTGGCAATGTCTCCTCCATTCAACATCAATTTTACGTTTTGATGGTAAGTACAAACGCATACCATATGTGTTCCGGAGTCGCCGGCGAGTATACATTGTTTAGGTCTTATTGTACAAAACTTTGTTAAGCCTACCTTGATGTTCGGATATTAATTTTTAAACTTCTGATAAAGTTCGTCAATGTTACAAAGCAGGAACCCCGGTTTGCGTCTACAATCACCATTCCAGAAACCAGAAAGTTTCACAGCTTTATTCCAACAACCAGAGGCATTCTTGTAAAGAGGACCAGTTCTGCCATAGAGTCCCATTGTAAAATTGTGAAAATTACAAAATAAACTAGTTCTTGTGTTGTTAAAATGTTGTTTTATTATGTTTTAATTATTTTATCACAGTAATTTATACAAGCCATATTGTTTGACGCACACTAGCTGATCTAACCAAGCGCCACATATGACCCCTCTTGCGACGCGGGTGTATATTATTTAATGTAACTTCTAAACTAATAGAGATCCCATTTCAAATTTTCTAGTCCACTTTTAATATCCTTTAAGCTATAATTTGAATGAAAAAAAAAGAAAATAAAATTGGTCGAAGTGACTGTAATTCCGGTTTAAATAGTTCACTTCCGGTTTTGAACAGGAAATACATATTATTTTTTAAATTTTAATTTATGGTCAAAAAGAACAGTATATTTTTAATATGTGCCGCTATGAAAAATATTGATTAATATATTTGTGGTATTCGAAAAATTACTTAAGAAAAATAGTAATTAAAATCACAACAATTCTTTAGAAACCTATAACTTGGTAAATATACACTATACAAAAAAAATATTTTGTGTACCAATTCATACCTGCTAGAAGTACATGTGGGCCGAATATAGTCGATTTTCAGAACCTCACTTTATTTTCCCTGTCCGCTTCACGTGAAATGCCCCCAAGGTGTAAAGGTATAAGCGTGATAGTGTTAAACTTTGCTGTCTTACGATGACTAAGTCAGCGCAGACAGAGAAGGGGTTTGTGAAGAGGTCTTTATAATATTAATATTTTGTCTTTTAAATTACATACTTCCATTTCAAGGCGGATGAAAATGTTTTAGTAACTTCTGGGGCTTAAGAAAAAAAAAGATCTAAAGTTAAGCCAGGTTTATAAGTGCTGTCACTTTTATTTGATAAAATGAAGACAGTGACATGTAAGGTTGTGTTGTAATTTAGCATACAATATTGTCATTTATTATTATGATTAACATTTGACTACCAGTGACGAGTATCTGGTAACTGTTATATTCTGGCACTAGTATCATACCTGTGATTTATTAGTCTACTCCTTAGTCTATTGCCAGTAATGTTGTTATCACACAGACATACTTGATACTCGTCACTTGCTATAGAGCTGTCGTACGGAGCGGAGGTGTTTAGTAAAATAGATAGTTACGGAATTAAATCAAGGAAAATCAATCATCGTTTTATTTCTAGTTTTGAAGTTTGATCTTTCAGGCAGCACTAGTTTTAACTTTAGATATTGTTTTGTAATAAACCCTATATATTTAATTATGTTTGCAAAGGCTTTAATTATAAAACAAAAAATGGTTGCCTGTAAAGTCGTTTTTACGGGCGAAGATTTTACGTGACAACGTCTTTTTCTCGGTAGAATATTTATTGATATGAATATAATTAAATTGCACAATAGGAACAAGGAATTGAATGAAAATAAGAATTGCACAAATTTTAACTATAGAAATATAATGCGCCTAATTCTCTAGTGCTGCGCGCGCGGCAGACCGATCATAGTTGAGTGGGAGAGAGACGCAAGGCATTCGCCGGGCCTCTCTCTCGTTCGGTGACTCATCGTAACGTTACCGAGCGTTACACTTTTTCATAAGTGACTCCCAGCCGCAACCTAATTTAAGACGTTGTCACGTCAAAAGTTAGCTATCGTAGTAAATCAAACCAAACGAATATGACATCAATGCCGTACAATGTGCATACAATTGAGCACAATAGATCAAAATTGCGCTCAGCAAAAATATATTTATGTTAATGTCGTTCCCTATTCCACACAAATTTCACATCAAATCTGTATGCTTCGATCAACAATTGTTGAATTATTGAATTGTTGAATTGTTGATCGAAGTCTGCGTGAATTGTTTTTTAATTTCCTCTGTATGCTAACTTCAACTAAATAACGTTTCTTACTATCCGGCAATACGAAAAAACAAATGTAGTACAACGGATCGTCCAGCAAAATATAATTTCGGATATCATTCCTTTTTAAATGGTTTGCCTTCAATTATATTGTAGCTAACTTATAAATAATATTTATATATAAATAATAATAATAAATATTTCTGACACTTACACCAATTATTTAGTTCCAATACTTATCATTAAGAACTTGTGTTATGGATACTAAATAACGAATAAACATATATAATACTTTTATTTTGTAAATACATACTTAATATACATAGGAAAACACCCAGACCAGAACAAATAATTATATTTATACACACAAATATTTGTCCTGTGTGGGAATCAAAAACCCTCGACCTCAGGAGTGGAGTGCGGGTATACTCGCTGCGCTATATCGGTCGTCACAAAACAGTGTAACATCACTTTTCAAATTCTCTCAAGAAGTTCATGTTAAATATCAGTATAGTCCCACATCTTTACTGAGGTCTCACGGGGCTTAGGGGAAGGGCATTTTATATTTTTATAAAATGTACTTGGTTACAGCGGTTAGTAAGCTGTTTCTTCTTTTTATTGAAATCCAAAGAGGTACATACTTTTTCTTAAATGTATTCAAACCTGGTTAGACCAGTGAGCAGACTCTGGGCCCTAAGCTTATGCCTAGGGCAACCGGGATAATGAAACGGTATGATGATACTAAGCACTTTCTTAATTTTTTTTTCTCTTACATTAATACTTTTACGCACATATATCCTATTTGAGATGGATTGATAACTTGCTTTGCCTAGAAGTGACGAACTCTCCGACCATATTGACGCTAAATGAGATCGAATTCCCTGAGTCACTTTTTACTACACACATTCGTCATACTGTCGTCTGGAATACTAAATTATACATTCCTATGTATATTAAGCATGTATTTACCAAAAAAGAAGTATGTAAGTATGTTTATCCGTTGTTTAGTATCCATAACACAAGTTTTTAATGATACTTATCTTGGAACTAAATAATTGGTGTAATTGTCAGAAAATATTAATTTATTATTATTGTTTATACATGCCTCAGTTTGAATCATGCTTCCAAACAATTGTTACAGACTCTTGCATTTTTCTCTGTGTATACTTAGAGTTGACGCCATAATCGGCATTGAACAGGGGAAACCGAATGACGAATTGTTTTTCTAGAAAAAATCAACCATATTGCTACACAATGCTTTTGTAGACGGGTTGCTTTTTCTAGTTATAAAGTTTGTATATATCTAAATACTATCTAGCATTTTAAATGCAAAGTTAAAACCAAGTTATAAAAAAAGTTGAAACCGTGTTCTCAGAACTTTTCACTCATCATCTTAAAATTAAAACGCATCTTACAATTTTATTTTCCTAAAAAAAAACAAAATCTTACGAATTTTACAAGTCAATTAGAATATCTGTATATGATAATAACTGTTACTTAATATACGACTTTACGATGATAATAATTAATGAAATTATGCATAGTAATAAAATAGTTATACTAATTATTATAATACAATGCAATAACAAACTAATTACTGACACAAACTACTTAAGCTAATGCTGATTACTAACTGATTATGTGGATTAATCAGTAAAACATATCACCAATCATTAATACTTTGATTTCAATAATGAATCGTTAAATTAAATTTAACATGAGAAATATTGGAGATTATGCAGTTCCGCTTTTAAGCTTGATTAATGTGGATACACTTTGAAACGCATATAGATGATTGTCACAATTTCGATTGACATACCTCAGGCATGATATCAAAATATTTATTGGCATAAACATTGTTACGCTTAATTGCTCAAATGCATAAAAACCATAACCAATAAAGTCCTAATAACGTTTGTCAAAATTTTATGAAGCAATTATATTAAAACACATAATTTTACATTGCATAACTGATATGGTAAGTTTTTTGATAAATTAAAGGATTACTTCATTAGTAAACTAGTAGGTATGCTAACATGACAGATTTGGTGTGAGGTAATTTTTTTGCTGACCCTTAAATACGGTTTCTGTTCAATAAATGCTTAGGTAGTATGTCTGTTGAAAATTATATTGCAAACATGAATATGCCTTTTTATTCTTATGATTATTAAAGTTATGCCTTTCATTTTAGACTATATCATCTTTAAAGTATGCAATATAACAACACCACATGTCACCTATTGTTACACTATAATAAATAGAGATTTGTTTTCTATTGTAGTTTACATGCCACTAACATACAATCATACGACCGCTACCGACCGATATGGCGTGGAGGTCAGTATACCTGCACTTCACTTCAGTGGTCGTGGGTTCGATTCCCACATAGGACAAATCTTAGTGTGCATGAATGTGAATATATTATGTTCTGGTCTGGGTGTTCCCTATGTATTATATATTTAGTATATATTAACGAAAAAAGTGTTTAAGTATGTTTATCCGTTGTTTAGTATCCATAACACAAGTTCACAACGACACTCATGTTTTAACTAAATAATTGGTATATGTGTCAGAAATTATTCATTTTTTTATTCATAAATTTTTGGCCAAAAATTTAGTTTTAGTTATCAATTATACAGTTTGCATGTCACCTTTACGACGTTAAGCCAGATCTTTCTGGGAATCAGCTCTGCCTGGGTCAGTGTAATCATAGTCTGAATAGGAGGTAACAACCTGTTTCATGTTTTATTAGCATAATAATTCATTAGTCTTATGTCGCTATAAATAAATAAAAAAAATATTCTCTTACAATCACACCAATTATTTAGTTCCAAGATAAGTATTATTAAGAACTTGTGTTTTGGATACTAAAGATCGGATAAACATATTTAAATACTTTTTTTTTGTAAATATATACTTAATATACATATGAAAACACCCAGACCTGAACAAATATTCATGTTCATGCACACAATGATTTTGTGGAAATCGAACCCACGACCTCTAGAGTGAAGTGCAGGTAGTATACCTACACACCATATCGGTCGTCAATAATATTATATAATATTCGTCGTCGCTATTATATTGATAAACACATTATGGGTTTAGAAAGAAAGATTTTTTGACCATTTGTAAAATATGGTCCACTATAACTACTAAGCTTGAGGTAAAGCCCCTAAATACACAATCACACATATTATTATTGTTCAAACTGTATATAAATGTTAGTTCGTAAGTTCGCCAATAGATGGCACGAAACGTTATTTAGATCGCGCAAGCGTTTATTGTTTTCCGGACCCATATAGGTCCGCCTGCTGTAATTTTATAGCGCTTTCAGTTTAATTCAGATGTAATCCTTCCTGGCTTCTTTTTTTAATACCAAGGTTTGTTCACATATTTTATAACATTTCTACCGTTTAAAGTTACTAAGCATTACATCATCCATGTTCTTAAGACGAGTATTACTAATAATAACCCTGTTTACAGTAGAGCGAACTCGACGATTGACCTTTTGGATATGAAATATTAATTCATGAATTTCGATTTGATATCGACGCAGAAGTTGAAATATCAAAGGCGGTCTGATGGTGAACTGTTCATAAAGGCAGAGCCATGTTGGGAAGTCGTGGAGGTCAGTGGGCCTTGCGTACCCATCTGGCGAAGGCTTGTGGCTCAAGGTATAAGAGGTAGCGGGAATACATTATTATGTAATTACAATTTACGGCAGACTACTATTATTTAAATTCTCAGACTAATTGAGAGAAGCTTTCAAGTCTCGCTTGTATTTCAATAGATCATGACTGACTTAAAGACTGACAGGTGGTCCATGGATTTACCTTCCCTCTAGTTCCACTTTAAAAAAAAAAGTGGTTTTTCGCCGCCATTGTCAGTGTGATTAATAATAAGATTAATATTTTTTTACAGAATTTTATAATATCAGGTAATTGTTCCAACCTAGCTTTTTAGATTATTTTTAATATAGGTACCTAGGTGATTTATTAAAATATAGATGCGTCAGATATTAACAGTTAATCAAAAAATATTATCTTTGGATTCTTATTCAACGCTTCAGTGCTTGAAAAGGCCCGCTACGCCTGATTCCCGGTTGCTTCATAATAATGGGAATTATCAATTCAAGTAAAAGTTCTTGAAACATATTAATAGCAAAACGCAAGTCTCCTGCTGCCGCCTATTTTTATTTAAATAAAGTTTAATTTCACAACCGCTTGCTCGTAAGGCATGTACCATAAATCCTAAGCCTATGAAGCGAAAAATTCACCCCGACCCTTTCAAGCAAAATCGGCTATTAAAACACAGGCTTTATGCATATGGGGCTCAGATCTTTAGGCGCGAAATTGGTTACGAAATATAGGGGCCACGATTTAAGCCCAGCTGAGAAAAGATGCTGCGTTCACAGAAAGTTATCCTGATGAAGGTTGAATACATTTCGGACCTTTTCGGTAATAAAAACAAAATGTTTACGGACAAATTCACCGTTCGGTCAGGTGTATGTAGGCAGAGGCAATATTTTAAGAAGACTTTTGTTACCAACTATACTCGTACCTACCAAATAAATTATATGAAACCTTTTCTGCGCGTACGTTCAATTTCTAAATTAATTTATTTTTCCTAGGCTTCTTTTCAAATACTAGTGGACTTCACTATAATCTGTTCAATAAGTCTTAAGCATATACAAATTGGCAAGAAGTTCTATCTCGCCGAGATAATTAGTAAAATTTTTCTCTGAGATATCGTAATCAATATAGTCTCACTAAAGGCGGGTAGGTCTTTTCTCACCATACCAATCCACAATTATATTATCAATCCAATTGTGAGTTTATATGCTATTCTTTGTTTGTGTTTTTATTTCATACCAACGATGTTTACAATAAGGTTCATTTTAAAAATCCAAAAATTAAAAATTAGTTTGCTTATATATTTATAGGTATACTTATGCATAGGTTTACGTCTAAAGCTATTTTTCGCTATCGTTTATTTAGCTATGATTCAAAGCATTTATTTGTTATTGGATCAAGTTGTTTAGTGTTGTAATTAATTAGCAGGGACTCCTTTGTGTAACCATTGCATCGTACATCAATATTTCCAAGAACAGCAATATTATGCTATCTGAGTTTTTTTCAGTTGCATTACTAATATGTTTGACAACCATTTTCTTTTATACTTGTATTAGCTTCCACTCACAACTTTAGTTAACACGTTTCTACCATTTCAGCCATTAATCGAAGACACATTAAAAAAAGTTTATCGGTCAAATTTTCACCTCTGTTTCTTCAGACTCCCACCTATATCACTACACCTATGAAATTGTCATTTAAATCAGCCCAATAGTAGTCGATGTAATACACTTATATTCTCCTTCACAATACTCGTATAAATAAGTAAACACTCCGCATTTATCAAAAACCTCTTAGTTTTTTATATAAATCGTTATCCCCCAAAACTCCCCGTAACTCTCATTAATGCTAAACAAAACAAAGAATACAAAATCAATATAATTATAAAAACATTATTGATTTCGTAAAAGCCATAGGATACAATAAATTTGCGACGCTTTTCTCGTCCTAAGATTATTTGGAGAAAACCTTTTAGTATGGACACCGCATTCTCGTGAATGCAAACGTATTCGATACCTTTTTACTAGGATATACTAACAGTAAGATAATTATAACTTTATCGGTCTCATGTCATTAATAATCGCTAAAAACACTTCCACAACGATTCACCTGCAAAAATTAGATATTTCGTAATTTAAAATAACTAGAAAACACATTATACTCAACGACAAATTATTACTCGTTTTTATCCTAAAGAGTCAGTCAGCTCGGTAATTATACTATGTAATTGCTATACTTTAATTAAATGAGTAGGCAAATATTATTGTTCATTTGATGAGTGAGAGATTTTATGTACTAAATTGTCAATGGAAATTATTCAGACATATTATTATGTCTAAATAATTTAATGTATATATTATGTGTAATTAAATTTTACTGTAACTTCATGTAATATTTAATGCTTTTAGTTTTTTTATTTTAATGAATCAGTTAATAGTTTGTTTGTCAACATAGTAATAAATTAGAATTAGCAGCAGTGCAGTGCAGAATATCAGGCGACCGATTGCAAATGGCCCGTAAAAAAACAAAATTGTGTTAAATAATTGAAATGAAGTTGTAGAAATCCTTGTATGAAGGAATAATATGTGACAATGTCAATATGTTAATAAGTGTGATGTGTGAATTAAGCTCTATTGAGCCAAACTTGAATAAATTATTTTAACTTTGTCATTGAATACTTTGATATCCAATCCATCGTCCGCAACTCGTGCTACCTTTCTGCCAGCCCCGATTTCAAGAATTTAAGCGAGAAAATATTGCCAAACATTTGGTCCAGAAATTGATAAAAGTGGCAACAATAAATAACGCTTGCCGCCTAATCGCGGCCCGCGAAGACATTGCGTAACCAATTGATAACTTAGCGGCTTTAACTTGGGCATTTGCTTGGGCGAAATTACCAGCAATATTAAATTATGTACAAGTACCATCAGCAAAAATACTGGAGCTTAGATTTAAGTATTGGTGTTTTGTTTTTAATTGCGTATTTACATTTTCCTTTTCAGTTGGAGAGTCAGTATACTTACTTTTGCTGGCTTAGCGGCCCGTAGTGGTTTTTGGCCTTCGATATAAGAATACGGCATTTTAGTCTACATTGAGACGACCGTTGAGTCGGACGAGGCCTTGGCGAACATACTAGTGCCCGGCAAGCGGCCACCTATTACGTGGGACCAACTATATAATTGGCGAAATGTAGGCGTATAATATGCCTCTGCCTACCCCTTCGGGGAAACAGGCGTGAATGTATGTAGCTTACCAGTAGTCGATCCGGAGCCCAAGCAAATCCTTCTCCCCTTCATCCCTCCAGCAGTACTTGTCCGGTCTTGTACGGTTTTGGAGTGTCAGTAGGTACCTTACAAATTCTACATATCTAGCAATATCATCTTAGCCCATTAACGTCCCACTACACAGCACTTCTCCTCCTCTAAGGTGAGAAGGTATTGGGACATAGGATCCTTTGTCACAACCGGTCCTACCACAAATTGTGATAGCCATAACGTGCATTTTGAAGCACGACGCTGTCACACTAACGATCAACCATCCAAGGACCTACCTCGAAAACTCAGCTTTACTTCGGTGATCATTTTCGACCAAAATTTACAGTACCTACTGATGATACATAATTAAAGTGCCGTGTGGTACCAGCCCAGAATAGTACCACCCCCTTTTATATAATAGGGAGTCGCAAGAGTCGACGAAGAGAAACGCTACCGGATGATGGGCAGCAGCGTCCTTCATTGTGCTGGCTTGAGCTTGAGTCGCCTGCGTGCCAAGCTTGGTAATTGGCAAATACCCCTAAATTGTAATCTGAGGCTGATGTTCAACAATGAAAAATGACATAGGGAAATGGAAGTCTCCAGGCGTTAATAATTCACAATCAATCAATTAGTGCTAATTGATAGTTATGGCATTTAGTTAATTTTAGCCAGCCTCTGTCTATTCCCAATGGGCTTTATTTCGACATGTAATGTGAACAATTTTGTGATAAATGAGGCTTGGAAGTGTAAATTAACAATGGCATACGGTTGGATGGCAGCTCGATAATGTTACACAACAGATTTTCAGAATATGATATTGAAAGTTATATTACGAGTGGTGCTTTAGGACAGGTTTCTGTGTGCTGGCTTGCTTGCTTACTCTATCAGAACTAATGTCAGTGTCAAGTAATTTGATGGGTATGATAAAAATATTTGCGTATGTATTGTACAATACATAAGCAGCATTTTCGATACTTAGTCAAATAGTAAGTTGTATCACGGGGCATCAAAATTAAGTAAATGATGTGACGAAAAATTCGCTTAAAAGCCTTTCGACCGAAAGGCCTTTTTTTCGATCGAATTTTGGATTTTCCAAAAGAAACTCAAATTTAAACCAATTTTAGAAAAAAATCTTCTTGACGTTTTTTTCCGCTGTAGCGTGAAAACTTGTTGCTGCTGTTAATGAATATAAAAAAAGAGTTAAATAATGGCTTCTTGCGTTTTGCCGTAAAACATAGTTAAATAATAATAATAAAAATGTTTATTGGTGTACCATCCAATTTAAAATGAATACTAAAAACAATACATTAATGTCTTAACTAAGCATACGCTATAGGACAAAGCGCAGCAAAATTTATAAGATAATGATTAAAACTGCAGTGGAACTTGAAATCAGCAAAAATAACTTGAATTAAAATGAAAACCTACACTCATCAGCTTAGCGCCCGTCCTTCGGCAACGCTTAACTCCGTCCGCCATCTTTATTTATTTCGCGCCAAAACAACATCGGACTGGTCTAAGTCCATCGAAAAAAGTATAAAATCCTAAAGTGTTCGCGCCAAACCATTTTAAAATTGGAACTGGCGTACTTCCTAAGCGGATTTTTATGCTGACAAGTTTATTCGTGCGGTCGTTTTGAACGCTATATGTGTGAACATAAAGTTGAAAATGTGCAAATTGGGACGATAAGATCTGTGTGCTCACACAAAGGCCGCGCATAGAGAACACAGATTTCAAATAAGGAATCTAGCGGCTCATCCGATAGGACGCGGGATCCGGCCATTTTGAATACGCCGCCGTGTATGCACCTGTCCCTATAATGTACGGATTTTCTTGGTATTTTTTATTTAGGAGTATTATGTAGACGAAATATGAAGAAGGATCACAATTATTGGTGAACATTACAAGCATGAAATAAACATTAAACACTATGTAATTATCACTATTACTAAGTACTCACTACGTAAAGTATAAAACAGTTGCTATCCTCTATCTGTCCCTATAATTATGCTTAGACCCTTAAAAGTTGTACAATGGATTTTGACGCGATTTTTTAAATAGATAGAGTGATTCAAGAGCAATATATTTATATATAGGCCACGCGGACGAAGTCACGGGCTGTTGCTAATAAATAATAAAGTAAAAAGACGAACATAAACACACAAAGCAAATGTCAAGGTTGTTTAATTATTTATGTCAGATTTTTTTGTTTGCGCAGCGATAGCACGATCTATATTAAAGTTATAGTCGTATGTTTTATGAACCATAGCAAAAATTCATTATATTAAGTCGCAGAATGTTTAGTTCACAGAATGTCCTTTGTAAAAACAAGTCTTTCTTAAATTTTACGAGACATAGAAAACCCTTCACGTAATTTTATTATTAGGCTCTTTTAATATTTTTAGAATATTGGACATTTTGAGATGCCAGAAGCTAGGTACGTGATTGCGCTCCATTCACTCGTGCTGAACGACCGCTTGTGATATGTACTTAAAATGTCTTTACTTACCTTACCTAATAATGTGTTCAAAGCTATAGCATACTACTTACTGCAAGTCGATGTGCTAAAATGGACATACATACACATACAATCACGCCTGTTTCGCCGAAGAGGTAGGCAGAGGCATATAATACGCCCACATTTCGGCAATCATATTGTTGGTTCCACGTAATAGGTGGCGAGCCTATTGCCGCTTACCACGGTAACTTTTTTCGCCACAGCCTCAAATCCTGCGATCTCCCGATGCTGAAATATAACTTAATGAAGAAGTAAAGCAAAAATTTTTTTTCTAATAATTATTTTGTAGTAGCCTATCTGTAATGTATTTAAATTATATTAAAATTAATTAGTGTATAGTCTTTTCATAGCCGTTTATTTTTCTGTTTGTTATTTACTTGACAAAAAAAACTTTATTGTTATAATTATATCTAGATATTTTAACATAATATAGTACTGTGGAGCCTGTAGATCTTTGCCTACTCAGCAAATAAAAGAGTAGGAGAAGTTATAAAAAATGAAATATTATTTGAATTCTTGGCGGGAAAGTGAAGCGTCATGTCTGCAGTTTTGTTTTATTTTCTAAAATTTGTGATATTTCTAACATTAATGTGTAATAATAACGGTGGATTATTAACCGTTAAGTGTTTGTGAATATACATAAGTCACTTTTCATATTCTCTCAAGGAGACCATGTGAGATCTCAGTATAGTCCCACATTTTTACTGAGGACTCAAGGGATTTAGAGGAGGGTATTTCATCTTCGATTTATCATCTTGATCACCACTCATTCTCATTTACTATAAATAATATATTATTAATATATCACTTACTTGACACTGGCTAAATGTGTTAGACGCACGAAGCCATTATTTAAATGGAAGAAGAAGAAGAATTATTATTTTTAATGGATATTCTGAGACTTCTTGGCGGGAAAGTGAAGCGTCATGTCTGCAGTTTTGTTTTATTTTCTAAAATTTGTGATATTTCTAACATTAATGTGTAATAACGGTGGATTATTAACCATTAAGTGTTTGTGAACATACACGAGTGTTGGTAAATCAAACAAAACAGTGCAACATCACTTTTCAAATTTTCTCTCAAGGAGTCCATGTGAGATCTCAGTATAGTCCCACATCTTTACTGAGGACTCAAGGGGCTTAGGGGAGGGTATCTCATTTACCATTTATCATCTTTATCACCACGCATTCTCATTTACTATAAATTATATATTATTAATATATCACTTACTTGACACTGGCTAAATGTGCTAGACGCACGAAGCCATTATTTAAAATAAAGAAAGAAAATGGATATTCTGAATTTAAAATCTGTGGATTATCGCCTCTCTTCACGTCTATACCCACGTCATATCACGTCTTTACCCACCATCCGCATTTGATTTCCACAATTACCAAAATTAAACACCAGTTGTTAAATAAATGAATGAATAAATCATTCCAATGTTAAACAATTAAACTAAAAGCATTTACTTGTGAATACATTACACACAATGGACGACATTACAAACACTATTATAAATCTGGTAACACAAGTCACTTTGTCTGAAACACTGTATTGTCAGCAAAAAAAGGGATATATCCCCATTTATATAGCCTGTGAGAACCCACTGTTTTTCCGACCGTACTTTTTTGTTCGTGAGGCTATATAGTGAGGCTCCATAATAATGGTAGTGTCATAAAATTTAAAGATTATAGGGTTCCACCACTAATGCCGTGGCTCATTTAATAGTAACCTTTACATTGAATATACATACATATAGCTTACTCTCAACATTTCTCTGTTTTTCATCGCGAGGTGGGTATGTTTTAAATAAACTGTCAGCCTTGTGCTTTGTAAGTTTTAATTCCTGATTTATTTATAGTTAGGTACACGGACATACAGACAGATTATCACTTAAAATTAACTATTGCCAAAACAGAGGAAAAGTAATGCTACACACAGCGTTTTATTAATTAACCATAATAAAAATATATACATTGCCTAATATCTAACAATTAAAAACTTTAATTAATGATTAGTTTAAATAAAAGGTTAACATAAAAATTAACAGCCAAAAAATTATATATTCAAGTTTGGCTCAACAGAGCTCTTATGAATGCCATACTTAAAAACTAACGCGCCCATTCACTGCGGGCGGGAGCTTGATCGCAAAAGAACGGCCAGAAAATCGTCTAGATATTTTTTTTCTTTCGCTAGGTATTATATAAATACTTGATGTTAATTCAACACAAACTTGTGATCTGCAGTCACAAGAATTAAAAGACAAGAAGACATAACTAGGTAATTTCGTTAAGAAGAATTGTATTACTAACTTTAATTGATATTAGTTTATTTCTTAGCTCGTTATTTAAAATAATAAATAAATTAAAAGAGAAACTTTTCAAGGTCCTTTTTTATCCCTTTACCATCACATTATATTTAAGAAATAAAAATAGCTCTTATAGCTCTTAACTGCCAACACAGCACCCCACGCAGAAAAGGTCTTTGTCAATACTTTATTTGAGTAAGTTTCAGAAATAGCACTGATACACAATAATAACAATATCACAACATAAATATTCTTCTCCCCATGTTATTTTTGGACAATTCTTCTCCTCAATTGGACATGAACAATATTGCTGCACAAAGCGGCCATTATAGTTCAGGAGCTAAATAATATATACTTTATTGTCTTTAAGATCAACAGGATCATTTAGATTCGTCAAATTTTATACACTAAATGAAAATTACAAAACAATTTTTTCTTAATAACAATGAAAGAGATATGAACGGTACTATAGTCAGGAAATAAAAGCAAATGGATTCTTTGTCAGAATTTGTCAGTTTATCTGTCTGTTGTAGTTTTTTAACTATGCGCTAACGAGCTGCAAGCTAACATCTGTAAATGTATGTGTATATCCTAATAGGGATATACATATACATTTCCAGATATAGGATCCCTCCTACAGCAAATCGTTCTAAGTTACAAGGAGTTTCTGAACATGTAACAAGTCTATTTGGTCTAGCCAACTGGACCAATAAGACGAGTTCTATATTCTGCTTATAATTAAAAATAAAGTATTACATTTTACATTTTGTCCATTTATTGACTTCAATAAATGAATTATTAGAACTCATTTCACCACAGATTACTGTAAAATATTAGAATTATCTGAATATAAATAATATTGAGTTATAACTGCATTACCTTACGTTCGACGACCGTTAAAGCGTGTAGGCGAGTATACCCGCACTCCACTGGTTGTGGGTTCGATTTCTATGTATATTAAATATGTATGTACAAAAAAAAATTATATATGTATGTTTATACGTTATTTAGTATCCATAACACAAGTTCTTAATCATACTTGTCTTGGAACTAAATAATTGATGTAATTATCAAATAACATTTATTTATTTATATTTACACAAAGAACAGTAATGTGAACTTATGTTTTTTTACTATGAGACAATTGAAAAGCATTGTATATTTTCTATCATCATCATCTCAGCCCATTAACGTCCCACTACTGAGCACGAACCTCCTCTCACATATCAAGGTACCCTCACACCTTGGGTCATACTCCACCACGCGGACCCAGTGCGGATTGGCGGAGGCAGGTGTATGGCGTCCTGCTGTTAGAATTTATCAAGCCGCCCATTAGGCCTCTAATATAGCTTAACGACTACCACATTTAGTGATAACCGGGACCAACGGCTTAACGTGCCTTCCGAAGCACGGAAGCGCTCGATATCAAATGCCACACAAATGGTCACCCAAGGACTGACCTCTTTAAACATAACTTAAATAATTATATCTTACCTTATATAAAAGCAAAGCATAGCAAACATTCCAGGCAGCTATCTCCTAAGCTATTGCCACATTAGTCGAAACGATATATATCTGAAATTGGGCACGCATGGAGAGCGGCGACAAACAAACAAAATTGGATCAACAGAAATTGGGAGTCCCACTCGCCGCGGCGCCCACTTCACTCGGCGTATCAACGTTGAAACGTGGCTAATGAATATTGAATACCTGTGCCGTTTACCAAAAAGTGGCAGACGTAGTTCAATATCGATGTATGTAATTTATAATAACACATCGGGGCTTCTTGGCAGGAAGTGTAGCGTCTGCAGTTTTGTTTTATATTCCAAAAATTTGTGATATTTCGAAAATTTATTTTGTAATAACGGTGGATTATTAACCGTTAAGTGTTTGTGAACGTACATGAGTGTTGGTAAATGAAAAAAAAAGGTGCAACATAACTTTTAAAATTTTCTCAAGAAATTCATGTGATTTTCATATGAGTACATGAGAATGAGTATGTTATAGAATTATATATTATTAATATGTCTTTTACTTCACACTGTCTGAATGTGCTAACAGCACGAAGTAATTGTTAAAAAAAAGATATCATTAATTTGTAGTTTTCATTTTCATGATCTCTGTCTATTTGTACAGTTAGTACACTTGCAGATTTAAAAGTATTGGTTAAAAATTAAAGATACATATGGTGTTATATGTTAGAGTTTATTGCGCTCGTTTACAATACAAGTAAATCCCTTTAAAAAATATATGTTTCATTCATTATCAGTGCTTAGCACTTTAATGGACTGAAATGTCGGCCAACGTCCCCGAAAACCAGGAGGACCTCACCGGCACAGTGGACGCGCCCCTGCTACCTCCTTGTTCGACCATAGCGTGTGTGGCTGACTTCTTTTGAAGGTCTGAGATGGGGACAGAGGGCCCCTGCCACCTAAGACCCTCCTGCTTGACGTGCCCTCCTGATACACTTCAAAACTTAGAAGTGATGTGGGTAAGCCATTTTTTTGTTTCTTTTTTTAATCTAAATAAAATGACAATTAAATTATAATTGCTGTAAAGATTAAAAGAAATAAAAGGAACACACAAAAATCATAACAGTGTTATTATTTTTATTAATAGTTTAGTTAGCAATTGAACAATTTAGGTAAAACAAACACAAACCAAAATCCCCTGAAGCTCTAAAGAAACTACTCTAAATTATTAGCAGCGACGTCAAACGCTGTAAAAAACAACCATTTTCCTAAGTAACTCTTGGAAATATCTAGAAAGCAAAGTGCTCTAAATGAGCCCTCAATAAATCTTAGCTACCCTTCATCTCAAAGCATACCTTCAAGCATATTTCCTTTTTAATTAGCGGCCGGCTGCCACCCCACTTTGCCGTGAACAGGAAAAATTTAAAATTGACGAGACTGGCCCGTGGAAGTTTATCCAAGACCACTTCAAAGTGGACGTAGATGGTTCCGTCTTAACTAAATATTTAAAATATAACCAATATTCTAAATAAATAATAAATAAATATTCTCTTACAATCACACCAATTATTTAGTTCCAAGATAAGTATCATTAAGAACTTGTGTTATGGATACTAAATAACGGATAAACATATATCAATGCAATTTTTTTTGTAAATACATACTTAAGATACATAGGAGAACACCCAGACCAGAACAAATATTCATGTTGATGCACACAAAGATTTGTCCTGAGTGGGAATCGAACCCACGACCTCTCGAGTGAAGTGCAGATATACTGACCTCCACGCAATATCGGTCGTCAAAATATGGGTATGAAATTGCCGTTATGTAGTTAAACTAGCGACAGCCCCCGACTTCGTCCGCGTGACTAACATGTAAACATTCTTCTCGAATCAGTCTAACTATTAACAAAATCCGTTGCGAAGTTTTAAAAATATCATTCATTGAGACAGACAGAAGAAAGCAACTTTGTTGTATACTATTTATTGATGATAATGGGAGCGGCGATAGTCCAGTGGCGAGACCCCTTGTCTCTAAATTCAGAGGGTCTCGGGTTCAAACCCTGGTGGCACCAATGACTTTTCGAAGTTCTGTGCGTAATTATCGCTTGCTCCGTGCCTCGGAAAGCACGTTAAGCAACGGCTTTACGGCCGGGACCAATGGGTCCCGGCTATCATGAACATCTATGGCAGTCGTTATTAGGAAGTCAGTGCCTTCTAATAGACTGACAGCTGGTTTAACCATAGAATGATGTTTCCCTCTGGGTTGCGGAGGTCAGATGGTAGTGCTTCACGTAATAACTGAAATTCAGTAATCTGGTTGAACCAGTGAGCAGACCCTTCCGACGACGCCCGCCGCTTGTTGAGAAAGAGGCGGGGGCCAGTACCTGGGTTGCAGCTTCTGACACCCCGCCTGCGGCCAACGTCCCCCGGACCAAAACCGGGAGGACCTCCTCAGAGAGGCGCAGTGGACGCGCCCCTCCTACCTCCCCCTGCGACCATAGCGTGTGTGGCCGACTTCCCGGAGGGTCCATGGTTAGACAGCAGGGGCCCCCTGCCCCCGCTGCCTAGACCCTCCTGGCGCTGCTGAGCGGGCCCTCCTGGCCTACCCGCAGCGCCCTCCATAGGGCCCTCTTAGTTTCCCCCCCGGTAGTCAGTACTAAGGGCACCCAGAGTCGTCGGTCTCTGGGTGTTACCTTTTCCCTAGCGCCTCCTGCGCCCTACCGGGAGGTACTCAGCCCCCCCACCACGACAAGGTGGAGACCAGTCGGGGGGGAGTGAGCAGACCCTGGGCCCTAAGCTTGAGTCTAGGGCAACCGGGATAATGCTAGCATATTATGATGATAATGATGATGAGTACTAGAGATAGTACAATTTTTTTTGTATGGCTAGTCGTATCTTTATTCCCAGATTTTAATCTCAAAGGGATAAATTAGGAGACTTTTAATAAAAAAATTGCATGTAAGTGATTCGGAAATTTGCATAAATCGGAAATTTCATACTAATCTAAAGTAAAGTAAAAGTAAAAAGTTCTTAATTTCATAAACTATTACATAGCTCCTGAAAACGTCAAAACAAAATATAAATTCAAAAAAAAAAACTAAATATTACTACACTGAAATCACGAAGCTTAGATTCACTTATATGCAAATAAATAAAAAACCCCCCCCCCCCCTGTAAGAAGAACTGACAAGAAACTCACAGGCTATGCTCTTTTAAATTATTTTTATCAAATATAACAATGCAAACACACACACAGTGAAGTCCTTTCCTGTATGGAATCAAATCAAATAGGTTTAATGTTGTCGTACATTCAAAATTTATACAAAACAAGTAATGATGGTATGTTAACGAAAATAATCTCGTATTTTTTATAAAAGAAGAGTATATGTATACAAAAATAAACAATTTAAAAAAAAACCTAAACTGAAAAGAGTTATTTGAAGAATCATAAATAAATTATGGGCTGAAAGGTTTGAATGAAGAGCTAAAAATAAATTTAAGTATTTTGAACAAAATTTGGCAAGAGCTGAGATGCTCCGACTGTTAACTTCATTATTCATCTCAACTTAACTATTTTTATCCGTGCCCTTTGTCGAGTGAGCGTCACAAGTCGTCCAATGTACAAATTTCTTCCCCAAGGACCCCTAAAAGTCGTCTGCACCAGTGGAGTGAGATGGCAAGGGAAGATTTCGACGTTCTTTGTAAATATCAGCGAACATAATAGATGATCTCTCTTTTTGTTTATCTAAGTTGAAATGTGAAGGATTTTAAGTGAAGATTAGGCTTTCAATTAACGTTATGCAAAAATTATAAAATCTAGTCTTAGGTTTAGGTATCTAGAATGTTTTTCTTAGGAAATTTAAGTTTATGAAGAACCAAGGTGAAAGGAATTCAGCTCAAACTCCACCACGCAGTCCGCGTGCGGATCTAGAAGGCAGGTGTGCGGCTTTCTACTATTCAGATTTTAAAATAAAATATACTTTATTGTCTTTAAGATCAACATGATCATTTCGATTCGTCAAACATTCAGGCACAAAATGGAAATTTCGATATATTTTTTTATTAACAATGAAAGAGGATTTTTTTGAGGCTTAACGATTACCGCAACAAGGACCAACGGCTTAACGTGCTTCCAAAAGAAAAAAGCGCTCGATTTCAAACGGCACTCATACGGGTGACCGAGTCCAAGGACTAGTCACATAATATTGGTGATCGTAAGCAAAATAAAAGATAACCTGTAGAGTAAGAAAGATTATTTGCAACTATTGTTCAAACCCTGGTGGCACCCATGACTTTTCGAAGTAATGTGCGTAATTATCGCTTGCTCCGTGCCTCGGACGTTAAGCAAAGGCTTTACGGCTATCATGAACATCTATGAATAAGAAACATTATTTGCTACCATTGTTCGTTATTTTGCCTGTGTGTACCCCCTCTCATCTCATCAAGTGCCGACGGAGATAAATGCCTTTCTGATGATGGGCAGCAGCGTATCGTGTGTACTTGGGCAAATGTGTAAGCAAGTGATTATGGGCAAGTATCCCCAATATAATATAATCGAGAGTACAATATTTATAAGTCACAAAACAATGTTTTTAATCTAAATTTAATAAAGAGCTTACTGCTAACGTAAATTTCCCTTCTCGAATTATTTGGGTACAATTTGGCTCAATTAGCGTTAAGTACCTCACAATTGGGATTTTATAGGAAAATTCGTTTCTCATTGAAAGAATGTATAAACAAGACGTGGTTACATTAAATAATATAAAAATACTTGTTTTTCTTTTGCTCTCTGATTTCATTTGTATGTCTCTTTATTTTTATTACGTAATATGACATATTCTCAGAATGTGTGATGTTTTAGTATATCTTTTTCTTTAATTTCGAAATCTATTGACATTGATAATCTATTATTGTGAAAGCCTTTATAAAAAGGAAAATAATTTAGTAAATCATATATACATACATAATGTCACGCATCTTTCCCATAGGAGTAGGCAGAGATCACATCCTTCCACTTGCTACGATCTTGGCACACACTTTTAGCTTCATTCACACTCATTAACCTCCTCATACACGCTAGTCGATTTAGGATACTTTTGACCTGCCCTTTTTCCAAAATTTTCTGGATTTATTAATGAAAGGTCTTACGTTGTCTTCCCCTCCCAACACTTCCAATCACGTGTCCATCATAAATCACTTGAGTTAGCCTACTTTCATTCATTCTCTCAACATGACCAAACCATACAAGATTACCTTTCTCAATTCTTGTCACTATATCTTCTTTTACACCAGCTTCAACCCTTATCACTTCATTCCTAATCCTATCACTCAATTCCACACCTAGAATACTTCTGAATGCTCTCATCTCTACTGCATTAATCTTACTTTCATGTTTCTTCTGCCATAACCAACATTCGCTTCCGTACATTAGAGTAGGTACTAACACACCTCTATGAACTGCCAGATGTGCCCTTTCGGACACTTTCTGACTGCTTACAAAGAAGTGAAGTGCCCCTGTCAATAAAATTCATCTTTAATAAAAAATGAATATATTAATTTTTATCTCACAAAACGCTGTTAGCTCCAAAGTTAGTACGATCTAAGAAAGGCCTGAGAATCACGACGAACGCAGGCCGCCTACAAAAGGTCACGCTGGAAATTTATTGGGAGGCCTATGTTCAGCAGTGGACTTCCTTGAGCTGATGGTAATAATAAAAAAACATTTATTTGGTACATTACAAATTAAAATCTTATAGCTAAGAGCATCTTAAATATTAAATAGTATTAAAAAGGTATATGTCAGCATAATGTCGCAACAAATATTGTCACGACGCTAGTATTCTGCGGATGTAAGATGAGGTAATGACTCCACATAAACAAACTAAAAATAAAAATATTGTTTTACTTCACTTCCATCTTAACTTATAGCATCATTATATAAACCCCAATTTACTTAACAATAGCAGACTTTTGCAGGCTCCATAGATGTATCCTATATATATTTAAAACACTAGAATGAAATAAAAAGGTCAAGCTCTGCTCACTCTTGGGTTAGAAGCGCCAGTCCAGTAATATTGATTAAATCGTAATAAAACAATAAAAAAAGATCACTTAATTTAAGAAACTACGAATATTTTTAAGTTAAAAATAATTTAAGTAACTGAATTGTGGATTAATTTATCTCTTGCCATCTGTTACGTGGGACCAAAATGTTATTGGCCTTCGGGGAGAAAGACGTGATTATGTGTATGTATGTAGTAAAATAATTATAAAAATTTAAAGAAAAACAAGCATTATCATTTAGATTGTAAGTTCCTGAGTCAACAATAGTTTGATTAAATTAATTCTGACAAAAATATAAGAATCACTTACTTAAATTATATAATTTAATAAGCGGGGCGTGAAACGGGAATTGGATGACCGTTGAAAATGGGTGCGGTTTTCAAAAAGTTTGTTCCACGTATGGAGCGCTGTCGTTTTTATTTACAGGACTTTATCGGCTGTAAGCAGATGTATCACATTTTAAAAAAATTACAAGTTATCTTATCTTACAAAGTCTGATGCTGTATAAGTTGTTTATTTCGTCCAAAAGTGTCGATAATATAAACGACTCCGTTCCGCTGCATCCAAACGTACAGCTATCTTTTATTAAAATCTTGTAAAGTCACTTGCAGCTGTGAGTACAGTCCTACTCACGGGACGACTTTTTAGCGTTTACTAAAAAGAATATACGTTGACGACAAGGGTCTATTCCTTCCTGCCACGGACTTGGCTACTGCTACCTGCTAGATTGTCCGTGAAATAATTGACCTTTCAGATTCTAGAATAAAATAAAAAAAATAAAAAAATTATTGGCATTTTATTTTGCATCTCCAATTTTCTATTGTCAAGAAATAATTTAATGCAAATGTAAGTAATACGCAAAAAAGTATAAAGCGCAATATGCAGATAACACCAACAGAATTGCAAGTGGAGGCTTCTTTAACCTTTATTTAGGTAGTGATGGATTAAAAATATCTTTGTAACATTTCCCGCGCTATTATAATTTCCCGAAAAATCTAGAAACTATTCGACACGACACGTGTTTCGCCCTTACACAGGACATCTTCAGGTAAGATAGGAGCCTCAGAACAACGATGAATGAAGAAGAAATGTTATAAAGATATTTTTAATCCATTACTTGCTTACAATGGATTTTCGCAAAGTAACGCCTGAATCAATAAATTATTTATTTAGTTCGTTGTATCTGTATCACTCTAAAGAGTTCCATCCGAACACTTTAGAAAGTAATGCAGGAGGTATGTTGTAGTTGAGGCGTAGCAAAGTCCGTGAATGCCTGGCCTTACTACATACACTTGACAATGCTGATAATTTTAGAATCGGTGAGATACGTTGGACTGGATCCAGAGAGGTGTCTTTAATTCTGGAAATAAATGTGGCTGACTTTCGGATTTCCTGTATTTTTGGTACAAATCTTTGTGAGGAATTAATTAAAAGATACGGGCGTCGTAGCTTTAGAGTAAGTAATAGTTTACCAGAAGTTTAAACTAATGTCATTGTTTCCTTTAATAATATATTATGAGGTCAATCGGTCATGTCATACGAGTATAGCTTTGTTGTTTTTTTATTTGTGTTTTTATAAGTAAAATTGTTTGTATGTATCTTCTTATTTTTGTGTCAATGCATGCTGTGGTGACTTGTATTTAAAACAGCACTTAGCTTTTAAGTATTAACTGTATTTGTAATGTTCATTTTTGGTGTATGTTTTGTTAGTCGCCCTAAATGTAATAAATAAATAAATAATGTGCTACAAATCTACGGGAAAAAATATAGCAGACATTTTATTGATTGGGTAACACATTACAAGAATTATTATTAAAAAATATCACAAAGAACTGAGAACTAATAGATATATATGTTAGGGCACAAAGTTTTAAAGCATTTTAAGATAATAAATAATAAAAAATATCCTCTTACAAATATTCGATATGTTAATAAGAGAAATTAAGAGATTAACGAAATGGTACTTTCAAAATATATTCACTTGTTGGTGTAGGTATTGTATTTTGTCAATAAATATTTTTAACTTATTTATATTATTGATTTAAGAAAAAGCACATTTTTCCAACCACAACATATTTTTTGAATTTATTTGTTTCTTACGAGGCTAATGTACCTTTCATTCCGTCAAGTGCCCCATTCCAGGTTATTCCATTGCATTACTAATTAGCCGGCACTATAATTAAAAAAAAATTGACGCATAATATGTCATGTAATTAAATACATTAACAATGTAGATAACTCACCTATCGGATAATACTTAAACGCTTATTAAGCTGCATTTTGTCATGTATTAAGCTAATTTAAGCTTTAATTAGCCAATTAAGAAGACCCTTTCGGCTCGATCACCCTATAGACATAGATCACAGGCCACTTGCGTCACACAACACAGAATTGCACATCCTATCGTAGACAGGGGGACCATAAATCTGTCAAGGAAAGCCTTTGGACCCTTCCCTGAAAGGAATGTGCCTATGGTACCTTCTAATTTATGCTTCAAAAATGCTTTTAGGATTTTCTGTACACGTCAATTCTTGCGTGCTAAATGTTTTAAATTGAAAAAAAAAAACAGATTTTGTTTTAAATAATTACAGACTTCATATACATGAATAGGGCCCACCAAGATCTTGGGGCGAAAGCCTCACCTACAAGATGGGGCCCCTGTTGACTGACGGACGAGGCTCTGTCGTTTCAAGTTTCCGATAAGCCGCAATAGGCTACCTATGGGACCAAAATATAATTGGCGAAATTTGTGCGTATATCCTCTGCCTACCCCTTCGGGGAAACAGGCGTAATTGTATGTATTATATCATCCAGTCTGCCCTTTAACATACTGCCGAGTGAACTATATTTATTGTTATTGGGACGAAATGTAACTTTGAATGATCTTAATGACGTAAGCCCCGTCGTATAGGCCCGTCAAAATCAATCTGACCCGACATAATAGGTTGGGGAAAAAGTCTTTTCGTATTTTTGTATGAAAAGTCAAGACATTTTTTTCAAAGTTTATTTACATTTATTTACAATATATATGTACCGTTTTGTTGAATAACTTTCTGCCATTTTGTGGGCAGAGACATTATCCCGTTACTGTAGAAACTTTGGGACTTCTGATCAATAAAACGGGACAAATAGTTTTGGCAGTCCTCTCTTGAGGTCAACCTTACAGAACCTAAAGAATTCTGCAGAGACCGAAACAGGTGAAAATCTGAAGGCGCAAGGTCAGGGCTATATGGTGGATGCACTAGGACCTCCCAGTCGAACTCTCTTAATTTTTGCTGAGTGGCTAAAGATGTGTGTGGTCTAGCGTTATCGTGATGAAAGACCACACCCTTCCTGTTGATCAATTCCGGCCGTTTTCTCTCGACTGCTTCCTTTAATCTCATCAGTTGCTGGCAGTAAAGATCAGAATCGATGGTTTTGCCGGGCGGTAAAAGCTCATAATAAACAATGCCCTTCCAATCCCACCATACACACAGCATCACCTTATTTCGTGTTAGGCCAGGTTTGGCCACAGTCTGTGAAGCCTGGCCAACTTTCGACCACGACCTTTTTCGCACGTTCTTGTCGTACGTGATCCACTTTTCATCGCCAGTTATCAATCTCTTCAAAAACGGCTCGGTTTCATTACGTCTCAATAATGAATCGCAAATGAGTACACGGTTCATTAAGTTTCTTTGAGTGAGCTCGTGTGGCACCCAAATATCGAGCTTTTTTGTATAACCAGCTTTCTTCAAATGGGTCAAAACTGTTTTGTGGTCAATTCCCAGTTCTTCAGCTACATCGTAACTACTAATATGCCGATCTTGCTCCACTCTTTCAAAAATGGCGTCCATTTTATTCGTAACAGGGCGACCAGAGCGAGGTGCATCTTTAACATCAAAATTTCCGGACTGAAAACGTTTGAACCAAATTTGTGCTACTCTTACTAACACTGCATCAGGTCCATAAACATCACAAATTTTTTTCACTGCTTGAGTTGCATTTTTGCCTTTTTTTTAATAAAATTTTAAAATGTATCGAATTTCTTCATTAGATTCACTCATTTTAACGGAGAGAAAAACAAATGAAAAATAGCGGGAAACAACTTTTTTTTATTTTTTTGCTTTTCTTTATAATGGAACCTTTTTAATGTTACCAAAACCAGCCAGACACAAATAGTACAGTCAAAAAAAATTTATAATAAGTTTATACCTACGTTATGCGAAAAGACTTTTTCCCCGACCTAATATAAATTTTAACTTTATTTCTTATAATTACGATACATAGCTATTAGGTACGTTTGTAGTTAGCTGATGCGAGCTTAACGAACATTTCGCTTATTTTTATAAAACAAATATATGTAAGTTGTTTGGCATGTTGGAAAAATATATATCGCTTGTGACCAGTGGTGACTTTACAGTTTTCTATATATTTTGGTTTCCTATATATTTTGGCAACTTATGACGTGAGTATTCAATCACACTCACACATTTAAGTGAGCGATACGATTCTACTAGTAAAGTAAAAGTAAAAAGGTCTTTATTTCCTAAACTATTACATAGCACTTGAAAACTTCAAAACAAAACATACATAAAAACAAAACTAAATATTACTACAATGAAATCCGAGCCACCGCTCTGTGAGAAAAACTGACAAGAAACTTAGTCGAGTGTTGCCACTATTTTATTTATTCTCTTTTAAATTATCACATAAACTTTTACAAATCACTTGAAAACGTCAAAACAAAACATACATACAAACAAAATTAAATATTACTACAATGAAATCACGAAGCTTAGATTCACTTACAAAATAAAAATTTTGTGTAAGTGAATCTAAGTGCCAGTTCCGAGCCACCGCTCTGTGAGAAAAACTGACAAGAAACTCACATGCTCTTTTAAAATATCAATCAAATAAAACAATACAAAACACACAGTGAATATTTGAAGATATTGAAAGGCCGTAACCAATAAAGTAGCACTAAAGAACCCGTACATCACAGTCAAGTAAGTATGTAATGTGACTAATGTAAGTAAGTAAGTTATTAAACTCTGGTTAAAATTTACTAGATTCACACATTAAAAGTTCTTAAACAAACACTCAGTAATACTATCCATCTAATGAAATATATCGCTGACACAAAGTAATCTAATAGAATATTTAATAGCAATAAGGTTGACCTCTTTTATCTCCCGGCGCGGACAATCTGCGGGTCGGATAATCCGGGACAACTCAGATTCGAACCGCCGTCGACTAATAATTAAATTCACTGTCCCGGTTGGCTTTACATAGTCCCCGGGGTTGGTAGGGAAATATTAATGAATTTTCTATAGTATTTTTAGTTGTCGCTGATCAAATTGCCAGCTACTCTGGGGATTTATTATTCTACCAAGAATGTAACTAACCAATCGATAATTTATAGTAGTATAAGGTCGGGGAAAAAGTCTTTTCGCATAACGTAGGTATAAACTTATTATAAAATTTTTTTGACTGTACTATTTGTGTCTGGCTGGTTTTGGTAACATTAAAAAGGTTCCATTATAAAGAAAAGAAAAAAATAAAAAAAAGTTGTTTCCCGCTATTTTTCATTTGTTTTTCTCTCCGTAAAAATGAGTGAATCTAATGAAGAAATTCGATACATTTTAAAATTTTATTATGAAAAAGGCAAAAATGCAACTGAAGCAGTGAAAAAAATTTGTGATGTTTATGGACCTGATGCAGTGTCAGTAAGAGTAGCACAAATTTGGTTCAAACGTTTTCAGTCCGGAAATTTTGATTTTAAAGATGCACCTCGCTCTGGTCGCCCTGTTACGAATAAAATGGACGCCATTTTTGAAAGAGTGGAGCAAGATCGGCATAGCTTATTCTTCAGCTACATAGTTACGATGTAGCTGAAGAACTGGGAATTGACCACAAAACAGTTTTGACCCATTTGAAGAAAGCTGGTTATACAAAAAAGCTCGATATTTGGGTGCCACACGAGCTCACTCAAAGAAACTTAATGAACCGTGTACTCATTTGCGATTCATTATTGAGACGTAATGAAACCGAGCCGTTTTTGAAGAGATTGATAACTGGCGATGAAAAGTGGATCACGTACGACAAGAACGTGCGAAAAAGGTCGTGGTCGAAAGTTGGCCAGGCTTCACAGACTGTGGCCAAACCTGGCCTAACACGAAATAAGGTGATGCTGTGTGTATGGTGGGATTGGAAGGGCATTGTTTATTATGAGCTTTTACCGCCCGGCAAAACCATCGATTCTGATCTTTACTGCCAGCAACTGATGAGATTAAAGGAAGCAGTCGAGAGAAAACGGCCGGAATTGATCAACAGGAAGGGTGTGGTCTTTCATCACGATAACGCTAGACCACACACATCTTTAGCCACTCAGCAAAAATTAAGAGAGTTCGACTGGGAGGTCCTAGTGCATCCACCATATAGCCCTGACCTTGCGCCTTCAGATTTTCACCTGTTTCGGTCTCTGCAGAATTCTTTAGGTTCTGTAAGGTTGACCTCAAGAGAGGACTGCCAAAACTATTTGTCCCGTTTTTTTGATCAGAAGTCCCAAAGTTTCTACAGTAACGGGATAATGTCTCTGCCCATAAAATGGCAGAAAGTTATTCAACAAAACGGTACATATATATTGTAAATAAATGTAAATAAACTTTGAAAAAAATGTCTTGACTTTTCATACAAAAATACGAAAAGACTTTTTCCCCAACCTATTATATAAGTATATTTATTCGTTTAGTATCCGTAACACAAGTTCTTAATGATACTTATCACGGAGTTAAATAATTGGTGTGATTGTAAGAGGATATTTATTTATTTAATAAGCACCTGCTACCTTTCATAGGCAGAGGATAAAACAGCTAAACCCTTACCTCAGGAACTTATTGACAAAGCGTTAGTTAAAATGTAAAATGCTTGATTCAATTTTGGCTCCTATGAACCAATATTTTGAATGTAACTTACTTACTACCAACGAGTCTATTAATTAGGAGCTTGAGTGAAAACGAATTGCGCAAGGAAATCGTCAAATTGTTCCGTTAAAAGTTTATATCGATCTAAATGTTTGAAAATAAATAGTTTATTATGATTACTGCACTTTTAAAGTTAATGCAATATATATTAAAGTATCTACTTATCACTCCACTTGTTAAACGTAAAATCAGTTTTCTTTACAGTCAAGTAGTGTAAGTAATAGCCGTAGAAATGATTCGCAATAAAATACGCAAGTTCAGGGATTCAGGTGAAATTATGATAATGCCGTGAATAGGTTTTTATTGCATTAACAAGAAAAGATATTGGGTGTATAGGGATCCTAACAAGAACTTAGGAGCCCAAACCACAACTGCGAGTGGTGCACCTGCGATCAACGGACGAGGCTCTGGCGAACATGACAGTACCCGGTAAGCGGCATTAGGCTCGCCACCTATTACGTGGGACTGTATAATTGGCGAAGTGTGGGCGTATAATATGCCCCTGCTTACCCCTTCGGGATAACAGGCGTGAATTACATACATGTAAAAAGAAATGATACAATACAGTATTTATATCAGTGAGACTCTTAAACTGTTCACAGGAAAATAAAAAATTTACAGTAGAATTTATAAGTAAATTATAGAAATTACCTACAGAAAAGCTTTTTTTTGTTTAGGTGGACCCGATTTCTGTACTGTATATTTTATTTATTTAAAAAAAAAAATTAAAAAAATTTCGGAAAATTATAAAATTTACCAAAAAACTTCTATTATATTTTTAGAAAATACACGTGTTTTCTTACACTGGACATTTTGAGAATTGTACATTCTGAAACTATACTCTTGCACCGTACTCAACTTTGCTGGCCTGGAGACAGCTAAAAGCCTGCTAAAAGCCTGTCCATCTGTGTTAGTTTTGAGATGCTCCTTACGCGAGGGCATGGTTTTATGAACGCCTTGGTTTTATGAAATCAGATGAGGACCAGCTTCAGTCAATATTACAATTAGTTTATACAAGTTCTTAATGATACTTATCTTGGAACTAAATAATTGGTGTAAGTGTCAGAAATATTGATTACTTATTTATTTATTATTAATATTTAAATTTACTTCTAGAACTACATGATACATACTATAATATACTGAAAGAAGAACATATTGCACCGACTTCAGATACACTGGCATGAGATAAAGTTTCAAAATACATTCTAAAAAAAAACAGCAAATAGGTGTATTTAAAAAAACTCAAAACAGAGTCTCAAAGGTTTTTAGTATGCCCAAGCTAAAAGCTTGACTAAACGTTCCTGGAAGCATAAAAACTTTTTACGTATTTTTTTTATCTATTACCGACAAGGGTTGTAAAGAAGCGATCACAGACCTTGCGCCTTTCAGGGCAGGGTTCCGTATGACAATTTAATTTTTTACCTCACTCCGCTACATGTGCAAACTTTATGACAACCGACATGGTAAGTTCTTGGTTCCAGAAGTAGTAAATCATTTTAGGCGCGACTGCTATCAGTAATCCAGTAATCTTGCAATGATGACAGCAAAGAAGGCGAATGTGAGTAGTGAAGAAAGTTAAAGTTGTCTTTAAGATATTGAGGGTGAGTGGGATTGTGCAAAATGTTAAAAAGAAGAGATAGAATGTGAGTATTTCGGCGAAGAAGAATAGGAAGCCACTTGAGTATAGAACGGTACTGAGATACATGATCATATTTGCGCAAACTAAATATGAATCTGATACAAAAGTTTGCAAGTCGCTCAAGTTTAATTAGCTGGTCCTCCGTGAGATCAAGAAAGCAGGCGTCGGTGTAATCAAGAACGGGAAGGAGCAGAGACTGCGCTAGTACTACTTTAGTGGTAGCTGGTAAAAAGTTTCATAGTCTTCTTAATGATGCAGTGGAAGCGTATAACTTTAGGCTGACTGCATTACGGCCTAGCATTTATATTTATTATTTATTTATTTATTCAGTAAGTACAGGTTATAACAACTTATTTATAACATAGTCCCACAAAACCGTGAGTATGGTTTAACTGCGGGGTCTGATTCTCCGTACATTTATCGTCTATATATATATTTAATTTTAACTATATAATTAATTTTTAGTTCTGAGAAAGCCAATACATTAACAAAAAAATATATTAAATCTAAATAGTAGTGTTTTAGTTTTCTCTTAAATTTAGACTTACTATCTATAATGGTAATGTCCTCTGGCAGACTATTTAATAAATATGGCACACGTTTTTTCAACGTTCTGTCACCATAGTAATTGTGTATCATGGGAATTATGTATCTGCCAGTGGCCATAGACCGAGTATTATATTTATTTGAGACGGTCGTCATGCTAAACTCCTGACCGCCATGGTTGTTTACAGCCAATAAGTATTTATGTTTTAAGCTTACGGGTAGAAATTTGCATATTTTAAATAATTTTGTGTAGTCTCCCTTACACTGTTCTTTAACTTTTTTGTTAACTAAAAGTTATAAAAATCTAACTTGAATTGATTCTAGTCTATCAATATATGTTTTAAATGTAAGATAGAGAGATAATATAAAATATAGATAATATATAGACGGCCTACAATGCGCCTGCACCACAAGGTTCTAGAAAAGCCTCACCCTCTCTTGTCACGGGTAGTCGTAAAAATAAATCCTACGCGATGATGGGCAGCAGCGTCATCTTGCATACTTTGCGTAAACTGCGATCACCAACCAGCCCTGCGTGATAATTGGCAATTACCCCCAATATAATGTAAGCTGTTGGGAGGATAATGTCCCGTAGTGGACTTTATAATACTGACATGATTAAGACATCATTGATAACTTTTGATTTTAGACTGAGCTAATTTTGCTGAGTTTACGCTACCTAGCCGAGCTAAATTCGTTGAATGGTTTTTTTGAATATTATAGTTTATTGGGTACAGTGATATTCGTAAGCTTTATTTCCAGCTACAGAACCACAAAAGGTACGAATAATAAAATTGCACGGACCGCTAAATCCCGTATTCAAGACGTGGGACGACAAATAAAAAGCAAAGAACGTACAATCTACGAGTATGTGACCGCGATCACCAAGTGCCAACCTCGTAAAAGAATACATTTTCGGTACTTTCAACTGAATTTTTCGATTTTAACTTCAAGAGAATTTCACCTATCAAGGTTTTCGTTAAGTATAAAGCTTCATTCATTAATTCACACGGATCGGTTGAAGGATTACTTTTACGGATACAATATTTTTTTTAATCATTTAAAGTGGACGTCGTAGTTGTTTTATCAGATTTCAGCTCACCTTGACCGGCTGTTTTTTAGGTCAGTTAAGAAAGCTATTATTAGCCACATCTCTAGTAACACAGAACATTTTATGATTCTGAAATTGAGTACCAATAGCCTCGTTACCAATTTTTTTTAATATTCGTTATATCTTATATCCGTGCTGAAGTTTGTACCTACCCACGTAAATACTAACCTTTTTTTTAAAAAATTAGTACCTAATTATTGTTATTTAGTATACAATTGTTATTTATTTTTATTTATTTATTAGGAACACTTACAGCTAAGCATAATATTTTACATGCAACACTTAAAATCAAAGGACATATTATTATATGCAAGCCATTACAAGTATTCACATCATTATTTTTTACTTATTTCTACTTATATTTTTTAAACTTATGACTAATAATCAATATATTTTAGCAAAATAAAAAAAAAATTTAAATTATAACTTTAGTAATGAGAATACTCTTATTATTTTAGTGGAGAATAGGGGTAACGTTAACAAAAAGGATTTAATTGAATATATTAATAATTTATTGTCTCTTGATTTAAGTAAAATTATTTTGTTCACATTCCCCTACTCAAAGAGCTTGCCAGACGCGGAAAATAATCTTAGATATAAGTTAAACTGTGTACTACATACTATAAGTACATATCATGATTGTATTAATTTGATTGATACTAACAGTTTTGTTAGCAGCAAATTTATGACTAAAGGTAGATATTACCTTTCATCTAGTTTTAAGCGACAGATAGCAAATTCGCTATCCTATTATTTTAGTATAACAGCCAAGAATTTGGCTAAACATATTGCTTCTATTGAGCAAAGCAGTAGTGTAGATAATAATTGTTGTGTTGACATTAATTATTCTGATTCTATTTCTAATATAGAAAATCATTTAAATTAAGATCTAAGACAACAGAGACAAACTCTGGCATAGTAATTACTAAACAAAATAATGTTATAAACCTGGTGCACCAGAATATTAGAGGAATATTGGGTAAGGAACTAGAAATTGAATTGTTCATGAACGGTAATCATATTGATATTTTTTGCATTACTGAACATTGGATTAAAAGTAACCAGTTCATGTTCAATTTTAATAATCACCAGGTAGGTAGTTCGTTTTGCAGGGAGGGTGCTATACATGGTGGATCATTAATTATAGTAAATAAGAAATTTAGATTCAAGGAGCGCCATGATATAGTAAGCTTCTCAGCCGAACGGATTATTGAAATAGCCTGTATCGAAATGGAGCGGTTTGTTGTATTGAGTGTATACAGACCTCCATCAGCTTCATATGATTTATTTGAAAGTATTATGGATGAAGTGCTGGGAAAAGTTTATAATGCTAACAAAAATGTTATTGTTTGTGGAGATTTTAATGTCAATTTGCTAGAGTGTTCGAGTGCATGTACAAGAATAAAAGCACTTTTTAAATCATATAATTTGATAAATGTGTTTCTAGAGCCAACAAGAATTACAGCCACTACTGCCACTTGCTTGGATAACATATTTACAGATATTATACTGAGTGATGACAGTAAAAAAATTATTAATCAATTAGATTCAGATCATTGTGGTCAACAAATATCTTTGCTTTGTAGAAATAAAACTGTGGCTAAAAGAACAATAACATTTATACCAAAAACCAATAATCGTTTTGAGAGGTTTAACAATAAATTATTATCATTTAGTTTACCCATGGTAGATAAAAGCAATGACCCTAATATTTTATATAATATGTTTTTTAGCGACTTTTGTAGTAGTTTTCAATCAACATTTACTCCCAAAACGATTAAGGTAAATGATAATGCTGCCTTTAGTGAATGGGCTACTCCTGGGCTACATAAAAGTAGAAAGAGACTGTATGAACTGTATGACGAAAGAAATGTTAACAATAGTGAACAATTTCATAATTATGTAAGGAAATATTCTAAAATATTTAGAAAAGCATGTCATACGGCAAAGTCTTGTTATTTGAGCTATAAAATTAAAAATAGTGATGATAAGATTAAAATGACATGGAATATTATTAATAGTGAAACGGGAAGAAATAAGAATTATAATAATAAGTTTAAACTCAACATTGATAGCAAGACGCTTACATCTGACTTAGATATTGCCAATGCTTTTGAAGACTTCTTTACTAATATTCCAGTGTCTACTACAAAAACTTTAAATTCCTCGCCTACTTTAGCGGAGGCTATTTTAAGAGATAATGTAAACATTTGTACAGAAGAGTTTATGTTTAATCATGTAACACCCATAGATATAATTAAGACATTTAATACTCTTAATGTTAAAAAGACTGCAGACCTCTGGGGCAATTCCATCGTAGTTACCAAGCCTATCATTGTTTCGGTGGCGCACAGTTTAGCTATAATATTTAATAAATGTATAGATTGCGGCACGTTTCCAGATTTAATGAAAAATAGTAAAATCATTCCACTATTTAAATCGGGCAGTACAGCAGACCCAACTAATTTTAGACCTATTTCAGTGCTGCCTACTTTTAGTAAAATTTTTGAAAAACTTATTTACAACCAAATGTTAAGATTTTTTAATAAAAATGGCTTAATGCATTCAAAACAATTTGGATTCACTAAGGGTCGCTCCACAACCGATGCAGGTGTTGAGCTTTTGAAACATATTTTTGATGCTTGGGAAGATTCTTTGGACGCTTTAGGTATTTTTTGCGATCTGTCCAAAGCTTTTGATTGTGTTCCTCATGAAACATTGATAAAAAAATTAGATTATTATGGAATACGAGGCTCCGCATTGGATCTTCTTACTTCTTACTTAAGTAATAGGATTCAAAGGGTTGAAGTTAATGGAAAGCGATCTCAGGGTTCTGTAGTAAAAATGGGGGTACCGCAGGGCTCGATTCTCGGCCCGTTTTTGTTTTTAATTTATATTAATGATTTGCCACATTTGGTAAAGGAAAATCACGAGATAGTATTGTTTGCTGATGATACATCATTATTATTTAAAATAAAGCGATATCAGAACCCAGACGATGTAAACAATGCGATCTCAAAGGTGGTGCACTGGTTTGACGTTAACAATTTATTATTAAATGGGGCTAAAACGAAATGCATTAAATTCGTGACGCCTAACGTCAGACAAGTAAACACCACTATTAAAATAAAGGAAGATGAGTTGACCCTTGTGGATACCACCAAATTTTTGGGTGTTATATTAGATTCTAAGTTACAGTGGGGCCCACATATTGGTGAATTGTCGAATAGACTCAGCTCTGCTGCATACGCGGTAAAGAAAATTCGCCAATTAACAGACGTTGAAACAGCTAGGCTTGTTTATCATTGCTATTTTCATAGTGTTATGTCGTATGGTATTCTTCTGTGGGGTTGTGCCGCAGATATTCAAAATATTTTTGTACTGCAGAAGAGGGCCATACGAGCAATTTATAATCTACCATGTAGACATTCACTAAGGGATAAATTTAAAGAAATTGGTATTTTGACAGTGGCGGGTCAGTTTGTTTATGAAAACCTAGTATATGTACACAAAAATTTTGATAAATTGAGTAAGAAAAGTGATATACATAACCTAAACACAAGAAATAAGCATAAACTAGTTGTACCTGCCACTAGGCTCCAAAAAATTAACAAATCTTTTAAAGGTCAATGTGTGCGATTCTATAATAAAATCCCAAGCAATATACAGCAATTAAGCCTAAATAAATTTAAATTAACAATAAAACGCAAGCTGCCTTCAAAGGGATATTATTCTATTAAAGACTATATGGCTGATAAAAATGCTTGGGATTAAACCGCCGTTTCATACAGGCTATTCTAATATGAATGACTTAAAGCATGAATATTGTTATATTATGTTGCATTGTATAGCGTCACAGACAAATGAAGATTGTTACTAACCAATCAATAATTTAAAAGAGCATAGCCTGTGAGTTTCTTGCCAGTTCTTCTTACAGAGCGGTGGCTCGGAACTGGCACTTAGATTCGCTTGCACTTAAATGTTTTTTGTTTTTTTAAATTATTTGGTTGCAAGTGAATCTAAGCTTCGTGATTTTAGTATAGTTATATTTTATTTGTTTTTGTTATTTTTTTATAATTTTGACGTTTTCAAGTACTATGTAATAGTTTATGAAATAAAGTATTTTTGACTTTTGACTTTTTTGACTTTTGAATATACATAGAAAATACCCAGACCAAAACAAATATTCATGTTCATGCACACAAAGATTTTTCCTGTGTGGGAATCGAACCAACGACCTCAGGAGCGGAGGGCTGGTATACTGACCTCCACGCCATATCGGTCGTCAAAAAACGCCATATCGATCGTCAAAAACGCCATATGGGTCGTCAAAAACGCCATATCGGTCGTCAAAAAACGTCATATCGGTCGTCAAAAAACCCATATCGGTCGTCAAAAAACGCCATATCGGTCGTCAAAAAACGCCATATCGGTCGTCAAAAAGATAAAAGGTCAACCAACGGTTTTAATTCTACGTCATATGTAACTAAGTCAAATATCTACCAATGTTGACGTCACCCCGTAACCTACTTACAAGCCTAGTAGTTTTATTAAGTAATATTTGGGCAGCGTGTGTTGTCTCGGTATATACGACACGAAGCTCCCCTATTTACAACTCGAAGAGGCACCAGCGCTGGTCAGCGGATATTAGACGGCACGCCCCAGTGCGCACCCTGTATAAGCTGGATTCCTCGACCACGGCTCAAGGTGCGCAGTGGACATGGCAAAATATATTAGGAGAGATGGTAGTAAGAAGGTATTTGTGGCAAACTAAAAACTTGACAACTTGACAAAAAGCGCTCGTAGCTCTGCGTTGCTCGAAAAACGATCACCAAAGTACAGCAGAGTTTTTAGAGGTCAGTCCTTGGATGGGTGACCGTTTATGTGGCATTTGATATCGAGCGCTTCCGTGCTTCGGATAGCACGTAAAGCCGTTGGTTCCGGTTATCACTTAATGTGATAGTCGTTAAGCCATGATAGAGGCCTAATGGGCGGCTTGAAAAAATCTAACAGCAGGACGCCATACACCTGCCTCCGCCAATCCGCACTGGGTCAGCGTGGTGGAGTATGACCTAATACCCTCACACCTTGGTATGTGAGAGGAGGCTCGTGCTCAGTAGTGGGACGTTAATGGACTGTGATGATGAAAAACTTGGCAAATGCCTCTCCTTTATATAGTTTTAGAAAAAATATTTGACATTACTTCTCCCTATCCAGGTCCGCAGTTTCATGTTGGGTAAAGTTAAAGTCAAAGTAAAAACCATTTCTTCAAGTTTGGCTCAATAATGCTATTATGAATGTCAAAATTAAAAACTAGCGCCCCTGATCACTGCAGGCAGGAGTTTGATCGTAAAAGAACGGGCAAGAAAATCGTCAAGCTTAGTTTTTTCTTCTGCCAGTTACAAGAAAAAGTACTTAATATTAAAACAATTTGATAAGTCTACAAAAACCTGTGTTTTGCAGTCACTAGATTGAAAAGAAATGTAGAAATGAACCTACTGCTTTACTTTTAGTTTTTTTGTTTTTATATTTTTTTTAATTATTGTAATTTTTTTTTTTCGTTTTATATGTATGTGTGTCTTTTGTTGCAATAAAAAGTTTATCTATCTATGTATCTATCTACTTAAAAAAGGTAATTAAATTACAGAAGCTTTATCTCATCATCTCTTAACCTATCAGCCAACTGCCGGTCACTACTGAACATAGGCTTCTCCAAAATAGTACAAAAACAATCTCGGTTTTCTTTAAGACACATCATCATCTTGCCGATTTATTTTATACATACATACATACATCACGCCTGTTTAGGCAGAGGCATAACCTACGTCCACACTTCGCAAATTATATAGTTGGTCCCACGTAATAGGTGGCGAGCCTATTGCTGCTTACCGTTCACTGTTATGTGCGCCAGAGCCTCGTCCGTTGATCAGCAGGTGCACCACTTGCAGGTGAGGTTAGCTTGGGCTCCTTATGTCTTAGAAGGATCCCTATACACTATATATTTTATGCACTAGATAACGGATAAAGAACTTAAATATTTTTATGTAAATATTTACTTATATACATAGTTAAGTGCATGGCCTTTGCTGGGCTCCTCAAATGCCTCCTCGACGCGCTTGCTAAGGCGAGTGGTATGCATTATGTACATAGTGTTTCAGAATTACTGCGTAGAAGGGCTTAAAGAACTTCTCGATCTGATTCCGTGCTGGCCTTATTAGTAAATCTTAGGCTACGAGGACGTGAATAAAAAATGTTAAGTCCCTCCACTAGACCATTCGGTTTTTGAATTGTCTGCCAGCACATGTATTTCTTTTTATTCAGCTTCAGTCGTCTCGGGTATTTCAATGGTATTTTATAAGTGAGAACGCTTGTTTTGTCTGCTTAACGATATGGCAGGATATGGTCACTCAGTAAAGACATAAAAACAAATTAACAAAAACATATTTATTTAATACAATTGAGACAAATATAACAAAAGAACCTTAACACTATAAATAAAAAAGTGAAAATAAAACACTAGGTGTCCCAGCTGCACCAAAAGGGATCTAGTTCAGCATAAGTCAGCTCTATAGTTAAGGCAGTAATTGAATGTAGGTGTTATTCGTTTATAACTAGTTAAATATTAATTGATGGGACTTGAGAGAAATTTTACTGACGATGTCCTATCTAATAAGGGCAAGCGAGGTCTCTTATTATTACGTTTGTAAATGCCTTCTCCAAGATTTACAATATAGTTTTATCAATCGTTTAGTGGGGACGCAAGCAGTGCGCTCAAGCGCGGTGAAAATCAGGATTAGTCCATATACATAGGAGTATACGAAACTGGAGAATTGAAGCAGCCCTTTGGTGCAGGTATTCATATTTTGTTTTAAGACTTTAAAAAAATGTGTAGTCTTATGTTCTTCGCATACTTTTGTAGATAACACAGAAACACTATGGGAGAGGACTATGCTCAGCACTGGAATTCTTTGAGCGGATGATTATGCCATTTTTAGTTTTAAGAATGCCATTAAAGTTTACCATAGATCATCCATTCAAACGATGGTTCAGTAATTAAGTTTATTTACAAATTGTATGTCTTCTCGTACCTACATTTTGTGAAAGTAAAATCAGTATTGGCTGCATGTTATAAAGTTTATGATTTTAGCAGCAACAGCTTCACTCTAAACTAAATAAGAAAAGAGCGTGAGATTCCACCTTTTTCCCACTTTCTGTATACTGTTCGCTCATAGGCAAACAGAAGCTTTGTGGCGACACCGCACAAGCGATGAATGTAACGTAAAGATGAATAAAATCCTGAATCGCGCAAACAAAATTCCTCAGGCTTATCGCTATATATACAACACCCAATCATCATCGGTTGATCATCATCATCATAAGTGATTGTGAATTCTCCTTGTTACCAGGGGGGATTCGCAATCACCCGTTCGTGTCGTCCCGTCCCAGTCCACCGTGTCTAGTTCAGTAACTGTTGTCCCCGTCTCATACTCGTCCCGTCCTCCGTAATGAGGAACAACCCGCGTCCGAAGCGGAACGCGCCGCCCGATCGTGGCCGCTCTGGCACCCGCCGGAAGACGGCCATCCCGGTCCTCGTCGCGCCGGCCCCCACGCCCGCGACCACCTCAACCACCGCCGAGGCGCCCGCTGGAGTGCGGCCAGGTCCGGTTGCTGAGCAATCGGCCACCGCACCACCCACGCAGAGCGCACAGCGGCCCAAATCCCGTCGACCTCGCCCGGAAGAAAACTCCTTCTCCGAGAGCGAGGTAAAGCGCCCGTGCCAGGAGCCGACCCCGCCCAGGCCTGACTCGCCGCCGTCGAGCCCGCTAGACTCCGACGACGAGCCCTACTCCAGTGAGGGTGAGTTGGAGCCACGCTCCCGTCCTCTCGCTCGATCTCCCCCACGTTCTTCTTCCCCCTCCCCTCCCCCAACCCACAGCTTTTCCCCAGCTCAACCCCTCCCCCACACCTCCTCTGATAGGTCGTCGTACCTGGTACTGCCAGGTACGTCGTACTCGAAGATCGCCGCCGACCCGTCGCCGCCGCGCCCTTTGCCGCCGATGTCGGCACACAGCGCCGCGCCGCAGACGCCTCCGCAGCCTGAAGTGCCGAGACCGACAGGGTACCCGCCAATAGTGGTCGAGTCGCTGCCCCACTGGACCAAGCACTTCAAGCTGCTGACCGCCCGGCTGGGCCACATCCCGAACGCCCGCCCCTATGGCACGGGTGTTCGCTTCCTCCCCCGGACGCCGGAGGAATGGCGCACGGTACAGCAGTACCTGGTGGAGGCTGAGAGGCTGGACGCCGCGATATCGTGGTACAGCTTCTCGCCTCCTCACACCCTGCCCAACAAGGTCGCCATACGCGGCCTCCCAGTAAACACCCCTCCCGACTCGCTGGCGGAGGCGCTCGAGGAGCGCGGCTTCGTTGTTGAGATGGTGAGGCCTATTAACGCCACACGTGGAAGACCAGGCTGCCTCTTCCACGCGCAGCTGAGCCACCTCGATGCTGTAGACCTTAAAAGGCTTTACAGCATCGACACACTTTTGGGCATGCCGGGCGTCACTATTGAGGCCTGGCGCTCAAACAAGGGGCCCGCGCAGTGCCACCGGTGCCAGGCGTTCGGGCACTCGTCGGTGAACTGCCACCGACCGCCGAAGTGCCTGCGCTGTGCCGGTGAGCACGCCGTCTCAACCTGCCCGCGCGACAGGCGCGACCCGCCCACCTGCGCCAACTGCGCGCGGGACCACACCGCCAATGACAGGCGGTGTAAAGTCCTGCTGCGCGAGGCGCGGCGCCGCGGGGTCACTATTCCGCCACAAATGCCCGCGGGCATTCACGCCCGCGTTACAGCGGCGCGCGCCGGAGCGAGCGCCGCGGGAGCGAGCGCCGCACAGCGCGCCGCAGCACCAGCACCACCTACTGAAGCGCAGCAGCGCGCCGCCGCCGCCATTGCACTGCGGCCTGGTGGCGCCTCTCTTGCGCCGCCGTCAAACCCGCCCACGCAGAGGGGCTCCCCCCTACCCGAGAGGCGCCGACGACGGCGCCGTGGACGAAGGAAGGCGAGGGCGCCTGAGGCAGCGTCGACACCAACTCAGACGCGCCCCGCCCCCGCCCCACTAATAACTTCCCCTCCCCCCCCAACCCCTTCCCACATGTCCCACCCGCAACCCGACCTCCATGCTCCCCAGATAGCGGCTGAAGCAGAGGAGAGCGCCCCGGCCCACAGAGCGCCCGGGAAGCGCCCTCTACCGCCAGGCCCGCCGGCGGTCCCTCTTCGGCCTCCATCTCACCCAGCCAGTCGCCGCGTCACAGCGCGACTTCCAACGCGCCAGCCAGGGATGGAGGCCTACCCACCGAACTGGCGCCAGCACACCGCTCCCCCCTCCGCCAACCTAAACTATGCTCCATTGCAGATGGCGATAGACGCAATCTACGCCGTGCTCAGGGAGATTGCCGCCGGGATGGACCCCGTCCAGGCCTTACTACAAGGCTTGGGACATCTCCTGGCAGCGCATCACCGCTAGAGCACGGCCGCGCCGCCGGAGCCCTACCGCAGCCAGCCCGACCGTCGCCGCCGCGCGACCCACCACCACCACTGCCAGACGGCGCCACCGCGCCGCCGGCCGTTCCCCGGCTTCACCAAACCAGGAAGAAGAGGAGGCGCTGCCGCGTGAGGTACTCTCACCGTCACCCCCTCCCACCCACCCGGTCCCCCTGCCCCTAGCCCACCTCGCACAATAACTCTCATCCTTAACTTGCCTAAGTCACCGCCTGCTCGCTGACGGCTTGCTGGGCCTCCCTTCGGGGTCTCACCCGGTGTGCCTGTCGCGCTGAGGGCGGTGCCGTAAGTCTCCCCGGTGAGAGTACCCCTTTCGTCGAGATCGACGGCCGCTTACGCGGCGACCAGCGCCTCAGGGTTGATGCCCTGTGTGAAGAAACCCGGGGAATGAGCCCATGGCTCGAAGCCCGAACACCTGCCGTCTGGCAGAAGATCCCGGAGGAGCATCGGTTGACGCCGCATCGGTGCCTTCCCAGGTACCGATGGCTTGAGATGTCGCATTCACAGTAGCAATACTAAAGGCTATTCCGTAGTCCGACATAACCACACACACCGGGTGTGTGGTATGCGGGGGCATCATCCCCCTACTCCTACCGTGGGGGTAGTTCCTTGTAGGGTTGTTTTTGTTTTTCTGGAATAAATTATCGGTTTAGCTGCGACTCCCGGGCATATACATCCGCCCGGTGAAGGATCTTCCGTTTAGTGGGGACCACATTTACGCTCTCTACAGCTTCTTTGACAAAATTGTCATGCTTTGAGCGTCAAAGTATGTTATGATGAATTACCGCGATTCTCCTCCAGGTCATATTTTCCTGTCGTATAATAAGGACAGTGTGACACAGTAGCGACCAGAGACCGATTAATTACCAAAGTTTTTAACCTACCTTTTTGCGGCACAGATTTACACGTCCCCTTACGAGAGAGAAAATCTAGACTTTCAGCAGGATTGGTGTCGTTTCTGTTTTAAGCAATTTTTTTCAACAAAGTTTAAATATTGTGCCGTGTGGTGTCGGCCTAGAATAGCCTCTCTTATCTCACGGGGAATCGTTGATGTCGGCTACGAGAAATCCTACCGGTTATTGGGCAACAGCGTCACCCAGCATACTGGCTTGAACTGCGATCACCAACCCGCCTGCCCAGCGTGGTGCTTATGGGTAAATATCCCAAAAAAGTGTAATCTATTAGGGAGGCCTATGGTCAGAAGTGGACTGTCAAGGCTGATATGATGATGACGAGTTTAAATAGTCATGGGAAAAGGTCGATCGAAAACGAGACAGATTAAGTGTGTGAGGAATGATGTCAACGAGAAGGGGTGAATTAATGAATAAATGAATGAATGAATGAATGAATGAATGAATTAATGAATTAATAAATGAATGAACATTTTATTGTACAATAAATATAGAAAAAAATAATCAAATCACATAAACAAATATATGGTACAAAGAGCGGCCTTATTGCTAACAGCAATTTCTTCCAGGCAACCTTGATCGGGTGAATCGATTCAGTTCGAAGTCATAATCATTTACTCTAGTTTTGTTCAATAGAGTTCAAACTTATAAAACTAACGCGTCCATTTACTGCGAGCAGGAGCTTGATTCGTAAAAGAAAGTGCAAGAAAATCGCCATGGTTGGTTTTTCTCCCGCCAGTTATTATATTGATGATGTATAACTTGGTTTAATGGAAGAAAACAACATGCTGCCCCCACCCCTTTTTGAACTGAGAGCGGGACAGGAAACTGCACATCATAAGCTCCAATCATGAGCTATGAATGCTGATGCAATTTAGCGCTATGTTGAGCTACATTACATATAAAGAGATTATACTTAATGCCTTTGGGAAGTCATAAATCTTTATTTTGCATGTCAATTAAAACTGTACGTAACAGCAATGTGTCAGGACTTATATCATTAAATAACTAATAATTTGCCATTAGATTTAAAAAATAAAATAACCGAATCGAACTTAAAAAAATATTTAAAGAAACATTTCGTATTAAAATTATATTAATATAGTTATAATTATAGATTAAATTAAAATTATTGAGAACTAACCTAGTATCTAGACAAACCTTGTAAAGAATTAGAGATACTGTTAACCAATCTGTGTCGTATTTATAAACAATAAAGAAATTACAAATTACAATTATGAAATAAACACCTAAACGTAATCAACATTTTATGCAAAACACAATTTCTATTTCAGGACATACTGAGGAGAGGACTAAACCTTAAAACTAATTTATTGCGTTAAATAGTTGCGGCTCAAGCATTAATAGTTGATGCCTCATCTAAAATCTAAAATGGACGGTCGCAAATGACAGCTAATTCAACAAAAACAAAGTTAATATAGCGACCAGCAACCCTTATAAATAAAGCCAGGGGACTAGAGCGAGTAAACTATGGCGAGCAACTTTAAATCGACACAGATTAACCCGACTTTCTCTAGTGTAGTTTGTGTTTATTTGAGTGCTGTGTGCCCGTGTGTGTTCGGTGAAATGATCGAAATTTCGGCGGAACTTTACACCAAAATCGTCAGAGGAGGTTGGACTGGCTGGGTACAGTTTATTCGTGTGACGCTGTGGAAAGTTTAAATGATCCCATTTGAATACTTGGATACCAAATTTTGGTCTAATCGGAACGTGGAAGCTCTGCTTACTGAATTACTTACGAAAAGAAGCCGAGCTAATTTCATGGATAAGCGTTACTTATATGATGTAAATGAGCCCAAGCCAACCTCACCTGCAAGTGGTGCACCTGCCGATCAACGGACGAGGCTCTGGCGAATACAACAGTGGCCGGAAAGCGTAAATAGGCTCACCACCTATTACGTAGGATCAACTATATAATTGGAGAAGTGTGGGCGTATATAACGCCTCTACCTACCCCTTTGAGGAAACAGGCTTGAATGTATGTATGTTTATATAGAGAGCTTCATGCTTTCCGATGTGTCGTTCCATTGCACCTGGTTAGCAATATGTTGAGTAGTCAATAAGCCAAGTTAGAGGCCCAATGGGTAATCTTGGAAAACGTTAACTACAGGAACAGCCAAACTCCTACCGTTATAATTCTATGAAATATTAATTAAAAAGATGATGACTATGAAGAGGTGTTTATTACCGAAAGACAGTTATTAACTACTTAACAGATGTTAGTTGTAAGGGCTACCTTCCCAAACCCCTTATCGTCAAATATGTACGAAATATGTGACGACCGATATGGCGTGGTGGCGAGTATACCCCCATTCCACTCCAGAGGTCGTGGGTTCGATTCCCACACACGACAAATATTTGTGTGTAAAATATGAATATTTGTTCTGGTCTGGGTGTTTTTCTATGTGAATTAAGTATGTATTTACAAAAACAACACACAAGTACTTATGTATGTTTTTCCGTTATTTAGTATCCATAACACAAGTTCTTAATGATACTTATCTTGGAACTAAATAATTGGAGTAAGTGTCTGATATATTTATTTTATTTATTTATATGTGCCTAAAGTGATAATATGACGAATAAGTATCAATTGAAAGCCCCCAACTTACACAAAAGGAGCATCCCGAGATTCCCGAGCAGGAATAAGGACAGATCGCTCGCGACCCGATGACGCGACGAATAGAAAAAGTTTTAAACTGTTTTTCTTTGTGCGTTCCGATATAATATTGGAAATGGGGAAAAGTTGCAAGTACCATTTAAAATTAGAGAGAACCTGCTTTATTTGATGATGCTACTTTGTTATTTTTAGATCTAGCTATTGTTCTGTGTGATTTGCGGGTCATAGTAATCCCGCAATTATATTCTCAAAAAAATTGATAAATTATTAAAAAATAATTGGTTCCAACTTAAAAGCCCCTTTTCACTCTTTAATAATACATCATAATTTACACAATAATAATTTCAAGTGAAAAAACATTGTCATATAAATATAAGGTTATGTTTGACCAGCAGGTGTATATGTTATTATTGTTATGTTATTAAACCTATAGTCCTGGTTTTCTCCATATATTGTAGTCCTTAGGGTAACTGTCGTAGGCTTACGTACTTTTTGCCACACGAAAATGAAAACTAGATACTATCCAAAAAGTTTCATTGATATACAAAACCGAATTTCTCGCTAAACATTTGCCACTTAAGTTATCTATTTTAGTTTAAAAACCAATATAGTTGCAAATTTCACTCAAATTTTGCAATAAAGCAATATGAATCGTTAATCATAATTACTTTTTTAATGCATAAATTTAATTTTACTTATTTACATTAATATTTCCAAGTTATTTCAAATTACCCCAATGTTTGACATATACTGTAAAGATTCAATCATATCCTAGATTGTTGTGATAAAATTAATAACTTCTTCTGTAACAGTCTCAACAAATAAACTATACGAAACGAACAAGCCATTACAGGTAAAACCTTAAATCACTGCCAGACTATATCACAGCATAAAAACACAAAGACCCCTCCTGAAAGTAACCGACAATCATAACTATTCAATCTTTTATCCTCAATACGCTAAAACGACTCCCGTCACATTGACCGGACGAAATGCCTAATTTTGTCTGCGGACAAAATTGGGTCCCCTGACACATAAGTTAGGGGGTAATGTACTTTCTGGCATTTACTGTTTCTCCGGCGTCTTATTGGTCGTTACTTGGGAGAATGCGAACTAAATGAACAATGTTAAGGCTATATTGCCGAAAGAAGATCAGGACTTAGTTAAAATTTTTAGCTTCCGGACTACCCCTGGCTGTAACACAAAGGATGAAAAAAAAATTCATTTATTCAAGTTTGGCTCAAAAGAGCTTGTCAGGGAATTATATTATTATACTTAAATAAATTATTAGAATACTACTACTACGAGTCTTTGCCTACATTGAGCTTGAATTCAAATTATTAAAAGACGTATACTTGACTCCTCATTGAAATAATCAAGAAAAGTACTTTTTAATATAAACTTCATGTTTACTAATTTCTTTTTAGAAATTAGTCTTAATAAGATATTATAAATGGGTTTCAAAAGGATTCCAAGATATTGATGATAATATAATAATATATAATATAAAATATAATAATAAAATATAATAATAAAATATTGTTTGATATTTCAAAACGTTGGTATCGCTATCCTCCTATCTTATTGAGGTAAAAGTTTATGTTCGATTTATTAATAAATGTTTTATGTACCTTCTGTAGGTAAATGTTTGTAATAACTCCTCAAGTGTTTTTAAAAGAGTTTCATCGAACTTGATTAACTGTAGCACAATAATTATCGTAATATTCAATAAAACTAGAAAGTATACTGGTGCTGCCACCTATCGTGAGATATTCTTAAGATGTGATTTGATGTGTATAAAAGACAGGTTGTAATCGTAAGAAAATGAGTATTGAGGGTCGATTCCAGACATACGGACTAAGTTAAGTAGATATCAACAGTGTTATATTGTTTTAAGCTGTTCCTGTGTATAGTCATTATGCCGAATAAACTACATACTTATTTGGTATAATGTTATTTTGTTTTAAGGTGTGATGATTGTTGATAATAAATTAAATTATTATCTTTAACAATTATTCCAAGGTTGTACCCTTGTTGTTTCTACGATTAATGTTTAGTTGGTATTATGGACAGATATATGAAATGCTTTGTAATATACAAATGGTTGTACTGATTGTTACACTAGTAAGTGTAGTTCTGACATAGAATGTTTGTACACATGGTTATTAATGTTTGTTTGATTTTATGTGGGTCCATGTGTACTAATCTGTTGGGCTTTATAACTGATGCAATATGATTGATATAAGTTATATATTTTGTTTATCTGCTTTAAGACATAACGTAGGATATATGGCATAACTGTAATTCTGTGTTTACTATTTGATGAAACTAAATAAACGGTTATAATAATAAATATATATTACACTAAATAATAGTTCTCAAAAATAAACGGAGTGTAGTTTAAAAATAAAGGAAGTGTTCGAAACACTAATAAAGCTTAATAAATAAAATAGTTCAAACCGTTTTATTGTTTTACTTTTGAATTCCTTTACCTGCTTACAGCACTTTTATAGTGGTTATTGATTCTATTATTTGATATATAGATAACTAGAACCTTAAATCTAACAAGCTCTTAGGAAGGTCAAAATTTAAAAACTAGCGCGCCCATTCTCTGCGGGCGGGAGCTTGATCGTAAAAGAAAGTCGTCAAGGTTAGTTTTTTCTCCCGCCAGTTACAAGGAAATGTACTTAGTAGTAAAACAATTTGACAAATCTACAAAATCCTGTGTTCTGCAGGCACAAGATTTGAAATAATAGAAGAAATAATCTCTTTTTTCAGTTATACGAGTGATTACAGATAAGACATGTGATTACAGGTAACATAATCAATTAAACACTCGAAAAAATGCGACAGGATATGTTGGTTTGCTCGAGGAAGGCTTATGTGTCACTGTTGAGGCTAGAACAACACAAAGGAAAATGTGTAAGTATTTTAAACTCGGCAGAGTTCAATGAGCCACCTGTCACATTTGACACGTTTCATCTAGAGATCTTTGGGCTGACATTGAACTTTTCTACAACTCAATAAAAAATAAAAAAAATCTTTATTTGTTTGGTCTAGTAAGTACAAATCAGTTTAGTAGATGATCTCTCCTTTTAGACAAAAACGTCTGTATTAGGCACAGCTACAAGTATATCACTTTTTGAACAGTTGTAGCAAGGATTCTAAACTTCTTTTTTTTTTGTATACGTCGATAATAAAATGCTTTTACGCACTGCCTTCCGGCCAAAGGGGGACCGAAAGGCGGTGTGGGACTCACCACCGGAAGACGCGACTGCCAGCAGTGATACCCAAAAAAAATCTTCCGACGACGCCCGCCGCTTGTTGAGAAAAAGGCGGGGGCCAGTACCTGGGTTGCAGCGTCAGACACCCGCTGCGGCCAACATCCCTTAGCGGCCAAAGTTTGTACCCATCTTGAATGTGGTATCAATTAATTAATAGAATTTAAGTTAATTATTAATTATATTTTTCAAGTTTGTCATTTCTATAAAAAAATGCACCTTATGTTGTTCTACATTTTGAAAATATTCAAACTTCTATATCTAACGGTTTAGATATGGGGAAGTTCGAATCTCCATTTTTTGTTAATATGCCCAAAGTCTTGATCTCAGCCCATTAACGTCCCACTACTGAGCACGAGCCTCCTCTCACATACCAAGGTGTGAGGGTATTGGGTCATACTCCACCACGGTGACCCACTGCGGATTGGCGAAGGCAGGTGTATGGCGTTCTGCTGTTAGAATTTTTCAAGCCGCCAATTTAGGCCTCTAACATGGCTTAACGACTACCAGATTTAGTGATAACCGGGACCAATGGCTTAACGTGCCTTCCGAAGCACGGAAGCGCTCGATATCAAATGTCACACAAACGGTCATCCATCCAAGGACTGACCTTTGTAAACTCTGCTTTGCTTCGGTGATCGTTTCCGACCACCGAGCACTGCGGAGCTACGAGCGCTTCAATGCCCAAAGTAAACTTACGAAATTGATATCAGTTGTTTTAGCATTAGTTGAAAATGAAATCCTAAAAAATTTACTAAGGTCAACCTACAAATCTGCCTAATTCACAAATTAACTTTGTATCACACTTTAAGATATAGTTCTAGCAACTCATAGCAAACATTCGAATATGTTATATTCGTGAGCCTACATTGGCGGAATACATTCTTTAAGGAATCATGTAACTATAGCAAATCTACGAATCTGGCACTTTCGTAAGTTTGCCAAAAATTCAATATGATACTTTTCTTATATAATTTACGAAATAACCACTTTCGTAAAATTTGCCAAAGTATAACTTAACACCAATGAACAAGCATGTATGAAGGTGTAAAGTAACGAATATGCATTTATGTCTTATATATATAATATAAGAATAATCCATTCATTGTATTTAAAAACGGGCAGGATTTTGAAAATTAAAAGTATCAAAAAATTTATTACATCTGTTTTATAACAAAATGTAATATAAATTTAAGGTTTCAAAACGCTCTCCTGTTAAATCTTTTTTTTGCAGTTTCGTAAGTTTACCATATTGTGACGTTAACTAATACGAAATAAATTACATTTTGTGTTCAAAAAATCTTTAAAGATTTTCCCTCACAATTTTATGTTAAGAGGAGTGTACTCCACCAAACGGACAGTACATATAGGCGCAGACTATAACATGTATGTTTAAATAATTACTTTCATATCCAACTAAGGTATCAGCTAATGAAAATTGACAGCAGCGAGTGACAGCTCCAGAAACTTCTACAGCATAAATTGTTCATGCTTAATTATCTACAGAGTCGTCCATTTCATTAAAGATTCATGCTACCTTAATGACTGTTCTCACTGGCAGGTACGGGCGTGCCTGCTATCAGATATTGAGCGGAGTATGGAATACCCTGTGAATAACAAATGGACGTATTTACATTTTAAATTGAATGTCTTCGGAATAGAGCCGAGCTTCAGTTGTAGTCACTGCCGAGGAATAGTGTCGTGGGCAATTAGTCAGGGTATGTTCTGGTATAATGAGGACCGTTTTCAGAATCTACCTCTCTAGTGTTAACTAAATAAGTGCTAACTAACCAATATAGATATTAGAGTTTCATTTTCCTTCACATTTCGCCTTTTGAATAAATGGTGATAGTTAATGCAATATCTAATCTGGACTTATTTCACGTAAACGTGTAAAATTAAGCATGAGAAACCATTTAGAAAATAATTGAATTGATTTGAATAAAATTGCTCTCTGATGAGATGTAAATTGATTGATAGTAGCATATGGCAGACGGTTGTTTTTTGTTTCATTTCTTTTCAATCTATCTCTTATTTTTTTGATCGATAGACATAAATTTAACTAATCGATTCGAACAATTTTATAAGTAAGATGTGTTTATTTAAATTAGCTCATTTGTTAAGACAATTTTTAGCTGTGTTTAGATAATATTTCTTAAATTTAGTTGAGGAGATAATTAATTACAAAATTAGCTTAAAAATTTGAAAATTAAAATTTTGGTTAAACCGATATTAGAAATAACCCCAGCTACTTCGCTTTCAAAGTACTGGACATGCGTTTATCTACGACTAAAATTTATTATCATCCATACAGTCACAAATATAAGATACATGAAAGCCAATAAATTTGGTACAGAACCGCACAAACTTGGAGCCCGGATATCACACATAGTGATAACAGAGTCATAATTTATTTTAAAAATAAACTTTAATACACAGACAGCAGGGGCCCCCTGCCCCCACAGCCTAGACCCTCCTGGCGCCGCTGAGCGGGCCCTCCTGGCCCGCCCGCTGCGCCCTCTACAGGTCCCTCTCAGATTCCCCCCCGGTAGTCAGTACTAAGGGCACCCAGAGTCGTCGGTCCCTGGGTGTTACCTTTTCCCGGCCCCCGGGAGGTACTCAGCCCCCCCACCACGCCAAGGTGGAGACCTGTTCGGGGGGGAAAACACCGAAGGATCCTAAGCCAACCACACCTGCAAGTGCTGCACCTGCCGATTAACAGACGAGGCTCTGGCGAACATACATTCCCGGTAAGCAGCAGGCTCGCCACATTATGTCGTCCATCTTTATATTTGGCAAATTGTGGGCGTATAATATGCCTCAGCTACCCCTTCGGGGAAATAGTCTTGATAGTATGTATGTATTCGTTAAATATGTTTATTCGTTCTTTAGTGTCCAGTTCTTAATAATAATTATCTTGGAGCTAAATATTTGGTGTAATTGTAAAATAATTACATATTATTATTACAGTACATGAGTATTTGTTTTAATAAAATATATTTTCATCAAACATAGTTTTCAAATAAAAGACACAAGATAGCCAGTACAAAGTAGGTGCACCGCGACTTAGAGCCGGGCACCCATCGGGCACCTCACTGCTGCATTATTCAACGGGCCGGCGCGTTTGTTCTCACTTTACTAAATGAAATAAATTACCATCGATCTCATTTTTCCATCCAAGCTTCTCTTTGTTATACTTGGCGGTCTGTTGTTTCTTTTGTGTCCAGGGTTCTAGGTTGGTTTGATGTATGCTGGTTGAAGGCGATGTAAGATAAGGTTACATAAACTCACATATTTCAAATTTTTATTTATAGGTACGCTAACAGCTATACATACAGAGATATATAAAATCGTCACACAACCACAAAATTATATATATGTTGGCCTTTAGAAGTGTACACAGCATTCTCCTAAAGTTAAACTAATCGAATCTAGAATTTTACATTTTTATTTTATTTAATATATACTAAGCAATTATGTAATTTCACTGACAACTAAGTTTATATATTTTAGTTGTAAAATTGTATTTCAAAAGACCTGCGTACGTACTATAATACAACAGAAATCAACCGAATATATTGGTATTTTATCGAAACATTTGGTCCTTTAACTCTCTTTCGGTAATATGGGCTCACGATTGTAAATCCAATCGTTTTAAAGATCTAGCAATAGAGTCAATGTTCGTTATATCAGCCTTATAGAGTCCACTGCTAAAATTTGGCCTCCCCAATTGATTACATTCTATTAGGATATCTGCCCATAAACATCACGCTTGGCACCCGCCTGCCAATCGCAGTTTCAGCCAGTACGCAGGATGACGCTGCTGCCCATCTTCTGGTAGGATTTCTATTCGTTGACTCTTACGGCTCCCCATGAGATGAGAGAGGGCGGTGGGGATGTTGGGGGAGGGGCTTGGGGCTGTTTCCGCAGCAAAAATATTAAAAAAATACACAATTTTACTTTTTATGAAATTAGCTTACGAATTTACTAGAAAAAAAAATCTTATTATGAAGCGCTCGTAGCTCTGCGGAAATCGGTGGTCGGAAACGATCACCGAAGTACAGCAGAGTTTACAGAGGTCAGTCCTTGGATGGGTGACCGTTTGTGTGGCATTTGATATCGAGCGCTTCCGTGCTTCGGAAGGCACGCTAAGCCGTTGGTCCCGGTTATCACTAAATGTGGTAGTCGTTAAGCCATGTTAGAGGCCTAATGGGCGGCTTGATAAATTCTAACAGCAGGACGCCATACACCTGCCTCCGCCAATCCGCACTGGGTCAGCGTGGTGGAGTATGACCCATTACCCTCACACCTTGATTTGTGAGAGGAGGCTCGTGCTCAGTAGTGGGACGTTGATGGGCTAAAATGATGATGAAATGATTATGATACAAACATTCATATTATTATATGCAGAGGCATATTATACGCCCACACTTCGCCAATTACATAGTTGGTCCCACGTAATAGGTGGTGAGCTTTTTGCCGTTTACCGGGAACTGTTGTATTTATTTATTTATTCTAAGGAAGATTTACAGTACTAATTTCTAATTGGTTTTCAATATATACTCAATCCTATTGCCATTTACAGATGAAATATAAATTCCGCCGGAGCCTCATCTGTAAATCGGCAGGTGCACCAGCAGGTGAAGTTGGCTTGGGCTCCTTAGGTCTTTCCACCTCGATCCCTATATATCTCAATTATTCTGATTGATTGCCTTAAAATCCTAAGCAAAAGTTATCACTTTTAATTACACATTAGTCTTGCCATTGCATTAATGGCTAATTGTGTTACCTTTAAGTCCTTAAGTCACCAGTTTGCTGTAATAACTTAATTGAGATTACAAACTTGATTATATCTAAGCCGTTGTTGTTACAGGCTGCAAGCCGGTTCAGAGGAATCTAATCTTGATTAACGCCAGTATAATCAACAAGGTGAGATGTAGTGCTTTGGCGAACGTCATTTATAATATACAAGCTTTCCACGGCTTCATCTGCGTAAAGCATGTCTGCAGATGTTATCGGTTAATAAAAACTGCATTAAATTATTATAATTACTTGTATATTTTGTTCGTTGATCACCGACATGGCATGGTGGCGAGTGTCCGCACTCCGCTCGTAAGGTCGCAGGTTCTATTCCCACACAGGACAAATCTTTATGTGCATGAAGATGAATATTTATTCTGGTCTGAGTGTTTCCCTATGTATATTAGGAATGTGTTTGCAAAAAGTATATATATTTATGTATGCTTATTAGTTTTTCAGTATTCATAACAATTTTATGTGTCACAATAATATTTATGTGTTATGCTTCCAATGCATGTATAATGGCTTTTTATATCCCTATAATTAGCCATAATGCATGCATATAGGTGTACAATTAGCCATAATGCATGCATGTAGGTGTGTAATTAGCCATTATGCATACGTTGAAAGCATAAATCGCTTATGGCTCATTTCATTGTAGAAATAAATGCAACGGTAAGATTTAAACCTGCTCCGTCCGTCAACCAATTTCTTGCGGTTGACGCTTTTGGAGTGTCATGGAGTTTTTATCCACGTGGTGGATGACGCTTAAGCGGCGTCACCATTTTTCGTAGCGCTTGACGCCTCTGAAGCGTCACGATTTTAGTTCGTTCGTTTGTTCGTGAAGTTTGCAGAAAAAGCAATCGCAATGAATCGGTGGGCTAACACCGCTGCACTAAATACTCTATCGCATTCTATTGGTAGCCTTCATAATTATGTGTAAGACATTTTGTTCTAAGTCATGTTTAAAAATTTTTTGTATAACATATAAAATAATTTTTTAAATAAACTAAGGATTTGATTTTAAAATATACAAACCTACTATTCAACAACAAAACACTTTAAAGTTTTATTATTCAAAATTATAAAAACACTAAACAAACATCAAATCACAACTAAACATTGTCAGACTTTGCAGAACCACAAAACAATTAGCATTCCAACAGAGCTTAAAGCGAATTGCTCCGCCATTTTGCAATCTTTTAATTTTACTTAACAAAGACTAATTAATTTCATATTATTCTAAAATGAGGAAGCCAGACTTCGTTTCGCTTCAAAAGTGCACCGCATTTCTCCTCCTATCGCGCTATTTTCACGTTCATTAAGTAAATCTCAGAATATTTTGAGCTTAAACTGGATTAAGCGAGAAATTATATGCGGATTACCGTTATAAACCAAGGGACTGTCTATCCATACTTGGTAAAAGTAAAAAGTTCTTTATTTCATAAACTATACCATAGCACTTGAAAACATAAAAAAAATATTTAAAAAAAACTAAACATTACTACACTGAAATCACGAAGCTTAGATTCACTTACATGCAAATAAATAAAAATTAGGCGTAAGTGAATCTAAGTGCCAGTTCCGAGCCCCCGCTCTGTGAGAAGAACTGACAAGCAACTCACAGGCTATGTATGCTCTTTTAAATTATTAATCAAATATAACAATTTGAAGATATTGAAAGGGTCCCATATGCCGTAACCAATAAAGTAGCAGTAAGGGAACCTTTCATCACAGTCAAGTAATGTAAAACTGAGCTGAATTTGTGCAATAAGGGATGGTCACGACATCAAATATATAAATGCATGGGAATGATAGAATTTTGTGGTGTATGAAATGGGGTTTGCAAGTATCGGTTTGTCGGATATTGACTAAAATTCGTAACAGTTTCTTTTGCGCAGTGAATACCGATATAAAGTAAAGAGTCAAGTAAAAGATATTAATATATGAATCATAGTAAGTAATTAAGAATGAGTGATAAATGGTAAATGAGATTCCCTCCCCTAAACCCCTTGAGTCCTCAGTAAAGATGTGGGGCTATACTGATATCTCACATGGACTTCTTGAGAGAATTTGAAAAGTAATGTTGCACTGTTTTGTTTTATTTACCAACACTTATGTACGTTCACAAACACTTAACGGTTAATGACCCACCGTTATTACACATAAATGTTCTAAATATCACAAATTTTAGAAAATAAAACAAAACTATACACATGATGCTTTACTTTCCCGCCAAGAAGTCCTTCCATTATCTTAGTCGTCTTCTACGTTACCCTCGAACCAGGGGCCCTACCGCTTAATTCGATAAATTTCAGCTATTTCATCTAGATCTAATTTTTCTAGGGTTCAACAATTCGTACTGGGGAATCTTCCGAAAGCCTCAGATTATTCATGACCTTCAATCCGTGACACACTAATAGGCAGACCAGTGAAGCGACTGACAAATTTTTACGTAAATATCAATAATTTTTAATATAATAAAAATAAAACACAGATAGAGACTGTCCATTGTCACGTTATTCCTTTAAAATTTGTGTCTAAATGGAGAACGCCATCTTGTATTGAGTTCCATGTGTTCGGCGGTACGATAGAATCAATTCGAAATCCATTTTCCCTAAAAATCGATTATCAGCAAGTTAGGCGAAACGGCCTTAATTTTAGACAGGGGTATTCAAGATCTGCAACAAATTATATAAAATTATTTAATTGGTGAACACTGCAAGCTCTTAAACTATTATTTTAGTACATACTTGGGATTTAGATTAAACGTGAAACTGATAACAAATTCATAACCGCGATCGAGCTTTAATGGGTGGTGTGCGGTAATGTAGGCTAGAGCTTTTAAGTATTGGAAATATTCAAGCAACGAGATTTTAGAAATACGAATAAAACATTCTGAGGATCCCAAACCAACCTCACCATTTTTTTTGTTTTACGTCGGTAACAAAATGCATTTACGCACTGCCTTCTGGCCAAAGGGGGACTTAAAGGAGGTGTAGGACTCACCACCGCTAGACGCGACTGCCAGCAGTAATACCCACTAAAAATCTTCCGACAACGCCCGCCACTTGTTGAGAAAAAGGCAGGGGCCTGTGTTGCAGCGTCTGACACCCCGCCTGCGGCCATAGTCCCCCGGACCTAAACCGGGAGGACCCCCCTTCAAAGAGGCGCAGTGGACGCGCTCCTCCTACCTCCTTGTGCGACCATAGCGTGTGGTGCCGACTTCTCGGAGGGTCTATGGATAGACAGCGGGGGCCCCCTGCCTCCGCTGCCTATTACCCTACTGGCGCTGCTTGACGGGCCCTCCTGGCCCGCCCGCTGCGCCCTCCACAGGTCCCTCTTAGTTTCCCCCGGTAGACAGTACTACAGGCACCCAGAGTCGCCAATCTCTGGGTGTTACCTTTTCCCTATCCATCTGCGCGTGAGGTACTCAGCCCCCCCCCTCCCCACCACAACAAGGTGGAGACCAGTTGGGGGGACAAGTGGTGCACCTGCCGAACAACGAACGAGGCTCTTGCAAACAAAAGTTCCTGATAAGCGGCAAAAGGTTGGCTACCTATTACGTGTGACCAATATTGTAATTGGCGAAATGTGGGCAAACAAAATGCCTCTGCCTTTCCCTTCGGGGAAACAGGCGTGATATAATGTATGTATGTTTATTTTTTACCCATACCCAATGGCAGTTCCACCAGATTGAACGTGATCACCGCAGCTTATAAACGCCTGCTGAACCTTTTAAAACTGTCTCAAGTACCTTTTGAAGAGCCCTATGCTGTAACCTACTGTTCTTTTTTCTATAACCCATGACGATTACCCATCTATACATGAGTGAAGAAATCCCTTAATGAATCAATGTACTGCCGCGAAATGTTGAAACACAGTGTGAAATATAAATAATAGTTTAATTATAATATCTTAAAGTAAATAGTATAAATATAGTGGAAAAATAATAATAGAGTATAATAATATATTATATAAATAGATAAACAATAATATATGATTAATTACATAGTGTGTAAGTAATTTTTTATTAAAATTGTGTTGCTGCGCCCTAACAGGGTATCATGTATGTACCTTTACCTTTAATAACATCTTATGTATCTTCTCATAATCGCAATAAATATTTGTCAAACATTCCCCTTATTCAAGTCTTATTACAAACTGTATCTATTTAACTCTCAAAAGTCTTAACAGCTCTGTGTTATCGTTATAATTTATTGTATTAACATATTTCAACAGAAACTATTTATGTTCTTCAAATATATTGAAATATTATGAGTTAATATTACCTTCTGAAAAGGTGCCCACGGAATATCAGCGTCGCGACATCTCTATAATGTTCGACAATATGCTGAGTGGGCACCATTTCAATACAAGTTGAGTTCTTCTTTCACTTAAGTTCTTATTATTCTATTCTTAGATTTCTGTTAACTATATTTTGTACTTATTTTATGTTTTTTTTTTGCAACTTGTATTTATTAAATATTTTTCTTTCTTTCTTTCTTCTTTATTTAAATAACTAATAAAGTAAAATCCACCGAGAGATCATACAATTAAGTATTAAAATGAACCGCGGTTTCTCTTAATGCAGTCGCAGTTGAAAATGAAATGAAATTTTAATTACCAACGATTGTGAAAGCTTTGAAATCTAGTTGAAACGAAGTGGCAATCCGCAGCTCCCAGTGAAGCAGACAGCGTTAATATAATTCATTATTCCCTTTACTTAGTTGCCATTTCATTGATATTACTGATTAATATCATATCAACTCCCAAGAGACAAATATTTTGTTACTTAAGTTAGCTTTATAAAGCTCTTATCAAGTATTATAATCAATTCCTTTGAATTTAATTGTACATAATTTTCGTCACATCTCATTTATTTTGATTGATTCGGTTATTTTAATTTTAATGTGTGCTCTGTATCGACAATGTTGTGTACGCCTGTTATCGGTTCTCATGTGAGTCCGGAACCTATACCTTTACTTAATGTTTAAAGTATGCATGTGAACTTGTTGGTGTACCTATTTAAATAAATAAAAAAATAAAATCAACATCAACGTCAGACTTGAGCGCTCATTCCTCGGATCTTGAGTAGAGAAGAATAAAACAAGTAACTTGTAAAATTTTGTCCTCCCGTCACTAAAGTCAGCAATAGGTTGTAAAACAGCTTAGAGGCAACACACTTGTAATGCCCCAGCTATGTCATTGCAATCAGGCTATAGTGGCCACTTTCCGATGCTTAGAGATCCTACCAAGACCTAAGGAGCCCAAGCCAACCTCACCTGCAAGTGGTGCACCTGCTGATCAACGGACGAGGCTCTGGCGAACATAACAGTGACCGGTAAACGGCAATAGGCTCGCCACCTATTACATGGGACCAACTATATAATTTGCGAAGTGTGGGCGTATAATATGCCTATGCCTACCCCTTCGGGGAAACAGGCGTGAATGTATATATGGCCACTTTCCGACAGGTGGGCCAGACGCTGGATTGCCATTTATAATATAAAAATAACAAAAAACGCCAGTTAGCAACTGCCACAATAAAAGAGAAAACTACACATCTTGTCAAGTCACAAGGGATCCCAAGATTGAAGAATACCTTTCAACTTGTCACATCGACTTACGCCTGATCAACGTTGTTAAGCTGAGTGCTGAAATAAGAGAACTTTCTTACAAACAATGGTTCTTTCGAAAAGTAACGCCTGTATAAACTAAAATAAAATAGCGGTGTAAAATACTTAGGCTGTCACATAGACTCGCGGATAAAGAGGAGAGGAGTGATAGAACAAAACATTCATGATTATTCAATGATGTCTCACTATCAATACCAGGTAATCTACAAAGTTAAAAAAAGTAAAATTTGTTAAAAGTTTTTATATACAAAATAAATTAAAGAAAATATACTGTATTGTCTTAAAAGATCAACATGATCGTCGTCATTAGCTTTGTCAATTTTTTAAACACAAAATAGAAATTTCATATTTTTTTTCTTAACAACAACTTTGTAAGAATTTGTCTATCGTTAAATGTGTCTTTGTCTATTTGTCATGTCAATAAATCTGTTTGTCGTGTTTATTTTCCCAAGATTTGTCCTTTTGTCTGATACTCTTATAGAGGGGATCAGTCAGTCAGTATGTCAGTGACTCTAACGAGGCTTTCAAAAAGGCAACGAGATAGAGAAGAATGCCTCAAGGTACCTATCTCGGCTTTTTTTTAAATTATACATTTAACAATGGAAAGTGACACATATTTCCTTTGCTTAGCAAAACCTGAAACATAAAATTAAATAATAAATAACGGCATTTTAGCACGGCGCCATGAGTGGGTGCTCTCTATACCGTGCTTATTTCACGGTATAAAGCACCTTAATTTTTTTTGGACTCTATCGACTGCTTTAGTTAAGCAGGCAGAATTATTAGTCATTATGACGTGCCAAATTTGGCCAGGCTAATTGACAAGAGGGAAGAGTGGCGACGTATTGGAGAAGCATTTGTCCAACGGTGGTCAGAAAGGAGCTAAAGAAGAAGAAGATCAAATTTATCGCTTAAGAGTTCTGCAATAGTCAAAGAGCTTATTTATCAAGAGGGCTTTCAAATCACTCAATGAATCTACGAAACAGCACTACTGCGTTGTAAATTTTGCCAAGCTTAAATATATTATGATTAATCTGATACAAACCCGGCTTAAGACGTACCATATGGGTCCCTTCATGGTCGTCCATAACTCACCCACGTCCCAATTACGACCTCGGCATACTAATTCAACCAGTACATATCAGATGCTCAATGAATTATTCCAAATCTATTATGTTAGTACTTACCTGAGATATTTACATACTAATGTTGTAAGCCCTTTAGTTTAGATAATGACGATAAGTGACGACCAATATGGCGTGGAGGTCAGTATATCTACACTTCACTCCAGAGGCCGTGGGTTCGATTCCCACACAGGACAATCTTTGTGTGTTTAAATATGAATATTTGTTCAGGGCTGGGTGTTTTCTTATGTATATTAAGTACTTATGTACAAAAAAAAAAGTATGTAAGTATGTTTATCCGTTGGTTAGTATCCATAACACAAGTTCCTAATAATACTTATCTTGGAACTAAATAATTGGTGTAATTGTCAGAAAATATTTATTTATTATTTATAATGATAATGTCCTTAAACAAACGGACTATGCCATTTGTCCTCAGTTTGCTAAGCAGAGCGCGTTCTCTAGTTAAACTTTTTTGTAAATATGCATGAAATGGGTGAGAAAGAAGATACTGTGGTGAGATCTGGGAGAGGTATGATTAGATGGATGGATGAAATAACAAAAGCGTTTATGAGTGAACCCAAATATTAAGCGGAGAGGAACGTCTAAACCTTCCATGACCTAATCCTTGAGGTTTTAGAGACAGGGCAGATATAAAGTACATAATCGATGGGAGTGTTCGACGGGAGCGGGTGTATAGGGATCCTACCAAGACCTAAGGAGATCAAGCCAACCTCACCTGCAAGTGGTGCACCTGCCGATCAAAGGACGAGGCTCTGGCGAACATAACAGTGCCCGGTACGCGGCAATAGGCTCGCCACCTATTACGTGGGACCAACTGTATAATTGGCGAAATTTGGGCGTGTAATATGCCTCTGCCTACCCCTTCGTGGAAACAGGCGTGAATATATGTATGTATGTGTTTGAGAAAGTTAATAACTCTGAGTTAAGTACATAAATAATATAATTAAAAAGTTTTTTATTTTTATAAAACTTCATACCAATAGCCAAAAATTAATTCTTCGTTTTGTCTAGTCGAGAATTTCGCAGAGAAAGTTTTTTTTTCTAGTATTTAAACTACTCATTTTTTAATGTTTTTTACAGGTTTTAATGTTTAAAAGTAAAGGTGTGTGCCAGAATGGTAGCAAGTTTAAGGATGTAATCTCTGCTTACCTGTAACACGCCGTGAAAATAATATGTATGCAAAATATTAAGATTAATGCAATCATCTACGCGATATAGCTTCGGATTACGAGACGCGGCGCATTACGAAAATGTGAAACCGTACTTGTATCAACTTGTCCCACGTAATTCACATTGGGTAGCTACTGTATTACTTGTACTGCTAATGTAGCTACTGTTTAAGAAGAGTAAATAAATCCACAATTACGTAATTTGATCTCATAAGTAATTGAAAGACCTTATATTATAATAAAATACATATGCTTGCGCGATGTAATGTACCTACATTGCCATCTATTGATGAACTTAGAAACTAAACATTGTATGGAGACTTATATATTCCGATGTCTTAAACGCTTGCGCGATTTAAATACATACAGTGACATCTAGTTTTAACCACTTTATTGAAGTGGTCACAAACAGGTACTTTGTGGCTAACCCTGCCTACGGAAACCACTTTATAGCATTTTGTTATTTCTTGGTATATTTAATTATACTTTTCACTGTAACCACATTGGTGGCTACACCTGACTGGTCTAAGGGCACCCAGAGATTGTCGTCTCTGGGTGTCCTTAGTACGTCAGTAGTCATACCGGGGGGAAACTGGACCTGTGGAGGGCGCAGCGGGCGGGCTAGGAGGGCTCGTCAAGCAGCGCCAGGCGGGTTTAAGGCAGTGGGAGCATGGGGTCCCTGCTGTTAAACATAGACCTTCCGAGAAGTCGGCCACACACTCTATGGTCGCACAAAGAGCTAGGAGGGGCGCGTCCACTGCGCCTCTCTGAGGAGATCCCCCAGTTTTGGTCCGGGGGACGTTGGCCGCAAGCGGAGTGTCAGACGCTGCAACCCAGGTACTGGCCCCCGCCTTTTGCACAACAAGCGGTGGGCGTTGTCGGAAGATTTTTAGTGGGTATTACTGCTTTCGGTCCCATTTAGCCGGGAGGCAGTGCAAAAAGCATTTTAATTCCGACATAAATTAAAAAAAAGGTAGAATCCCTGGACCTTGTGTATTACATTACATTTTTTATTGTTTTTCAATGTTTTATTTTTTAGTTTGTTTAAGAGTTGCTGTTAATCCAAATGTAAGTACAGATATAAATATTTTTCTGACATAGATACATATGTAAGTATGTAAATCCATGAATCAGGATCCTGCCCGCATTGAATGGGCATCTAAGCTCATAAGTTATATTTGACTTTTATAAGTGATTCATTCAAACACAAATTTAATAATTTTTATACTTAAAATGTAGCGTTTAAAATCCTATCTGAATGACATTCAAAACAAGGATCTTAAGGATAATGCAAGAGCTGTGGACCAGTTTTTCAAAGGTCGAGGGTTCGAATCCCATGCAGGCCCGCGAACGGTTTGATCTTATGTATCTAGTAAAAACAGTCGTTATAAATTTTTTTGTTTCAATATTTATCGTTTACCGCATAGTGCAGAATGCCTTATTTTTAGGCTAGATTACATCATGTAGTAAGTTCAAAAATTTTACTCCTTTATTAAATTTCTGCCGATCGTCATTATTAAGCATGCAATCTCAAAGGTGCCTTTCAGTTTTAAGATTCAGTGAGCGGCCAAAGATCGTACATAAATCCCGTTTATCGTTAAGGTCGAGATGCGTACGTCGGCCGTTCCGTTATATCTTTACGACACCCGCATCTGAGGGTCCTAAAAATATTATCCGGTAAGCAACCGTTAAGGAGTAACGTCTTATTGAATAAGGATTAAGGGTAGGTCAGTCTTTATAGATTTTTGTTTAATATCTATTTAGCGTTCGCCCGTGAGTTCGTCCGCATTTTACAGGTTACACATTTGGATGGTTTTTGTTGAGTTAAAATGTAGCCTACAATAAATATTACTTACTTCTATTATGTTTCGGCCATTACCGACAACAATCAGACTCACAAAAGAAATACTTATAAATTATTTTATATCATTATATAATATAATATGCATTCAAAATATATTTTATGAAAAAATATTATACAAAAGTCATTATCAACAATTTTCAGAAATAAAGAGATGCCTGTTTCGAAACGAAATTAGGAGTCGGTTATCTAAACAAGAAAACCAATAAATATGTTTTGAGTTCATTATATCATCATCATATCATCCTTGTGAAGTCAACTTCTGAACATGTTGATGAACATGAACTAATAATTATAAACTATACAATTCTGATAGTAGTACAAAAATACCTAATAATTATCTAAGTTAAGTATACTTACTCATAAAATAAAGTTACCAATAATGGTTATATTTTGATTTAACATTGATGTTGTGAACTATTTAATGTAATCTTTATGTAAAATTGTAAAAAAGGACCTAGTATGCTTCCTCTCTCCTAAGTTTGCCGTGCCCAACAGGGTCCATAATTGTAACTTGTGTAGATGTAAGACCTTATGTAAAACATTATGGAGTGCGATAAACATTGAATTGAATTGAACATTGTCCTCTTAACCACCATGATTTGCAGGCGAGTTGGTAATCGCAGTTCGAGCCAGCCATTGAGTGTTATCTAACGTGTCCCTCTGTTGGGAGGACACGGCGCAGAGTAGGGGTGGCCCCCTGGCCGCAGTTGCGTTCAGTGTCCGTAAATACGGACGCGGCGTTGTGGTAGCTGTTCAGCCTTAGGTTTCTGACCGGGTTGTCGAGTACGGTGGGTCGCCGTGATCAAGTCATGGGCGATCAGCGGCGCTGGTTGTTAAGTCCTGTAGGTTCCATGTCAGTTGTGGATCTCTTAAAGGAATGAGGCTGCGGGCGTAGGCCCTTGCATCTTGCCCTCGGTTGTGTTCGTGGCCTGACGCATCCGCACGCGTGAACATCGGTACATCCTGTCGACCCACGAAGGTTTCCACACTCTCAAGCCTTAAATCCCTCGCGATCGTAGCATTCCTCACGTAGCGAGGGTCCTTGACGATTTGGCATAGGGATTGGTTCTGAAAGACTTCCATCTTCTTGCTAGCCCGCTTTCCGGGGAGCACGTAGCAGGCTGGGGCTGCGAGTTTCTACCAGTAAGCTGCTGCCCATCATCCAGTAGGATTTATATTTGTAAACTCTTACGACTCCCCGTGAGAAAAGAAGGAGTGGCACAATTGTAGGCCGACACCACACGGCGCCATTTTGAGTAAGGGATGAATAAATATATTTTTGATTTCTTTCTTAAGTAAGACCAGTTAGGTAATGCAGACTGTATGTCAGGTCACCTTAATATAATGAAAATAGTAACTCCTTATGATTACTACTATTACAGTAGGCAGCAAGATCAACACGTGTTGCTGTTTATTTTCCTATAACATAGCCCGATGTTAAGCCAACACGAAGCCAGTAAAACAATTCCGCCGGGAACACATGAACTGGCATAGATTAGTCAATAATTAGCATAATAATTGATACAACACAACGTCTAAATTGTCCCCATACTGTTAATCAAACAAAGCACTCCTTTCCAATGAAGTCTACCTTCTAGAACCTGACTTACTCCAACGGGATAAGGGATACGTTTGTATGGCAAGGATATTATAGCAATATATATGGGTAAATATGTAAATTGAGGCAGGTTATTGGGGTAACAAGTCGCTATTGTTCCGAAGGCAGTTAATTGTATCCGAACCTTTACACATATATTACAGTGATGGTCTGGTAATACCCTTGAAAGTTACGTCGTTGTTCAAGGTTTTTGGTGTCGTTTTTCTCTTTGTTAGCCCTAGACCCACGTAGACGAACGACCTTGGAATTGCTTAAATTAAAATCACACTACTTCTCTACTAAGCTTTTGGTTTTGTATATTTGTTTAAGTAGAAACTTAACGGAAAGTAGAACGGTCCAGAAGTATGTGATACACAGATATAGATACATAATAAGTAACGCAAGCATGTAGCTTCATTACGGAGTTTGAGTTGCATCTGTCATTTATATTACAAGCAGTGCTGTTTTTTAGTTCTATAATATCTAGTGCATATTGCAAATTTCATTATGGACAAAAACATCAAACAAAGAGTTTGTCTTAAAATTTGCATCGCCAATGGAATTTCGTGTTCGGAGTTCCGCGCCCGTTGCACGTTCGCGGTGGGAGAGGTGGGGGTGTGGCGTTTTATATAAAAAAGGGCTTACGGGTACGCCATGTGAAGGATGTTAGTGATAGCATAGAACAAATGTGGTTGTCGACTAAGATAAATGGAGTTAGTGTATTAATAGGAACAGCTTACAGGCCCCCGTGGATGAATGTGGACATATTTTTTGATGTTCTTACTGATACTGTCTCTCATTTGTCAACTAATGATTATGTAGTTCTCCTAGGTGATTTTAACATTAACGTGATCGATCACGATAACACTAGTGTAAAAAAACTAAAACTGTTTTTACAGAGTCTTGACCTGACTCAGGTAGTGTCTGATCCTACTCATTTTTCGGCTAACTCTAGTACTTTAATAGACCTAGTATGTACTAATTGCAAGGTTCGTGACGTGTGCGTAACCAATATAAGAGGAGGCACTGGCCATGCTATGATAAATGTGAGTTTATTGCTAAAAGGGTGTAAGATACCTCCAAAGTTAGTAACATATCGGCCATTGAAAAGAATAGATCTAACCAAATTCGATAAAGATTTTCTTACTTATGACTGGAATTCATACAAAGAGGTTACTACTGTTGAGTCAATGGTCAACAATTTCAACTTAAATATATTATCCCTCTTTGACAAGCATGCTCCACTTACTACGACAAAAATTAAGCCAGACCAGTCTCTGCCTTGGATTACGGACATGGTTAGATTCATGATTGATCTCCGAAACCAGGCGTTTGATAGGTATAGGAAGACAAAGTCTGATGTCCACAAACAATATTATAAGGACCTGAAAAGTGTGGTCGCTGTCAGCATAAAAAACGAGAAAAAAGCTTATTACAATAATTATATAAACTTAAATTATAATAACAGCAAGTTGCTTTGGAAAAACCTTAAAAGGAATGTGTTGGTTAAAACTGATGAAAGTAAATATCTACCTGACACTTTTTCTGACCCTGATCAAATGAATGATCACTTTTTGAAAGTTCCTGGACCTAATGATGTCGATCTCTCTTTGTTGTCTTATTATGAATTCCATAGATTTGGCGTCAATACCTTTAAGTTAAAGCCTGTGACTGAATCCGAAGTATCAAAGTATATTATTTCGATAACATCTAATGCGATCGGCTTTGATGATATTGGTCGTGATATGGTTATTCTTACGCTTCCTGGTACACTGTCTGCCATAACCTCTATAATAAATCAATCCATAGAGACAGGCACTGTCCCTAGGCAATGGAAAGAGGCTTTAGTCACTCCGATAGCTAAAGTAAGTTCACCGTGTGATCTCAAAGACCTAAGGCCCATAAGTGTTTTGCCTTTTCTCTCGAAGATCCTGGAAAAGTCTGTTTATTACCAACTTCTAAAGTTTGTTGAGGAAAGTAGTATCCTGCCGTCGCTTCAATCAGGTTTCCGCAGAGGACGAGGAACGATTACTGCTTTACTCGATGTGACAGACAATATTTTAAGGGAACAGGACTCTGGACGGTGCACAATACTTACTTTGCTGGACTTCTCTAGAGCTTTTGACAGTTTAAATGTTCCTCTGCTTTTATCCAAGATGGCTTACTACGGATTCGATTTGCATACAATAAGGTGGTTCGACAGTTATCTAAGGGAGAGGAAACAATCGGTGCAAGTAAGAAAAGAAGATGGATCCTGTCTAACCTCTTTGCCGAAGGAGGTAAAAAGAGGCGTTCCGCAGGGCTCAATACTTGGGCCTCTTCTGTTTATAATTTATAGTGCAGACCTCCCCAATGTTATAAAACACTGTAAGTATCATTGCTATGCTGATGATGTGCAATTATACATACCTTTTAGCCTGGCCTCAGCAGCAAAAACAATCAAAGACATGAATGAGGATTTAGCTGCCGTAGCCATGTGGTCTTATAAAAATGGACTCGTTCTAAATCCATTAAAATCTAAATTCATGGTTCTGGGTCCGAAGAGCAAGATAGGGTCATTTGCTCTTGCCTATGGAACGGTGCAGATACTTGGCAAAGATATAGAACAAGTAACGGAGGCCAGAAATTTGGGTGTTTTGATCGACGATCAGCTGCGTTATGATAAACACGTTATAAGCTTGGTCAAAAGTTGCTTCTTTCGATTAAAGATCCTGTACAAAATACGGGATTTTCTTACTGAAAGGATGCGTATTGTTCTGTGTGAGGCCCTCGTCTTGTCAAAGCTTAATTACGGAGATTTGGTTTACGGGCCCCGTTTGCTGCATAAATCTAAGCAGTTGATACAGCGAGTTCAAAACGCTTGTTGTCGCTTCTGTTTTAGGATACCACCTAAAACACACGTTTCGCCTTATATAAACAATGCGTCTATGCTGAACATGGAGTCTCGTAGACGGTTGCATCTCGCAGCCCTGATGTATGATTTAACTAAGTATAAACAGCCAGAATATTTGTATTCTAAGTTAAAATTTAGTACCTTCCATCATAGGTATGGGCCCGGGGTTCCTAGATCAGTCCGTCCTCCATTAGCTTCCCACATACACAAAACTGTCGCTTTTACTGGTAGTTTCCGACATCAGGCGACCAAATGCTGGAATGATATACCTCCGCCTATGAGACTGTTGCGGTCTAAATATTGGTTTAAGAAAAGACTTAAGCACGCCTTATTGGAAAACCAAAAGTCAGGTTTAGGTAGTAATGGTCGTCTGTGCGTCGAAGAGTAGTTCTGTTTATTTGTTTGTCTTTTTTTTTTTTTTTTTTGGGTCTGCCTAGGTTTAAGCTGAGCTTGCCTGCCTAAGCTGAGATTTTTGTGGTTGATAGTGGATTATGAATCTGTTACCGCTGTTTGATGTTCTTTGCAAGGGATTGTCGCGTTCGCTCAAACTCTGCGTAAAGCTGCAACTCCCTTGGGTGAAAGCTGAAAATCAGTGTTTGCTCTCATCGAGGGCAAAATATCACTGAGCTTTGGTCCCTTTGCGTCACTGCTGCACACATGCTATGGAAGGCAAACTTCTTAATTATGTGGATTATTTTTTTTAATTTTATTTTTTTCAATATTTTTGTTCTTGTTTGTGTATTTTTATTTTTTTTATTTGATTGTTATGTCTATATTGTATATTTCTGCATGTGTGTGTTTGTGATTCAAATAAATTATTATCTTATCTTATTATCTTATCTTAAACTTGCCTTGTTCTGGTAGGCAACAACGTCTGCAACTGAAGTTAACATCGCAAAAGTGAAGGAAAAAAATAGTGACTGAAAATCCTCTTTCAAGTTTGAGAGAGATGGCCGCCGAACTTTCTGTATCTCACGAGTCGATACGTATTATTTTAACTAATAATTTGGGTATGAAACGTGTTGCCACCCTGCTAGTCCCAAAAGACCTGAATTTTCTTTAAAAACTAAATCGCATGAGCGTCGCTGAGGACATGCTAGAACGAGTCAACACCGACCCAACGTTCATGAAACAATTTTTTATTGGTGACGAGACGTGGGTTTACGAGTTTGACATGTAAACTAGTCAACAAGCTTCAGGATGCCGCCTTCCAACTGAACCAAAACCGAAAAAACCACGTCAAAGACGATCAAAAGTCAGACTGTTTTCTTTGACTATCGCGGTGTTGTGCACTCGGAATTTTTGCCGGAAGGTCAAACGGTAAGGCGCTTAAGAGAACAAATTCTACAAAAAAAGCCAGATTTGTGGAAAGGAAATTCTTTGCTTTTGCACCACGATATTGCGCCTTCGCACAAGGCCATCATTGTGAATGAATTTTTTTCCAAACACTCAACAAATACAATCGTGCAACCTCCATATTCAACAGATATGGCTCCAACCGACATTTTCTTTTTTTTACACTCAAATTATCACTTCCTGGCACCCGTTTTCAATCGATAGAAGACATAAAGGAGAATTTGTGGCGAGATCTGAACTCAACTCCTGAAACAGCCTTTGAAAAATTTTTTGATGATTGGATTATTCGTTGGCGTAAGTGTATCGTTTCTAAAGTAGCATACTTTGAAGGTGATAAAATAAATTTGGATGAATAACAATTTTTTTGTGTAATATTGATTTTTCCCCGGTACTTTCTTGACAGAGTAGTATATGACGCTTAACAAGTATTTGAGGATTTTTGGATAGATAGATAGATAAACTATTTATTGTAACGAATAACACACATACATATAAAACAATAAAATCAAAATTTCAATAATAAAAAAATATATAAAACTAAAAAAAACTAAAAGTAAAGCATTCGCATAGTGTGCATGTGTGTCGCAGCGCTGCAGAATGTCTTCGGCTCATTGGATTTTTTGGCTCTGAGAGAGCAAAACACTGATTTTCAGCTATTGCCGAAACAGTAACACGAGACGCGCCCAAAATACCGTGTATAATTTATAATATAACGTACAATTTTATAAATAGGCATAGAGTTATATAAAAGTCAAAACATTTAAAATAAAACACTATCACGACAATTAATTAAGCCATTGATCTTACGTATATAATAAACAAAGTCAATATTACAAACACTACCAAAGTCAATAATACCACAAAATATGACATCACGGCGGTCCGGGCACTGAGACATCGTCCCCAAAGTGACCACTTTTAAGACCTTTATGTTAGTGGAATGCTGCTCTGAATGGATTTTTATATTTACGTAAATAAGAGATTTAATGAACAAATGTATTTTTTTTGGAAATATAACATAAAGTTTATAATCAATAATCAAATAATTTATTTGCGATAACATATGTACATTAGTATTTATATAGGTAGATAACATTATGTTTAGTAGTTTCACTGTGTTCTGCTTCCAATGGCGTGCAAATGTTTAGTAGGAAAAATATAAAATGAAATTAATATTATTACTAGATACATTATTCAAACAACAAAAAATAAACAATATTTTAATTAAAATTATTATGTTATATAGTCAATTTAAAATTACAATTTTAAGATAATTTATATAATGTCAAGTTATAATAATATACATGGTGGACAGGTACACATTCAATTAAATTATTTATATTAGAATGTCCTCACTAAGAAATTCAGCGACCGTATAGTAGGCTTTTTTTATTAGAAGCGAAAGTAAAAGTTTTCTGAATTTATAAATATTAACTTCTTTTAACTTTTTTGGTAGTTTATTATAAATTTTAGGAGCCATACCGTAAAAACTATTTCTTTTAAAAGTCGTTTTTGAGACTGGGGCACTAAGTAGATGACCATGGCGACGGCTTATTTTTGTTTGCCCGTCTGATAGGTGAGGAAATAGTTGAGTATTTGCTTTAACAAACATTGCAATTTCGTATATATACAGCGATGGTACAGGTAATATTTTTAGCTCAGTAAAGAGTGTTCTGCAACTATCTATTTGCCTTAAACCTTTCATTGCCCTAATGCACTTTTTTTGGGTTCTGAAAACCTGTAATTTGTTAGAGCAATTTCCCCGAAAAATTATTCCATAGCGCAATGTACATATCCATTGTAGGCGATTAGAAAAGTCTCTAGGTTACATACTTGTGATAACTTTTTCAAAGCAAACACAAAAGTGTTCATGCGAGTACACAGATTGTCTGTATGAGTTAGCCAGTTTGTTTAATAATCTATATAGAGTCCTAGAAATTTTGTCGAAGTTACAGGTTTTATAATTTTATCATCATAGGATATATTTATGTCTAGAGGTTGTATGCGTTGCCAAAAATAAGTATTTTAGTTTTGTCGATATTAATATTAAGATTGTTCATGTCAAGTCATTTAATTATTTTATTTAATGTCATATTTATTTCATCTTCATATGTCAAAATTCTTTACATGGTATTATTATTGTACTATCGTCAGCAAATAGAGTCATGGGGTAATCTATTGTCGTTGTCGATGGTAGGTCATTAATATATAAAATAAAAAAAAGCGGACCCAATATTGAACCCTGTGGTACGCCGTACTCTACATCTCTACATTCTGATCGATATTCAGTCTCTATATTTTAGCTTTTACAAATACTTTTCATTATTTTTACAATATTTATAACAATACAGAGATACTGTAATGCTAGAACAATATATAAGAAAACTATCTCTTATCCAATACAGAGCATGTAAGTGAGAAGCGGCCGTGTTTGCGGGTGTTAGATTTAAGGTTCTAGTTATCTATATATTAAATATTAGAATCAATAACCACTATAAAAGTGCTGTAAGCAGGTAAAGGAATTCAAAAGTAAATCAATAAAACGGTTTGAACTATTTTATTTATTAAGCTTTATTAGTGTTTCGAACACTTCTTTTATTTTTAAACTACACTCCGTTTATTTTTGAGAACTATTATTTAGTGTAATATATATTTATTATTATAGCCGTTTATTTAGTTTCATCAAATAGTAAACACAGAATTACAGTTATGCCATATATCCTACGTTATGTCTTAAAGCAGATAAACAAAATATATAACTTATATCAATCATATTGCATCAGTTATAAAGCCCAACAGATTAGTACACATGGACCCACATAAAATCAAACAAACATTAATAACCATGTGTACAAACATTCTATGTCAGAACTACACTTACTAGTGTAACAATCAGTACAACCATTTGTATATTACAAAGCATATCATATATCTGTCCATAATACCAACTAAACATTAATCGTAGAAACAACAAGGGTACAACCTTGGAATAATTGTTAAAGATAATAATTTAATTTATTATCAACAATCATCACACCTTAAAACAAAATAACAAATTTCAAATTTATACTTTATTATTTATAATATATTTATAATAACAATTGTCAAATTTCCACACTTAAGTATTATCGATAAGACTTTTAAAAAACTTTAAAAGCTTTTTAAAGACTTTGATAAAAAGTAATCTTGAACCCATATTGAAGGACATAAGCTATATTTTGAAAGTAGTTGTAAGCTATCTTTTTACGTTTCAAAGTCGTGTCGTGACATGTAAACAGACTTAAGTCTTAATCGAAGTTAGTCTACAAGTCCGAATTAAAGTGTCATCGTACCGAATGATTTGATTTCAATTTCACCTATTTTTGTTCGCGCTCGCAAACTGTAAATCGTATTTAAAACTCTGTAATTGAAATTGATGTTTTGATAGAACTCTGAATATTTATGATAAAAATAAATAATGTCTATATTCACTGAAATATTATGCATAGGAATATAAGGATCCTCCCCTGCCTCCACTGCCTAAGACCCTCCTGGCGCTGCTGAACGGGCCCTCCTGGCCCGCCGCTGCGCCCTCCATAGGTCCCTCTTAGTTTCCCACCCGGTAGCAACTCTGGGTGCTACCTTTTCCCAGCCTCAGGGAGGTACTCAGCCCCGCCCCCCCACCACGCCAAGGTGAAGACCTATCGGGGGGGGGGGGTGTTTAAGGATCCTACCAAGACCTAAGGAGCCCAAGCCAACCTCACCTGCAAGTGGTGCACCTGCCGAGCAACGGACGAGGCTCTGGCGAACATAAAAGTTCCCGGTAAGCGGCAATAGGCTTGCCACCTACTACGTGGGACCAACTATATAATTGGCGAAGTGTGGGCGTATAATATGCCTCTGCCTACCCCTTTGGGGAAAAAAGCGTGAATGTATGTATATATGTAAATATTTTGTACATTTTTTTGTGAATAGTTAATCAGAAAGTTATTTATATAGATAGATAAATTAAGCAACAAAATGAGACGAGACTGATCAGTTTTCGTCAGAGATAAAAGTTTTGATGGCATGCTCAATTTCGATAATTGTTTTCAACCATCAAATATAATGGCGCCACGAACCCTTCACATTGGTACAAATAGTTACATTGCTCCAAAAAGTCTTTAATATCATCAGCAACATATACTCCACTGCTAGATAGGCCTGTCTAAGGGAAAGCCACTAAGATAGATCTTCTTAAAAAAAAGAAAATCTGCTAAAAAGAATCGAATGATATTATAAACTCAAGAAAGTAAGAATTCAGTATTCAATACTTTCCAAATTCCCAGCGAGTGAAGTCACGCGCACAAATAACTTAAAGCAAGTTTTCTAAGAACATCTATCAGCTTATTTCCCTAGGGGGGGTATTTCTGTGCACTGTGTAGACTAACTTTGTATCGACTAGAGTTCTCTATTGTACAGGAAAAATGTTTGGCGCGTTTAGAGTAATATTTTCAAATATTTCTTCAATATTTTCTGCATTCTGATAAAAGCAGACAGCATTTATCGAATAAAAACATTTAGCAAAAAGTTTCACAATGGTACAGTGAAGTTTTCTTCAATATTATAAGGAAAAACAATACTTTAAAAGTTTAAAAATTGGTTTACAAAATTAAATTACCGTTTCAAGTGAAACACAATTTGACAATGGTAGACTAGAAGTACAGTAAGAAGAAATCTTTAGAAGTCCTAAGAAGAAAAAGTCTTAAAATTAATAAAAAAACATAATAAGACTCACTTTTCTGCGTTTGTAAGCTCAAGTTTTACTTTGTAGATTATAGTTTTTTTAAACCACTGCAATCACTTACCCTACCCTAACAAAAAAATTTTTTGATGAAAATACAAACAAATTATTATTATTACTCCGAAAAGGTTATATTATTTGTCCTTATTTTGCCCATTACACTGTTGGTACCACGTTAAAGATGGCGAGCCTATTTCTGCTTACCGGGAACTTCGATATTTGCCAGAGCCTCGTCCGTTGATCGGCAGGTGTACTTGCAGGTTAGTTTGGCTATTGTTAATATTATTACTGAATGTAATATCTAATTTGTTAAATATAGAAAATTATAACACAGTTCTTATTTATTGAACTCACTGCCTGCTCAAGTTCAAAGCCAGATATATGAAAAAATATTAAACCTAAATTAAAAGTGTACTTTACTGGTTTGTAATTCTCATTTCACACATGGATAACAATAGTGTAGTTGCGGAATTATAGTTATGTCAAGTTGATGTTTACTGTGTGTAATTATTGTTATTATTATTATTTTTAATTAATGGTATGTTTTAGCTGATATCATGAGTATCCGATGTACTGTACAAAACTTACTGTTTTTTTGTACATCGTAATTATTGTATTTGTGTAATGTATGAGTATAATGTAAACATAAATAAATTATATTTTTATTCTAAAATGGTTTGTTAAAATACCTCCTACCATTTTGACGCAGATCTTGATTGATCGTGTTGTTATCTGATGTTGCGTTTCCATGATGTGGATGAACATTTGCAGATCGCATCCCTCTGATATACAACTTGCGTCCGGAATACACTATCTGGTATACATTTTAACCGGATCTCTAATACCTTATTCGTATGGTATATTTCAGTTTAATTTTAACATGAATATTAAATATACTCGCATAAATGCGCTACATTTTCACTGTATATTTTTTACAATTTAGAGGTTTCCGTAAAGGTAAATTTAAGAATATTTTTCTTAACAGGAAATGCGCCAAAGCGTCTTAGAAGATAATCAATAGAAAAATGTTATTCAATATTGTAGGTACATTATGAATATTATCTCCTTGGTGTAGTGTTTTTTTTTAATCAAGAGGTTGCAGATTATTGAATCAATGTTTACTGCTGAAACAGATTTTTAATTAAAGTTTTAGGAGGATTAATCGTTAAGTTATTATATTTTATGCAAATAAATAGATGATGGAATGATTAATACAAATAAAGTTTTCCTACAAACAAAGATTGATATAATAAGAAACAAACATACATACATACATACACTCACGCTTGTTTCCCCGAAGAGGTAGGCAAAGGCCTAATATGCCCACACTTCGCCAATTAGCAAGTTGTTCCCACGTAATAGGTGGCGAGCCTATAGTCGCTTATCGGGCACTGTTTTATTCGCCAGAATCTCGTCCGTTGATCGGCAGGTGCACCACTTGCAGGTGAGGTTGGCTTGGGCTTCTCAGGTCATGGTAGGATCCCTATTCCCCCCGACTGGTCTCCACCTTGTCGTGGTGGGGGAGCTGAATACCTCTCGGTAGAGCGCAGGAAGTAACAGCCAGAGATTGGCGACTCTGGGTGCCCTTAGTACTGACTACCGGGGGGGAAACTAAGAGGGACCTGTGGAGGGCGCAGCGGGCGGGCCAGGAGGGCTCGTCAAGCAGCGCCAGGAGGGTCACCATGGACTCTCCGAGAAGTCGGCCACACACGCTATGGTCGCACGCGGAGGTAGGAGGGGCGCGTCCACTGCGTCTCTCTGAGGAGGTCCTCCCGGTTTTGGTCCGGGGGACGTTGGCCGCGGGCGGGGTGTCAGAGCTGCAACCCAGGTACTGGCCCCCCGCCTCTTGCTCAACAAGCGGCGGACGTCGTCGGAAGATTTTTAGTGGGTATTACTACTGGCGGTCGTGTCTGCCGGTGGTGAGTCCCACACACCTCTCTCGGTCCCCCTTTAGCCGGGAGACAGTGCGTAAATGCATTTTGTTATCGACGTAAATCAATTAAAAACAAAAGGGTAGGATCCCTATGCAAACTATGAAATTATAAGAAAAGAGGGGTAAAATGTGCCATTGAATCATTCATAACTGTTATCAATAATATAAGTTTGCGTCATTGACTTCTGTAAATAAAATAAAAAATAAAATATACTTTATTGTCTTTAAGATCAACATGATCATTTAGATTCGTCAAACATTTACACAAAAATGGAAATTCGATATAGACAACAATGAAAAAGACGATACAAATAGCCGATACAAATACAACCAATAACTATTGCAAGAATAAAGTATTTATTTTAAAAATGCAACCAACTCCATTATCATCCATTACTTTCTTATTGTTATGTTTAGAATTTTAGGTACGTTTTAGAATATAAGATTGTGGAATTTTAAATAAAGGGAAATAAATACACAAAGCGACTGCCTTCTGAACTCTGCAACACTGAGAGAAAGAACCATGTGTGCCCAAAGAGACTATTATGTTGTAATAATCCATAACAACTAATTAGCAATGCATGAAGTTGTCGCTAATCCCAGCCTAAGTACAAAGTAAATTGTGTTACTGGAATTAAAGCAATTTGTATGCCAAACAATCCAGAGGTGTGGACTGTGGACGTTAGACATTCTATTAAGGAAGGAGAGAAGGAAAAAATCTCATTAGGCCTGTCAGGACTAGGCAATTTGTTTAAGTCCCCATAGAACCTTTTTTGGGCGTTACGAGCTTTCGTTTGTTCAAGGAAATGTCGGAGTGTACGCTCTTTTTACGCTTAGTAAGATTGAAAGTACCGGGGAGTCGTTAACTCATTAGGTTTTTGTTGAATCGGCAACAATTGTTTTTGTTTTAATGCTCGTACTTTTTTATACAGATAAACCTGAGATATGAGATGAATAAATGAGAGTTGAAATATATAAATTAAATTGGTCAAGAAAATCACGGGGTGATCATCAGTAAAAATTTGTGGTAAAATACTTGTACACAAATAGTTTATTTGCGAGACTGTTAAATAAACATTGAGGGCTTCGCCATACACGGTTTTAACTCAGAAATAACAGTGATAATTATTGATAATATATCTCACTGAGCTAAATAGCTCCAAGTTAAACAGAGCTGGTTCTACGAGTTGTTAACAGAAAATCATATGTAATATGTACTGCGTACGCCTATTTTTTTATTTTACGTCGGTAACAAAATGCGCTTACCCACTGCCTTCCGGCTAAAGGGGGACCGAAAGGGGGTGTGGGACTCACCACCGGCAGACGCGACTGCCAGCAATAATAAACACTAAAAATCTTCCGACGACGCCCGCCGCTTGTTGAGAAAAAATCGGGGGCCAGTACTTGGGTTGCAGCGTCTGACACCTTGCCTGCGGCCAACTTCCCACGGACCAAAACCGAGAGGACCTCCACAGAAAGGATGATACGCCTAAAACAAGACATACAACTATTTGCCAAAATGGTGACCACTTTCCATCACATTTCTAAAGATATTTAGTTAAGTACTAATCTGTTTTAAATCGCGTGAAGTACTACTCATAATCAGCGAGTGATTAATATATTTTATTTTACACCGCGCTTTCTGAGCTGAAAGAAACTGGAATAATAACCCAAAATAAGACAGCTATACCACGCCGCGCCCGGCGTCTCTCGGGGCCATTCCCGAAATTAGCCGAGCAGGCACGAAGCCTGCCAATTAGCAATCTTGTCTTTTTAATTGCCAATTCTCGTGACCGTTACCAAAGATTTTCTCTGAGATATATTTAAGAATTGTTTTCTTTGTTCTTTTAAAAAATATGTATTTTAACCATTTATTATTATTTCAGAAAAAAAGCGATATTCAACACAATAAAGTTAATTTTAAAGAAATTAAATTCGTTGGTCTGATTACCGCATAGGGCAAATAGTGTACTGACATCCATGACAAGCTCTGCTTAGTTTAGGGTTATGTGGCGCGGTGTGAAATGTCTAAGGAATAATTATTGACCCTAAACTGGTATTGATATTTTTAATTGCATTGTCGGTATCGAGGGGTTCAAAATGACCCCAATAGAAAAATTCTTATAAGTCACGTAAATTGGGGAGTTAACCCTTTGAAAGGAAATGGTAAACATATTCCCACTATAAATTGAACCTTATTTAGTTGAGTTAAAGTAGAAAACCATCGATCTACGTGGAAAGCAATTGGGGAGGCCTATGTTCAGCAGTGGACTTCGGATGGCTGATATGATGATGATGATGATGATGAAGTAGAAAACCAATGAAAAATTTTAACATGTTAAAATTTTACGTCACCGGTAAGGGTTAAACCAAATATTCATATTGATGACATTCAAAAGTATTATATTCTACACGACTTGAATTGTACAGGTACTAAAAGATTTGATAGGAATCTAGCATCAAAATAGACATGCCTCTGTATTTTCCATATGAATTCCTATTTATAACTATATTTTTATCTTTTCCGGTCTCCCAGCATTCATACGCCATACACGCCTCTCAATACTACGTAAGGTTAGAAATGACCTTAAATATAAGCCTAATATCCTCGTATAATTAAGAAGTAAGTTTGTTAATTAAAACTAAGGCTCATTAGTGTAAACAGGGTCAGCAGACCCTCTGATCTTTATCTGTGCATGTCTACTTACTGTCTAGTAAATAAGTAAAGTTTTGTTATGTTATTGTCCAAACTGTGTCAGTTTTCTGGTGTATATTTTAGATGGGGGTCATCATTTTAATTATTATAAAGTTTTTTTTTATTTAAACTTCTAAAGCTTTTTATTCCATCAACATAGTACTTGAAAACGTCAAAATTTATTACAAATGTAAAAAAACAATCAAAACATAATTATAATAAAATCACAAAGCTTAGATTCACTTACATGCAACCAAACAATTTAAAAACAAAAAATATTTCAGTGTAAGTGAATCTAAGTGCCAGTTCCGAGCCACCGCTCTGTAAGAAGAACTTGCAAGAAACTCACAGGCTATGCTCTTTTAAATTATCAATTGGTTAGTCACAATTTTCATTTGTCTGTGAAGCTATACAATGCTATATAATATAACATTAACAATATTCATATTTTAAGTCAATCATATTAGAATAGCCTGTATGAAACGACAGTTTAATCCCAAGCATTTTTATCTGCCATATAGTCTTTAATAGAATATTATCTAGGCATATAATTGTAAGTTTGTACATCCCATTTGGGATGGACAGAAGGCTTGTTATAACATTTTTAAAGGTATATCTATAGTTGGAACGCTTATGGCAAAAGTTCTGTGATAAAAAGTGACAAATAGTAAGAGGTGGTACTTCGCCCATATTGACACTAGACTAGACTAGACTAGACGAGATCTCATTCCGTAGTCGCCGTCTACTACATTCTCTGACAAGCTATGGGGAAAAATACTTCGGAGGACTTTCATAATAAAAATATTGGTTATCGAATAATGTCATAAAATATGACGAATGTATTACATATTAACAAACATTAATTAATAATTCAACCGAAACATTTCTCCTCAATTTTTTGAAGTCTGTTTTGTTTGTCGTGAACCACTAAAACTTTATATTAAAGTTAAAACATTACTGGAATTGCAGAACACACATTATAAAGTTGTTCAGAAGAGGATCGCAATCCTGATGGTTAAAGTTTTTGTAAGTCTATGCTAGATTTAGTTTTAAGACAGTCAATCATCTACGCCCATATATAGCAAATTCATTACAAAATAACAGAAGTGATTAGCAATTTCTAACAAGCAATTTGTAAAAGCAAAAAATTCAATTTCAAACAGCTCGTACCACTCTATTCGATGCTTTTCTAACCGAACAGGAACCAGGCAGATATATATTTACATAAAATTAAATATTCTCAGCTAACATTACTGTGCAGAAAATTTTCTCTGAACACTAAGTGATTTGCATTTTCAAACCGCCATATGCCCCGGAATACACAAGCAGGTGAGAATACGTTTGGAATATAGAATTCTATTTGAACAAACACAAGAATTGTACATAAAAATGTGCAGTTTCACTTAACTACAGACGCACATGAGCTGGTACAGTCACCTCGCAAAAACAATGAGAATAAAGAAGCGCGTCTCCCGTTACAGCCGGCGGTGTATACGGAATAAATAATTAGCTGCAACAAAGAATACTCTATTTTTCACGTTTTACATTCGGACTGTACCCACGTGAAAACTTGGAATTGTTTTTCTACATAATATAAGTCAAAACATAACATGAAGTATTTTAATGTAGTTCTAATACATAAACAAGTAAAAACCGTGTTTTTTTTGGAGGTAGGTACTACTTATATTGTGCAAAATTAATTTAGGAAAGTGTTTTAACAGAACAGGATGCATTGCCAAAGGGTATAATCTGCGTTTTATAGTTAATCTTCAGAGTATTTAACTTCATTATGATCACTTCTACTTTATCAACCAATGCTGGATTTATTTAAGAGAGCGTTTTTGTATTTACACTAGCAGTTCAATGGTTGTTACACAAGACGATGTACATAGATTAACTGAGATGATTATGTCTCGTTTTAAAACTCCTGTTCTCACGGCACTGCAAGTGGTATAAGAATATTAAAAAAATTCACCTGATCAGAAAATTATGTTCAAAAAGCCCGAGGCAATAATAAAACACAATTTTGTTCCGTTTTAATAGCTGCTTCTAGCTCTACAAAATTATGCACCCCTGAATGAAGCGTTATCCATCAGGAGCTAATAAAAATATTGTCTTACTTCACCTGAGAATTTTATGCACATTTTTCATATTGCTCATCACTTCCAACTTTGTTATACACTTTTTCTCATTCGTGGTGATAATTAGAAAAATGTCCTATATTTTACATTGACGTGCTTTTTAGCATCTACACTGGCCTGCAAAACTCAGTATTAAACTTTAAATAGATCTTTTAAAGTACACAAGATTTGGCAATAAAAAGGAGTTTCGAGAATACTTAATTGTAATAAATAATGAGCTAAACTGGCGTTCCGAAAATTAAGGAATAAAGGAGAATGAAGAGTTTTTGGAAAATTTGATGAATGTCAACTTAAAACTGTTATATCTCGTATGCTATGCAACATTTTTGCGTATCTACTATAGTAGGGTGTTATTGGGGATTCTGGAATCATTTGTTCTCGCTTCGCTCGAACTGCATGATTCCAGAATCCCCAATTGTTTTTATCGAGCGATGACTAATGAGGCTTCCGACGATATGATTTATAACATTGGTATTGTGTTTCATTACGCGCCGACCGATACAGCGAGCAATAATAAATAAGAATATTAAACAGCCAAATCAATTGCTCTCGCTTCGCTCGAACTGCATGATCCCAGAATCCCCAATTGTTTTTATCGAGCGATGACTAATGTGGCTTCCGATGATATGATTTATAACATAGGTAGTGTGTTTCATTACGCGCCGACCGATACAGCGAGCAATAATAAATAAGAATATTAAACAGCCAACTCAATTGCGTTATCAGTTTATAACTCATCTTTTTATGTTGCTGTTAACTAGAAATTATATGGCATACAGCATTCACAGCATCAGGTATTTTATTTGTTACTAGATTTTTTTTTTCCGGCTCCACCAACGTGGGTGTCGGTTATCACGTAAAAAGTAGCCTATGTACTTTCTCAGGCTCTAGAGTATCCCTGTACCAAGTACTACCTATGTAGTTTAGGCGTGATTGAGTAACATACAGACAGAATTACTTTCGCATTTATAATATTAATAGGATTTATGCAATCCAAGCTGTTTCTGTATGATTGAGTAACAAAACATAATTAATTAAGTATCATCACTAAATTTAATAAGCTGATATTTTATCTTAAGGTTTATTTTGGTTAACTCTGAATTAGAAGGCATTTTGTAAAATTATTTTCAAGAATGCTAGCCGCCATATTATATTTATTCAGCATATACCAACTAGTCGGATATGGTTGGACCCTGGTTCATCAGAAAAACGATGTGGCGATACAGATAGAAAAGAGAATATTTGGTCATAAGGAAAAAATGCATGCTTCAGTGAAATTTAATTATCTACTACCAAATAAATATGTATAGGTAGTAATCTAAACGTTTCATTTATAAAATAACACACACAACATAACATCACGCATGTATTTCCCCATAGGGGTAGGCAGAGGTGTACTACAACACCCACTCTTCGCCAGTTATGTTATGAGTTTTGGTTTCCATGTAATAGGGGCGAGCCTATTGCCATCCACCGGACACAATACCAGACTCCGTGCTGCTGTTGAGAATTTCTAAAAACCCCCCCACAACACTTTACATGCTAATAATTTATAAGTATTGTAACACGAAACGATATTCTAAATAAGTAGGTCCTAAAATATATTATTATAACTTAACAGCGCATTGCGCAAAATTTCCTAAAATAAAATAATAAAATGCGATGATTTTAACTGTTCTTGCTATCTGTAAATTGTTTGTATAATTCACTGATAATACATAAAGTAATATTGTATAATAAACGTATTTTAAACAATACCTACTGGAAAATGTTTCTAATTCAGTCATATCAATAATTTGCAATCAACTAGATTAAATTCGTTACATAAATTATAATAATGATTTGTTTACTTTTGAATTTAAAAGATTTTTATTAGTAGTACATTACTATGTTAGTATTTATATTCCTAAGTATTGAGATATTTATAGGTTTTATAACATAAAAAATATAAAGTTCAAATTATATTGGTTATCGCTTTTGAAAAAATTATAATAACTATTTAAATGTGATACTCATAAAGATCAGCACTAGAACAGTAAAGTACATAGAATTTCCTTTTTAGAATTTCGTCTCAGGTATCCGCGACATCGTGGCGCCCACTGCCAAATTAGGGAATGTAAGGCAGTGAGCTTAGTGAGTAAACATGATTAATTAATTATCGACTGTATTTGACTAGTACATATGATTGAAATACCAATATATCGTTGACGATATATTGATATCTAGCTTTGCAATATTTAATATAATCGCTACCTTATTTTATAGTAGTATAAAAAGCTATCACTGAGGAGCGCATCCAGAAATTTTGTGATATCGGTGTGCATTGTCTGTGTAGCGTGAATTATTGTATTGTGTTGAGTGACAAGATCGGCGACAATAAGTATGTATGTACCTATTAATTTTTAATTATAATATCTAGTCTTGAATTTTACAGAGTTTTCAATAGGCAGAACGTACTATGTTCAATGAATAAATACTTTTAATTACAAATAACAAATACATTCTAATGAATCATTATATCATTTTAGGGCATCTCGGAATCCTTTTGACTCTGATACAGAGATTACTTTGCAAGCAAGTACGAGCGGTGAAAAGCCTCAAAAATCGAGGAAAAGGAAAACCAGCAGCAACAAAGTTAAACATAACAAGAAAACTGCGCCTCCTCGTGATTTATCCGAAGACTCTGAAGCCGAGCCAGTATCAGCTACTGTTCGAAAACAATCCTCAATATTTTCAGACTCTGAGGTAAGCATAATAATCATCTAATACTTTTACAGTTAACAATAGTTTAATATTTAATTTTTTACCTGTTGTTTTCGTCATCATGATAAAACGTGTTTAAATGAAATATCTTACTCGAACATGAAGTAGATGCCTACTATCTGTTTACATCTACTTTATTTGCACCGTTTTCATGCAGTTAGTGGTTCTCAAACTAAGAGGATGTTAAATTGTTGCTATAGTTTCTGAGAGTTATATGTATACTAACAACAACAACAACTCGGTCTCTTTTTATAATTAATGAGAATAGTATAAATTTATAGAGTGAATTTAGTAGCCTAACAGTAAACTTTTTTATGGGTTTGTTGCTATGCTGTTTAATTAAATTAATAATGATTTTATTATATTTTCAGGACGACGGAGCGGAGCCTGTTAGAGCTGCTGCTCTAAGAAGTTATCTGGCACGGCGCGTGGGTTCCGGGTACACCCTACAGCGTGATCCAACTCGCATCGGCCAGTTTTACGTAGAGCTGCGGGTCTACAACAGCAAGGAAGCAGAGACGCTTGCCGCTAATCGTTGGAAGCGAGCGCTTTTCACACTTCGCTCATCACATGACGATGGCGGTCCGGTATGGAAAGCTCTTACTGGTTTAGTTAGCGCTGCTAAGCAAGAGTATGCAAACATAAAGCCTATATTATATCCATCAAATGTTTTCTAAATTACACTATACAGTTATTTTTGTTTACTCTTGCTTCATATAGGAATTGAGTAGGTATTACCGGATTAGTTAATCCTGTATCCAAATATAAAGTCTCGGTATATTATAACCATCAAACGTTTTTTTAATAACTGTAACATGTTATGCTATATTTTGTAGAAACGATTATCTTATTTTTATTATACATTTGTTTGTAGCACTTATCTGCTTCAGATTTAGAATTTAGTATTGACCCTTTTTCGGTATGATATTACAATATAATGCATTGTGCTACTTCACAGGTCTCAGCCAAACATTTTATTAAACTCTGAATCTCTGATATATTTCAATATTGCTCAGAATTTATGAAACTCTGAAATTCAAATATCTAGAAATCTAGAATATTAAATATTCATCATAATAATTTACTTTTACGTTGTTCAACTTTCTTACAGATCTAAACCAAAAAATTTACAAAAACTGATATTCCAATACTGCTCAGAATTTATGAAACTCTGAAATTCAAATATCTAGAATATTAAATATTCATCATAATAATTTACTTTTACGTTGTTTAACTTTCTTACAGATCTAAACCAAAAATTTACAAAAACTAATATTCCAATATTGCTCAGAATTTATGAAACTCTGAAATTCAAATATCTAGAATATTAAATATTCATAATAATAATTTACTTTTACGTTGTTTATCTTTCTTACAGATCTAAACCAAAAATTTACTAAAACTCTGATATTCCAATATTGCTCAGAATTTATGAAACTCTGAAATTCAAATACCTATATATTATTTATACAGTATAATTTAAAAATAAAAGCTCAAAGTAATATAAAAGTCTAGTTATCGAAGTTGACAAGTATTGATTATCTTGCTCTATTCTTTACAAAAATGAAATTCTGTCATAGTTGTCAGTTACATGTCTCAAAGTCAAAGTATTCATCACATAAGAAAAGTAACAAACATAAAGCAAATTGTTTACTTCGTACTGAATACGAAAATGTTCAGCTGATTTCAAAGACAGAATAGCTAGCTACAAAATAAATCCTCAAACCACTGAAATAATAACACCTGAATTATTTTTATCTAATGTATTCAACACCATTTTTAACTTATTACAACCATTATTACAAAAACATAAATCACTTAAGATAAACTTTGAACTTTTTGTACTATATTTACTTCCCAAAAATGAAGAACTATCTCTAAAGTCTTTTAATACTAAATATTCCATAGTGAATCAGAGTACAGATATCTTATCTTTATACAAAGATTGCATACAACGATTAATATGTAAATGCTTCGAGTTTGAATTATCAGAATCTGGTTGGACTATAGAGAAAATAAGTCATTTAGAAATGAATATTGCAAAATATAATCCTTTGAGAGCAGGAAGTTACATTGCTTTACCTTCGAGAATTAACAAAATAAAGGCATGTGTTAATATTCAGAATATGGATAATCATTGTTTTCTTTGGTGTATCATTGCTCATATGTATCCAGCTAAAAATAATCCTAACAGAGTTTCATCTTATCCGCATTATTCTAAGATATTAAATACTATCGGAATGTCTTTTCCCCCAACATTTGAAGATATAAAATGGTTTGAAAAACATAATTTTAATATAAGTGTCAATATTTATGGTTTGGAAAAAAACAATACTATAACGGGTCCGTTATACAAAACTAAGCTACGAAAGTTAAATCATGTAAACTTATTATTTATTAACAAGAATGGTAAAAATCATTTCTGCTTAATTAAAAACCTTGAAAAAATTGTTCGCAGTCAACTTACAAAACATAAATCTAAGATTCATCTATGTGAAGAATGTTTTTTATATTTTATAACGTCTGAAAAACTAAATAATCATAATTGTGGTAGATTGCAAACCGTTCTTCCTGAAGAAAATAGTAAACTTAGATTTTCAAATTATCAAAAAACTCAAAGAGTTCCAATCGTCATTTATGGAGATTTTGAAAGCTTATTACGCGAATATTCAGATAAAAGTAAAAGCCAATATATTGAAAACATTCAAATTCATGAAGCCACTTGTTTTGCTTATTACATATGCTGTGAGTCTAACCCTGAATTAAATAATTTAGTATCATATCGTGGCCCAAATTGTTCAAAAAAATTCGTTGAGTCAATTATCAGCGACTCGCAAAGATTGTATCAGATTTTGTCAATGCATAGACAAATGTTACCTTTGACGAATGAAGAATACCATTCCTTTAAAACCGCTGTGAAATGTCATATCTGTAAAACAAAATTTACATCTGATGATCATGTTGTTCATGATCATGATCATTTCACTGGTAAATATCGTGGGCCGGCTCATAATAAATGTAATCTAAATTCTAAAACATGTAATTTTATTCCAGTTATATTTCATAACCTTTCTGGATATGACAGCCATCTATTTATCAATGAAATTTCTTCAGTATGTGGTTACATAAATTTAATTCCAAAAAATAAAGAAAAATATATTTCTTTTAGTAAATTTGTGCCACTGGATTCTAAAAACACAGTCCAACTAAAATTTATTGACTCTTTTAATTTTTTAAGTTCTAGTTTGGATAATTTAGCGAAAACTCTAAATGTGGCAGATTTCAGGCATTTAAAATCATTTTTCATTGATGAAGATTTTCTGAGATTGTGTCAAAAAAAGGGTATATATTGCTATGAATATATAAACTCTTGGGAAAAATATGAAGAGACACAATTACCTGATCGAAATAAATTCTATAGTAGACTCACATCCGAAACTGTATCAGAAGAAGATTATAATCATGCATTAACTGAATGGAATAAATTTCGCATAAATAATATAGGAGAATACACTGATTTATACCTAAAATGCGATGTGCTATTATTATGTGATATTTTTGAAAAATTTAGATCTATGAGTTTAAAACACTATGGGCTAGATCCCTGTCATTATGTTTCATCACCGTCATTAAGTTGGGATGCTATGTTATTAGTTACTAAAGTTGAATTGGACTTATTATCTGATATAGAAATGTATGAAATGCTAGAAAATGGCATCAGAGGAGGGTTAGCCCAGTGCTCGTTAAGGTATGCAAAAGCTAATAACAAATACCTGTCAAATTATAATGAACAAGAACCTAATACTTTCCTAGCTTACTTAGATTGTGTTAATTTATATGGTTATGCCATGATGCATAGATTACCGGTCGGAAATTTTAGATTCCTTACGGATAGTGAAATTATCAAATTCAATATTAACTCTATTTCATCTGACAGTGATGAAGGTTATATACTTGAAGTAGATATTCATTATCCTTTTGCAATACACGATGAACATTCTGATCTACCATTTGCAGCAGAAAAAATAATTCCTCCTATACCATGCTCCAGTAAAACAAGTAAATTAATAGCTAATCTTTATGATAAATATAAATATGTTATACATTATATTCATTTGCAAGAGTGCCTAAAAAATGGTCTTGTAGTGTTAAAAATTCATAGAATACTTTCATTTACACAAAAAAAAGATCTTAGAACCATATATAACTTTAAATACTCGACTCAGACAGAAAGCTACTTCAGATTTTGAAAGGGATTTTTTTAAAAAGCAAAACAATTCAATATTTGGGAAAACTATTGAAAATAAAAGAAAACAAGTTGATGTTAAGTTAGTTAACGTATGGAAAGATGACTTCAATAAAACTAACAAAGTTAATGGTGCTGAAAAGTATATAGGGGCTCCTAATTTCAAAAACCTTGCTATAATTTCTGAAAATCTTGTTGCTATTCAATTACAACCGTCAAAAGTAGTTTTAGACCGACCAATATATATGGGCTTTACGATATTGGAACTAGCAAAGAGTCACCTATATCATTTTCATTATTCCATAATGAAAAAAATATACCAAAATAACATTCAACTATGTTATACCGATACCGATAGTCTCTTATATTTAATACGTACCAAAGATTTCTATGAAGACATGAGAAATAATATTCAATACTTTGATACAAGTAATTTTAAAATTAACAATATTTATGGAATACCACATTGCAATAAACAGATACCTGGTTTCTTTAAGGATGAAATGGGTGGAGATGTCATATCAGAGTTTATTGGTTTGAGAGCTAAGCTGTATTGTATTAATACGCTGAGTGATATAGTTAAAAAAGCCAAAGGGGTAAAAAAATCTGTTTCAAAAAAAATTACCATAAACAAATATAAAAATGCATTAAATTGTAACATTAATTTTAGATACCCTATGTTTGTTATAAGATCTAAAAATCATAAACTCTACACACAAAGAATCAATAAAGTGGTGCTTGATGGAAATGATGACAAACGTCAAATAAAAATAAAAAATGCTTTAACTTTACCATGGGGTCATTATAGTTCTCTATTCTAATCTGAAGCAGATATTTAATACTATTTTCCTTAACAGGATAATTATATTATTGACGTGACAACGTCTTAAATTAGGTTGCGGCTGGGAGTCACTTATGAAAAAGTGTAACGCTCGGTAACGTTACGATGAGTCACCGAACGAGAGAGAGGCCCGGCGAATGCCTTGCGTCTCTCTCCCACTCAACTATGATCGGTCTGCCGCGCGCGCAGCACTAGTGTACAATGTTTTAGTAAACAAAATATATTTCTATAGTTAAAATTTGTGCAATTCTTATTTTCATTCAATTCCTTGTTCCTATTGTGCAATTTAATTATATTCATATCAATAAATATTCTACCGAGAAAAAGACGTTGTCACGTAAAATCTTCGCCCGTAAAAACGACTTTACAGGCAACCATTTTTTTATATTTGTAATAAAATTAAGACATTACTAATGTATTTTTTATTTTAAAAATGTAATAAATATAATACCTTGTATTCAACTGATTTGTGTTTGATTTTATATTATTATATTTGTAATAAAATTAAGACATTCTGTATTTTTTATTTTTGAAATGAAATAAATATAATTTCTTGCATTCAACTGATTTGTGTTTGATTTATGTTGTTATTAATACACACTGTCTGACTGCCTCGTTGGTCCAGTGGTCGTGAGAGCGATCGCTGACCGAGAGGTCCTGGGTTCGATTCAAATATGAAATAACTGTACTTTTATTTACTAAACAATCCCATTTTACTAAACAGACTTATACATAAAAATAAAACAAGATACTGAGGTAATATTCTTTATATTTATTTATATGAATAAATGAATCAATAACATATCCATAATAACATTTAAATTTAATTCTATATAAAGTTAATTTAAAGGTAATTTATAGGTACATGTTACTCTAATTTGTTACAAATTTTTCGCACTAGACCTTGAGTAGCATCCATAATTTCATCAAAAGGTTCATGCACAATATATTGTACACTTACACTAGCATCATCACTGTCGCTACAGTCATCCTCACGGTCTGTAAGTTCATGGATGTTAATTTTAATTAAATATCGTCCTTTAGCACCGCTTCTGCCTCGTCGAACAATATATGATGTCGATGATGAAGATTTTAATGAACACTCCCTCTTTCTTTTCAACTTTGTCTTGGTTTGACGCTGTTCATTTAATGCTCTCTTTTGATTACACAGCTTTTCATTTTTTTCTATTTTATCAAAATAAGATTTGTAATTGCCTTGAGAAGAATAAAAATATGGGCTAGTTATGAAATCTTCATCGTTTAGATCCGCTGACCCCCTCTGTAAAGAAATTAACATTTTGAAAACTAATAGATAACATCACACCGTTTACCAAAAAGGCGGTGAGCCTATTGCCATTTAGTGGGACACAAACCAAAACACCCGACCGATACTAAGAATCCCTATCAGAAAAACTCGATACTTTATCCGACTCGGGAATCAAACCCGAGCCCTCTGTGTCGCAGTCACATTATAACAATATACAGCTGTACTATGGAGGCAGAAAACTAAAACATTTATAACAAAATACAAATCTGATAATTATAAGACATTTTGTATACACACACACACACTAAATAGAGCTTGAAGTTACGTACCTCACATAATCCAGATGCTTCGCGTCTATCAGAATGCACATTATCATTGAACACAATACTAGGACTGTATGATGGTGATTGAGACATTTTATCTATAAATCGCAAATAGAAGACGCTAACAAAGTGACTGCTCGTGATGATCGTCCTCAGCGAACTATTTTATTACTGCTAAACTGGATGGTTGGATTACACATTCTTGAAATATGATATATAATGTTCTTAATACAGTTCAATGACACGTCTTCTCATTTTAATCAACAGTAATAGTCTTATTTTAGGTATAATATATTTATGAAAGGATGGTTATAATACCATCATTAGTAAAGATGAAGTTGATCAAACAACCCATATCTCTAAATGTAAATAATATTAATTTTAATGACTCTAGGTGCCAGATCCGACACAGCGCTTTATTGCCTAATACGATTCGTTGTATAATATGTGGGCCCTCAAATTGTGGTAAAACAAACGTTATGATCAGTTTATTATTACATGAAAATGGTCTCAAATTTGAAAATCTCTATCTTTACTCAAAAACGAACTTCCAACCAAAATATCGTTTCTTAAGTGAAGTGTTAAGAAGAGTACCTCAAATTAAATTCTATGAGTTTAGCGACAATAAAGATGTTATATCACCCAGTGAAGCATTACCAAATTCTATATTTATTTTTGATGATGTTGTAACAGAAAATCAAACGAATATTCGCAATTATTTTTGCATGGGGAGGCATAAGCAAATCGATTGTTTTTATTTATCTCAGACCTATTCAAAGATTCCGAAACAATTGTTGCGTGACAATGCTAATTTTCTTATAGTATTTAGACAAGATGATGTGAACTTAAAACATATTTATGAGGAACATGTCAGTCCTGATTTACACTGGAACCAGTTCAAAGAAATCTGTAAAACAGTTTGGAGTAATCCTTTCAATTTTTTACTTATTAACAAAGAGTCTACATTAAATAATGGGAGGTACAGAAAGAATTTCGACACATTTTTAAATTTTAATCATCGCAGAGATGTATGTATGTGATACATATAAATGAATTCTATACAGAAACATTGCTAGTGTTATTTCTCTCTTAGTTGAACACAGTTGTGATTACATAAGATGGAAAAAAATATTAAAATAGAATTAATGAAGTCTGTCGACTCTATAAAAAATAAAATAAAAGAAATGAAAAATCACGAGCATGAAGTTAACTTATCCTTAGATAAAATGTTGAAACCAGTTTCAGACCCTCTTAAAACTTTTATAAATTCTAAAAGATTAATTGAAAATATTAAGCATAATAAAAACGTGTCCGATAATTCTGCGCCTATTGAATCAGATTCAAATTGTGAAAGCACTCCAGCTACTGAATGTGAAGATTTTTACGATGCTGATATAAATTTTTCAAGCTCTCCTAAAAAAGAAGCAAAAGATAATTTAGAACTTTCGTTGGAAAGTGAAGATATCTATGGTATTTATGATGGTATAAATGTGCCATTTGGAATAAGAACCGTCGATAAAACTTTAATGATGGGTAACTCCATAGCATCATTTTCTAAAATTCAAAATATTGATGGAGATAACTTAGTTTTGGTTAAAATTGGAGATAGAAGTTACGATTTGACCCCTGGACTAAAAGAACTTTTACTTCGAAAGAAACCTGATTTAAAGATTGTAAGTGACGCTGATAAATTTGTTTACAAAGATATACTACATTATACCAGCGCCCATAAGAGGGATTTTAATCCTAGAGGTCAAATTAGAGGTGACAAAGGGCTTAAATATCGGGATATAATCAGACCATTATTTTCTGAGACTTTGTTGGAAAACAATCAGAAAAAAATTGGAGGAAGTTTGCCGATGCTTAAAACATATAAAAAGAATACTGACTTAGTATATTGGGACGATCCGAACGAATTGGTTGAAAGATTAAAATTATTAGTAGCTTCAAGAGATGCAGGTAATACAAACCACGACAATGAAATTTTATCAATAATTGAAGAATTAAAAGAAGCTAATATAATTAGAGAATAAATATTGATCATTAGGAAGCTTTTCATTCAGTATTACAACGTCATTCATTATGAACATTGAAAAGTTGGTGCATTCTATATTATAAATACACAGTGTACCTAAAATATGTATAGGTGTATACATATGAATATCTAAATAAAATATATTTAAGATATTTTTTTAACTTGAGCAAAGCGGATGTGGTAAATGAAATTCATAAAAGTGCGAGGGTGAACTTTCCGCGAAGGCATGTTATTATGAAGGATATAGATGATCTATGGCAAGCAGATTTAATAGATATGCAAACATCATCGAGGGAAAACAATAATTATAAATATATTCTCGCCATAATTGACACATTTTCAAAATATGCTTGGACACTTCCTTTGAAAAGTAAGAACAAAAATGAGGTGTATAATGCTTTTGCAATTCTATTAAAAGATAATCGCATACCTAAAAATTTGCAAACAGATAATGGTACAGAATTTTACAATAACAAATTTAAATGTCTTATGCAGTCGTATAATATTAATCATTATTCAACATTTTCATCTAAAAAAGCTTCAATTGTGGAGAGATTTATAAGAACATTAAAATCTAAACTGTATAAAGAGGTTAGTTTAAAAGGTAATTATAATTGGATAAAAAATACATTGGACGATGTTGTTCATAAATACAATCATACCTATCATCGAACGATTAATGAAGTACCAGCAAATGTCAGCAATGTAAATAAGAAAAAAATATTAAAAAGATTTAATAGTTTAGTGAAAAAGCAAAAAAGTATAAAATGTAAGTTTAAAGTGGGTGATTACGTTCGTATCAGTAAGTACAAAGGAACATTTGAAAAAGGTTATACTCCCAATTGGTCGACAGAAATATTTAAAATAAGATATAAGCAGAATACTACTCCTATCACTTACTTAATTGAAGATACCAGCAGAGGACGGCCTATCCTAGGAGCATTTTATGAACAAGAACTTCAGAAGACAAAACACCCTGATATATATTTAGTTGAGAAAGTTATTAAAAGGAAAGGGAATAAAGTTTTCGTAAAATGGCTTGGTTTGCCTTCTAACGAAAATAGCTGGATAGATAAGACAAACGTGCTTTGAGATATAAATAAACCTAGTTGAATTACCAAACTCCTTAATATATTATAAAGTGTTAAGTCCTTGATTGGCCAGTCTTATGATGTGTATTGGAGAGAATAGTCTTCTTAATTGGCTAATAAACCACCTACCTTTTGAATTACATTTGCGCGGATATAATTATTGTGGTCCTGGTAAAAAATTAATTGCGCGGCTTACGCGCGGAGACCAAGGCATTAATAAATTGGATGAATATTGCAAAGACCACGATATTGCATACTATAAGTCGTCAAACTTAGAGGATCGTCACAACGCTGATCTAGTTCTATTAAAAATGGCAAAAAAACGATCAGTTGCTCCTGATGCGAGTACAGGAGAAAAATTCGCAGCACGTCTAGTAAAAAATGCTATGTTAACGAAAATTAAAACCGGTACTGGCTTAAAAAAAACTCGTCGCCAAAACTCTTCACCAAAAACTACTAGTGGAAAAGGTCTTAAAAAGAAATTGAAAACTGTAATATCTATGACGAAAAAACATATAAAAAAATTAAAACCAAAATGCAAAAAAACTGCGATAGCATTAGCTATGACCGCTGTCAGAGAATTAGCTAATGATTCATCCATTAAACTTCCTCGCGTTATTCCGATACCAAAAACTGGTGGAGTATTTATTACCTTTGATTCCTATTTTTGCTGGATTATCAGCTGTGGGAGCTATAGCAGGTGGAGCAGCTGGTATTGCTAAAACTATAAATGAATTCAACATGGCTAAAAAACTGTATGATGAGTCGAAGAGACATAATGAAAAAATGGAGGCTCTCTGCATTGGAAAAGGACTTCATCTTAAACCGCACAAAGGTGGACTTGGAATTTATATATCAAAAGAAAAAAACTAATACATCGGCTACCCAAACGAGCTCTAACTAACTTTGACATTTTAAAATATGGAAATAGTATTCCCTACTTAAAGACAAAGACAAAGACAAAGACTTTTTATTTCGCATAAAATATGGTACATAAGTGGTCTTAAAATTTAATACAGTCCGCATATTTCACCAGTAACTGGTATGCAAAAATATAATTAGATGATTCTAATAAAACAAACAAATTTAATTTTCAAAATATTCACTTAGTGAATAAAAACATTTATCAACAAGCCATTTCTTTAAATGTACTTTGAATTTATTCAATGGCATCAGCTTGAGGTTATTGTCGAGCCTATTGTAGACTTTAATAGACATGACATAGCTGTTCTTGGCATAAGATGCAGTAGACATGATTGGCAGAGTCAGTTTATTCGGATACCTACTTGTATCTCTACGCTCTTTTTGATACAATTCGGGATGTGACCGAACAAAAACACAAATCTCGTATATATATAAGGATGCAACAGTTAATATTTTAAGGTTTTTAAACAAAGGCCTACAGGATGTCATGATGTCAACATTACATATTGCTCTTATACAGGCTTTTTGGGAAATAAATGCTCGCTTTATATGACAGGAATTACCCCAAATAATAATTCCATATCTAAGTAACGATCCTACATAGCCATGATACGCTTGTATAGCAGATGCTAAATTGCTAACTTTAACTAGTCGCCATAAGGCATAAGTAAATGAGTGCATTTTAATACAAATCCCGTTTATATGTTTTTCCCAGTTGCATTTGTCGTCTAAAACTATACCAAGAAATTTTATTTCATTATTTTCTAGAATTTTTTTATCTCTTACTGTTACAGTTAGGGGATGTTTTTTTCCATTTTTATTTATAAACTGTACGTATGCTGTTTTTTCTAAATTTAATTTTAAATTATTATTACAAAGCCAGTCATCTATTTTGCACATGGTTTCATTGATTTCACAATTATAATTCTTACCATTGTTTTTTGGTATAATTATACTAATATCATCAGCAAATAGAGTGCAATCGTAATCAGTAACATCAGGCAAATCATTAATATATAATAAAAATAGTAAGGGTCCGAGGATACTCCCTTGTGGTACACCTACATTATTGATTTTAATTAAGGATCTATATACATTAATATTATTATTTAATTCTATTCTCGCAATCTCTACATATTGTTTTCTATTGGTAAGGTAACTATGAAGTAAATTATGAGCTAATCCTCTAATACCATAAAATTTACATTTTTGGAGAAGAATGTTATGTGATACTAGATCAAAAGCACTACTCATGTCAAGAAACATCGCTGTTACTGGCTTTCTGTTATCAGTTTGTTCCAGTAATTTATTGACTAGTGAAAAGGTAGCTAAAGCTGTTGATTTCCCTTTTAAAAAACCAAATTGTTCTGTTTTTAATAATTGAAATTTTGTAACAAAGTCAATTATTCTAACATATATTTCTTTTTCATAAATTTTTGATAAAACTGGTATTAAAGCTATTTGTCTATAGTTGTCTACTTTATCCCTTTTGTCCTTTTTATGAATAGGTTTAATAACCGAGATCTTAAGTGCTTCTGGATAAACGCCAGTACTTAACGACAGATTTATCAGATGTGCTAAAATGGGTGCAATCTCATGCTTACATATTTTTATTATATTTGATTTAATTTCATCGTACCCTGTTGCATTTGTAGACTTAAGACTATTTATTATTTTAACAATTTCATATTCATTTGTCGGTTTTAAAAATATACTACTAGAATTGTGATTAGTGTTTTTAATTTTGTACATTTTATGGCTTTCTTTATCATTCGTAATGCGTATATAATGGTCATTAAATTCGTTGGCAATGTCTATTGGGTCGTGTACAGTTTTACCATGTTTTGTTAATTTTTGTATACTCATGTGGACTGGATTATTGTATGTTTTGTTTTTGATGACATCCCACGTGCTTTTGCATATGTTTGTCGAATTGGAGATATAATTGATGTTGCTTATTTTTTGAGCTTGAATTATGCATTTTTTCAATTGTTTGGTATAATTTACATATTGGATTTTAGTTTCCAAATTAGAGCACTGATAATAAGTAAAACGTAACTTTCTTTTTGTGACAGTAGATTTTTTTAAACCTTTAGTAAACCATTTTTTTGATTTTTGTGAAAAATTTATTCTAATTTTCTTAACTGGAAAGCAAAGTTTGTAAAATAGTACGAAATCATCATGAAAACTGTTAAAAGCTACATTTGCATCACTTTCAAGAAAAACATTATTCCATGTTAAATTCCTGAGACATTCCTTAAACTTAAAAATATTTTCATTACTATAATCTCTTTTTTCAAAATACAAAAATTTATTATTATTTAAAGGACTTGAAAGTTTAAATGATAGACACTGTGCTGTATCATGGTCTGATAATCCTAAGGGCATAACTTCACATTGCGTAATGGGTATATTGCTTAAAATTTGATCTAGGCATGCATTTTTTCTTGTTGGTACTGTTATATGTATCTGAAAACGATTATTACTTGTTATTCTACTTAATTCCCTAGAGGAATCACATGTTTTTAGAATATCAATGTTTAAATCTCCTGTAATTATTATTTTATGATTAATTTTATGTTTTAATCTATTTAACAAAAGTTCAAATTTATGTAAAAAGCGAGATAAGTTGGCTGTAGGTGTCCTATACATACATATAATTATACATTTCAAATCGGGTATCTCAATACCACAGCATTCAAAAACTAATTCCTCCGCGTATTCTTGTAGGAACTCTAAGTGTTGTATTTGTATATTTTCCCTGCAAAGTATACAGACACCACCCCTTTTTTGTTTTGGCCTTGAAAATGAAGTCGCCAATTTAAAGCCATTTATGTGTATATTTCCTTCACTGCCTGATCTAATAAAAGTTTCACTAAAACACAGAACATTAAAATATTTATCGTCGTTTTCTAGTTCATCTAATGTTATCTCTAGTAATTCTTTTTTACTTAGTAAGCCCGCTATGTTTTGATGGAAAATGGAAAAGTTATTTTTGTTGTTTCTTTTTTCCGGAATTAATTCTCTTACATTATCATTATAAACGAAAAGTAGAAGTAGGAATATCTTTGCCTGTAGGAGTAATTTTTGAAAAGTAATTAGTAATTTTTTTCTGATGCAACTTATTTGACACTATGTTTGTTTTACATTTTTCTTGAGATATAACAGAGAGTTTCGAAGAATTTGAGTTACTAGTATTTAATTTTGTTATTATTCGGCCACATCCTGAATCAATGTTATTTTGTAACATCCGGTTAGCATGTATTAATTTTATTTTACTATAACTAAGATAGTTCTCATCATAGTACATCGAATCAATTAAAATATTTATTTTAAAGCTAACATTACTCATATAGTTATTATTAAAGGACAAATTACTTATATCTAAGAATTTACAATTAGGAAAATTATTGCAGTATATTTTCAGCATTTCACTTAATCTAATATTATCTAAATATATACAAAACTTAGGACTAAGCAGAATTATAGTTGGGTCAGGATGTGATTTAATGAAAAAGCTTAATTCAGCGCAAATCTTTCCTGGATTCCGGTCATTTTCTCCAATGCTGATAATTATAATATCATTAGTTGTTGCCATTTTAGTATCAGGGAATTTCAAAATTTCTTCACAGGGCGCATTTGGTTTTATGTATGAAGAAATTTTATATGTTTTATACTGCGTATTTTCTCTTGTCTTTACTATTTTCAATGCCAAACCAGAACACTGTCTTCCCCCAAGTATATAGATTCGGTTTTCTGCATTACCTGCGTTTTCATTTGAGTCCTTATTAAGTGTAGAGTTTGTGAAGGTGTGTGGTTTATTGTCAATCTTTGAGTCTGTTACTTTACTGGAGCCCTTTAAGAGGTGTCTTTATGAGAAATGAACTTCCTAAATGTCCTAAAAAAAATGAATGTGGAGTTGTTAATTTAGATAGTTCTAACAATCCTGGTTCTCATTGGGTAGCCTATGCAAAATGTGGTGATTATATTGAATATTTTGACAGTTATGGAAATCTAAAACCCTTCAAGGAATTGATAAAATACTTAGGCTCGAAAATCCACTATAACTATGAAAATATACAGGGTGATCACCCTTACAATTGCGGGCATCTTTGCTTACATTTTTTAACAAACTTTTGGAGTAGGCATAGAATATAATAAACAAAATTATTGAAAGTGATCAGTATGCAACTATGTCTATAACTGTGACTATCTCTGGGAATAAATCAGAATTAGAATCGTATTTTCAACCACCTCTTAGTTTATCTGAAAAATATGAGTGCGGCTTGTTGTACTATTCAGTATTAAGCTCTGCACCAATTAATGTGCTTTCTAATAATACTCCGTCTGTAATCAGAATTGAATGTGATTTAATATATGGTTCTTACAGTAACGGTATACCAGCCCATATTATTCATGAATTTGTGTCTAATAGTACTAATGCAGGACATCATTACCTAGAAACGCCTCGGAACGTTATTTACTTCCCAGTGAATAAAAATATAATTACATCTATATCTATTAAGGTTGTTGATGAGTTCGGCTACAGCATCCCTTTTATAGAACATATTCAACTACGTCTTCATTTAAGAAAAGCAAAATGATAGTATACAATATAAAGCCAGCCCTTAAAATAAAACACCGTACTTCTTCTACAGCCAGTAAGGTGCATAGACGTAAGAAAAAAGTGAAAAAATTGACTAAAACAAATAAAGACTTTCTAAAAGCACTGGGTTTTAAAGTATGAATATACTACAAATTAATAATTCACCGAGCTTCGATACTTCTATCGAAGGTTTTGAGATTCATTCTTACAATCCTTACAACAACTGCTTTAGAGAAAACGATGAAATCAGAATACCCATCCACCAGCAAGATATATACGTGTTACCATCAGCCAGTTCAGTTTACATCGAAGGTCATACAAAGTTGTATGGAAAAGATGGAAAACCGATTGAGAAAGCTGTTAAATTTACTAATAACCCTGTTCTGTTTCTGTTTCAAGACATCAGATACGAAATAAATGGTATTGAAATAGATCGCATCAAAAATTCGGGTATAACGTCAACAATAAAGTCATACGTTTCATTGAACGAAGCCGAAAATAAAGTTGCTGCCTTATGGGGTTGGAACTTAAACGGATTTCAAAATGATGCTCATTTTAGTGCTGTTATACCGTTAAATAAGATATTGGGCTTTGCAGAGGATTATAATAAAATTGTGATAAATTGTAAACATGAACTTATATTGACCAGAAGTAACTCTAATTTAAACAGCGTTATATTGACAGATGATATTACCCACTTCCAAATAAATCTTGATAGAGTACAGTGGAGAGTTCCACACATAAAAGTGTCAGATCGAGAACGACTAACACTTTTAAAACATTTAGAAAAAGATAGGCCTATTCAAATGGCATTTAGAAATTGGGATTTGTATGAATACCCTTTATTACCTAAAACAACAAAGCATTCGTGGTCAGTTAAAACTGCATCACAATTGGAAAAACCTAGATATGTTATTTTCTGTTTACAAACAAATAAAAAAAGTAATAAACTAAAAGATAGTTCTCTCTTCGATCATTGTGAAGTAACAAATATTATGCTCTTTTTGAACTCTCAATATTATCCGTATGAACCATTAGGCTTAAAGTTTTCTGAGAACAAGTATGGTATATTATATGAAATGTATGTGAAATTTCGTCAGTCGTATTACAACAGTCCAGCTGATCCTTTACTCGATCTGAAAAATTTTAAAGAAAAAGCTCCACTTTTCATCATAGATTGTTCAAGACAAAACGATAGTTTAAAAACGGGTCCAGTAGACGTAAGATTGGAGTTTGAGTGTTCAACATTGATACCAGATAACACAACTGCGTATTGTTTGATCATAAACGATCGACTAGTGGAATACAAACCTTTAAGTAACATAGTGCGGCGGTTATCATGAGTGCTATTGTAGATGTACAAGGCTTCAAAACAGAAGCAAACGAATTCATAATAAAAGAAATTGCTATACTATGTGATAAAAAAATTCAGGTTTTTCTTATAAAAGCCCCATTCCCATTTTACGATTTGACTAAAGGAGAACGACGACAAATAAGTTGGATTGAATGCAATAGAAAAATATACTGGAATGAAGGTGTTGTACCTTACTCGAATTATCAGAATTTGATTATAAATATTTTAAGAGATAAATGTGTTTATACTAAAGGTTCTGAAAAAGTGTTGTGGTTAAAAAATATTGTAATTAATAATAATATTAACAACTTAGAAGATAAGGGATGTCCTAGTTTAATAAACCTGTACAAGCAATATGAACACTCTCAAGATCTGTACACCTGTATTTATCATGATTCAATATGTGCTTTAAAAAACGTTATCTGTTTAAAAAAATGGTGTAAAGACTATAATTTAAATGTGTAAAGATTATATAATAAATTTTCAAATAAATATTTTTTGTTTTATTTACAAAGAGGAAATCTCCTTAATTCTAGAATATTTAAAAAGCAGCTCATAATTCATTTTCTGTCAATTATTCTAAACAGATGTGCAATAGCTAATTACAGCTCGCACATCGCTTTAGCGGATCGGATTCCCAACACATAACAGTTACGAATCGAATGATCCTATACGCCTTTGTGATTGAATACGATATGCAGTCGATAGACCGGCATTTAAGTAGGGAAAAGAATTGGGGCGCTCTGCATCACGCAGCTCGAGCATCGCTCGGCGCGTAATGAAAACACAATACCTATGTTATAAATCATATCGTCGGAAGCCTCATTAGTCATCGCTCGATAAAAACAATTGGGGATTCTGGGATCATGCAGTTCGAGCGAAGCGAGAACAAATGATTCCAGAATCCCCAATAACACCCTACTTACTATAATTATATCTAAAGAAGCGTTTTTGAAATATAATGAATAATCATGGTTAGTTTCAGCCCTCCGCTCTTGAGGTCGTGGGTTCGATTCCTACACAGGACAAATATTTGTGTGCATTAAAATTAATATTTGTTCTGGTCTGGGTGTTTCTATGTTTACATGATACTTATTTTGGGACTAAATAATAGGTGTTAATGTTAGAAATTATTTGTTTATTTTATTTTTAGTTAAAATTCTTATTATATTTGATTTATTCTTAATTTCTTCTAAAAAATATGTGCAGCATACAACATATTATTAAAAGGTAATTTCAAATATTATCTCACATAACACCGTCAAAAAAATAGGCCCGTGCCTCATACTGAGACATTATTTTTCTATATTTTCTTATTAATCAATATAAATAGTCTTAATACTCAGAAACAGATGGAGCATTTTGACTAAATGACGAAAACATTAGCAAACATTTTGATCATTCAAATCATCATCATCTCAGCCCATTAACGTCCCACTACTGAGCACGAGCCTCCTCTCACATATCAAGGTGCGATGGTAGGGTCACACTCCACCACGCTGACCCAGTGCGGATTGACGAAGGCAGGTGTATGGCATATATGGTATATTTTTCGAGCCGCCCAGTTAGGTCTCTAGCATGGCTTCACGACTACCACATTTATTGATAACCGGGACCAACGGCTTATCGTGACTTCCAAAGCACAAACTAGTATCAAATGCCACACAAACGGATACCCATTCATGAACTATAATCTCTGTAAACTATACTTTACTTCGGTGATCGTTTCCGACCACCGAGCACCGCGGAGCTACGAGCGCTTCAAAATACTTCATCAAATTAAAAAAACAAACATTATCTATACTAAACGCAAAGACTCGTGGCAGGCGAAGCAATAAAACGTGCAAAAGAGACAGCGCATATCATGTTCTCTCTCGCACTTGCACTGTTTATGGATGACGTCATACAGACACAGAGATGCGCTTGTTTGTGTACATGCATTTATCGATAAAATATTGGGGATATTTGAAATGCCATAAATAATAAAACTGTTTATTGGTATTATTAATTTATTCTTATAAAATTATTACAGGCTAATCGTCATCATCATCGTCCGTGTCGCTATCATTGACATTTATTATTAGCCGTTCGCATAAAAATGATTTTTTCAAGTCCTGTTCTTGCATAGTTTCAGCGTGACGCACACATTTTATCGATAATCTATAATTATAGTAATTAGCACGTGCACATCCCTTTAACAAAAGTGATTTATGGCCCCGACTGCCACGAGTCTTTGCGTTTAGTATAATATCAATCCCGTAAGTATTGAAAGCACAAAGCATCCGCTCCGGGTTGGTCCGTCGATCGTATTCCGTCGCGACTACTGTAACCTTAGAGGAGGGTTCAATAAAATACGACTTTGCAGGTAAAAGGAACGGAGTCTACACTCCAGACCTTTACCCCGTTAGCTGTGGACTTGGGTATCAACTTTACACAGAAGACAATATAATGCTAGAATAATAGTGACTAGTTTTAGTTTTGAGTGATATTCAAAAGTATTTCGAAATGAATCTTAGTAATAATAAATTAGTACTAATTTTATTACACTAAATAGTTATCTAGTACAATATTAAACATGTACAATTTGCGCATGTGGCGTGCATATAACAAATGATGTATTATTAATTGCTATTTAAATTAATTTCGAATCTCACTGCTAGCGATTGTTGATTTATTTATTTACTTTTTTGTATTCTTTAGTTAGTGTATTATTTTGTGGTTACTGTTTATTTATATTGTGTTATCTATATGTAATTGTGTGAAAGGGATGGGTCTAACAAAGTTTCATTTTCATTGAATTGAAGAAGGCCCTAGTAAAATACCTAGATTTGATACTGAAAATCGCCCAAGTCCCCACGACACATAGTGCATTAAGATCTCAAAGAGTCTTTATCGAAAGCAGTGGAATTTAAACCGAAGAGGCTCCTTTGGAGTGGCCCCGTGTCCGCGGCCATTGTTGGAGACAAACTTTGCAAAATGTGCACAGGGTCTTATTGCTGGATTAATCTAGTAAAGATATGCTAAGGATCTTTAAATTGCTTAGACTACTAGGTACTAGGTACATATTGTAAATGAGAAAATATATGCATACATATATAATGTCACGATTCTTTCCCAAAGGGTTAGGCAGAGATCACATCCTTCCACTTGCTACGATCTTGGCACACACTTTTAGTTTCATTCACACTCACTATCCTCCTCATAAACGCCTGTCGGTTTAGGGTACTTTTGACCCGCCCTTTCTCTAAATTTATTTTGTATTTGGTCATGGAAGGTCTTACGTGGTCTTCCCCTCCTAACACTTCCATTCACTTGTCCATCATAAATCACTTTCGTTAGTCTACTTTCATTCATCCTCTCAATATGACCAAACCATCTAAGCCTATCATTCTCAATTCTTGTAACTATATCTTCTTTTACCACAGCTTCGGCCCTTATCACTTCATTCCTAATACTAATGACAAAAGTTACTTTACCTAATCTACCGTAAGAGATGTGAATCTACAACACACTTCTGACACAAGAAACTAATTGATATAATATGATTTATTGGAATGAAAATGATGATCTGGAGTTACTTTGTAGTGGCAGCGATAGCACAGCAGCGAGACCTAAAGACTTCATTTCAAAGGGACTCAGGTTCAAACTCAGCACCAATGACTGTTCGAAGTTATGTGCGTAATTATCGCTTGCTCGAAAATAAATTTCAGTCGTTGGTCCCAGCTGTAATGTTTATCTGTAGCAGTGGCTATTAGGTAATCAGGGCCTTTGAATATCCTGACAGCGAGTTTAACTATGGTTCGCGGAGGTCAGACAGGAGTTGCTCCGTGTAATTTCTGGAATTCCGTCAAATCGGATTTGGCCAGTGAGCTGACTCTTAGGAGAACATCACAGAGATGTCGCGACGCTGATGTTCCTTGGGAATAAGGAGGCGCTATACACAGGACATCTCTGAAGAGGTCCTCCCGGTTTTGATCAGGAGGGACGTGGGTCGCGGGCGGGGTGCCAGACGCTAAAAACCTAAGCACTGGCCCCCCGCCCGCTCGGCAGCGGTGAGCGTCATCGGAATATTTTTATTAAATAGGACTGCTGGCGGTCGTGTCTGCCGGTGGTGAGTCCCACTCTTCCTTTCGGCCCCCCTTCGGCCGGGAGGGAGTGTTTAAAAGCATATTGATATCAACGTAACAAAAAAATAAGTGAGCACATCCTGAGCCCTAAGCTATATGAGATGATGCTGATAACTTTGAACATTACAGATAATTCTCTTATAATCACACAAATTAATTAGTTCCGCTATAAGTGTCATCAAAAACTTGTGATATGGATATTAATTAACAGAACTTATATACTTTTATTGTCGTCGGCTGTCCACGAGAATTTTTCTGGAGGTCAATATTTTAAGAACGAAAGCGTTGGGATCAAATACGTACTGTGTTTTCTTTTATAATGGTTTCTGAGTACGAGTTCATCCTTCGGATCTGCAGAGCTCCTGCTGTGATGGAACTCGTAATTAAAAATAATTAGGTATTTAAAATTTTCCAAAACAAAACGATGTCATAACAAAATCAAATGGCGCGAGAAGAAATTAATCACATTCAGAACACGAATAGACCAGCTTTAAATTAATACAATTTTAAATTTGGAATTTCTAGCCTAACTCAAAAGATTTTTGAGTTCAAAGTGGCAAGTACGATATGGCCATGTTCATGCACACAAAGATTTATTATATAAATAAAATAAAATAAATATTTCTGACACTTACACCAATTATTTAGTTCCAAGATAAGTATCATTAAGGACTTGTGTTATGGATACTAAATAACGGATAAACATACATAAATACTTTTTTTTTGTAAATACATACTTAATATACATAGAAAAATACCCAGACCAGAACAAATATTCATATTTATAACACACAAAGATTTGTTCTGTGTGAGAATCGAACCCACGACCTCTTAGACGCTTTTAGGAGCGTAGAGTAGTTAATAGGACAAGACAGAGCTGTATTTTCACTTCTAATCCTTTGAATTGAATTTAATTTTTTTAAAGTTACTATCCCATCTATGTCAACACAAAACATTGACTCTCAAAGGCTGAGAAGATGATTAATGATTGTCGCAAGGCTTTCACTTACAATATTTATGTAGCACCATCGACAGTGCGATGTTCGCGCCCACATTGTTTGTGGAATGACACGCGGATAGATGGAACCGTTCATAGCTCAGTTGATGCATGCATTTGTTGCCTGAGCCGAGGATTTCAATTTTTTGGGGTACCGTCGGCATAGTTTTTGTCCCAGGATCCAATGCATCAAATAGATATTGCAGCTATCTACAATTTTAGTTCTAGAAGAAACAGCTAGTTTTTGAGATTACTTTTATAAGAGCTGATTGAGGTGTGTATGGATCTTACCAAGACCTAAGGAGCCAAAGCCCACCTCACCTGCAAGTGGTGCACCTGCCGATTGACGGACGAGGCTCAGGCGAACACAACAGTGCCCGGTAAGCGGCAATAAGCTCGCCATCTATTACGTAGGTCCAACTATATTGGCGAAGTGTGGGCGTATAATATGCCTCTGCCTACCCCTTCGGGGAAACAGGCGAAAATGTATGTATGTATTGAGCCAAACTTGAATAAATGATACTAACTTTGACTTGATTCATAACAGTGTCACCTGAAATAAATATGAAATTTATTTATAGTTAAATTTTGTCATTTTTGATCAGATATAGACTATTAATAGAGGTACTTTTTAACAACATAAAGAGAAACACTTCACCAGAAAGTAATTAACACGCGAGTGTATATTATCATCAACTTTATTATATTAGATCTATATAACTATAAATTATGAAATTAAGTTTACAATTTACGATTAGCTCTAAAATTAAGGTTCGATCGAGGTAAAATAAAATATTTTTAATAAACTATATAGTTGTAATTGTCTGCCGTAATATTTGGCAATGTACTACTCTCATCACTTACGGAAGTTGATAAGTCTTACATGCACAGTCATCTCGTTACCTACAACATGGGCTGGGCGATAGGCTGGTTTTCACTGCAGTGGTACCTACCAAGGTGCAATATTTCAACTATGTTTATCATCAATGCGCACTATCATCAAGAATATGAAAAGCTATCAAGAGAAAAATGATTTAATTATATAAAATATTCTATCATCCAAATCCCACTATAGCATATATGAATGGATATCTACGGACACTTAACAACGGATTAACATACTATAATACTTTTGCATTATTATATTAACACTAGAATAAAAACAACCACATTATACCACGCCTGTTTCTTCGAAGGGGTAGGCAGAAACATATTGTATGCACACATTTCGCTAATTAATATTAATAATATTTCTGACACTTACACTAATAACTTAGTTCCAAGATAAGTATCACTAAGAACTTGTGTTATGGATACTAAATAACGGATAAACATATATAAATACTTTATTTTTGTAAATACTTACTTAATATACATACTTTATAACACTCAGAGCAGAACAAATATTCATATTTATACACACAAAGATTTGCCCTGTATGGGAACCGAACCCACGACCTCAGGAGTGGAGTGCGGGTATACTCGCCACCACGCCATATCGGTCGTCAAATTATATTGTTGGTCCCATGTAATAGGTGGCGAGCACATTGCCGCTTATCGGGAACTTCTGTTCGCCAGAGCCTCGTCAGTTAATCGGCAGGTGGACCACTTGCAGGTGAGGTTCGCTTGGGCTACTCAGATCTTAATACGATTCCTATATACCCAGACCAAGACAAACGTTCGTATTTGTGTTTACAAATATTTATCTTGTATGAGATTTGAACCCAGTATTTTAGAAACAAGTGCAGAGCTATTATTTAAGACTAGATAAAAAATTCACAATTATTATTTTCTACGGAACACCAAAATTAAAAGCACTTTCAACCAACGTGCTCTCCGATAACGCTATAAATCTATCCATGAAAGTTTGAATTATGCTCCATTTTTTCGAGAGCTGCTGGTGTACTTTTTATTGTTTTTTGTTTCATATATTTGTATGCAGATGGATTATGAATTCATTCTATGATGGAAGCTGTATGCCGTTTTAAAGTTAGCAGTGCAGTTTGTATTTTTGCGAAAATACGTTTTCTTTTATAATTATTTAGTTGGCAGAGTTGCCACGTAGCCTTTCTGATGATGGACAGGAATAGTCTTTGACATTAAATTTTCTACATATAAAGAACGCTAAATGTGCTGTTTTGAAATTTGCTTGTTTTAAATCAAAAATAATACTTATACTATAACAAGATTTATAATCATAAAATAAAAACCATTTACTCTTATACCAGCAGGTCTATATAGTTTGTAACAATATACCGCATAATTGTGAACTATCTTGAGTCAACTCAAAATAAAAACCCGCTTGTCGACCATATGCCAACAACGTATTCTTTCGTACTTTGGCCACATAGCGCGCAGAGGCGATGAAAGCCTGGAAAAACTGATTGTCGTTGGAAACACAGAAGGCAAACGATCGCGTTGTCGTGCACCAACCAGATGGAACGATCAAGTGAAAGACTCATCGTCCTCCAAATTCTACGCGGTCGTGAAAGACGCGCTGGATCGGAACCGGTGGAAGCAGATCATCCGCTCCAGATGTTACTCCGATGCTAACCAGGATCCTCAGACATGAGGGACCGACTATAGAGAAAGAGAGAGTAAACTAAGCGTGGCCACCTAGCACATAAGTAGGTACATCTCAGGGAACAGGGGTGACTGAAAACCAGCGCCGTCTAGAGTGAATACGCTGGACAGCACAAGCTGAGCCATCACCATTTGCTCTCTGGACCTTCGTAATTAAATTGAATTCTGGTTAAAAATTTTATATGTCGAAACTTTTTTGAACCGTATAATGTAAATGATATGTAAAAGGAAGCAATAAATGATTTTTATTTTTTATTTTAATGATTCTAGAATGACTTAATTCGACACTATCAATAAATCAAATCAAAATAAATATAAAGTTTCACCCTCAATGTATGCTTTGATGACGCAGATCCCGCTAAATTAAAGATAATCTAGTGTCATTACATGTATACAGTGATTATTATTTACTTATAAGTCACACATACAGGTTTAAAGAATATAATCCAACACACCGGTATGTTAATCATGATAAACATTAAATACAATATAATCATAAAATTTAAATGTCTTTATACAATGTGTAGGTAATTAAAAAATCAAAGAAAGCTAATAATATAATAATGTCAAACAACGAGAACAAAAATATATACAAATCCAGCAAAAGTAACACTTAGTGGTCAATTAAAATGTAGTCAAGATATCGATAGGTCATACCGTTTAGTCATCGTAAACCACCGGCATACAGATCTAGGTCCTCGAGTTGAGCGAGTATGTTATAATTAGATAATAATAGAAATAGCAAAGTTTTTGTTCCAATCATTATTTCTAGCATACGATTTATCTTAACTTAAGAACTATTTCTTTCAAAACCTTAAAATCCTTTGACAAACTCATAATTTCGCCTCAAAAGTCTGTCGTGTTATTTTGTTACATACGAGTATGGTAAACGAGATTTGATTTCAAAGACTCGAGTTGCCTAGAAACGTTCCCCTTGTAGCGCACCTTTTGCGGTAAGGGGTAAAGAGGCGTGTGATAATTGTGTTGAAAGAAATTGTAGGCAAGTAGTTTTCTCTGTGCCGAAATATATTGAGCTGTGATCGTTTGTTTGGTATTTCATATTTAAAAGAGCATAGCCTGTGAGTTTCTTGCCAGTTCTTCTTACAGAGCGGTGGCTCGGAACTGGCACTTAGATTCACTTACACTTAATTATTTTTTGTTTTTTAATTGTTTTGTTGCATGTAAGTGAATCTAAGCTTCGTGATTTAGTGTAATATTATTTCGATTGTTTTTTTTTCATTTGTAATCATGACGTTTTCAAGTACTATGTATAATAGTTTATGAAATAAATATTTTTTTACTTTTACTTTTACTTTACATTTCGTGTCTTTCCATGCTTTGGAAGGCACGTTTAGCCGTTAGTCTCTGTTATCACTAAATGTGATACTCGTTAAGCCATATAAGAAGTTTAATTGGGCGGCTTGATAATCCTAACAGTAAGCGGCGAGGCGACACACCCCTGCCTCCACCTCTACCTCAGGTATTTGATCCAATAGCTGACCAACCATAGTTTGCGAGAGAAGGCCCGTGCCTGGACATTAGTGGCCTGATAATATGATGAAACTGGCAATTATATAAATGAATATGCCTTGACTTCAAGCTGACTTCATGACTACTAGACGGTTAAGCATATATAAATATATTTTATATGTAATTTGTAAATATCGACATCCTACCGTCATTCTTAGAGCCCAAGCAAACCTCCTCTGCAAGTGGTGCAACTGTTTATCGGACGAGGTTCTAACAAACATGGAAGTTCCCGGTAAACGGCAATAGGCTTGCTACCTATTACGTGGGACGATTAACACAAAAAGCGAAGTGTGGGCGTATATTATGCCTCTGCCTACTCCTTCGGGGAAATAGGCGTGATTGTATGTATGTATGTACTCAATTTATATATATGGAAAATCCAGACCAAGACACAGGAACGATTTAGCAAATCATGTATACCAGTGTCAGAAAGTGTCCGAAAAGGCACGTCTGGCAGTTCATACAGGTGGATTGGTACGTACACTAATGTATGGAAGCGAATGTTGGTTATGGCAGAAGAAACATGAAAGTAAGATTGATGCAGTAGAAATGATAGCACTCAGAATTATTCTAGTTGTGAAATTAAGTGATAGAATTAGGAATGAACTAATAAGGGTCGAAGCTGGTGTAAAAGAAGATATAGTGACAAGAATTGAGAAATGTATGCTTAGAAGGATGAATGAAAGTAGACTAACGAAAGTGATTTATGATGGACAAGTGATTGGAAGTGTTGGGAGGGGAAGACCACGTCAGACCTTCCATGACTAAATCCAGAAAATTTTGGAGAAGGTGCAGGTCAATGGTATCCTAACCCGACGAGCTTATATAAGAAGGTTAATGAGGGTAAATAAAGCTAAAAGTTTGTGCCAAGATCGTAGCAAGTGGAAGGATGTGATCTCTGCCTATCCCCACGGGAAAGAGGCGTGACATTATGTATGTTAAAATTTGTTGCAATAAGCGATTAGAACTGCCCGTGTTGGGTCTCAATTCATTCCTTTACCTGTATCTCCTACCGTCGGTCGAGGATTTCTTTTCACCTTTAGCTTCAACTTTCGATCTTTGAACAACCGGACCTAAAAAGTATATTATCGTGATTTTTGTTTTTTTTTTTTATTTGTTATTAATGCAAATTTCAGCTCAATCGCATACCGAAAATTGTGTCTAAATCAATGTTCAAGATTTGTTTAGATACTTAGTTACAGGTACATAAAATCTTGTTATAACAAACAAAACCGAATTATCGTCCCGGCAGCAATTCCTTACTCAAGACCAGTCCCTTTACACCGTATTTTCCCTTTGAAATACCTACTTCGGGAAATTTATTAACGCCATAAGTTATCAAAAGACCGGCTTTGTTTTTAAGGGTTTTAATTTGTTGCCACTTTTAGCTTGATTAGTAGCTATACTGAATTGAATCTTTTCTGTATGTATATTCACAACTTCCTGCTTCTTTAATTTAGCTGATAAATTAATTAAAAGAATATCAGTTCAATTAATGTGGCCAAGACTTTTTTTTTGATTTATGTCGGTAACAAAATGCAGTTACGCACTGTCTCCCGGCCAAAGGGGGACCGAGAGAGGTGTGTGGGACTCACCACGGGCAGACACGACCGCCAGCAGTAATATTCACTAAAAATCTTCCGACGACGCCCGCCGCTTGTTAAGAAAGAGGCGGGGGGTCAGAGCCAGAGTCAGTGTCAGAGCCCCGACCAAAGCGGGAAGACCTACTCAGAGAGACGCAGTGGACGCGCTCTTCCTACCTCCTTGTGCGACCATAGCGTGTGTGGCCGACTTCTCGGAGGGTCTATGGTTAGTCAGCAGGGGCCCTCTGCCCCCGCTGCCTAAGACCCTCCTGGCGCTGCTTGACGGGCCCTCCTGGCCCGCCCGCTGCGCCCTTCACAGGTCCCTCTTCGTTTCCCCCCTGGTAGTCAGTACTAAGGGCACCCAGAGTCGTCGGTCTCTGGGTGTTACCTTTTCCCGGCTTCCGGGAGGTACTCAGCCCCCCCAACACGCCAAGGTGGAGACCTGTTCGAGGGGGAATGTGGTCAAGCCTACATCATGTGGTACCAGCCTTCGTCTACTCTGAATTACTTTTAACTCTGTTCTATGTGAATCTTATTCCATAGAAAGTTTAAATATTTCCACGTTTATATAAATAAAAAAATCGAAAAATTCTACATTTTCTGTGTGACGAAAATAAAGTTCATAGTTGAACTAAAACAACAAACAACAGAATTCTCTATAAACTTAAACATAAAGATGCATATTTCTCAAATATCGACAACATCTTCAAAACACAAAGTAGCCTCTCAAACCTGCAAGCCTTGGTGCTACAAAGCGAAAATTCACCAAAACCCTATTTCACACAGCGCTTCTTCCATCACATCGCGAAAAAACAAACATTGGCCCAAGAAGCCTTCTACAGGCGTCACTCAACTAGAAGCGAACGTAAACATTACCGTAACCCACTACTCGCGCTCCGAATCGAATTAAATGGACTTGAAGGGTTCAGTAGCTTTGAAAGTCGTTCTGCGTCAGTTTGGAGACACTCCGCTAACACTTAAGGCCTTTTATCCCCCGTAGGAAGCTATTACTGTAAAGTCTACGATTTTCGAGTACTTCGAGTATAACGGAAGAAAATACGCGTTTTAGTGCAACTTCGTTATTTACTGGAGTGCAATCGAAGAGCTTTGACTTATCATGGGAGGGAAATGCACGTAGCTCCGTGAGGATATCCAACTACTTGGAAACAATGTTCGAAGTTGAGCTGACTCTTTGAGAGGGTGATCGTTTGTATGGCTTTAGACATTGTTAATACAATATTAAATAGAATAAAATAACTTTATACTGGTAAAAATTAAAATGGTACAAAATTACAATACAATGTCAAATAAGACCAATATGGCCGAATGTGCCAAGCATTAGAAAACCAATAGTTAGACGATGGTTATCAGTGGAAACCAAAAGCCGAGAGAGCGTCACTGCTCACACAGAAGATATGTTAACTACGAGATGTGGTATTCGTTAATTTAAATTAGAAGCCCCATTAGGCGACTTGAATAATTCTCACAGCAATCCTGCCTCAAACTAAGGTTCACTACAATTATTATAAACTTAAAATAATAATATTAACAAATTAATTTTCTTCCACAAAACTAATTAAGGGCTACGTTTACAAAAGTGCTAAGTTACTAATTATAATATAGTTTTATGGGAGACTGTACCCTGAAACTAAACCTATATTTGGACTTGCTATTTTCTGTTCTTCAGGCCCCCCCCCCTATATTACGTGAATATAATGTGCACACAATATATTGTTTTAAACATATTAATAACATACATGTATATGTTGTGTTAGATAAATAAATATAATAAAACCGCAGGCCAAGTGCTTATGATATTAAATTGTATGTTAAGTAACACGTCTCAACTTTTTGTCTTCAGTAAAGCTCGTCATAATTAAGTAAAATAATGATGTTAAAGTTAAAATATATCACAGCGGAACACAAAATAAGCTGTAAACATGTGGCATCATAGAATAAGTACGTTTCATGAACATAACATATTTTCTGTAGGATAAAAATGGGTCATTGTCATAACCGCGTAAAATTTTGTTACAGACAGAAATCTAAAATGTTTATATAAAGTTGAGAGCTTATTATTATTTTATAGTAAAGATAATAATTCATTATGTATTAACGTGTATTTATAATTACAGATTAAATGAAGATAAACTTTCCACAACACAATTATTATAGAAAAGTCAGCTTCGGTGGACTGTTACCGCTCACCCTCTTCAATATAAATTCGATCATTATAAAACCCTTCCAAATAAACTTAACATTTGAGTATGTTTTCCTAAATAAGACATTTTAATTACTTCAAGAACTCAATAATAAAAATTATGCCTTAAAAACAAGTCACTTTTTGCGTATAGTAATAATGTTATTAAATGCAACATCTATTTGGTGGACGTCATTTTTTTTAACAAAATATGTATGAAAACAATAAAATGTTGTGCACGGAAAGTTATTCTCATACGCGTCCAAAAGCTGATCAGTCAGCTGATCGAGCGCAGCTCCATTTTGTCGCCGGCCGCACAAGATCGAAATTATTGCTCCTTGGTTATAATTGCTAGATGTTTCAAAGTTGAGTGTATCTTTTCGGTTCCTTGTGGATTTTGGTAAGTAAAACCTTATTAATTCATTACTTTTCTTTATATGTTAGAATTGTAAGTAATTAATCTTTATTTAATTGTAACTTGGACATAACCTTAAAATACTGCCTGATATGAAATAAATTGTCAGAAAAATCCACTCGGTGGACATCTTTTTGGTGGGCTTTGCGTCCACCAAAAAGACGTATGTCTACCGAATAGATACTTTTGCTTATTGTGACCTGGTTCTACATGTGGGATTTAACAGTAACTAGATATAATAACTGCATAATAAAAATATTGTCTTCGGATGGCGGTTTGATACATAAAAATATTTACTAGATACTAGTTTGTTTTTTGCAATTTGGGTTGAATTTGCCAACTTAGCTGTTTCTAAATTGGCTGATTAGACAGATATAAGCGATACATTTTGATCGCAATTGGATATAATTATCAGGACGAAACCAGATGATTTTTAACTTGGCTTGTAGTTGACTTCAACGTGAGAATTTCGTGTTTTTCTTTATCAATAAATCTTTTTGTCTGTGCTTTTTGTTTGTGCTTTTTGCTTTGCTTAGGCTCCTTCTCTTTTATCCACAGACAATGGTTAGAACTAGAAACAAATTGAGTGAAGATGAAAAGAAAAAAAACGACGCGAGCAAAAGAAGATAAGTATGAGGAGAGCAAGAGAAATTTGAAGAAAGACCTGGGTCTTGGTTTGGGCTACTGGTAGCGTTAGACGAAAAGCGGAAGAAAGATAGAGAGTACTACCATAGGAAAAAAAGAGACTATTACCAGCTATCATTATGATCTATGTTGTATAAGTCTTGACTTACAACCACAAAACTTACACGTTGAGATACCTGCTCTCGCCAGTTCGCGCTCTACGCCACTTCAGAGTTGTCCTAGCCCCTTACCAAATCTACATAGCCCACTGATGAGTGCAAACTGGACTCCTATAGTTCAACAGTTGTGCCATTCAATCGACGGGAAAAAAAGCTCTAGCTCAACAGTTGCTGAGACTGAAAGCTATGATCCTGAAAAATCAACTTCTTCCATGATCCTGCGAGGACTAAAAAGTCGAAAACGCATTCGGTTTGCCGATGTTTACTCTGACAGACCTATTTCAAGACCTGAAACACCAGCAGAAGTACACCAGACGCGTTCTCAACGTTTTTGGTTATCGTCAGAGGAGGATGATATATTTTTCACCAAAAAGATATAATATTTTCGGTGGACAAGTTGTTTTATTTTATTTTTATTTTGTTTTTGATGACACCAGGTTGTTTTTTTTAAACTTGTGTTCATAAAGAGATTCGATTATTTCCATCGAAAAAGAATTGAATTATTTTGTCTGTTTTCTTACTTAATTATACATTGAGTTCATTTGGTGGACACTCGTGTCTTTTTGGTGGACCTAGAAATATGATTTTTTTCAAATAACTATGTTAATTCTTCACTCTGATCTCAGACAATAATTTTGTACTATTACAATTGATCTCATTTATTAAATAAATGTAGATTTCTTTAAAAATATTACTTTTTATTATTTTTTGCAAACTGAACCCCCTTATGACAATGACCCAAATATAACATTATATATTTGACGACAGTTAAGGCGTAGAGATCAGCATATCTGCATACCGCTTCTGAGGTCCGATTCTCACACCGGACAATTCTTTGTGTACCTACATGAACATGAATATTTGTTCTGGTATGGGCGTACATTAAGATTGTCTTTACAATAAAAAAAGTGTCTTAGTATACACTTGTATAGGTACGCCTGTTTTCCGAAGAGGTAGGCAGGGGCATATTATACGCCCACACTTCGCCAATTATATAGTTGGTCCCACGTAATAGTTTGCGAGCCCATTGCCGCTTATCGGGCACTGTTATGTTCGCCAGAGCCTCGTCCGTTGATCGGTTCCTCATGTCTTAGTAGGAACCCTAATAACCCAAGTCGCTTGTGTCTTAGTATGTTTATCCGTTATTTAGTATCCATAAAACAAGATCTTCATGATACTTATGTCGGAAATAAATAATTGGTGTCATCATCTCATCACCATCTCAGCCCATAAACGTCCCACTACTGAGCATGAGCCTCCTCTCACATACCAAGGTGCGAGGGTATTGGGTCATACTCCACCACGCGGACCCAGTGCGGATTGGCGGAGGCAGGTGTATGGCGTCCTGCTGTTAGAATTTATCAAGCCGCCCATTAGGCCTCTGACATGGCTTAACGACTACCACATTTAGTGATAACCGGGACCAACGGCTTAACGTGCCTTCCGAAGCACGGAAGCGCTCGATATCAAATGCCACACAAACGGTCACCCATCCAAGGACTGACCTCTGTAAACTCTGCTGTACTTCGGTGATCGTTTCCGACCACCGAGCACCGCAGCAGCGCTTCAGGTGTGATCGTAAATAATTACTTATTTATTGCTGATATTTCATTAATTCTATCAAAATCATTTAAATTCGGCCGTAGAGTGTACATTCTGCGAGACGATACTGACCTTCAATTATATGGAAATTCCAGAAAGCCGTAACAGAAATAGGAGACCGCAAGGAATCCGGGATAGGAATACTACCTACCCTGAAATTGTCCCGGCTCAACGTTAGCATTCCACTGTTGTATTTCCAACCGGGCTCTTATAGTCGACACTTGCGTTTTATTGGGTTTGGGCAATATACACTTGTAAAAATAGGGGCCAGTATTACAAGTGGTCTTCAGTGACATTTGGAGTAATGTGAATAATAAATGTACAATGTGTAATGGGTGTACAGGGCTCCTACCAAGATCTGAGGAGTCCAAGTCAACCTCACCTGCAAGTGGTGCATCTGCCGATCAACGGACGAGGCGCTGGCGAACATAACAGTGCCCGTTAAGCGGCAATAGGCTCGCCACTTATTACGTGGGACCAACTATATAATTGGCGAAGTGTGGGCGTATAATATGCCTCTGCCTACCCCTTCGGGGAAACAGGCGTGAAACAACTCCCTTACACAGAGCATCTTCAGGAAAGATAGGAGCCTCAGAACAACGATGTCATCACGACCAACGTTGATACTTCACTCTCGTTTATGTATTTTTAATCTATCACTGGCTTACAATGGATTTTCGCAAAGTAACGCCTGAATCAATAAATTATTTAGTGTCTAATACTTCTAAACTACCCATTTACTTCGGACGGGAGCTTTATCGTAAAAGAATGGGCAAGAAATTCGTCAAGGTTGCTTTTTTCTCCAGCCAGTGAATTGTATGTATGTAAATAATAAATACAATATATTATTTTCATGTTTACCCCTTTACTTGTAATAGCACACATGTTATTCATATGACATCAAGCCGCTGTTTACTAAAATAACAAAGATATGATGAATGTGAATTGAATAAATACAATATGATAGATTTTTCTAGTTTGGGGTTGTATAATGGTATAACTCAGAGTGTTTCAGACAATTCAGAGGCATCTTCAACTCGATTCTTTCAGAGGATAGATATTTGTGTGCGCAAATATTGATATTTATCTAAGTCAAAGCATTTTTAAAAAAAATATCTTACAAAAAAAAGATCAGATCAGTTTGAAGTAAGATGGCACAATGTGAAATTAAATCCCAGGGTATATTACTATCCAATTTAATAAAATTTTTAGTGTGCAGGATAAAAAAGCGTAAGAAGCGAAGATTCTTAGTTAAGCATAGAATCGAGAATGGCTTAATTTCGAAGCTCTTATGAATGTCACTTAAATCTGGGAGTACCACTTAACTGGAGCCTACCAGGAGAGAAGTTTGCAAGAACCTCGGCAAGGTCTACCGCAAAACATTTACATAAACTCTTTATAAAGTTTGTCTAGAACTTATAAAGCAGCATTAAGGGAACCTTCAATTACAGTCTAAATCGACATCAAAAATCATTTATTCAAGTTTGGCTCAATACAGCTCTTATGAATGTCATACTTAAGAAAGTTATTGATTAAAAATATAATTTTAACAATTCCCGCAAATATAAATTCCCGAATAATCAAGAAACAATTCATCACGCCACGTGTTTCTTCCACGCCCTTACACAGGGCATCTTCAGGTAAGATAAGAGCCTCAGAACAACGATGTCTTCACGACCAACGCTGAAACTCCACTCTCGTTTATATATTTTTTAATCCATCACTTGCTTACAATGGTTTCCGCATAGTAACGCCTGAATTAATAAATAATATAATGTCATACTTCTAAACTAACGCGCCCATTTACTGCGGGCAGGAGCTTGATCGTCAAAGAATGGACAAGAAAATAGTCTAGGTTGCTTTTTTCTCCGGCCAGTTACAATAAAAATACTAAATAATAAAAAAACTTAAAAATAAAAAAACAAAAAATTTTATTCTGCAGTCACAAGATTTAAAAGAAACCGAGACAAAACTCTTTGTAGCAATATTAAGATAACTACAGATAAACATAGTAGACATGAGCAGACCAGTCCCCACTGGGCGCACCCGTTCACGAGTATGACACATTAACCAGCCATCGTTTCGCTCCACCATATTTTAGGGATCGTGACGACCCGACGCATGACGCTACCACCGCCGAAACATTTAAGTGAGCGTGACTTATTAAAGCTACAGAATAAAAGAATTTCAATAAAAATTACATCAATATTACAAGAATAAATGAAATGTCCTTCAAACCACAATTAATATTTTTACTGTAAAGTAAGAATGTAATATTTGACGACCCCTACAGAAATAAGGCATTGTAATAATATGTATTTAATTAATTAGTATAAGTACAAAGTAAGCGTTAAATAGCGGCATAATTCCACTATATAAATTAACAATCATATGATTTCACAAAACGTGATGTTAAACAGCTCGCTGGCTCGCAATAAAAAATACGTCTACTCACTTACACAAAAATTCATTCCAGTCGTAAACCTAAAATGTAATCTAATTAACTAAAAGGATACGCCTCTAGAGGAATTCACGGAGAATTTAATTCCAACGATGACCATCCCTTCACATGTGACGAGGCGTAAAGGGCCATTATACCACCCTGCCGTGTAAAATGACAAAATTCTTGACGGTCGCAAAATTGGCGGGTGTGCTATTTCTTTCTCCAACACCTGTCAGAGAGCAGGATGAGGTTGTTATTAGAGCGTTTTGTTGAAATATTGTTAATATAGATAAATAGAAAAATCTTTAAACCAAATTAAATAAAACAAGAAAACAATCGCATAAGAAAAGTTATTTCTTCTTGTGATTTCTTCCAGGCAACCTTAGGATGGATAGTGATTAAAATTAAAAGAAAACCGAGGGTGTAAGATGTATTCGTATATATATTATTTGTATATATTCAAATTTTTCCTCGTCACCTTTAACATTACATTCAAGCATACCTACCAGACGGAGCGTGGGCACTGCAGCATAATTATAAACGAAAACGCAACACTCGTTACAGACCTTATAAAAATATATTTTCATAGACGTCTCATACAGCGCCACTCGTCCAAAATTAAGTAGAACTTGTACTGTAGGCACTGTCTAGACAATGAATAAACAGATTTATTTGTGATTGCATAATTATAATACATATTAAAACACCAGGATAAATATTATATTACACAGTATATTATGTGACAAATAAGTGATGGATTAAAAATATCTTTGTAACAATTCTTCACGACCAACGCTGAAACGAGGTCGTGAAGACATCGTTGTTCTGAGGCTCCTATCTTACCTGAAGATGCCCTGTGTAAGGGCGAAACACGTGTCGTGTTGAATAGTTTCTCGATTTTTCGGAAAGTTATAGTAGCGCGGGAATTGTTACAAAGATATTTTTATTCCATCACTTGCTTACAATGGATTTCCGCAAAGTAACGCCTGAATCAATAAATTATGTGGCAAATGTATTCATGATCCAGGTTGTATACAGAGTAAGGTAATTTAAAAAAAAAAAAAAGAATTCGCGAAGATGATGAACTGAGAAATAAATTTAACTCACGAAGAATATTTTGGAAACGGTTTACAGTTGCTTAAGGTTTATCAAAGAAAATCTTCAATATTTACCCTTAAGTGGATATCGACGGTCATAATTTTTTATATGTCATTATTCAATGAGGTCTCGAAAAAAATCTGTTTATTTTCTACATGCATGATGAAAGATTTTTTAACCCCCCATAAATGTTCCGAAATATAATAGTTATTTTAAACCAGTCGTAAATTATACACCGGATTCTAATGTAATTCCTTTCTCCACATACAATAGGTGGTGTATGTTTTCTGTACCATATAACCATGATTATCCCGCACATATACAAATATCCATCGCCTTCTTTCCTTCTTTCGGCAGAGATCGCATCCTTTTACTTGGTGACGACTTGGTCACCAAGTAATCTTAGCAAAAACTCCTGGCTTCGTTCCCCTTAGTTTTATGGTACTTTTACCCTAACCATTCTCAAATCTTTAAGCTATTGCATAGCTTCTATCGCGGGCCTTGAGCATGGAGACTGAATCCAGAAATTCCGTAACGAAAAAAACCTAACACCCCCCACGCCGACTGGCACAGAGGTAACACTTTTTAGTTTTTCTATCAATCGATAAATAGCAGAACTTACTTTTTAAAATATCACGCTTGTCTCTTTAGTTCAGCAACCCGCCTTTAGGTGGCATTGGTTGTAACGGCGTTAATGCTCTTGAATAATCCCCTTCTTCGATCCGCAATCCACACGTCTTTTGACAGATAGACTTTGAGAATGTATACATGATATTATATTTATATAAATGTACATAAAAATAAATAATTTTAATTGCATAAGTTGATTAAAAATGCTATGATTGATTCAGGCGTTACTTTGCGGAAATCCATTGTAAGCAAGTGAGAGAAACGCTTTGTCTCGTTTCAGCGTTGGTCGTAAAGACATCGTTGTTCTGAGGCTCCTATCTTACTTGAAGATGCCCTGTGTAAGGGCGAAACACGTGTCGTGTTGAATAGTTTTTCGTTTTTTTTTTTTTGGGGATTTATAGTAGCGCGGTAATAGTTACAAATATATTTTTAATCCATCACTTGCTTGCTATGCAATAGCTTTACCGAGGCAGTCGCCGAGTGCCACACGTCTTTATTACCGTATGAACAATATTCCAATTAAGCAAGTGATGGATTAAAAATATCTTTGTAACAATTCCCGCGCTACTATAATTTCCCGAAAAATCGAGAAACTATTCAACACGACACGTGTTTCGCCCTTACACAGGGCATCTTCAGGTAAGATAGGAGCCTCAGAACAACGATGTCTTCACGACCAACGCTGAAACGAGAGTGTCATGTTGAATAGTTTCTCGATTTTTCGGGAAATTATAGTAGCGCGGGAATTGTTACAAAGATATTTTTAATCCATCACTTGCTTACAATGGATTTCCGCAAAGTAACGCCTGAATCAATAAATTATTTAATATTCCAATTACCTAACAAGTGAGCTATCCCCGCTCCCGGCAACACAGCAGCTCTAGGCCCGGCTCAGTGACTGGCGGCGATATTCACACGCGGGTACACATCAAAGTGCGCCGAACGACGATATCTCGCGACGTGTGACGGATTATCTCCCGACGCGGATATGCTTTACATTCATTTTCTAGGGAAAAAGGTTGGCGAATATAATTGTGCCCCTTATAATAAAGGAATTTTTCGTAACGCAAATATGATACTTCCGATAAGCGTCGCTCTTTGTTAAGTGGTCGAGTTTAGACATTTGATCAGATCTTTAGTCACATTAAAGTTATTATGTTATTTTCTTCTTGTCATTGAAGTCTTGTGACTGCATAACACAGTCATGTTTTTGTAGACTTGTCAATTTTTTTTACTACTAAGTGCATTTTCTTGTAACTGGCGGGAGAAAAAACTTACCTTGACGATTTTCTTGCCCGTTCTTTTACGATCCCGCCCGCAGTGAATGGGCGCGCTATTTTTAAGTTATGACCTTCATAAGAGCTCTTTTGAGCCAAACTTGAATAAATGATTATGAGTTATGAATCATCCATATACGTCATATACACAATCTTACCTACTCACTGGACTAAATAACAATTAATGCAGGTTTGAACAAAACGTTTTAACCTTCAATAGTTGTCATAAATTGTAATTCGGCAAGTGTAATTCGGGAGAGGAAAGAAGTGCGGAATCGAATCGAAAAGTTACAGTTAAAGATATTCAAAGAAGCTTTGCATGCTACGCATAATTCTCAATTATTTTATTCATACAGACATACATACATACATTTACGTCTGTTTCCCCGAAGGGGTAAGCAGAGGCATATTATACGCCCAAACTTAGCCAATTATATAGAGCTGGTCCCATTTATTAGGTGGTGAGCCTATTGCCGCTTACCGGACACTGTTATGTTCCCCAGAGTCTCGTCCGTCAATCGGCAGGTGCACATCGTGCAGGTGAGGCTGGCTTTGGCTCCTTAGGTCTTGGTCATCCATACACACCTAATCATTATAAAATTAATCATTTAATTAATAATTTTATTCATCTGGCGATATAACGTGCTTTCGCGATTTAAAATTCACGATAAGAAATTGCTGCCGGTTTCGTAAATCCGAGTTTCTTATGATGCTATCTTTTTATTTTAGAACTCAACAGATCAGAACAGAACAGATTTTGTCATTTTCAAGAAAAATAAGAGAATTACACTTTGTTATGTTAGCTTTATATAATACATCCATGACCAAAAACTTTAAAACAAAAAGGCGATATACCGACCTTCCCGATCTACCACTGCCTCAATCAATCAGAACTTTATAAATTATGATAAGTGTGAGATAACAGCTCTGTCCCCTGTAAATGACAAAACTAAGTTCAGATCGCTTTTCTATCGCGAGATCTCATTCATAAACCATTACAGATGCTACATTAGCTTTTGATTAACTTTCAGAGGAACTCAACTTTCTGTGATTGATGTGCCTGTCAGCTCGCTGGAGATTATAAGGACACTAAATTTCGCTTGAGTGACCTATATTTTGTAGAGGTTCATAAGAATCTCTAATATTTTCGAGTTTAAATGTTGCGTAATATGTTTTTTCTATTTTATAATCGAACTAGACTCATTTTCTTATGGCTTTTCACACAGCGTCATCTAGCCCCAAATTAGGCAGTGCCTGTATTTATTGTTATGTAGTATGTTGTATGTTATTAGCTTATGAATATATATGTAACCTAACATTTCTCAAATCAAATCAAATTTCTAATCAAGGACCGCGAGTAAGTTGCAAAAAAATAAGTAGTAAAAAACTGCCACGCCCATTTATGACAGCCTGCATGATTGCCGTTTCGTTCGGTGCTTATTTTTTAGAATACATAATAAATATAAGTATATTAAGTATGTATTTATAAGAAAAAATTAAGTATCTTGTATGTTTATCCGTTATTAACAACCGATATGGCGTGGTGGTGAGAGAGCGCTCCGCTCCTAAGGTCGTGGGTTCGATTCCCACGCAGGACAAATCTATGAGTATTTGTTCTGGTCTGGGTGTTTTACTATGTATATTAAGTATGTGTTTAAAAAAAAATTGTATTTATGTATATATATCCGTTAGTTCTTAATGACACTTATCTTGGATCTAAATAATTGGTGTAATTGTCGGTAAATATTTATTTATAGCAATGGGCTCAGTGCCCAAGCATCAGTAAAGCTATCTATAAATTTCCCAGTCAGCTTGAAGCGTTATTTGACAGCTGGTGTATTTGAAAGTTTTTGACAAAACCAATCAAATATCTATTTGACGACATTTGATGTTATGCGCTTGCAAGTATTAGTAAAAAATCATTATGATTTTTGTTTATTTTTTCCTCGTATTTAAATAAATAATAAATAAGAAGGAAGACATTTCTCTTAGAAATAAGTCCACTTTGTACTTCGTCTTTTTCACGTAAGGCTTTTTTGTTATTGTTTTTTGTGCAATAATATATATAATAATATAAATTCCATTGGACTGAAAAAACTCTATTTCCACTACATAGTTCCCAATTTTCTTTTATTCCACTGTACAAGTCGACATCTTATACATACATTGACCGCGGCGCCAGCGCGAGCGTGGTCAGCGCGATAAGTCGGCCCAGTTGCTACATTTACGTGCAGCATCCACACTTTACATAGACTTTGCACATCGTCATACCTTTTTTTATGTACAGAACATGTAAGTTGTACATGAAGTTATCAATTAATACAATAAACTCATTCAACCGTCGGTGTAGAGTCCCTTTATTTGAATTTTTACTATCGGCCGGGGCTATACTCCAGTACAGATCCTTTCCTTTCTGCTCGTGGCCACCCTGGTACCGAATCTTATTCCTTTTTACCAATATTGTGCGACTGGCGAGCGGCGGCTTACTACTGCATGCTGACTGCCTGTACAGCAACTATCCATCTATTGACCGTTTCATAGTAGCTAATTAAAAATTGGGCCGTGCACGCGATCTCCAATAACCCACTAACAAGTAAACAAGTGGTTCGCATGCCAAACACTCGGACACCTTGTATAATGAAATTGTACGATTCCTAAATATACTTCAACAATTAAACTGGCCTTCCACCATAGGATAAAATATATATTATATCTCTGGACGCCTCACACCTGACTCCGCGTGGTGGAGTTTGACGTAATACCGTACTGGTAAATAATAGGTACTGTTTATTTGTGTTCTTTTTCTGGTCTAGATAAATTAATATCTGTGAAGAATGAAAAAATATATCCTAAACTATATCAATTTTACGTTACATCCCTCAGTGACAAGCCAGCTTTACGAATGACTGTCGCTTCTCAATATAGACTTTAGCGAGCGAATAACGTGTTAGATGTAATAGTGTCTCTGTGCATTAGGCGCGCACTGCAGTAAGTTTATTTAAACTTTTTTCTTATTATCACTACAAAAGCTCTTTTGAGCCAAACTTGAATAAATGAATATGAATTTGAATTTTGAATTTGAAAATTTGAATTTGAAGGTTTCACTGTCGAAAGTCTTTGTTTCAACTTTGTCCATTTTCCAATTTCAAATAGTGTTTTGTTATAAAGTTTTGAATAAAATAAATAGGTTTTAATGCAGAATGGAATGTATATTTGGAGAAAATGAAAAAAGTTTTGTTTAGTTTGTGTTTAGTGTTAGTATAACATTTTTTTTGAGTTAAAAAAGTAAAAAAAGGATAAAATGAAAAAAGTGACGATATTCGTAGTCATTTGTTTTTGGCACCCAATGGCAGGTTTTTTTTTTAAGTCGTTTCTTCGTTTCTATTTCTGTCTATGTGTTAGATAGTTAATAAGTATTCTGATCTAATTTTTTGGACTATATCGACTGCTTTCCATCGAGCAGGTTGTGGTAAAATGTGATTAGAATGTGTATTATAAATCCATTTTCTTATATTTTAGTAAATTACATTATTTCTGCTAGTCCTAATTTATCTGATATCGACGGCAAAGAGTATTCTATACTTATCTCGAATATTCTTCATTGATTCATCCACACTCTTCTTGATCATATTATAGATGAGAGGTGTAGATTTGGTACTAATAAGTCTTAGTAGTCTAAAATTCGATTTGATGTCCTATGTACCTATGCAATTCACACAATTCTGTAATACTTAGAAAAGACACAGAAAGCAGGGGAAGGAACGAATAGCACAGAACACAGCACAATATATAGTGAAAGAGTGAGTGGTATTCTTCTGTCACTTGATTCCGTTCTTTGATAGTACGCTTTCTCTTCAAGCGATAATATCTATATATCTGTCTCTCTTGCTCAAGTTCTTTTCGTTTCTTCATATAACATGCCCATAGCAACAATTTCCATAATTTTTTTTACATTTTTATCTGAAAACCTGAAAAGGGTGTCCAAAATATAGGCACAGACAGACATGGGGAGTAAGTTCTAAGTAATTTAATTTACTTAAGACGAAGTGCCAACAGGTGCAGAGTTTTGGTAGCAATATCAATTATCGCGAGAAGAGAAAACATTGCGAAAAATCTTAAATACAACTTTTGTACTTAATTAGAGTAGTTAGTGAGGAAGTTTTAATTTATTCTTTATAATTTAGATGTTGCTAACGTTGCTAAGCTAAGCTGCATTCTAGAAAGTATTTTAAGAATCCTCTATAGGATTATACTTATTTCCTTGCTTAATATTAAAAAGCTTAAGTGAGTTTGTTCTTTTCGCTTTTACCCTTCCTCAGATAAAACATGTATTATTTTATACCTTCTGCCTTGGGTAATTAAGTTCAATTTATAGAGATCATGTCAAGGTCAATGCCAAAAAACGGAAATTTCTGAATCAATAAGATACGACTGATCCTATTTTGCACGTGAAATGTTTGACGACTAGTCGTAATCCGTCCGAACGCTCCTGACAATCAAGACGTGTTTCTTTATGGCGCTTTGGATATTATCAACTATGCGACGATGAATTTACATCCATTCATTATATCTTTAAAAGACGCTATGCTCTTGAGTTTCTTGCCAGTACTTCTTACAGAGCGGTGGCTCGAAACTGGCACTTAGATTCACTTATACTTAATTATTTTTTGTTTTTCAATTGTTTTGTTGCATAGAAGTGAATATAAGCTTCGTGATTTCAGTGTAATAATACTTCGATTGTTTTTATAAATTTAATTTAGACGTTTTCAAGTACTATGTAATAGTTTATGAAACAAATAATGTTTGATTTTGATTATCAAGTTTATAATAATACCTATGTTCTATTAACCTGGCTACAGAGTTTTGGCGACAACGCGGCTGTATTTTATTAACAAAAACTAGTGTTCATCGAGACTTTATGTGTATATCTAGTGGATTATAGACAATACTTTTGGGGCAACGTACACAAGTGTAAGAAAGCGGTATATTACAGAGATAATATGTTATTTTCTACGTTGATTCCAAAACTGCATTGAATTTATGATATGACTTAAACTTGACTCGACAATGATGAACTTTTCTTGTCTTCGTGATTAAATGATGAAAACGCTTAATGTATACAAATAACTTCAAACTAACTATTTACTTGACTCTAGCAAATAATCTACACGAATAAGTCCGAAAAAAAAGAAAAACAGAAGTAATGTAGCCTTTTCAATCACATTTTTTTTCCCAGACGCGCGTCGTGAGTGTGGCGACCATCACTGGGCGTGGGAATACGACAAGATGTTCCCGGTTTTCGACTAACAGGTACGATTTACTGCAGTTTTGTGGCTAACCTTTCACATATGCAATTATTAAACAGCTAGTTTACTTTGAAAATAATAAAATGTTCATCTCTATCAACATCTCAGCCATATGACGTCCACTACTGAACAATTGCTTCCCCAATATATTTTCTTGACCTGATCGATATAATTTACTATGAAGTATTTATGGATATGGGATGAAAGAGACTTATGTCGGACTTCTTGGCGGGAAAGTGAAGAGTCATGTCTGCAGTTTTGTTTTATTTTCTAAAATTTGTGATATTTCGAACATTATTGTGTAATAACGGTGGATTATTAACCGTTAAGTGTTTGTGAACATACATGAGTGTTGGTAAATCAAACAGTGCAACATGACTTTTCATATTTTCTCTCAAAGAGTCCATGTGAGATCTCAGTATAGTCCCACATCTTTACTGAGGACTCAAGGGGCTTAGGGGAGGGTATCTCATTTACCATTTATCATCTTTATCACCACTCATTCTCATTTACTATGAATTATATATTATTAATATATTATTTACTTGACATTGGCTAAATGTGCTAGACGCACGAAGCCATTATTTAAAAGAAAGAAGAAAAGAGACTTATGTCTGTGAGGCGATCATTATTTGACACATTTCATCTTTGCTAAAAATAGGTTTTGCACACCCCAAATGGGATATATGAGTGCAAGATTATGTGTATATGTTTCGATTATAAAAAAACTTTTCTAATTGAAATAATTTAAAAATATAAGGAATTACCTATTTGAAATTACATGAATACTTATGGATAATTGTGCCATAACCTAAATTTCTTTCTTTGTGGTAACACATAAAAAAATCACTGTAATAATTTCTTCACTATTACCATTGCATGCATTTTATGCCTTCTCCTTGTATCACTCAGCAACTTTCTGAAATCCCGATATAAACTATTTATACTCACCTTGTCCTGTATGAACTCAATACAATTTCCCCAAATGAACTGTCTGTTGTTCATGCCCCGACCCTCGTTCGAGCGATTTTCGTTCACTCGTGATGCCGGCAAAAAGTTCACGCAAACTTTATGTAGTGGAATTTCCGCATGATTTATTTTTACGATCCTGTGATGTATTTATGTTACACTTGCGGCTTAAAATGGAGGTGTTTGATTGGCCGATATAATATATTCAAAATTGAACGAGCGTAAACATGATTAATGGTAAAAAGAATCTGTGATTTTTGTGTCGAAATTGTGTAATACAGCTTACAGCACGTGTGTTAATTGGTTTGGTTTTTAATAAAACCATGTTATTTAATAAGTCCAATATAAAATCGGCGACTTAATTAGGTCAACTGAGCTAACAGTAAACGATGTGTTATATGAACGTAAACTGGTGAATGAGGAAACGATTGACCCGTGTAATGTCATGTTAGATGGCGCTAGTTCACTCTTACATTTATTTTATTTATTTAAGGGCAACCAACGAAACATAACTCATTATTTAGTCAAACATCGACGGGATCATAGTTAGATCATAAATGTGGAAATCTGTTGGAGGTGTCTATGTTCACCAGTGGATGTCATGTGCCTGAGACAATGATAATGTACTTACTAAGTCTTCTATTTCATATCCATTGTCTCGTTTCGTGCTAAATATTGAATAGCGATGCCTCGAAAGTGGCACTTAGATTTACTTACACTTATTTTTTTTTGTATGTAAGTTAATCTAAGGGCTCTTACAGACGAACTGCAAGTTGTGAACGGCAGAGGCTACTTCAGCCGTCGCCACCTGTCGACGGCAGCCGTTGGCAGGCGACAACGCTTGCCGTTCACAACTTGCAGTTCACTTCGCGATTTCAGTGTAGTTGTATTTCGTTTTAACGATTTCAAGTTATATGTAATAGTAAGTAGAACTTTTCACTTTACTTTAAATATCTGTGGTGGATAGCGCGGCTGGTTAACCAATGAAGAATATTTAGTGATTATTTTATATTGTGTAACTGTTTGTTTTCCATCATCACAGCCAATAACCGTTATAAAGCCTCAATAAATTTAAATTAACAATAAAACACAAGCTGTCTTTAAAGGGATACTATTCTATTAAAGACTATATGGCAGATAAAAATGCTTGGGATTAAACTGCCGTTTCATACAGGCTATTCTAATATGAATGACTTGAAAACATAAATATTGTTAAGGTTATGTTATATTGCATTGTATAGCTTCACAGACAAATAAAGATTGTAATTCTAGTACCAAACTAATGGACATATTTAAAAGAACATAGTCTGTGAGTTTCTTGCCAGTTCTTCTTACAGAGCGGTGGCTCGGAACTGGCACTTAGATTCACTTACACTTAATTATTTTTTGTTTTTAAATTGTTTTGTTGCATGTAAGTGAATCTAAGCTTCGTGATTTAGTGTAATATTATTTCGATTGTTTTTTTTTTCATTTGTAATCATGACGTTTTCAAGTACTATGTATAATAGTTTATGAAATAAATATTTTTTTACTTTACTTTACTTTATTTTATACTACCGAGCATGAGGCACCTTTTACTAAACAATGTAAGAGGTATTCGAATAAAATTCTACATCTTATTTTTCAAAAATCATCAAATGACCTTCCCCCGCATTGGGTTGAGCGGCAGGGTGTGACAGACATCTACTGACTAAAAACCATCCATGTTCCTTCATTTGAGCCTGCTACGTACCGAAGATAGGTGTATGGCGTCGTGTTGTTAGTGATAACCAGAAACAATGGCCTTTGTGTTCCAAAGCACGGAAGCGCTCGATATTAAACCCTCACAAACGGTCACTTCTTCAAGGACCCCTTTGAAGTTTGCTTTACTTATAATGATCGTTTCTGACAAACGCTTTGAACTAGAAATAAATTCGGATTGATAAAGAATTTGAAACATTGGCATTATAAATAATATCACAATTGGTACGTATGTTGAAATCGCTCGTAAACTGTAGCTGAAAGGTGTATTCGACAAAGATTGCGCAAGTAAGATGGGAAGGGCATAATTATTGGCGAGAACAGTTGTGTGGCATCCTGGTATTATAATTTAAAAACGTTTAACAAAAAGCTTTTCGTTTCGTATCGGTATAAATTCGGATAAACATCAGATAATATAAAAATAGGTAGCTATATTGGAACCGCTCGTCGGCACTATTTTCGGCCGGGTGCATTCGACAAAGAGCGCGCAGGTGAGAGCGGAAGGACACCTGTGCCAAGCTGTGACTCAGCGACGAGCCGGTCACGTGGTATGTGCACTTTGAATATTATATCGTTCGTGTATTTTTGGGGTTCTGTCGTTAAATAACAAATAAATAAATAAATATGATCTGTTTTACAATGTCTAATTAAGTTATTTACCTGTCGAGGAGAGATTGAGGTGTAACTCCAGCCGGAACCAATGCGGATTGTCGGAGCCAGATATCTGGCGTCAATTATAAAATGAGGGTTCCTACAATACTCTTAACCTGTGTTATCCATATTTTGCTCTATTTGCTTAACTCAACTTTATGCAAAAATAACGAAATTACGCCCAACAACAATGACCTTATAAACTAAAAATATAAAATTATTTATTTATATTTCAGTTTCAAGTAGGTATTAACGAATTAAAGAAAATACATACCATCATAGATACGATACGATTAGAACGAGCATTGTGCTTGCTTTTATTATGATTAGGTAATATCATATAATTATGTAAAACATACATACTTAATAACACAAATCAAAATATTTACAAAAAACTAATTCCTTGGGTAAATTTCATTACTATAATTATAATTAAAATGTAACAAATATATCTGCGCTCAGCATGTGTAGCAGTAAGATCTTTAGCAGTTAGATGCTTATTGTGCTAAAGTCTACAGTAAATGAAGTAGTGGATAAGCTGTAAGTCTCCTAAGCCTGTTGCAGTAGTTTTAATGAAAACTCTTCCAAGTAGTGACATTTGGGTGAGGTCCAATTCCATTGTCTGTTAGGGAGCAGTAACTCGAGACGCTTCGGCTCTCAGAGGCAGCCAAAACTTGGCACATTAATACAGACCCACAGGTGCATCCGACATGAATTCGCGATTTCTAAGCGATCAAAATTTAATTATGGTAACTAATATGAGGTAATTTCTTATAAACTTATAATTACTAATATAATAAAAGACTACTTTACGTTTTATTATATTGTTATACATAGAAAACACCCAGACCAGAAAAAAATATTCAAGTACGTACAATAAACAATTTATCAGAATTCAGATGGAAATCAAATCCACGACATCAAATCTACTATAATTCTTTAAATACGAAAATTTGTTTTTCCTATCTCTTTCACTCTCTTGATATATCATTATCGAGTGAAAGGATTGGTTATCACAAAGTTTAGTTTTTAATGAATTATAGTAGGCCCGCTGAAGCGGATTGTATATCGTTTGAAATATCGATGATATAAAACTTATGCAATTATAACTATTAATTTTTATGTATATTTATATAGATATAATATCACATAAACTTTCACTGCGCGAGATTAATGTGTATTACCTATAAATAAAAAAAAAACAGTAACGCCGATAAAACCAATGCCACCTAAAAGCGGGTTGCTGAACTAAAGAGACAAGCGTGATATTTCAAAAAGTCATTAAAAGTTCTGCTATTTATCGATAGATGAAAAAACTATAAAGTATCATCGCTGTGCCGGTCGGAGTGGGGTGTTAGGTTTTTTTTTCGTTACGGAATTTCTGGATTCGGTCTCCACGCTCAAGGCCCGCGATAGAAGCTATGCAATAGCTTAACAATAGTAAGTTATATATTGGAAAGAAACTCATTTAGTTTCATGAATATTAATATTTGTTTTGGTCTGGGTGTTTTCCTATGTACCTATATTAAATATTATATACAAAAAAGTATATATGTATGTTTATCCGTTGTTTAGTACCCATAACACAAGTTCTTAATGATACTTATGACGGGTCTGACTGATCACTGTGCTTTGAATTCAACTTTACAGTCACGCCAAATAAACAAAATCCTCCAAGTCTTTTTTTTTTACTATTTTAACAAGCCAAATTCCACGCTATCGCCAGATAGTTTCTAAATAAACTGGTGTAAAGTGTGACATTGACAGGTTTATTGCAACGGCCATCTGTTCGGCCAATTCGCTGCTGCACTCAAAAAAGCATCGCATAAAGTTCAGTGTTAATGTAATTATCTGCTTCGATTGAGTAACCGGCTGAGTTATAGTAGGAAAAGTTTTCAAATAAAAAAGATATTCTTTTTAATTGCATTCGAAGCTTAGTTACTGCAATTGTTTAGTTTCAAATAAAACAGCGCTGAGTCCACGGATTTGCCTGGGTGAGTTTATGATAAGTCTATGACGTCATATAGAAACTATGTAATTTTTATGAAATAAATAATCAGAAATGAGGAAATCCGTAGGAGAACTAGAGTGATCGACATAGCGAAGCGCGTTTGCAAGCTGAAGTGGCAGTAGGCGGTGCACATAGCTCGAAGAACCGACGAATCAGCAAGCGTAGTAGAGGGCGGCCCCCCACGCGATGGAACGACGACCTGGTCAGGGCGGCGGGGAGCCGGTGAATGCAGGCGGCAAAGGATCAATATGCGTGGAAAGCAATTGGGGAGGCCTATGTTTAGCAGTGGACTTCAAAAGGCTGATATGATGATGATGATGTAAAAGTGGGCCATCGTTCTTTCTATCTGCCTTATTCCATTCATATCAGCCATATAAAGTCCACTGTTGAACATTGGCCTTCTTAATAGATTACATTCTATTGGGGGTAATTTTCCATAATCACCACGCTGGACAGGCGGGTTGGCTACCGCAGTTCCAGCCAGTACTTAGAATGACGCTGCTGCCTATCACTCCGAAGAATTTTTCCTGGTCGACTTTACGGCTCCACATGAGATAAGTTGGGGTAGCACTATTCTAGGTCTGTTCCATACGGCCAATATCTCCTGAGTATTGAATGTCACAATTATGATGAAGTCACCAAACACGCTCACTTTTGCATTGTTTTAATGAGTGAAAACTTATGCACGTTCATGCTTTACTCTACGTTAATCAATTCTCACAACAAATTCCAATTAACCTTTTTTTTAACCCTAGGTTCTTAATGTTGAAACACATTGAAATATATAATAAGATTATTATTATTATGAAGTGTTTTATCAACATGTTAAGTTTATAGACTCGTGAATAAATCTTGGTCCTTGCACATTTCTTTTTATTTATTTATCTGACCATTCCAAAAAATGTAAGTGTTTTAAAGTTATTTAATTTTAAGCTTTCTTCCCAAAAACCTTTTTTAAATTCAAATGTAAATTCATCCAAAATCCAAAATCATTTACTGCTCTTGATAGTGTCACTCTAATTTAAGAGCGCCACTTCTCTAAATAAATATTTTCTGACAATTACACCAATTATTTAGTTCCAAGATAAGTCTCATTAAGAACTTGTGTTATGGGTACTGAACAACGGATAAACATACATATATACTTTTTTGTGAATAACTTAATATACATAGGAAAACACCCAGACCAGAACAAATATTAATGTTCATGCACACAAAGATTTGTCCTGTGTTGGAATTGAACCCACGACCTCTGGAGTGAAGTGCAGGTATATTGACCTCCACGCCATATCGGTCGTCAAAAGTCTCTAGAAGGGGAACTAGCTACAAGGAAATTTGGTCTAGAACTCAGTCACTATTGCGTTTATAATGATTTAAGTAATGAATTATTTACTCAGTTTAATCACACGAGTGAGTGGTTGACCAGGTTGACCTGGAAGGTGACACATGTTGCTATGCTCCGCCAAACAGTATGTAATAGTATTGGGCTTTTTTATAGTGGCATGTGTTTCCACGTACTTCTGTTGACATCCAAAAGTGCTTTGGAGAATAGCCAAATCGAATAAACTATTTGGATTTTGTTCTCGTCCCTATTTGCTGTAATCTTATATGTTATTTCTACGTTAATGTTCGTTTTTTTATTTCTTCGAGGGACGGGTAGTATGAGACGTTCACCTGATTGAATTTGTAAGTGATATGTCTACTAATATAACTATAGCCACGAACCACATAACTTTTAATTTTTAAATAAATTTACCTGGTTATTCTCTTTCACTTTTTATTATTAATTTGTATTATTTTGTGTAATTTGTAATTTAATTTAACAATATACTGTAATTTCTTTTTAATGTGTTTATTAATGTGTTATTATGGACTAAGTCTGAAATAAATGATTTTATTATTATTATTATAACTACAGGAAATGGCAGTCAACAAAGGTCAAAAAGGAGGATTGTGGAAGGAGGCCCGAGTTCAGAATTATGATGTAAAAAAAGAGGTTGGTGATACTGGTTTATTTTTTTAAATACTTTATAGTATATTTTACGTACTTAAATTGCAGTTCATCTACTACATTATCCATAATATCTAGTTCACAATGTTAAAATAATCGCGTATGTAAAATTAAATGTTTATTATTATTATTTAACAATTTATGCACATAAGGAACATACACAAAGATGGAAGTTATGAAATTATCTTATCCCTAAAAGGAATTTCTTCCAGCGAACCGAAAAAAAATTTTTTTTTAAAGTCTCACACCTTTTCTTTGAAACTAACCAGAGCTTGTACTATGGGTTATAGAAAACAGATACATCAATTTCATTTTTAATAAGTTATAATAAATGATACATATCAACCGAACCAAGAGATATATCGACGGAATACTAATTAATAATAATATATACATATAAAACAAAACGTCCCATTAAACCGCTAATCAGCATAAATAGTTGAATGTATGTAAAAGCTACACCACTGACATAGAACTTAGAGTTAGGACCTTTATTCAAGCTCAAATTCAATAAAAATTTGAATATGGTGAAAAGGAAGACCAGTGTGTGAATAGACCCATATCACACAGTAAGTATATTTATACAGAGGTACGACAATGTCATTACCGACGGCCCCAGACTGATTCCAGACCCTCGCTCGAGGCCCGGTGTTTATTTGCGTCATATTTTCTGTTTTATTAAAAGAACGTGAACAAAATTATATGTTTTATTAAGAAAAAACTATTCGATTAGGTGTAATTGTATAGTCATAAATATAAATATATATATAAATATTTTCTGACAATTACACCAATTATTTAGTTCCAAGATAAGTATCATTAAGAACTTGTGTTTTGGATCCTAAACAACGGATAAACATATTTAAATACTTTTTTTTTTGTAAATACATACTTAATATACATAGGAAAACACCCAGACCAGAACAAATATTTATGTTCATGCACACAAAGATTTGTCCTGTGTGGGAATCGAACCCACGACCTCTGGCGTGAAGTGTAGTATACCTCCACACCATATCGGTCGTCACAAATCTTGATTATATTATCAGATCACAGATCAGACCAGACAGTGCTTCCACTCTCTCATTATCTCCCTGGGAGCAGTAAGAGTCGACGAAGAGTACTCATAGCGGACGATCTTGAACTGCGATCACCAACTCACCTGACCAGCGTGGTAGTTATAGGCAAATATCCTCACTACCATTGGAGAGGCCAATGTTCAGCAGTGAACTAAATTTTTTTTTTTATATATCTACAATCAGACTTTTGGCTTTAATCAGATTTTTTGTTGTGCTTTTATGAATTTATGAGCGCACATCCTGTGATGTGTTAACTCTTCCTTCTTTATTCCCGCTTAACGGGTATATATTGACGCTAGTCGCATTCTTTTCAGCCGAGATAAGCTGTTGCTAGGGTTTAGGAGCTGTATAGCCAAGTGGTTGATGTGTCGCTCTAGGCGTTGTTTATAGGTTACAGTAGAACTCTTTATTTCTTCTTTGACCGCTGGAATCTCTAATTATTCATGTACTTCCGTGTTACGTGTGAACCACGACGCGTTGATCAAGGTCTTTAGCACTTTGTTTTGGAAGCGCTGGAGGATTTCAATATTTGAGTGTCTTGCTGATTCCCAGAGTTGTATTGCTGTTCCCCAGAGTTGTATAAATGTGTGAACTTTACATGGCTGTAAAAATTATGGATCAAAGCGCTTAGGGGTCGGAAAATTATGACTGAAATACTTTCGTGTGGTATTTAATCTCGCTCGCTTTCGTGCTTCGGAAGGCACGTTATGCTGAAGGGCCCGGTTGTCACTATCATTTCTGGTAATTTTAAGCCCTAGATTCTACCAACATCTTAGGAGCCCAAGCCAACACCTGCCAATCAACGGACGAGGCTCTGGTAAACATAAAATTACCGGTAAGCGACAATAGGCTCGCCACCTATTAAGTGCGACCAATTGTATAATTTGCGAAATGTGGCGTATTATAACCCTCTGCCTTAGGTAAAACAGGCGTGATTGTATGTATGTATATATGTATAAGGCCACAATTGGGCGGCTAGTAAAATTCTAACAGAAGGACACCTTGCTCCGCCATTAATCATAAACATTGGTTTACAGATTCAAATGTCACTTGTGAGTTAGAATATTGTTCTCGAATACATTTGGTACGGTACTAACGACATCTAGCGTCAGTTGGTGAAACTATGTAGCAAGCAAGCAGTGGGCGGGGCCCTGCATCGCAGTTGGCCCCCTCTCCCATTTCCTCTTTGTGTCTGGAGACACAGATTTTCATAGTTCTAGCATAGTAAATCCCTAGGTAATTCACCGCGACCCCGGAAAATAAAGTTTTAACGTTTAAGACGGTTTGTTGATGGTTTTTAATAAGTACCTAGACAGTAGGAGGGTGTCATTTGACGACTTTCAATACGTTAAAAAAAACATTGCCATGCAGCGATTTACTTATTACATTCTGCAGTCTCTAGTATAAACCGGATGAAGGTCAAAGCAGTAGACCAAGACCTTCTATGTTTGTTTACGAGCAAACTACCGATACCTACATTAGAATTTAGGGAATTGTGTACATTTAGCGTGTAAGCACATAATAAACGGGCGTTATCAAACCGCCCACAACAATTTGTCGCCGGTAGCTCATAATTTATCGCCGTAGGTGTGGAGGGTGTAAGGTTGCTAGCGTGTTCTTCGGACGTGGATCTCGACCACTATTCCTCTTTTCATTTATGCTAATTTCACTGATATATCTGTAACGTGTGTCAAGTTGGGTTACATATTGTATTGTGCTGTTGAATAGGAATGTTATCGAAAAATTGTGTAATTATTTCTGTTTTTTTAACCAACGACAAAAATTAAGTCAGAAAAACTTATAAATTCTTTGAAAATACTCATGCAATAAAATAATGTAAACAATTAATAAATAATTTTATATTTTCCAAAAGTTTTGAGTTACTTATTATATGTATAATTATTTTCAGTCTATTTAATTATTTTAGATACAGTCATGTACTTTTCAAACAATACAAAAGGTCTTAATAGGTCGTCTTAATCTGTGGACAGTTGCTGCAGTGTCCTGCCGTTATTTTATCCAACTTGTGTTAAAGGGATGCTTAACGTCTCTGTTAATATCCCACTGCACATTGTTACGCATTATTACTAAAGGTCCTATACCGCACGGTCTCACAGACCGATAGTTTGTACCCCTATACATTTTTTACTTACTATGAAGCCCAAAACAATTATTTTTACTTTAATATTTAGGATGTGATAAACAAAATAGTATGAATAATACTTAATTTGTTAATCAATTGACTGTCTTTCAGTCTATCACAAATCAGTCTTCGAATTTGAGAAAATCTTTTTAAAACACAAAAAATTTCTGAATAATAATAATCAATATACCTTTTAGACACTAATCTTCGTAACTAAAACTAAAACCGAAGTCATACAGCAGCAATCGCAGCAGCAGTCGATCATTGCCATTTTGATATGAAATACAATTCAAAACTTGTATCAAAATTGGTTAAAACTTAGTAAAAAGCTACAAACAAAGATACAATTAATTATAAAAACTTCATAAAGTACTTAAATTTTGTAAAAAAATATAGAAATGCACTAAATATTCTAATGTAGAATACATTAATTTTTACACAAAAGATTGCACGCCTCGCGTTATAATATTCATACATCTCAGACAAGGTTTCTAGCCTCAAACTAAGCATATATGTAAGAGAGAATGGATACATATTCCTTAAAAACCAAATTAAATATATAGGGCCAAGAAATAGACCAATACAACTAATACACAAATATAACTTCTGGGTGGGACACAAACTCAAGACCTCAGAAAGGAAGTTAAGCTATATCGGTCGTCAAAATACAGCAACTCTTTGAATAAACTAACTTCCCTCTCAAACTTTCCTTGTCAAAATTGGAAGCAAAGAACGTAACTCAGCGACACCGGTTTTAAAAGTTGACAAATCTTCCAAGAACTTAAAGACAATGGACTAGCATTCGCCGCGACTTCCTTCATCAGTTTCTTAACAAATGTTAATGTCCCCCGAAGTTGAGCACTCTGCGGGAATCATAAGATACCAGAGGGCCTACTATAATTCAACGAAAACGAAACTACGTTATACATGTCTCTTTCACTCTCTAGGTATATCATTATCGAGTGAAAGGGATGGGTATAACGAAGTTTCGTTTTCGTTGAATTGGAGTAGGGCCTCTGGACCATTGTTGGTTTCTGTTTCGTTTGCATTCCAATTACCTTTTCCGTATAATACTTTCGGAATAATGCAGCATCTTTAAACAAGGTCTTGTTTAAACGTTTAATATTCTTATGCAAGCAATTTTGTACTTAAATACATAATTCTTTATTCATGGTTTGTTTCTTTAAGAATGCATTAGGGACTTCAAATGAAACTAGAAATGTTAATTTACTTAATAATAATAATAATAATCTTTATTAGCAGAAAAATAAATGTGACAAGGATATTTGAAAGCTATGACTAATGTAATAATGTATTAACTAATGTAAATGTAATGTAATGTAATTATGTTTTATGTGCAATAAAGGATTAATAATAATGACTTCTGCACTAGGCTCGCAGGCCTGTGTTGCAGCAGTCAAGCACTTAGGTATAGCATCTGCATAATTTTGACTTATCTCAGAAACGAAAGAGAGAGGAACTCTGGTCTTAATCCACCACTACAACCCAGTGCGGAGAAAAGTCTATGGTATCTTGCTGTTGCTGAGCAAGCCACATATAATCACGCCCGTTTTCCCGAAAGGGTAGGCAAAGGCGCATACTCTTTGCCAATAATATTTTTGGTCCCATGTTATAGATGGCAAGCCTATTGCCGCTTACTGGGAACTATTATGTTCGCCAGAGCCTGGTCTGTTGATCGGCAGTTGCACCATTCAAAGTGAATTGAAGTGTCTGCAAAATCTTCCTTTTCGCTACTAGCTATACAATCATCATCAGAGCGTTATCTTGCTTTCTTGCTCCTTTGCCTCCACTTCGCACGGTCTTCAGCATAGTGAAGTCTATTCCATTAAGCATCAGTGTTTAAGCTTTACACAGCACAATACACCTAAATTACAGTTGGACTTAATAAAATATGAAAAAATAATATTCTAGATTGGAATCACTGTAGACATTTATAACAGAATAAATCTTTTTTGGGCCATTAAAACCGATAATTAAAAAAAAACTAGATCACAAAAAACGTGAAATGGGTCCATATGCTGTCCAGTCAGCGTTTGTATATCTTTATTTCGAATAATTAGTAAAATCATTGGAGGAGAGAAGGCCTGAAAGCAATTGGGGAAACAAAATACTGAGAATAATATAAAGACTTAAATTAAATGCAAATGCAATGTGTGATATGTATTTTGTGCTATATTTACCACTCATCTTTACTTTCTTCAACGCTTTGATCACTAAGATATTTAGAAACATCACACCCTGTTACCGAACTATAATACCATTACAAACTCAAAAGAAACGAAATGAAACAGGACAGTCATTCTGGAAGTTTCTCCTCGCTTTTCGGAGCGCTCAAAAGGCGATATTTCAAAACTCTATTGAATCATCCTGAATGAGTTCAAGTTTGTTCACAACAAAGATCCCGGAGTTTTGCCCCGGATAATGACGTTACAGCGCTTGCCTTTAACCAGATAATGCAATTTACCTCGGAAGACGGTTTGCTGGGTTAGAGAAGCCGCGTTGATTATATGACGGTAACTGATCTTTACAACTCACGTTATTGGATACGTCAAACGAGACAAATATCCACACTTCCTGTGCTAATGAACTCACAGATAATTTCCTTTGAATTGAATCCCTTGAATGCATAAGTAACTCCATATGTGTGTCAGATTTTTTACTTTTCTCGCTTGTACTATTCAATAACATATTGATACATATGTTACCGGCTAAACTCAATTTTAGGACAAACTAGTATGGGCTTTTTTTTTTTGATTTACGTAGGTAATAAAATGCATTTACGCACTGTCTCCCGGCCAAAGGGGGACCGAGAGAGGTGTGTGGGACTCACCACCGGTAGGCTCGACCGCCAGCAGTAATACCCACTAAAGATCTAACGACGACGCCCGCCGCTTATTGAGAAAGAGACGGGGGGCCAGTACCTGGGTTGCAGCTCTGACTCTGGCCGCGGGCGGGGGCCCGCGGCCAACGTTCCCCGGACCAAAACCGGGAGGACCTCCTCAGAGAGGCGCAGTGGACGCGCCCATCCTACCTCCTTGTGCGACCATAGCGTGTGTGGCCGACTTCTTGGAGGGTCCATGGTTGGACAGCAGGGGCCCCCTGCCCCCGCTGCCTAAGACCCTCCTGGCACGCCCGCTGCGCCCTCCACAGGTCCCTCTTAGTTTCCCCCCCGGTAGTCAGTACTAAGGGCACCCTCAGTCGCCAATCTCTGGGTGTTACCTATTCCCTAGCGCATTCTGCGCCCTACCGGAAGGTACTTAGCCCCCCCACCACGACAAGGTGGAGACCAGTCGGGGGGGAAACTAGTATGGCCTAGTCCAAACTAATTTAGGTGGGCTGCACCTATTATAGTTAGGTTGAGGTAATTTTTTTTTCTTACTATTAAAAAAGATTTTATGCATTAACATATACATAATGTTACGCACCTCTCCCAATCACATCCTTCCACTTGCTACGATCCTGGCACAAACTTTTAGCTTTATTTATACTCATTTACCTTCTCATACAGGTGCATCGGTTGAGGATACTTTTGGCCTTCCGTTTCTCCAAAAACTCCTGGATTTGGTCATAAAAGATCTCACGCGGTGTTTCCCCCGAACCGTGTTAGAGTAGAACAATTCCAATATAATTATTTGTCACTATCAATAAATTAAAGTTCATCATCATCATTTCAGCCATTCGAAGTCCACTGCTGAACATAGGCCTCCCCAATTGCTTTCCACGTAGATCGATTCTTTGCCGCCTGCATCCACCGGCTCCCCGCCGCCCTGACCAGATCATCGGTCCATCGCGTTGGGGGCCGCCCTCTACTACGTTTGCTGATTCGTGGTCGCCATTCAAGAACCTTAACGCCCCATCGGTCGTCGGTTCTCCGAGCTATGTGCCCCGCCCATTGCCACTTCAGCCTGCAAACGCGCTTCGCTATGTCGGTCACTCTGGTTCTCCTACGGATTTCCTCATTTCTGATTCTATCACGTAGGGACACTCCGAGCATAGCTCTCTCCATTGCACGCTGAGCGACTTTGAGCTTCCTTATGAGGCCCATAGTCAGGCACCACGTCTCAGTCCCATACGTCATCGCTGGCAACACACACTGGTCGAAGACTTTCGTCTTGAGACACTGAGGTACTTTGGACGAGAAGATTTTGCGTAGTTTCCCAAACGCAGCCCAACCGAGCTGGATTCGACGATTGACCTCTTTCTCGAAGTTGGACTTACCTAATTGGACTTTTTGTCCCAGGTATACGTACTCGTCGACAACTTCGAGGGCCGAGCTTCCCACTATTACTGGGGTAGGCACAACATGGATATTTGACATGATTTTGGTCTTATCCATGTTCATTTTAAGACCTACCCTTCGGGAAGCTCTGTCGAGGTCTCCGAGCATTGTGCCCAGATCCACAAGCGACTCCGCTATGACCACTATGTCGTCGGCAAATCGAAGGTGAGTCATATACTCGCCATTAATGTTGATGCCGTAGTTTTCCCAGTCCAGTAGCTTGAAAACATCCTCCAGAGCAGCAGTGAACAGTTTCGGTGAAATGACATCACCCTGTCTCACGCCTTTCTGCAAGAGGATAGGATTCGTGCACTGGTCCAGTATTCGTATGGACATGGTGGCGTTTCTGTATAAACTCCTCAAAACTTCGATATACCGATGATCAATGCGGCATCGCTGCAGGGACTGAAACACTGCCCAGCTCTCGATCGAATTAAAGGCTTTCTCATAGTCCACAAACGCTAAGCAAAGTGGCTGGTTATACTCCTCGGTCTTCTGTATAACCTGCCGCAGCGTGTGAATGTGGTCTATGGTTGAAAAGCCTTTTCGGAAACCGGCTTGTTCGGGAGGCTGGAAGTCGTCAAACCTTTGACCGAGACGGTTCGTGATGACCCGTGAAAACAACTTATAGACGTGGCTCAGTAGCGTGATTGGCCTATAATTCTTCAAAAGGGATTTGTCACCTTTCTTGAAGAAAAGGACAACCACACCACTGGACCACGCCTGTGGCGTACGTCCCTCGAGAATGACGGTATTAAAGAGCTTCTGGAGTACCTTAAGTACTGGTGTACCACCCGCTCTCAGAAGCTCTGCTGTCATCCCGTCTTCCCCCGGTGCCTTGTTGTTTTTTAGTTGTTTCAGGGCCATCCTAATCTCGTACAGGCTGACGTCCGGGATGTCTTCGGTGGTATGTCGAGTTAGTTTGGCTCTAGGGTCTTTAGCCAAACAAGTAGCGGGATCTTGCGTACTGGTATACAACTGTCCATAAAACCTTTCGATCTCCCTCATAATCTCAGGTCTCGACGTGACTAGACTGCCTTCGTTGGTCTTCAGCTGTGTCAACTGACTCTGACCAATAGACAGATCCCGTGCGAACACTTTTGAACCCCTGTTCCTCTCTATTGCATCTTCAATACAATTTGTATTGAATTTGCGAATATCGAGTCGCAAGGATTTCGAGATCCGTCTATTGATGAGCCGGTAAGAAGACGCTTCCGCTGAAGACTGCAATCGCATGTCTCGTCGCGCTTCCATGAGATTAAGAGTTTGACTCGACAGTTTATTGGTTTTAGTTTGTCGGGTCTTATAATGTTTGGACCCGACAACGTGGACAGTCTCAACCAGCCCGCCGCTTATATCGTCAACGGTTACGCAGTTCTCCAGACCAGCGAAGCGATTTTGAAGCTGGAGCTGAAAGCTCTCGGGGTTTTGAATATGGGCAGCTGAGGGTCGGAGCGTAGACCTCATCAAACGGGACCTTTCAAGCTTTATATTAATATTCAATGTGACCCTTACCATTCGGTGATCGCTACCGGTTTTCACCCTGGCGATCACAGAGACATCATTGAATATTTGTCGCTTAGTGGTCATGATGAAGTCTATCTCATTCCTCGTGAAACCATCGGGGCTCAGCCAGGTCCATTTCCTGTGTGGTGGCTTCTTGAAGAAGGAGTTCATCATAAAGAGGCCCTCCTTCTCCATGAAGTCAGCCAACCGCTGTCCCCTATGGTTCCTTCGCCCTATTCCAAATTGCCCCACTTTCTGCTCGTCAACGCTTCGTTGGCCTAGCCTTGCGTTAAAGTCTCCCATAACAACCGTGTAGTGAGTCGGTGAAGTATGAATGGCGGCAGAAATGTCATCATACAATATCTCCACGTCCTCGTCAGGGTGTGCCGAGGTCGGTGCGTAAACCTGAATTACCTTCAACGAATACCGTTTGGTGATTCTGAGTATTAGGTACGCTACCCTGGTCGACACACTCCGAATAGACACGACGTTGTTACGGATAGACTTCCGGACGATAAAACCGACACCACCTTGGGACAGGCGATCGCCCTCCCGGTGGTAGAGCAAGTTGCCGGACTTAAGGATTACCGTATCCTCTCCCTGTCTACGGACTTCGGATAACCCGATAATGTCCCAGTGCAACCGCTCTATTTCCTCCTCCAGCTCGTCAATCTTCTCGTCGGTCCTCAGTGTGCGCGTGTTATAAGTTGCCAGGTGCAGAAGTCGTCGTTTTGGGTGGTAGCCGGATCTCTGCCGGTGATTCTTAGCACCCCCTGCCCCGCCGTTACCAAGACCGCTACCGTAATCTGGAATAGCGGGGCCGCCGGGGACTGGGAGCCGTTTACGCGTGTGTGCCATTTTCAATTTGGGGGTATTTGCCCATAATCACCACGCTGGGCAGACGGGTTGGTGATCGCAGTTCCAGCCAGTACGCAGGATGACGCTGCTGCCCATCATCCGGTAGCATTTCTCTTCGTCGATTTTTACGACTCCCCATGAGATGAGAAGGGGTGACGCTATTCTAGGCCGGCGCCACACGGCAAATTAAAGTTAATATTATTTAATGTATCTCTAAGATGATAGGTATAATTTTCTTTTGACACCAAACAACGGTGTCACTTTCGCCATGTTTCAAACTTGCATTAAGTATTTAAGAAATTTCTGTTTCGTACTATCAAACATTATCCTAATTGCCTCCAATAAGACTAATCCAATTGGAATGACAAGTCAACTCAGAAACGTCTAGACTAAATCTTAAATAGTTAAGAGTGGAATTTATTCTTTAAAGTTAATTGGAACTGATGTTTAGAAATGTTTCAGAAGTTTTGTCAACTTTATTTTGATTTAATTAAAATAGTTTTACTTTATTTAAATAAAAGAAGAAATAAATAAGAATTCATCACAGTGCGTTTTAGAGTTAGCTCTGTGTATTGTAGTGGGACAGTAATGTGCTGAGATACTGATGATGATATAACAGGCTGTGGTATCTAGGTAGATAATTAGGAGGTTTAAGGAGGTAGTTTATTAGGTAATAAACTACCTCCTTAAAAATACATACACACTCGCGCCTGTTTTCCCGAACAAGTAGGCAAAGGCATATTGGTCTCACGTAAAAGGTGGCGAGCTTATTGTCGCTTACCAAGAACTTTTATGTTTGCAGGTGCACCACTTGCAGACGAGGTTGACTGAGTTTCTTAAGATTTTGGTTGACTTATACACTTCTCCCCCCAACGCTTGTTTAGATCGCACTTGACCGTTATACAAATACAGAAACCCCATCATTTTTCATACATTTACCCTTTATTTTAGATGTACAAACCTAAATATATATGGATCACATTCTATTGGAGGAATTTGCCCGTAATCACCACGCTGGGCGAGTGGATTGTCAATCGCAGTTCGCCGGTACCAGCCTATATATTACTAATGAAATGTTAATACATAAAAAAAATTTACATGCGGAAAAAAATTAAATTCAAAAGCAAAGCTGAAATACGAAAGCAATAAATTATGAATAACGCAGCTGGAATAAAACTTTATGAAATGTCCTAGAAATAACATAAAAAAAAATAACTCAACATACAACAATGAATTCAAAGCGCATTCACAGTGCCAAGACGATTGGGGCTCTCTGTGCTCCGAATTGTGAAGTTCGTTTTCAAATCGACAATTGCCAAGAAATGCCGCAACGCTAATTTACTTTAAACTTTATAGACATTTCTGGTAGTTACTGTGAAGAAAGTTCTTCTCTATCTGAATTGAAGAGCGGAAGGCATGTTTTATTGTCTTGGTGGAAAAAGTTTCACATTTAATTTGTTTTAGTTACTGCTAAAGCGACTACGAGAGACTAAGTGGTCGGTTAACGGTCACCAAAGTAAGTTATTTATTGTGTGTGTAGAGAGAGAGAAATTCTGTGAGACTCCGTGCAATGTGTAATTTAAATTATATCTGATTGTGAATATTATAGCGTACCTAATACTCAGAATCACCAAACGGTATTCGTTGAAGGTAATTCAGGTTTACGCACCGACCTCGGCACACCCTGACGAGGACGTGGAGATATTGTATGATGACATTTCTGCCGCCATTCATACTTCACCGACTCACTACACGGTTGTTATGGGAGACTTTAACGCAAGGCTAGGCCAACGAAGCGGTGACGAGCAGAAAGTGGGGCAATTTGGAATAGGGCGAAGGAACCATAGGGGACAGCGGTTGGCTGACTTCATGAAGAAGGAGGGCCTCTTTATGATGAACTCCTTCTTCAAGAAGCCACCACACAGGAAATGGACCTGGCTGAGCCCCGATGGTTTCACGAGGAATGAGATAGACTTCATCATGACCACTAAGCGACAAATATTCAATGATGTCTCTGTGATCGCCAGGGTGAAAACCGGTAGCGACCACCGAATGGTAAGGGGCACATTGAATATTAATATAAAGCTTGAAAGGTCCCGTTTGATGAGGTCTACGCTCCGACCCTCAGCTGCCCATATTCAAAACCCCGAGAACTTTCAGCTCGAGCTTCAAAATCGCTTCGCAGGTCTGGAGAACTGCGTAACCGTTGACGATATAAGCGGCGGGCTGGTTGAGACTGTCCACGTTGTCGGGTCCAAACATTATAAGACCCGACAAACTAAAACCAATAAACTGTCGACTCAAACTCTTAGTCTCATGGAAGCGCGACGAGACATGCGATTGCAGTCTTCAGCGGAAGCGTCTACCTACCGGCTCATCAATAGACAGATCTCGAAATCCTTGCGACTCGATATTCGCAAATTCAATACAAATTGTATTGAAGATGCAATAGAGAGGAACAGGGGTTCAAAAGTGTTCGCACGGGATCTGTCTATTGGTCAGAGTCAGTTGACACAGCTGAAGACCAACGAAGGCAGTCTAGTCACGTCGAGACCTGAGATTATGAGGGAGATCGAAAGGTTTTATGGACAGTTGTATACCAGTACGCAAGATCCCGCTACTTGTTTGGCTAAAGACCCTAGAGCCAAACTAACCCGACATACCACCGAAGACATCCCGGACGTCAGCCTGTACGAGATTAGGATGGCCCTGAAACAACTAAAAAACAACAAGGCACCGGGGGAAGACGGGATAACAGCAGAGCTTCTGAGAGCGGGTGGTACACCAGTACTTAAGGTACTCCAGAAGCTCTTTAATACCGTCATTCTCGAGGGACGTACGCCACAGGCGTGGTCCAGTGGTGTGGTTGTCCTTTTCTTCAAGAAAGGTGACAAATCCCTTTTGAAGAATTATAGGCCAATCACGCTACTGAGTCACGTCTATAAGTTGTTTTCACGGGTCATCACGAACCGTCTCGGGCAAAGGTTTGACGACTTCCAGCCTCCCGAACAAGCCGGTTTCCGAAAAGGCTTTTCAACCATAGACCACATTCACACGCTGCGGCAGGTTATACAGAAGACCGAGGAGTATAACCAGCCACTTTGCTTAGCGTTTGTGGACTATGAGAAAGCCTTTGATTCGATCGAGAGCTGGGCAGTGTTTCAGTCCCTGCAGCGATGCCGCATTGATCATCGGTATATCGAAGTTTTGAGGAGTTTATACAGAAACGCCACCATGTCCGTACGAGTACTGGACCAGTGCACGAATCCTATCCTCTTGCAGAAAGGCGTGAGACAGGGTGATGTCATTTCACCGAAACTGTTCACTGCTGCTCTGGAGGATGTTTTCAAGCTACTGGACTGGGAAAACTACGGCATCAACATTAATGGCGAGTATATGACTCACCTTCGATTTGCCGACGACATAGTGGTCATAGCGGAGTCGCTTGTGGATCTGGGCACAATGCTCGGAGACCTCGACAGAGCTTCCCGAAGGGTAGGTCTTAAAATGAACATGGATAAGACCAAAATCATGTCAAATATCCATGTTGTGCCTACCCCAGTAATAGTGGGAAGCTCGGCCCTCGAAGTTGTCGACGAGTACGTATACCTGGGACAAAAAGTCCAATTAGGTAAGTCCAACTTCGAGAAAGAGGTCAATCGTCGAATCCAGCTCGGTTGGGCTGCGTTCGGGAAACTACGCAAAATCTTCTCGTCCAAAGTACCTCAGTGTCTCAAGACGAAAGTCTTCGACCAGTGTGTGTTGCCAGCGATGACGTATGGGACTGAGACGTGGTGCCTGACTATGGGCCTCATAAGGAAGCTCAAAGTCGCTCAGCGTGCAATGGAGAGAGCTATGCTCGGAGTGTCCCTACGTGATAGAATCAGAAATGAGGAAATCCGTAGGAGAACCAGAGTGACCGACATAGCGAAGCGCGTTTGCAGGCTGAAGTGGCAATGGGCGGGGCACATAGCTCGAAGAACCGACGACCGATGGGGCGTTAAGGTTCTTGAATGGCGACCACGAATCAGCAAACGTAGTAGAGGGCGGCCCCCAACGCGATGGACCGATGATCTGGTCAGGGCGGCGGGGAGCCGGTGGATGCAGGCGGCAAAGAATCGATCTACGTGGAAAGCAATTGGGGAGGCCTATGTTCAGCAGTGGACTTCGAATGGCTGAAATGATGTGAATATTATATGCTGTTTCAATACAGACCTACGGATATTCTTATTCTTTTTGACCGCCCAATAAGGGCTTATGTCGTAATGACAGCCATATAATGGGACTGTCTACGTAAAACGTGCCTCTCACCCATTACATGCAAAGGGTGTCTCAGTATTAGTGCACTTTTTATTTTAAAATAAAAAAACAAGTATTTTATGACAGAGTTGTGATATTTTTTGTATTGAAAAGAAGACATGTTCTGACTACATATGGAATAAAATATCCGTCAAATGCCTCCCACAGCTCCGATGACAGGCCATTACTCTTTTCATGAAATTTTCCATGACTTTGCACAGAGATGTGGCTGTATCCCACCGATGACGCGTTGGATTTCCGATTAGAGCTCAGGAATTGTTTCGAGTTTATTCGAAGAAACGGACAAACCTTGACAAATTCTGACAAAGGACCTATTTGCTTTTATTTCTTTATTATTGTAACGCCCATATCTCTTTCATTGTAGTTAATAAAAAATATATCGAATTTCAATTTTGTGTCTGAATGTTTGACGAATCTAAATGATCATGTTGATCTTAAAGACAATAAAGTATATTTTATTTTATTTTTATTAATTTTAAATGAGGACGCAATGCTATTATATTTCAAATGCATATTAAAGAATTTTACAGAACGACTGGGCCAATAGTGTAGGTATGGGACTTGCGTTTGTTTTTATACAGCATACATTGCAACTTCGACCCCTAACTTGGTGGGTTTGTATAATTTTGACGACCGATATAGCGTGGAGGTCAGCTTCACTCCTGAGGTCGTGGGTTCGATTCCCACACAGGAAAAATCTTTGTGTGCATGAACATGAATATTTGTTCTGGTCTGGGTGTTTTCCTATGTATGTTAAGTATGTATTTAGAAATAAAAAGTATCCGTTGTTTAGTATTCATAACAAAAGTTCTTAATGATACTTATCTTGGAACTAAATAATTGGTGTAATGGTCGGAAAAATATTTATTTATTTATTATTTATTAATTGCACAAGGTAACCTAACAACCCACGATTTGTTTCCGGGCCCACTTGCTTTCAGTGAATTTAACTAAATGTTCACAATACTTTAAAATTTCCTTGTCGTTGTGTTACACTACGCATTTCAGATTTTCCTGCAACATTTATTTATTTATTTATTTATAATCTTATGCTACCATTACAGGTGTCTGAACCTAATGCGATAGCATAGCAATACTTATAATAAATACAATATACTATCTTTTTAATTATCAATCTACAATATTATTTAAATAAAACATAAAGTAGCCTACCTGATATATAACTTTCTTATTACATCCTATATTTACAAAATAAGTTCTAAATCTAACGTAACTGATAACTTATTATATTTAACGCAGTTCTGGCCAATTCACTAAAAGTTCATGAAAATATATCCACCGTGTCATGAACCGTGTTTATAATATGGAAATAAATAAATGAAAATAAATAACATAAATCCTAGATAGTTTTAAATATAAAGATATTAAACGGATACTGCTCAACATCATGTCACTGAGACCCACTTCACCGTCTAGTGCAGGTTTCAGAACCAATTTTCTTTTTATGTAATATCCAATTACATTAAGGAATTAGCTCGACGATCGCTCGTTCGGTGCATTTTATGCGCAGTTTTATATCTGTCTGAATTGAAACTTTAACCCGTGATGGGAAATTTTATAACGTTAAAGGCTTAGTTCTTTATAGTATATTGAATGACTAGGTTTAGCCTACGTCTTTTCTTGTTACCTTATATTTGTTATTTTATGGAACAGTAAGTATAAAAGAATTTTTAGATATCTTCGTAGTTTATTTAATAATATATTTTTTTCAATAAATAGTTCACCTCACACGTCAAGTAAAAAAAAGTCATCACATCCTAGCATTGTCGCGGTTGCCCTAGACTTAAGCTTAGGGCCCAGGGTCAGCTCACTGGCCTAACCAGATTTGACTGAAATTCAGATATTACATGGCACGACTGCCGTCTGACCTCCGTAAGCCGTAGGCGAATATCATTCTAAGCTTTTCATGAGTCATGAACATTCATGGCAGTCGTTATTAGGAAGGCAGTGCTTTCTAAGATCCTGACAGCTGGTTTAGAATGATGTTCTCCTACGGCTTGCGGAGGACAGACGATGAATCGTGACAGCCGGGACCAATGGCTTAATGTGCTTTCCGAGGCACTGAGCAAGCGATAATTACCCACATAACTCTCATAAAGTCAGAGGTGCTCTGAATTTGAAGGTAACGGGACTCGGCACTGGGCTATCGCCGCTAAACTTACTTGGTATTTTTTTTACAAAAAAAAATTTTACTTGACAATTTTCTTGCCCGTTCTTTTACGATCAAGCTCCCGCCCGCAGTGAATGGGCGCGTTAAATTTTAAGTTTGACCTTCATAAGAGCTCTATTGAGCCTAACTTGAATAAAAGATTTTGAATTTTGATTCTTTTGTGAATTTATTAGTCCTGGATGACCTGGTGCCAAACGATACATCAGTACGCCAGCGCGCACAGCACAGCACAGCACTTCTATTGATTTTTATTTAAAATTTCTATGGAGAAAAGCTTTTATATTAAAATATAACCTTATATTCAGACTTATAATGAAGTCACGCAGAGGCAACAAATTTACTTATTATCATTTGATTGAACACGTCGCTATCATTTCATTATATTATTATGACAACCGTTAAATTAACTTTAATGTGTTAAGGAATACAGTCCCGTCCTAGTCTTGTTGAAATATTTTATGGAACCCCATTGTAGGGCGAGCGGCCTGAATATAAACTACTTAATTTAAAAGTTAACGGTACAACCATAAAAAAATTACAGCTGGAAGTTGTAATGAATATTTAAAAATATGATAATAATATGGGTGCCGTGTGGTAGCTACCAGCCTGAAATAGTGCCACCCCAAGTCATCTCATGGGGAGTCTTAGCCCATATATGCACAGTGGGTCGTTTTTTTTTGAGTCGACGAAGAGAAAACCCACCGAATGATGAGCAGCAGCGTAGACATTGCATCTCTCAGTGTCTTTTATCGGAACTACTACGGCGAGTGTTCTGAGGAGCTTTTCAATCTCATCCCGCCCTCTCCTTTCCCCTCCCGAACAACACGTGCTGGTCTTCGAAACCATCCTCATACTGTGCAGAATATCAGCACTCGAACCAAGAAATTTGGGAGGACGTTTCTGAGCAAGACCACTAAGCTCTGGAATTCGCTGCCGGCTCATGTGTTTCCTGTTTCCTATGATCCCGGGTCTTTTAAGCGGGGCGTGAAACGGCATTTTAGCAGGCCGTCATGAGTGGATGCGCTTTATAGCGTGCTTATTTCACGTTATAAAGCGCTTTAATTTTTTTTATTGGACTGCATCGACTGCTTATCATCAGGCAGGATGTAGTCATTATGACGTGTCACATTAAAAAAAAAAAACAACCCGCCTGTCCAGTGTGGTGATTTAGGGCAGAAACAGTTACCCCTAGTATATTGTAATATAGTCGAGAGGCCAATGTTCAACAGTGGACTTTATATGGCTGAAATGTATATATGAATACGATTATTGGTACCCACATTCTCAGTTTAGAAGTTCGTGGGTTAGATTGCTTTATGGGAGAAATATTTATGTACATGAATATGCAGAGTAGACGAAGCAGCGATAACTTCGTGGCGAGATCCACAGCCATCTAATTCAGATTACATCGGGTTCAAATCCAGGTACCCGTCACCTGTGGCTTTACGAAGTTATCGCTTGCTCCGTGCCTTAGCAAGCACGTTAAGCCGTTGATATCGGCTGACATGAACATCTATGGTCGTTATGAGGAAGTAAATGCCTTCTAACATCCTGAGAGCTGATTGATTTTTCCCTCTGGGTTGCGGAGGTCAAACGGCGGTCGCCAGTAGCCGGCTAAACCAGTAGAACCTGGGTTCTAAGCTAAGTTTAGGGCATCCGGGATAATGCTAGGATATAAAGATGATGAATATGCAGATTTGTTTGCGTCTAGATGTTTACTGAGTAACAAAAATTTGTGTTTATAAAAAAATAGTTATATCAGCTCTGCTTAGTATAATAATTATTAGCACCATAAGAAATATTCAAGAATATTTTCATTACACAGACAATCACGCCTGTTTCCCCTAAGGGGTAGGCAGAGGCATATTATTTATGCCCACATTTTGATATTTATATTTTTGGTCCCACGTAATAGGTGGCGACACTATTGTCGCTCGCCAGAGTCTCATCAGGCAAGTCCACCACATGCTATGGGAGGCGATGGCCTTCTTCTGCGAAGCGTTGATGTCGCAGAAGGAGGCCGCGGAGCGGGAGAGGGAGCGGGATCCGCTCTCTCTCCGGCTACGTGGTTGGCGCAGCGGGCGGGCAAGGAGGGCCCGTCCAGCCGCGCCTGGGGGGTCTTAGGCAGCAGGGGCAGCGGGCCCCTTCCGTCTAGCTATAGACCCTCCTAGAAGTCGGCCAGTTACGCCATAGCAGCACAAGGAGGTATGAGGGGCGCGACACACTGGGCTTCTCTGAGGAGGTCCTCCCGGTTCTGATCAGGGGGACGTTGGCCGCGGGCGGGGTGCCAGAAGCTACAAACCCAGGCACTGGCCCCCTGCCCCTTTTTCAACAGCGGTGGGCGTCGTCGGAAGTTTTTTAGTGGGTAGGACTGCGGTGGTCGTGTCTGAAGTAGTGAGCCCCACACTCCTCTCTCGGTCCCCCCATTGGCCGGGAGACAGTGCGTAAACAGCATTTTTTTACCGACGATAAAAAAAAAAAAGGTCCACCACATGCTGGTTAGGATGCCTTGGGTTCCTCAGATCTTGATAACGTTATACATATTGTATAATCGCTTCACACAATCAAATAACTACCCGATACTATAATAGATCCATTATTACAAGGTCTGAAACGAATTAGTTTAATGAACATTCAAGTTACGTGAAAACGGGTTTGATCGAATGTGGTGTACTGTTCATTGAACATTGATGTCTGTGATATTGTGTTTACGCATTAGTTTGCAAGATGAACATCAATAGTATTGGGTACTTTTTGTATTGGGATTAGTATTAGATTATCCTTTGTCTCTAAAATATATTAGATAAAATTCATCATCATTTATTGCTCTATTGGAAATATGGCTTAAATTCTAAAATTCAAGTACACGTAAAACCCTGGGCGTTAGCTTTGCAATGCTTAGACTAGTGAGTATACTACTTACCAAAGGTTTTAACTATGATTGTGGAGATTGGCATGAAAATTTAAATGTGTTGTTATTTTGGCTACTTAAACTGTTTTTTCTTTAATAAAGAAGTCTTTTGGATGGACGAGATGAAACTAGCAGCGGTGCTCTGTTTTTTTTCTTTCAGAAATAATTAATTAGTTTTGAAATAAGTAAATATTTGTTGAGGCAAGATCTGGTGAAAACGGTGGGCATTCAGCGTTTGTAGCTTTCCGTGCCAATGCACTTAAAATAAAATCTAAAAATATTGTTTTTAAAATGTTCGAATTCAGTACATTTACACACTTAATAGCCAATCTTTGGAAGGATGACCGGTTGTAATTGGTGAATTTTAAATCGAGTTTCAGAATTACATTAGGCTGCTTGAAAATCTTCAACAGCAGGAAGACTCTCATGCCTCATGTTTTTGGCTCTGCAACCTGTTTAAATTCAAAGTAAAAGTATTTATTGTCAAAATGATGTTGTATATACAGATGTTTTATAAAAGGTAGTATCAAATATAGACCCGGATAGGGCACAGCAAAATAAATAAATTACAATTATCATCAACAAATTAAATTAAATTTTAATTTAAATAAAATATGAGAAAAAAAACCAAAATAAAAAAATTATAAATGTCATGCAATTAAAATACACACACGGGGTTTTAATATTAAAACAATTGGTTAGCAAAACACAATTGTAATTATATTGTTTCCGATATCTACACTATACAGCTTGAACTCTCTACTAGCAAAGAGAGTTGAGAATGCCATTTTTCCTAAGTATTTTGTCAAAAAATATTTTATATTAAAAAAAATAAACAAAATCATTTATTCAAGTTTGGCTCAAAAAGAGCCCTTCTGAACGTCAAAACTTAAAAACTAGCGCGCTCATTCACTGCGGGCGGGAGCTTGATCTTAAAAGAACGGGCAAGAAAATCGTCAAGGTTAGTTTTTTCTCCCGCCATTATATTATATTATAGCTATTACTTGAACTTATCAAAATGGTTGATGTGCGATACAAACCCAAATACGTTGATTGATACGCTAACAATAGAATGGATATTGGAAACCAAGAGCTACGTGTAGGTGATTGACAGCGGTAGGGTCTTAAAGAAAAAAACTTTGCCGAAGAAATACTTTCACTGTAATAGTATCCAGGTATGAGTGGCAGTTTTATTAATTAATTTTAAATGTGCTTTGTTTTTATTAAATCTATCTAATATAATTAAAAATGGCACGCCGAAATGTACGCGCATAACTTTCCAACGACAGCATCTAATTGAATATTTTTTATTGTGCTTGGTATTACCGGTGCAACGTTAGCATAGTATTTAAAATTGAGGAAGTTAAGCAGAAAGCAGAAAGAAAAGAAAGAAGTTAAGAAGAAAGTAAGAAAACTGAGCGATTATATAAACTGTTCCAATGTCACTTCTTTCAATTCCTTTCTGTCTCTACTTGTATACACTTTTCATTATAACCATGGCGTTTGACATATCTGTCAGTCGTTTGACAGTTTCGCAATTGATATAATGAATTTAAATAAGACAGAAAAGTGGTCAGTCGGGTCAGCTAGTTATAATATTTGCGAGTTTGATTCCTTAAAAAATAGCTAATACAATTGGAATTAAATAACACATTCAATTACAAAATACTTCAAGTTTCTGTTTACAATTTTTAGTATTTTGAGACTCCTTTTAAGCATATTATGCCTGTAGGTGTCTCCGATCTTCCGAAATTTAAAACGAAAATAGTTTTATACCCAAACGAAGATTTAGACATACAAAATTTTTAGTGTCAGCAAAACCATAATTGCAACCAGAAGACACAAAAATTCCACGCTGTGGTGGATATGTACTAGGTGAATGACCTTAATTAATTTGGCAATCGGTGTAGAATAAGCGCCCGAGAGTCATTCGCGATGCATCCTGGCAGGGTCGCCATGTAGAAAGGTTATGTGATATCAATGAAACGACGGCTTACATCTGACTGAATTTATTAAATGAGTAACACGATTATATATTTAATTAATTAAGGTCATTAACCTTGCTCATATTCACCACAACGCAAACCGGTGAAGCTGTTGAAGCAATAAGCTCATGATCAATCACTGTGGAGATTTAGGCAAGCCTTTATATAGCAGTAGACATCGACGGCTAGAACGTTAGTGCAGACCTAGACAAATATTGAGAATATTATAATAGGCCTGGGCAGTTAATGAAAATACGCCTTAAAAAGGTTCAGGTTTGAATAAACTGGTTCAGGTCAAGGTTTTTCAGGTTTAAATAAATCTTAAATTTTAGAAGATCAAATGGTTTGTAGCTAGAATTTAATTGTCATCAAAAACAACGTGCAGCCTAAAGTTTATGCTCAACCCGAGTCTGCCCTGAAATTACTACGAATCTTGTACGACCTGGCCAATTTAACGATTGAACTATACAACCCAAGCAACCCACTCTGTAGAGACCACCCCAAAAGCCTAAACAAAAGTGAAAAATTCTACACAACAAACAGAAGAGAATAGCTACCCAAAACACATGAAAGTGAGAAAAGCGCTTAAAGCTGGGTGCCGGACGTCCGCCACCGCCGACTGTCGACGCGTGAATACGCTAATTGCACCCACTTTTCAGTACTACCCACATTATTCTTTTGTAAAGCGTATTTATTCCATAGTTACGTCAGTCTAGCGGTACCACCGGCTTTAAAAAAGTTCTAGATAAAAATTTAAATAAATAGAAACAAATTAAGGTACCTATAACATAATAATATATAAAATCTGTAATTCGTTTTGAAATAATTACAATTTTGGTACAAGTAAGTTTCAAAAACTCTGTACAGTATATAAAATGGCTGCATTATACATCTTTTCGCCATTAAGAGAGCTAATGCGTAAATAAATAAATGAAACATAAACATAAAAATGACAAATCATATTTGTCCTTTATTTTCAATAATTTGTCAAAACAAACAAATCTTTTTAGTTTCATTTCACCCGTATACATATGTTTATTTCTCATTTTATTATAAATGAACGGTTTAAAAATACTGTTACCGCTAGTGTGAGTCACAGCACACAAGACAACCCCTAACGAGCGAGGTGCGTCACTTCCGCGCTGACACTATCTGCGCCTCACTTTTCTTTCATCTGTCGTGAGCTGGGCAACTTATTATTCGTGGGCAACATATTATTCGTCTTAACTTTCTTTTAAAAAATAATCTATCGTCAAAAAATAGGTACACAAACTAAAAAACATAGGATTTAAAAAAAGAGCATGCCCATTTGAAGAAGTATGGTTCATCAACGTTTTATTTTCAACTGAACAAAAGCGTTTTGCAATTTTTTCACATTTACGGATTCTGGCAGCTCTGGTCCATCATCACCTTCCAACAACAACTCAGTACTTGATACCTTAGTGGTCTACATATAAAATACAGAGTGAGTCTACATTGTCAACCTACCAATCATTCATTCATCATTCGGTGCCTCATCATCCCAACCCATGAAGCCCTACTACTAAGCACCACTATTGGTTCGTGACCAAGGTAAAGAGGATACGCTTCACAGGTTCGTGAGGAGGATACGCTCCACAGTCTATATTTATCCATAATCTGCATAACTTGGCATAAGTTTTGTTATGTTTTACTTATTCAACATAACATAATAACTACTAAAAATCTCCCTTTCATCATATTTACTTTACCTTTCAGTCTTTGCATTAGACTTGCGTAAAAAAATACGTAAGCACACTTTAAATATCAAAAGTGTTGTTGGGGAGAGCCAAGTTTGTGTAAATACGGCAGTATTGCTGCCTACAACTTCCAAGATTACGATTCAACTTGCTTTGGTAATGTTTTAGGGTTGCCAACATTGTTATTCTAAAATAAAATAAAGTAAGAAATAGGGGAAGGAAATTTCGTTCACAGGGAGAGATGCGATTTATAAATAAGTCGAATATAAAAAAAAAAATGCCAGCTAGTTCTTACATAATTGCATATGAGAAATACGTAAGCTAAGCCCCCAAATCTCTTATTCTTTTATGAATTATAAAAATAAATAATTTAAAAAAAATAGCCAAAATTAAAAATCTTACATTGAAGGACAAAGTAAAATAAAAAAACACATACTCAAAAATTGTGTATATATTCAGGCCCCAGTTTTGGTATTGCTTTCACTCTCATATATAACTCCTGTTTTATCCAATCGGTGACGTATCAAAACGACACAAAGACAAAATCGTAATATTAACATGTAAATTGTACACGTTCTATGAATTAATACCACAAGGTTTAGTCATAGCCTGTAATAAACTAAAGTCCACTATCTACTACTTGGAACAACATACCGCCTCCTATTAGAAACTGTCTCACTGTTGGATCTTTCCGTTGCAATTATAAGAAATATTTATTGAACAAACAGAAATGTCTATGAATATGTATGTGTTCGTCATCGGTTGTGCTGTCCTCTTACTTGTGCTACTCAGGTTCCCTGCAAGCTTATGTCTTATTTGTAATGCTTATGTCTTACTGTAACTGTATGTATGTATTGTGTTTTACAATGTATAGAATGAATGTGTCATAGCAGTGCTCTCACAAACGGTATCTACGGAAGACCAGCGTCGAGGCGTTTTCGTGACACCTCGGCTTTACGCTGAGTGGATACCTTTTCTGTGACACTCTTTAAGTAGTTACTTAAATATAATGTATCTGTTTTCTTTTGATGTTGTCACAGAATAAATTATTTTTCTTTCTTTCTTTACTAGCTTTAAATAGCAACCAGGGAAAAGAGTAGCAGAATAACATTCGTGCCCACGCTACACTACAACACGTATTTCACATAAGCATAAGACTTCTTAGAGAAAATAGAGATTTATAAAATTCTCCCTTAAGGGCTCCTGAACGCACCTAACCCAAAAGATTGTTTAATAATTTTTCAAATTTTAGTGAAATTTTGTAGTCATAACCTTTTTTTTATTAAATTCCAAATAATATATAATTTACAGATTTTATCGCGGTTCAATACATTGTTTTAACGAAATCATTTATAACTTTTAACAAGAAAAGAAAATATGGAGATTATACAGCAGTTGTATATAGGAAATACAACCGACCGTTGTGGCGTGGAGGTCAGTATACCTACACTTCACTCCAGAGGTTGTGGGTTCGATTCCCACACAGGACAAATCTTTGTGTGCATGAACATGAATATTTGTTCTGGTCTTGGTGTTTTCCCATGTATATTAAGTATGTATTTAAAAAAAAGTATTTCAATGTGTTTATCTGTTCCTTAGTATCCATAGCACAAGTTCTTGGATAATTGGTGTAATAGTCAGAATTTTTTTATTTATTTATTGTAAATATTTATTGTTTTTTTTTACACCACTTTACCTCATAAGGGCGGTGCAGGAACACCAGCGCTTCTGTATTAATAGATGCAGCAGGATTACGCTGAGTTTTGACAGGTTATATCACCTATGTTGTTAATAATTGTATTTTTTAATATTTATAATTTCTAATTTGTTTATGTGATACTGTTTGATCTAATTGTTTGTGTAATGTTATTTTGTCAATAAAAAATATTCGTATTCTTATTTTAATCCTTATTATGTATTTAAATAACATTTTTCCTTTTTGTAAATCCTCACGGTGCCAGCCCTACTCAACTGAATTTATTTACAATTTTCCTTATGAAATACTTTGAAACGTTCCCTGTGAATTTATAGGAGGACTTGGTCGATACACTTCGGGCCCTCTTCCACAGTTTGCCTCCTAAACGGGCATTCTGATACAATTATACACATTTCAAACTCGATCTCTGTAGTTCAATTTGTGTAAAATTGTTGAGATAAAAGGTACCTATTGAATGAAAAAGTTAAAAATTTGCAATGGCTTACTTTAGGTTTTAAAACTGCGGAGTTTTACGTCAGTTGTGAATTAATTAAGCCCTAACCATTTTCCCTTTGACCAAAAACATTTTGGCCCAACTGATCTAAAGTCCTCAGTTTTAGTTGCGTGAATCCTTTTCATTTGATAAATGAAGGCTTTTACGCTCTGCGAATGTCAAGTCCATCTAACTCTTTGACAACAAGGACATAATGAAAAGTACCTTTTTATTCGAGTTATTTAAGGGAAGTTCAAATAGTGTATGTGTTTAATCAATTTTATTTTACCCTGTCTTGTTTCCACGTCTCTTAAATATATGCGAATGTTTTATTCTAAACAGTAATAATTCTAAACGCTTTAAAAAATATTAAGTAAGTATACAATCAGCTGCTAGGAAAATAAGTACGTTCTACATGAAAACACCGTTCTCCTTACTAACCCTTAAACAAAAGATATAAACTTAAACACTTCGCCAATACCGAAACAGATAACGTAGGACCTTTATTCCGGGTCCGTACCTCCATAAACTCACTAACTCACTATTTCCAGGGGTCAGTACTAAAACTAAGCTTCCTCCGATCATCCTAATAGCTGGTTTACGACTTCAACACGATCTGAATGTCTACAGCCGAATGTATTATTCAGCCCGTAGCAAATGTTATATCGGATATATAACAATAATATGATCCTTCATATCCCTATTGTGTTCGGTTATGCTAAGATTTATGACTGTCGTAAAAAAATTGGTCGATTTTGACGAGTTTATTTTATATTGTTCACTTCTAGTCGTTATTTCTATTCTAAACGTATGGGATATAAAATTTATTGTAAAATCGCGGTTTAAATTTGTAATGAGTGAATTTTATATTGATACGGACTCTTTAAGATATTTCATCATAGGGGCCAAAGTGACCTTATAAAAGGGCAGCTGCATCCAATCGATCGTTTTCAACAGACTTAATTACAATACTGCAGAGATTTTTCATAGCACTAGATGGCACTTAATCTTGCAGCCCAAAGTGAGTACTTCTTTTAACGATGTAACAATAAATAGTACAAACCGTCATTAGCATATCAATGTAGCAAGTTGTTGGCACATTAAAAGAGCATAACCTGTGAGTTTCTTGCCAGTTCTTACAGGCTCGGAACTGGCACTTAGTTTTACTTGCACTTAATTTATTTTATGTTTTGTTGCATTTAAGTGAATCTATGCTTCGTGGTTTCAGTGTAATCATATTTCTATTGTATGTTATATGTAATATTAACTTAATAAAAGTTTTTGAAGTTTAAAAAAGTTCTATCCTAGCCAATGTTGTGGATACGAATCTATATGTAACAGAAGCTTCAATAAAATTTAAGATCAACATGATCATTTAGATTGTTCAAACATTTACACAAAATGGAAATTCCATACATATTTTTACCAACAATGAAAGAAATATGAGCGGTACCATAATAAAGGAGTAAAAGCAAATGGGTTCTTTGTCAGAATTTGTCAGTTTATCAGTCTGTTGTGGTTTTCTCAAGATTTGTCAGTGTGTATCTGGCAGTCAGCCGTGTCGTGATTTTAAAGGAGGGAGGGGATTGTCCGTCAGTCAGTCTGTCGGTGACTCTAACAGGGCTTCCAAAAGGCAACGAGATTGAGAAGAGGGCCTCAAGAAACTCATCTCGGTTTTTTTCAAATTATGTCTTAAGATCTAATACAAGTTCTAATCTAATACAATGAAGTCAGGAGCAAAACACTCTTTTTTTTTTTTTAATGGGACACGTCATAATGACTACATCCTGCCTGAAAGCGCTTTATAACGTGAAATAAGCACGCTATAAAGCGCATCCACTCATGACGGCCTGCTAAAATGCCGTTTCACGCCCCGCTTAAAAGACCCGGGATTATAGGAAACAGGAAACACATGAGCCGGCAGCGAATTCCAGAGTTTAGTGGTCTTGCTCAGAAACGACCTCCCAAATTTCTCACTCTACTCGCTCTATGGTGGTTCTTTACAGGCCGTTTTTATTCAAATAGCAAAGTTTCTTTCATACATTATATCCAAGTTTACAAACATATTAAGCGGAAAACTACGGACTGTTCCCTCGAGGGTAAATATCGCACCCCTAGATGAAAACGTCACTAACTCAAAAAAAAACTTATTCTGAATTAGTGGCTTTTTTCGCATTTTCGGATTCCTAGATTCCGAAAATGCTACTAATTCAGAATAAGTTTTTTTTTGAGTTAGTGACGTTTTCATCTAGGGGTGCGATATATAAGACGTACACTCAGTGCAATGCTCTAAAGCTGCAGCAATAACTGAAAGTACACTCTCTCGTATTTTTTTCGCTGGAATGCAGTGAGTTATTTTCTTAACTAAGTTATGGCACTAGACAAACAATCAGAAGCGCTCGTAGCTCTGCCGTTCTCGGTGGACGGAAACCATCACCGAAGTACAGCAGAGTTTACAGAGGTCACTCCTTGGATGGGTGACCGTTTGTGAGGCATTTGATTTCGAGCGCTTCCGTGCTTCGGAAGGCACGCTAAGCCGTTGGTCCCGGTTATCACTGAATGTGGTAGTCGTTAAGCCATGTTAGAGGCCTAATGGGCGGCTTGAAAAATTCTAACAGCAGGACGCCATACACCCGCCTCCGCCAATCCGCACTGGGTTAGCGTTGTGGAGTATGACCCAATACCCTCACACATTGATATGTGAGAGGAGGCTCGTGCTCAGTAGTGGGACGTTAATGGGCTGAGATGATGGAACAGTCAGAAAGTTAGGTAGTCTCAATAGGGTCAAAAAAAAGGAACAATAACCTTTGCTAATACCCTCTTGCCTTATTAGGTGTGAGCTAAATGACTTGGTAGTGTCTGTATTAATGGAAGAGGCTAGGGCAGAAATAAACGCTGCTATACGTTGACCTAAAATATTATGGCGAAATGTGAGCGTATAGTGTGTGTGTGGGGGGGAGGGGGGAAACGTGCATTTGGATAATGGTGATTAATTGGATGGAAACGTGCGTGGTTAAAATGTCTGATCACGCTCAAAATTCATCTCTTAATAATCGCAATCACAAAAATATTTAAAGGAAAAGTAGCCAGACATTGTTGTTTCCTGTTTTCTTCTAGCTACCGGCTGTCTTCATCACATACTAAAGGATAACAACACAAATAAAATTCTACGTCGATAAACTTTAAATTGCAAATTGCAATAACATGGCTTTTAATTTTGAAAACAGGATTGTCGTTAGCAAACGACTTGTCTGCTTTATTACATTTGGAAACAAAACAAATATATAAAGGAATTCTTTATGTCGAAATGTAAGACGAATCTTTAAGCGGGTATATTGACAGGCGAGTGGAGCAACGACATAAAAGTAAAATGAAATGTGATTACGTCCAATAAAACAATGTTGTTCCTATTTTCCTCGTCTCAGATATATGTGGATGTTGGTATTCGCAATATTTCACGAAAATTGCGTTTGTTTAAAAGCTTGTTTATTAATTACAAGCGCCCGCCTCGTGTGATTCAATTTGTTTTATATCGTGTATTAGGTTGGTATTTTTTTGAAATAAAAGTATTCTTAAATGTAGACAGGTCATGACCCATCTGCGTGCAGAAGTTTCTTAAAATCTGTTGTTGGTTTTAACGAGCATTTGTAGTTTATCTGGTTCAAACATAGAATGATGTTTTCTCTCTGGGTTGTGGTGGTCAAACGGCAGACGCTTCATGAAAATATCTGATATTCAGCCAAATCTAGTTAGACCTCTAAGCAGAGCCTTTTATTATTTTATTTACGTCGGTAACGAAATGCATAAATGCACTGTCTCCCGGCCAAAGGGGGACTGAGAGAGGTGTGTGGGACTCACCACCGGCAGACACGACTGCCAGCAGTAAGGGCTCTAAGCTTAAGACTACCGGGGTAATGCTAAGATATGATGATGTGGATGATCATCGTCTTAATAATTTCAGTCATTCAAATAAGTGCCTCCCCAACTTCGATCATGGGCCCGAGCAAAACGAGAATCTGACCATTGTTCGAGATGCGGCGTGTATGCGTGGAACATTTTTTAAGCCGACTGTTTATTAGATTGTTTAACAACTCCGTTATTATTTTTATCTAGATCCAATCTTAAAGAAATAGTTCGTTTGGCTCCTACACATAGTTTAAATTTGTATGATTTGTTATTAGTTACGTGATTTAAGTCAGTATGTAAGTATTATACATACATTCACGCCATTTCCCCGCAGGGGTAGGCAGAGGCATACTATACGCCCACAATTCGCCAATTATGCAGTTGGTCCCACGTAATAGGGGGCGAGCCTATTAGAAGTTGTCATTATGAGATGAGACCGATTATATGTAGAACACGCGAAACAAGCTCAAAAATTAAAAAGAACATTGTTGACATATAAAAATGCTGACATAAGTGCTGTAATTGTGCCTTGATTACATTATGAAGTTGACCGTACATGTGTACCTGTAGCAAGCACTAAACGACGCCTTAGTATATACAAGTATTTTTATCGTCCAATATACGTTCCTGGACAAACCCTTCATTCACCCTAAGTTACAGCTATAACCCAGAGTTTGCTTAACCATTTACTTTCTTTGTTAAGCAGACTAGTAGTAACCGTTCAATCCAAGTTACCCCATAGAGTTTTATAGCCTTCTACTTAAGGCCGTGTGGAAATATTAGCTTTTCATAGGACCGAGCGCTCTGGAACTTTCCATAAAGTTTGTGTGGAATGTTCCGTCTCTTAGTATACGACTTTAATTTTCATCATCATAATCCTGGTCCCACTATTGAGCACGAATCTCCTCACTGCAACCAAAATAAGAGGGTTTCATGACATACTCCACGATTTATTACTATCTTATGATTATTACAATGACTTTTTAATTCTACTTATTTTATATTGACATTCACACGCCCTGCGTTTGGCAAAATAGATATTCTATTATATACGAAAACCACCTCATGTTACTCTATTTTATGTGAATAAATTATTTCATTTCATTTCATTTCAAAATGTCTTTCTTATAACAATTTCAATTAGCACGGGCCTTGGCACCAAGCTCGAGGCTTGTTTCTCGAAACCCATAAACAATAAAATTAAAGTAGATATTTTATTTAGACCATGAACTGATGCTCATAGGGTGCATAGGGAACCCACCAAGATCTTACAAGCCGAAGCTAACCTCACCTGCAAGTGGTGCACCTGCCGATCAACGGACGAGGCTTAGGCAAACATAACGGTTCCCGGTAAGCGGCATTAGGCTCGCCACCTATTACGTGGGACCTAAAATATTATTTCCGAAATGTGGGCATATAATATGCTTCTGCCTACCCCTTTGGGGAAACAGGCGTGTTTGCTTGTATGAACTGAATTGACTAATATAACTTTAATAATAAAATAGAAAGAAATAGGGTAGAAAGATGAAATAAAGACAAATACAAAAACAAAGACTTATAATTTCACACGAAATATGGTACATAAGTGGTCTTAAAATTTAATATACAGTCAAATACAGTCCGCATATTTCACCAGTAACTGGTACGCAAATATATAATCAGAGGAATCTAATATCACAATCATAAATTTATTCTTCAAAATATTTACTCAGTGAATAAAAACACTCATCAACAAGCCATTTTTTTAATTGAACTTTAAATTTGTTCAACGGCATCAGCTTAAGTTTATTGTCGAGCCTATTATAAACTTTAATAGACATGACATAGCTGTTCTTCGCATAAGATGCAGTAGACATGATTGACAAAGTCAGCTTATTGGATACCTACTTGTATCTCTACGCTCTTTTTGATACAATTCGGGATGTGACCGAACAAGAGATGTCGAAAGTAAATGTATTATGTAGTGTCTATGGTGATATTAATATGTGTAGTTATGATATCAATGTAAGTAAATTATGTGGTAATAGCCAGCATCTATGTAACGGTCGTGAGAATAAGCTTAGTGTCTTCATATGGCCTATAACTTACGACTACAACAATTACAATGATAACCGGAACCAACAATTGATTATATTGTATTAGATTTTAAGACATAATTTTAAAAAAGCCGAAATGATTTTCTCGAGGCATTCTTCTCAATCTCGTTGCCATTTTGAAAGCTTCGTTAGAATCACACAACAGGCTGACTGACAGATTCCCCCTATAAGATTAACCGACTGACTGACAACTGAGTCAGTCTTAAGAAAAAAAAAACCACAACAGACAGATAAACTGACAAACCTTGACAAGAATCCATTTGCTTTTATTTCTTGATTATTCTCTTTCATTGTTGTTATGATAAAAAAATGGAATATCCATTTTGTGTATAAAAATTTGACGAATCTAAATTATCCTTTTGATCTTATTTTATTCGACATCTTAACGATCTTTCCGAAACATGGAACCGTTCTATTTTAAATGCACCCAAACGGACACCCATCCAAGGAGAGGCATCTGCGATGTCTGCTTTATTTCAGTGATTATAGTTATCGACCACCAAGTATTGCGTTGCTATGAGCTTTTTCACTTCTTTCTCAAGCGCATCCGTTTATTTTTTCGCTGATAAGTTAAGGTAGAACTGTAGTTCAATATAGTTAAAAAACCACATAATATTAAGAAATATTTCTGACACTTACACCAATTATTTAGTTCCAAGTTAAGTATCATTAAGAACTTATATTATGGATACTAAATAACGGATAAACATACATAAATACTTTTTTTTTGTAAATACATACTTAATATACATACACCCAGACCAGAACAAATATTAATATTTATATACACAAAGATTTGTCCTGTATGGGAATCGAACCCACGACCTCTGGAGTGGAGTGCGTGTATACTCGCCACCATGCCATATCGGTCGTCAACATTTTTTATTTATTTAAAGCAATTGTTATTGCATATAAAACGAAACACTATTTTACAGCCTGAAGCTGCAGTTACCGTAAGTTCACCCACGTAACTTACAGCTTTACGCGCCCTGCAGGAACCATAAAGTTTTCAAGATAAAAATTACGCTTACCCTTATTTCCATGGTTCCTATATTCTGTATTATTTATATGTCCCTGTTTCATCAAATGGTTTAATAGTTTCGGCGTGAAAGCTTACTTAGACTTAACATACTATTCTGGATAGAACGGGTGTAATTTAAAAATGTGTATTTTGTATTAATTTTATGTTAGACCTTGGTTTAAATTCAATAATCAGATGTGGTTATAAGTGGTCTATGTGTCGTGTCTGCAAAGTTCATTCAAAAGGCATTCAGCTATTTGTTATTTTCCGCTTTGTTATATCAGTCGTATCCTGTGTCAATTCCAACAAATATGGTCTAGTGGACAATCAGCGTCAGCTGAAACGTGCTGAACTAGATCCTGTTTGGTGCAGTTGTGATAATGTATTAAGCTTCATACTGTTTCTTGTCTGTACAACAAAAAAATAGTTTGAGATTGAGCTATAACCTTGTTACTAAGGTTCTAAATTCAAAGGCGAGGAAATTTATTGTTACTTCTCCGCGTTTGTAAACTAAAGCATTTTTATCTAAGCTTACTACATTATCCTGTTTTTCCTCAAAAAATCCTTATATTCCTGCTTTCTTTTAAACCAATCCATTTGCCGAATTAACCCCGCTAGTGTATGTTTCCGAGTTATCGCGGGGATCCAAACAAAAAGATGGCCACATAACATTTTCCGTGCCGATAAGCATCAACGGGGTGATAAACCGGTTTCCGCCATATATTTCACTCGTTCCATCCACTTATTAGGGTTCCCTGGGTGTTATTTAATAATAATTAACAATTCAACACACAGGCATTCAGACATGATATCATTTATAATTTTTCCAGACAACCAGCAGTCAGACAACTCCATAAAGAAATAAATGCAAATTTATCACTACTTCTGTTCGATATTTACAAGCTATTATAGTTTTTTTGGGTGTGTTAGGAAAAAGCAAACGGCCTCCTTTCATTGTCGCAACACTAGTCGTCGGCAAAGAGTTCATCGTTATACAAGTCTATCCAAATTTAGGGAGCATGTAAGGTTTGTTTTTAAACGGGCCTTAGTGCCACAACCACCTTAATAATAAATAATGTAATATCACTACATCTACTAGAAAACTTAAAGTACTGTTTCCATTTTTTATTGTTTTTTTATCCCCTCACATATCTCCAGAGCTACCTCAACCATTCCATGTTTTATACGGAACCCCACCTATTAAATACACACGAGTTCACAACATTATCCACGGTGTCTGCGGGTTAATGTGCTAGGAACAATATTGTATTCTACAATCCACTCCGCCCATTTGTATATTTTGCCTCGTCTTCAGTTATTCATGTGGATTTCTTTATGTTTCTTTCTTTGTGCTTAAACTGTTTTCTGTATGTTTGTTAGGACTTTATTATTTTATCATGTGATGCTAATAACAAACAAAAAAAACTAATAGAAGCACATAATGGTGTATACTTGTATAGGATATATAGGGATCCAAGCAAGACCTAAGTAGCCCAAGCCAACCTCACCTGCAAGGGCTGCACCTGTCGATCAACGGACGAGGCTCTGGCATGCATAACGTTTCCCGATAAGCGACAATAGGTTCGCCACCTAATACGGGAGACTAACAATATAATTGGCGTAATTTAGGAGTGTAAATTAGGGTCTGCCTAGGTTTGGTTTTAAAATTAAAGCTGTGATTTTTGTAGTTGATAGTGGATTATGAATCTGTTACCGCTGTTTGATATTCTTTGCAAGGGATTGTCGCGTTCGCTCAAACTCTGAGTAAAGCTGTAACTCCCTTTGGTGAAAGCTGAAAATCAGTGTTTGCTCTCATCGAGGGCAAAATATCACTGAGCTTTGGTCCCTTTGCGGCACTGCTGCACACATGCTATGGAAGGCAAACTTCATAATTATGTGGTTTTTTTTTAAAAAAATTATTTTTTTAAATATTTCTGTTCTTGTTTTTGTATTTTATTTTTTTATTTGATTGTTATGTCTATATTGTATATTTCTGCATGTGTGTGTTTGTGATTAAAATAAATTATTAACTTATCTTAAATTATACCTGCGCCTACCCCTTCGGGGAAACAGACCTGATAATATGTATGCATGTATGAATGTGATAAAATAATAGCAGCTAATCGTCGACTTTGACTAATATACTGCAATCAAAAGGGTCTCGTTCTCAAATCCTGATATTTTCTAACTTATTAGGTCGGGGAAAAAGTCTTTTCGCATAACGTAGGTATAAACTTATTATAAATTTTTTTTGACTGTACTACTTGTGTCTGGCTGGTTTTGGTAACATTAAAAAGGTTCCATTATAAAGAAAAGAAAAAAATAAAAAAAAGTTGTTTCCCGCTATTTTTCATTTGTTTTTCTCTCCGTTAAAATGAGTGAATCTAATGAAGAAATTCGATACATTTTAGAATTTTATTATAAAAAAGGCAAAAATGCAACTCAAGGAGTGAAAAAAATTTGTGATGTTTATGGACCTGATGCAGTGTCAGTAAGAGTAGCACAAATTTGGTTCAAACGTTTTCAGTCCGGAAATTTTGATGTTAAAGATGCACCTCGCTCTGGTCGCCCTGTTACGAATAAAATGGACGCCATTTTTGAAAGAGTGGAGCAAGATCGGCATATTAGTAGTTACGATGTAGCTGAAGAACTGGGAATTGACCACAAAACAGTTTTGACCCATTTGAAGAAAGCTGGTTATACAAAAAAGCTCGATATTTGGGTGCCACACGAGCTCACTCAAAGAAACTTAATGAACCGTGTACTCATTTGCGATTCATTATTGAGACGTAATGAAACCGAGCCGTTTTTGAAGAGATTGATAACTGGCGATGAAAAGTGGATCACGTACGACAAGAACGTGCGAAAAAGGTCGTGGTCGAAAGTTGGCCAGGCTTCACAGACTGTGGCCAAACCTGGCCTAACACGAAATAAGGTGATGCTGTGTGTATGGTGGGATTGGAAGGGCATTGTTTATTATGAGCTTTTACCGCCCGGCAAAACCATCGATTCTGATCTTTACTGCCAGCAACTGATGAGATTAAAGGAAGCAGTCGAGAGAAAACGGCCGGAATTGATCAACAGGAAGGGTGTGGTCTTTCATCACGATAACGCTAGACCACACACATCTTTAGCCACTCAGCAAAAATTAAGAGAGTTCGACCGGGAGGTCCTAGTGCATCCACCATATAGCCCTGACCTTGCGCCTTCAGATTTTCACCTGTTTCGGTCTCTGCAGAATTCTTTAGGTTCTGTAAGGTTGACCTCAAGAGAGGACTGCCAAAACTATTTGTCCCGTTTTTTTGATCAGAAGTCCCAAAGTTTCTACAGTAACGGGATAATGTCTCTGCCCACAAAATAGCAGAAAGTTATTCAACAAAACGGTACATATATATTGTAAATAAATGTAAATAAACTTTGAAAAAAATGTCTTGACTTTTCATACAAAAATACGAAAAGACTTTTTCCCCAACCTATTATGTATGTAGATATCGCTTGCGTGCTTCGGAAAATAGCCATTAACATATTTGGCAGTCGTCAATTTAGACACTTAAAGATATAAAGACACATATAGCTGAAAATTAGTAAATAGTACAATAAATAATTCAAAATAACATTTAAAAATTCCTAAACACTCCGGTTCTTCAAAAGTCTTTTTTACTAATACAAGGTCAAAAGTCAAAAACATGAGTTTTTTGCGATTTGTTCCAAAACTTTTAGTTCCACTTTCTTTTTGCGGTTCTAATTTTATCAACATCTTGTTTGACACGTGCCAAACTGAATTTGGCTTATCCAATCACAATGTGAGTTTCTTCTCAGTTTCTCGGTCCCACTGAGCGATAGCTCGGAACTTGCACAATTTTTTTTTGCGAATAAGTGAATGAAGGCTTCGTGAGTTTAGTGTTTTTATATATTTGACGAATCTAAATGATCATGTTGATCTTAAAGACAATAAAGTATATTTTATTTTATTTTATTTCATTATGACTTTTTGAAGTGTTATGTAATAGTTTATGAAATAAAGAACTTTTTACTGACTTTACAATATGCTTTAAATACTATTGTTTCTTATCTCCAGGCCAGTTTCCCATTACACAGATATTTATTATAAAAAAAACATTAATTTAGCCTATTGGTCTCACTACTGGGAGATCGCTATTTAATATAAAGCAAAACGATATTCATCATCTCAGCCACGAAGAAACACTGAACAGGTTATAAGTGAATACTTGTAATTGGCCATGTTATAAACGTTAATCTAAGATATCATTGTAATTAGCCGTAAGTTTTCCTAAAATTGTAAAATAAAATAAAATAAATAAGCCTCCTCTATAGCTCTCCACGTCGATAGATTTCGAGCCGCCTGCGTCCACCGGCTTCCCACCGTGTTTTACTACCCTTGCCCGTTCGCGGTCACCATCGGAGAACCTTCCCACCTAAAAAAAATTGCTTTAAAATTAAGACCGAATTCCAAGTAAAAATGAAGTGCAGTTTAATTTTAATAAAACCAACAATTCTTGCTGCATAATGTTCATTCATGTATCTAGTAGTTTTATCTGGTGCTCGTGTGAGCAAAGATATATGAAAATGACGTTCTCGGGGTGGAACAATTTTTTTGCTTCATATGCTTTCAGCTAATATTTTTTTTATTATTTAGATACTATTTACTGTATAGTGCTTGTGTTTGTTTTGGCTTTTGCTTCATAAGATAATACACTAGAGGTCGCGTACGAGATTTTTAACTTGACTCATGAGTACTTTGTTGTTTTTAATGAAAAAAAAGTTACTTAGGTTATTTTCTAATGTTCTGACTTTTTTATATTAAATTTTAATAAAGTAGATCATGCCTGTGGTTTATGCTTCAAAGGATTACGGACAGACTAACGGTATATCAAAGTTACAGGCATTTGAAATTATAATTTTATTTTAGGTTTTTTTTAGCATGAATAAACTAAACTATTTTACCTTTAACTGTGCCACATAATTGTTAGTTAATTAGCTGATTGAAGTCTCACAGCTGAGCGGTGTGTATCTCATTAACAAAAGTGAAAAGGATTTCAGTTACATTCCTTTACGCGGACTCGGGTTAGATTGACGGAAAGAAGTCCGTTGTCTAGTACAATCAACGTTAAACAATTGGTAGCACCCATACATTTGAACTCGCCCTAACACTCTTGATAACAGAGATGTGTGTCGATAGTATGGCGCTTTGGATCTTATCAACTAAATGACACTCACTGTTCATCTACTACATACTATACATTCACGCCTGTGTCCCCTAAGGGGTAGGCAAAGACTTATTATACGCCCACACTTCGCCAGTTATATAGTTGATCCCACGTAGGTGGCGAGCCTATTGCCGCTTACCGGGCACTGTTATGTTCGTCAGAGCCTCGTCCGTTGATCGGCAAGTGCACCACCGCAGGTTCTGCGAAGTGGTGATGTCGCAGAAGGAGGCTGCGGAGCGGGAGAGGGAGCGGGATCCGCTCTCTCTCCGGCTACGCCGTTGGCGCAGCGGGCGGGCAAGGAGGCCCGTCCAGCCGCGCCTGGGGGGTCTTAGGCGGCAGGGGCAGGGAGCCCCTTCCGTCTAGCTATAGACCCTCCTAGAAGTCGGCCAGTTACGCCATGGCCGCACAAGGAGGTAGGGGGGGGCGCGACACACTGCGCTTCTCTGAGGAGGTCCTCCCGGTTCTGATCCGGGGGACGTTGGCCGCGGGCGGGGTGCCAGAAACTACAAACCCAGGCACTGGCCCCCTGCCCCTTTTTCAACAGCGGTGGGCGTCGTCTGAAGTTTTTTAGTGGGTAGGACTGCGGTGGTCGCGTCTGCCGCAGTGAGCTCCACACCCCCTCTCGGTCTCCCCTTTTGGCCGTGCTACAGTGCGTAAACAGCATTTTTTTACAGACGATAATAAAAAAAAACAATAATAAAAAAAAGGACCCTATACACCTACTGTATATTGTTAAAGCTCTGTTTAACTCCAGACTTCACGGTGCATTGTGAGATAACAGCGAAGGTTTGAGTAGCGCCTGTTTAAAATGTTTGCTTCCGTTTATGTTGGTATAAATTTATCGGGCCATACAAACAGCAATCTCCAAAACGCTTAATTTCCCTTTAAAAACACAATAGATCGTACCGCAGATTTGAAAGTTATAATAAACTTGAGTTTATGTCCAATGATTTCAGCGACGTTTAGTTATGACTAGCCTGTGACTTTATCTGTGTTGGATTGGTATTGGTAGTCTGAATCAGGCTCAGAGGGAACGAAAATTTAAATCACTAGTATTTTATGATTTTTTATTCCTGAAATACTTAATTTATTTTTTTGAAATCATTTATTCATTTTAATTTTACTAAATAATAAAATAAATAATAAACAAATATTTTCTGACAATTACACCAGTTATTTAGTTCCAAGATAAGTATCATTAAGAACTTGTGTTATGGATACTAAATAACGGATAAACATACATAAATACTTCTTTTTTTTGTAAATAAATACTTAATATACATAGGAAAACACCCAGACCAGAACAAATATTCATGTTCATGCACACAAAGATTTATCCTGTGTGGGAATCGAACCCACGACATTAGGAGCGGAGAGCGGGTATTCTCGCCACCACACCATATCGGTCGTACTATATACAGTAATGACATTAAATATATTTCTCGCCAAGCTATATAAAGCCTGTGGGCAAGATACGTTATACTTTGTGCTACAATAATCGTTTAATCAAAATATATTAACTGTTACCTCTTATAAACGAGTTTTAGGTGTCTAATATTTTCTATATATAACTTTGTAAGAAATATATCCTTTATAATATTTTCTATATGTAACTTTTTAATTAATATGTCCAAATGTTGGGAAAGTGAAATTCTTCCATCAAATATGCTTATACGACAGGTTTCACTGAAATGTGGAATAGATTAAGATCATGACCTTTAACCCAACAAACATCGGGTTGAAGTTGGCAAAAGCAAAGCAAAAGAGCAATAATCAAATTTAACCCAGGCGAAATATGTGTGATAAAAACAAAAATGTTTTGGGCAAAAGTTACAAACATAGGCAGGAAACTCCTCCTTTCTAGAATTAATTGTCAGTGTAGTAACTTGTTTTAAGTTTTTAATAAGATATGATAAAGTCTATTTTGCAAGTATTGGTAGATATTTAAAAAAAAATGTTTTAACTTAGATATACATAGTTAAAATTTCTTACAAATTCAATTTATCATTGTTTCTTGATCACATCCATCACCCAACTCCCGAACGCCGTCAAAATCTCATACTTTTTACGTCGTTCACCTCGTAACCTACCCAATAGAAGAATATGCCTTTAAAAAAGGGTCCCATCAATGCCCCAAGGGAAATAATAAGAATAAGACAAATAGGCGCAGACCGATCTGATTTTCAGTGTCATTTAAGGCGGCTGAGAAATGGCCCCATGTGTGGACGGGAGTTTTTTGACGCGCACGTGAGGGTCTCCTCGACGTGTTGCGTACATTTATTATAATATATAATAGAAAATATTATTTTCTTTATAAATGTTTGTTTTGCTGCATTGCGCTTGGTTTGATGTTGGGCGTGGTGCTTCGGCGATAGGAAGTTATATAGTAAAGTTATAATAGATGTCGTATGTACATTTTACCGGTTATAAAAATTTCAATTTCAAGGACAAATCTTTGTGTGCATGAACATGAATATTTGTTCTGGTCTGGGTGTTTTCCTATGTATATTAAGTATGTATTTACAAAAAAAAAGTATTTGAGTAAGTTTATTCGTTATTTAGTATCCATAACACAAGTTCTTAATGATACTTATCTTGGAACTAAATGATTGGTGTAATTGTCAGAAAATATTTTATATTTATTTATTTATATTTAAATCTCATGAAACAATGTAGCATCCTCAAGAGTTTCGTAGATTGACAAACATCAAAAATTCGATCGAATATATTTGAAATAAATACTGTGGTTGATAAGCTTTTGATTGAGAAATCATCTCATGAATACAAAACCTCAAAATTTCGTATTTATTTCAAGTACAAATAATTTTTATTTACCTTTAGCAAGACATTAAATAACATTCCGGAGTGTCACTCACGCGAAGCCGAAGACAAAAAGCTATTATACAAATTGAAAGTCGTTAATACAAAATCTTTTGTGTAATCGTAAACCAATAATAACTCACATCAGTTAGATAATCTAAACAATCTAATTGTTTCATTGTTTGCACAAACAGCACTTTGAAGTGGCACAATAATTTCTGGCAATAATACCATTCTCGCGCTGGTTAACGAAGCTCATTATGCCGCAACACAATTCGGTAACAAGGGGTCTGAATTAGGGCATTTTGCCGGTGCTAACCCTGGCCAGCAGAAATTTGGAGCGAATTAGGATTCAGTTTCGGTGTTCCACGTGACCGGCAATGGGTAATAGGCATATGCCGCTTGAATGCCAAGTAGGTAATGACAATAAATTATGTATTGCAGGCTAAAGTCTATCGGAATCCTGAGCGCATTGGCTGAACGGTGGGACTCCCCTATATTGCAGAGGTGGATGAGCCCACATTCTAGCTATTTATAAAGAATCATTAAATTTTAAATAAATTTTGAATTTTAATTTTATTTATCTGATCATTCTCTTTCACTTTTTATTATTAATTTGTATTATTTTGTGTAAATTGTAATTTAATTTATTGTAATGTAATTTCTTTTTAATATATTATTAAAGTATGGCAGCACGTAGCGTAGGCATCTATCAATTGAATTGACCGCAATCAATATTGTACATAAAAGTTATTTCGGTGTAGATTTTAGAAAAGCATTTTTTATAAGATTTCATGTCTTTGATTAAGCTACTTATTATTTTAACATTTAGCTCCACTCATAAACTAAGGTGCGAGGTTCAAGAAATTCAAATTCCGTCACGCGGATCCGTGATGAGGGGCGGAGAGGTTTAAAGTCTGAATTACAAGCAGATGCATGTTAATAAAAAAAAATTGTTTTCTCAAACAACTGTTACAAGGACTTCAGAATAGCTACTGTATACATATATAACATTCACTGTTTGTGACTGGTAAAGGTAGGCTAGAAAATCTGCTTGTATCCTAAAACACCAGGTTCAGGCTTCTCCCTCGCGTTCATACGACTACTACAGGTAGGGATAACCGGCACCTGTTAGTACCTCGGTTCTCACTGGCGGCCAAACGGCTTGTAGAAGTCATATGAAACAGGACCTTGGGTAAGAGTACTTTCGAAACACTTTATAAACGTCAAATACCTTCGCCGCGCCACCGATCTTACTTACTAATTTCTATAGCTTAACGTCCGCGAACATTATCTATAACTTAATTTTGCGACGACAAGAGTGTTTTTCTTCAGGAAATTATACTGGATAAAATGGATCCCTTCGTGGACAGACATTGTTGTTGTACACAAGACAATATCTACCCTCGTCTGCTTGAAATATGATTATGAACTCAATAGCGATGAAATAACAAAATTGTCTCATCACCGACATCTGTGTTTATGATTGCAGGGCGGAGTGAATCTAAATATAAAATATTTGGCCATCAACATAAACGAGGGCTGGAGGGCTGGCGAACGGCTGGCGAAGGGCTGGCGAGGGCTGGGGAAGGCTCTGCCACCCGTGGCCGTATCGCAGATAACAGCGCTGAGATATTGCCTTCGCCGCCTTCGGGTCACTCTGATATGCTGTTTCACTGTTTATTTACTTTTGTATAAATTCGGTGGAAAAGGCAAGGATTGCGTCAACTTGGACGTGATTTAAGAGAATAATTAGTTTCAAGACATTGTATTGTTTTATCACTTTTGTTTATTTATTTACTAGCTGACCCAACGATTTTTAAATCGCTATTTGTTCAAGCGTTGTATACAAAACTGGTCCTGATAACAGTTAACACGGTAAAGAATTATCCAGTTTGGTTCATTCGCTTAAAAGTTATATGTCGAAATGTATCCATCCATTTTATCGGCGATCCATATTTGTGTATACAGATAATCATGATGGATTTTTAATAGCAATATAGTGACATGAATTGAGAAAGGTATGCTTAGATAGTTTGGTCATGTTAAGATGATGAATGAAAGTAAACTAACGAAAGTGATTTATGATGGACAAGTGAATGGAGGTGTTGGGAGGGGAAGACCACGTAAGACCTTCCGACCAAATCCAGAAGATTTTGGAGAAAGGGCAGGTCAAAAGTACCCTAAACCGACGGGCGTGAATGAGTGTGAATGAAGCTAAAAGTGTGTGCCAAGATCGTAGCAAGTGGGAGGATGTGTTCTCTGAATACCTTTACGGGAAAGAGGCGTGACACTGTATGTATGTTTAATAGCGATATCAAAAGTTGCAAACTATCCGCTACTAAACAATCTATTTTTATTGGATCGTTTGATTGAGTGCAATCCTAGTGGCATTTAATAATAATCCTCATCAGATGATGATAATCAGTAGTGACACGTAAAAAGGCTAAGATTAATTTAACATATATTAATTTAGCCTTTAATAACTCATAAATTCTCTTAAAAATTACAATGGGAGAGATTTATGTCATACTTAATCCCACGGACCCTGTGTGTTACAACTTTTTGACTGCTCAATAAATTCTATAGAGAAACCATCTATTGGATATATTAGGGAAATATCCTATTGGAAAACTTTAAAATCCTAAACCAATTAGCACTGGGTCTGCGTGCAATTTAATTCCCTTTTACCTTGTTCTCTCGAAGGAGCCTGTGCTTAGTATGTGGAAGTAAATTGGCTGAGATGGTGACGCGAATACCATAAGCTGTATCTTTACTTGATAACATTCAGGAAAGAAGGATAAAAACACTACTGAATAAACGTTAACATTATTTTGACATCAATATCTGAGAATAGAGCATATACAACTAACAAAAACTTTACAAATAAAATATGTTCCAAATCCATAAGAAACAAAAAATAATCTATTTTCCAAGTCGTGGACAACTTATTCCAAAATCAGACTGCTTAAAATTCCCTGTAGAAATACGATTTTCTGAGAAAGTGGCAATCGAAGGCAACCGCTTTGTAGATAAGGCGATCGCCCAGTGAGAAATGGGAATCGTCCTTGCCCTTTCACAAAATGCTGAAGTACAGAAGGTTGGCTGCACGCAATTCTTCTATCCTTAACGTCTTACACATATCCGATATTCCACGGATCAGACCAGAAGCACTGACATAATAATAATTTTTGACCGCGTTTTGGTAAACTGGTTCTTACTACACTTACTCTTAAAACCAGAAGTATCGGATTTCATTCCTGCTCTGGGTCAGGTTAGCATTAGGAGTGTTTCGTTTATTTGGCTTGAGGCATTACAGGAAATTAAAATATGACAGCACATTGAAACTAGTACATTTGTATATCTGCAAAAAACGAAAAAAAAAATACACGGAATTATTTTTTGCTAAGAATCTCAAAAAAATTCTTACAACATATCTGTATGGAAGATAACGACCTACTCGTTGAACTCGATGAACCATTGATCTGGTCACGGTGGCAAATGGAGACGGTTCATCAGTCGACGTATAAAATAATTGGGGAGGCCTATCATCTGTTCAGCATGGAAATTCTAATGGTTGAGATGCAAATGAAACAAATCAAAACCAAATCCACCTATTTTGATCCCACACAGAGCCGGCCTTCTTCCCCTGCTTGTTTATTAATTTGCCTCTTGGTGGGATTTCTACTGACAGTGCGACCCATTTGCTACATTGGGCGTTACTAATTTAATTTTGATAACGCCTCGTAATGCGATGTCATCAATAGTAATTTTCAGCTCTTCCCTTCTTCAGTGGTTTACCTTGATTTGTGCTACTGCTTTGGTTATCTACTATTTTTCGCCCGCGTTTATGCCTCCAAAAAGTTCAACTTTGTTTATGCCGTATTCTATCACGCAATCTGTTTACATCATCATGGAATATGTCGTCTTATTGTGTGTAAATATTAAGCTAACGTAAAAGTTTAAAGGGTGTTTATAAAAATCTTGTATGGAAATGATCTTTAACGCATACATTAAAGTAATAATATAATTATGATTTCCATTTCATTCCATTCCATTCCATTCCTTTCATGATTTATTTTAGAATAGACTTTCGGTCGCGTGCCTTTGGTTTGTATCTCTTGCAAGATATTCCCAACTTCAAAATGGGGCTCTTCAAAAAAGGCGTGAAGCGGTTTTTAAAAGATCCACAGGTTACGGTGACCACTTTTCGTCAGCTGGCTCGTATGCTCCAGTGCCTCAGGAATTGCCCTACAAACAAAGTTGAAAGGTTTGAAGGTATTTTCTCCTGACAGGGACCACTAGGAACTAATATAAGTTTCCAAAGGAAATATTTCCTCTTTACGGAAGTATTGGCTTTTCTAATAAATTCTATCACCATATGTCTTACCCAAGGCTGAGATGAATGAATAAATAACAGAATATATGTTTATACGATCTGCTTTTTTAGGGGCTGGACGCCTTGTGTGAAGAGTCCATGTTTACTTAATTATTTGTTTATTTAAATGCATGCTGCATTCCAGAAAGTGACATAAACAGCGAAGAAATTTGAAATAAATCTCAGAAACTTGGCGACGTCCTATCACAATATTTAAATATAACAAAATTTATATCCCCGCTTTAATTAGAATCGTGCAAGCTAAAATGAAGCACGTTGATATTGCAGTGTTGACTATGCCTTATGTGTCGTTTGGCTGGGCGCCAGACGGGCGGCATCCCGCGCCCAAATTCACTTTAATGGTATATTATTATTAATTTTACTAACGGCTCTAGCTGATGAACCTTAGTTTCTCGACGGCGTATTTTCCCGGTTATATATACTTAAACATATACTGACGACCGATATGGCGTGGAGGTCAGTATACCTACACTTCACTCCAGAGGTCGTGGGTTCGATTCCCACACAGGACAAATCTTTGTGTGCATGAACATGAATATTTGTTCTGGTCTAGGTGTTATCCTATGTATATTAAGTATGTATTTACAAAAAAAAAAGTATTGAAGTATGTTTATCCGTTGTTTAGTATCCATAACACAAGTTCTTAATGATACTTATCTTGGAACTAAATAATTGGTGTAATTGTCAGAAAATATTTATTTTTAAATATTTATATAGGTACTTATATGTATTTGGGTGTATAGGAATTTTAACAAAGACCTATGGTCTACAAGCAAGCCATAACTGCAAGGGGTGCACCTTGCACCAAGCTTCTGATAAGCGGTAATAGGCCATGTATAACGTGGGAACAACGAATACAATTGGTGAACTGTGAGCGTTTTGTATACCTCGGCCTTTGGATATATTGCTTTTTATGTGGCACCTTATATTGACCACATCCTGCCTGATGTAAATAGTCGCTCAGTACAAATGAGAGCGATCTATATCGTGGAGCCGTTTCACGCCCCTTTTTAAAGGCCCGCAATTATAGAAACTTTGAAAAATACGCTGGCAATCCACAGCAGAATGGTTTCAGGAAAGAACTACGTACTAAACGTCTTGGTTCGAGTGCTTCTAGACTGCACAGTATAAGAGTAATTTTTTTGTTTTGATTCCTAATGTTTCCTAAAGCTAGGCTGTAACCTCAGCAATCTAACAAGAGTTTGAGAGGAGGCCTTTCCAGTGGCACATTAAAAGGCTGATAATAAACATGATAATGTACACACTCCTCTTTAAAATCAAAAATCGTGTTCTGATGAACTTGGCCTTTGTGTCCAGTGTGGCAGCGGGATTGGAGTCACGAGTGCAAGTGCTATTTTGGGAGTCTTTGGAGTATGCTGCGTAATTTGGGACAAGTATACAAAGACGACCGATATGGCGTGATGGCGAGTATACCCGCTCTCCGCTCCAATGTCGAAGGTTCGATTCCCACTCAGGATAAATCTATGTGTGCACATGAATATTAGTTCTGGTCTGGATGTTTCCCTATGTACTAGTATATTAACTATTTACAAAAAAAAAAAGTATTTATATAATTTCATCCGTTATTTAGTATCCATAACACAAGTTTTTAAGGATACTTATATTGGAACTAAATGATGATGACTTATATTTTAAAGAGGAGTAAACAAAATCGTTTTATGTAAACGAGTCTTATATGTATGTGATGTAGGTTTTGAGTTCCAAGATAAGTAAATTAAATTAAATTAAATTAAAAATTCATTTATTCAAGTTTGGCTCAATAGAGCTCTTATGAATGTCATACTTATAAACTAACGCGCCCATTCACTGCGGGCGGGAGCTTGATCGTAAAAGAACGGGCAAGAAAATCGTCAAGGTTGGTTTTTTCTCCCGCCAGTCACAATTAAAATACATAATATTAAAACAATTGTGTTCTGCAGTCACAAGATTTGAAAAAAAAGGGAGACAGAACTAATAAAATTATAAAATTACATAGACAATGTATGTAAGTAATCGTTATATTGTAAAGAGGGCCGCAGAACACAACTTTTATCATTGTAAATGTTACATCCAAGCGTTTTTGTCATTAACGTAATCATTAACCGTGTAATACCCTTTCTTGGAATAAGTATTCTTAAGAACTTGTGTTATGGATACTAAACAACGGATAAACATACTTAAATACTTTTTTTTAATTCATACTTAATATACATAGTACAAACCCAGACCAGGACGAATATTCATGTTCATGCACACAAAGATTTGTCCTGTGTGGGAATCAAACCCACGACCTCTGGGGTGAAGTGTAGGTATACTGACCTCCACGCTATATCGGTCGTCAATTAACATCAGTACATGAGTGATTAAATGGTTGTCTTATTCTTTTCTTCTGACAGTAGTTAACTTGAGTATAGACTAAAAACCATAAATACCTAGTTATAAAATTACCTCCAAATGCTTTATTCCATTTAGCGATGGAGCACTTATGAATAAATTAATAATAACTCATTCTTTCGCTACGGGAGAAGCTTGAAAGAAGAAAAGCCAGTAATTTGAAATTTAAATTCCAAAAAATTAAGACAGTTGGAAGACATCTTTTATTTTTAGTTTCCGGTAGTGTATTAGTTTATTATTGCATAGTATTCCTTTTGTTAAATTTGTCTAGAATACGAAATCAAATCAACATTTATCAAGTACTGTATATTGATAGTACTTGATAAAAATGTTGATTTTAAGTTATTTGAGGTTTTCAAGTACCTACTAATTATAATAGTTTCTGAAATAAAGAAATTTTGAATTTTATCAATTAAGAGATATAATTATTTTGTTTAGTTATTTACTTGAATCAGAAAAGTAAAAGTGTATAACGAGAATAAGGTGGACACAAGTGTCACATATATGTACTATGAAGTAATACCAAAGCTATTACGTCCAGAAATTTTCAGTTATTTTATTTTTCTTATTCATACTACTCTTACATAACAGTCGTAGTTTCTATAATAATATATTATATAATTATTGGTATATCTTATCTTATCTTATCGCGGGGGCCACAAACTGAACGTGGCGTGGCGTGTTATTTTGGATTAGAGAGAGGGCGCCACTCGCAACGTTAACATTACCTCCGTGATAAATTAAGTGTTATAAATATTAGGTCGGGGAAAAAGTCTTTTCGCATAACGTAGGTATAAACTTATTATAAATTTTTTTTGACTGTACTATTTGTGTCTGGCTGGTTTTGGTAACATTAAAAAGGTTCCATTATAAAGAAAAGAAAAAAATAAAAAAAAGTTGTTTCCCGCTATTTTTCATTCGTTTTTCTCTCCGTAAAAATGAGTGAATCTAATGAAGAAATTCGATACATTTTAAAATTTTATTATAAAAAAGGCAAAAATGCAACTCAAGCAGTGAAAAAAATTTGTGATGTTTATAGACCTGACGCAGTGTCAGTAAGAGTAGCACAAATTTGGTTCAAACGTTTTCAGTCCGGAAATTTTGATGTTAAAGATGCACCTCGCTCTGGTCGCCCTGTTACGAATAAAATGGACGCCATTTTTGAAAGAGTGGAGCAAGATCGGCATATTAGTAGTTACGATGTAGCTGAAGAACTGGGAATTGACCACAAAACAGTTTTGACCCATTTGAAGAAAGCTGGTTATACAAAAAAGCTCGATATTTGGGTGCCACACGAGCTCACTCAAAGAAACTTAATGAACCGTGTACTCATTTGCGATTCATTATTGAGACGTAATGAAACCGAGCCGTTTTTGAAAAGATTGATAACTGGCGATGAAAAGTGGATCACGTACGACAAGAAGGTGCGAAAAAGGTCGTGGTCGAAAGTTGGCCAGGCTTCACAGACTGTGGCCAAAGCTTTTTTTTTTTTTATTTGATTTACGTCGGTAACAAAATGCATTTACGCACTGTCTCCCGGCCAAAAGGGGGAGACCGGGAGGGGGTGTGGGGCTCACTGCGGCAGACGCGACCGCCGCAGTCCTACCCACTAAAAATCTTCCGACGACGCCCACCGCTGTTGAAGAAGGGGCGGGGGGCCAGCACCAGGGGATTTGTAGTTTCTGGCACCCCGCCCGCGGCCAACGTCCCCCGGATCAGAACCGGGAGGACCTCCTCAGAGAGGCGCAGTGTGTCGCGCCCCTCCTACCTCTTTTTGCGGCCATGACGTGACTGGCCGACTTCTGGGGGGTCTATAGCTAGACGGAAGGGGCCCCCTGCCCCCGCCGCCTAAGACCCCCAGGCGCGGCCCGCACGCTGCGCCAACGGCGTAGCCGGAGAGAGAGCGGGTCCCGCTCCCTCTCCCGCTCCGCGGCCTCCTTCTGCGACATCACCACTTCGCAGAAGGAGGCCATCGCCTCCCATGCCGTCTCGCTGTCGACCATCTTTTGCATGATGGTCGGCAGCGAGAGAGCCACTCCACCCAAGGCCGCGGCCAACGTCGACCGCGGCCCCGCCCACGCAGGGCACGCCACCAAAGTGTGCTGCGCGGTGTCTTCCGCGCAGTCACAATGGTGGCAACACCGGGTCGACTCCCCCCCGGCGACGTCACACAGATACTTCCCAAAGCACCCGTGCCCGGAAAGTACCTGCGTGAGCCGGAAGGTCATCGACCCCCACCGACGGCCGACCCATCGCTCCAAGATGGGCCCGACCGCCTCGAGGATACGGCGCCTCGATCCTTCGGCACGAAACTCGGCGCTCCGAAAAAGCTGCCGCCGCCATGCGCCCAGAGCCTGCCTCTGAGCGTCTCTACGCCACCGCACCACAGTGTCCGGTGCGGGGCGGAGACCCTGGCTCCGGGATTGCGCGCCTCGCCAGAACACTGCCGAGAGAACCAAGGCGTCTAGGTCCCACGGCAGTGACCCGGCGAGTGCGCAAGCCACCTCCACAGAGATGGTGCGATACCCCCTAACGACACGGTTCGCCATGACCCTCTGCGACTGTTGCAGGACCTGTCGATGGCGACCCGATACGGAGCTCGCCCAAATTGGGGCCCCGTACAAGGCTATGGATCGCACCACCCCCATGTAAAGGCGACGGCAACTGCCGCCACTCCCCCCGATATTGGGGAGCAGGCGAGATAGAGCTCCCGCCGTGCTCACCAACCTCGTTGCAGACTGTGGCCAAACCTGGCCTAACACGAAATAAGGTGATGCTGTGTGTATGGTGGGATTGGAAGGGCATTGTTTATTATGAGCTTTTACCGCCCGGCAAAACCATCGATTCTGATCTTTACTGCCAGCAACTGATGAGATTAAAGGAAGCAGTCGAGAGAAAACGGCCAGAATTGATCAACAGGAAGGGTGTGGTCTTTCATCACGATAACGCTAGACCACACACATCTTTAGCCACTCAGCAAAAATTAAGAGAGTTCGACTGGGAGGTCCTAGTGCATCCACCATATAGCCCTGACCTTGCGCCTTCAGATTTTCACCTGTTTCGGTCTCTGCAGAATTCTTTAGGTTCTGTAAGGTTGACCTCAAGAGAGGACTGCCAAAACTATTTGTCCCGTTTTTTTAATCAGAAGTCCCAAAGTTTCTACAGTAACGGGATAATGTCTCTGCCCACAAAATGGCAGAAAGTTATTCAACAAAACGGTACATATATATTGTAAATAAATGTAAATAAACTTTGAAAAAAATGTCTTGACTTTTCATACAAAAATACGAAAAGACTTTTTCCCCAACCTATTATAAAGTGTTACTATTTCACCTCGAATTCCAGTGCAAAGTAATAAAAAGAGGAAAGTGCATGTGCACTAGTGTTATCCAAGAAATACAACCATTATTGTTATAGTAAAGTGCAAAAATCATATCCCAGTAAGTGAAAAATTTATTTTAAAAATACCGCCGTATTGAACTTAAAAACAGTAGAAGTAAAAAAACTCAAAGCCAATTTAAGGGGATCAAGCTGATTTAAATGTTTCATGAAGTTATTAAATATATTATAATGGAAAAATTATAAAACACTGTTGAAATTCAAAGATTTATAGCAAATAATTTTGCGCGATAACTAAATATTTGCATACTACTAACGCCATCTTGCGGTATTGTGGTAACTACTATCTGGTTTATGAAAAAGCCTGCCCGATACCGAGAGAGGGCGCTTTCCCCAATATTAATATTTTGTCGTATTTGGAAGTAGATAAATACATAATAAAAACATAATGGCTTCATTATGCGCTGGGTGTCATAATGAACTTCCGAAGAGGGAACATCTTACCTGCGCATATTGTAATTGTGTTTATGACTTAGAATGCGCTAATGTATCTAGCCAGCGCTTTTATAACACATTGACACCAGAACACAAAAAAAAGTGGAAATGTCAGGCATGCTATTGTAGGACTCCAAAATCTGGAAATTTAGATAGACCTTTAACACCAGCCGACCATGAAAATCGACAAAAAAATTCACCTATAGTAAACAACGTCACGATTAGAAAAAATACAATGTCTCAAATCAATAATGACAAAATGAGCTCTGAAGATGTGTCTTATTTGGGCGAAACAATCTGTACGGAAAGTCATGATCCTGGCATGCCGATTGGACTAACTCTACAAACTCTAAGTGACATAATAGTTGAAAAACTTAAGGAAAATAATAAAAGTATCATAGCGCAAATACAGAACATAATACAGGCGGAAGTACAACAAGCAATCAAATCATTACGAGAAGAACTGAAACAGGATACGGAATACTTAAAAGAACAGAATACAAATAGAATAAAGGATATGAAACTACTGAACATAAAAATTAACAAACTACAAGATGAAAATGTCACACTGAAAAAAGAAATAAATAGTTTAAGCACAAAGCATACTCCTACCACTGAAAATAATAATTATGAAAACTGCCGCAAGAAACTAGTACTTTTTGGGTTAAAAGAAAATTATAAAGAACCTGAAATTGAATTGCACAATCGTTTACACGGATTGTTCCAGGAACTGCAGCGCGTAGACTTGACTGGGTACATAGAAGATACCTATAGAGTTGGCCGATATAATAAGGGCGGAAATCGACCGTTGGGAATTGAATTAATAAGTAAAAGAATGGTTAAACACATAATAGATAACAGTCACACCTTTTATGGAACTGGTTTATCGATATCTGAGTTTTTGGATAGGTCTTCACGGATGAAACGAAGGGCTATGCGCGATGAAATGATGTTGGCGCGTAAAAATGGTCAGTATGCAGTAATTAAAAACAACCAGTTATATATTGAGGGAAAAAGAATTAATGTGGAAATACCGACTCCGATTAATACAGACAAAGTGATATCAATATCTGAAAATACACAGTCATACCAACGAGATAGCGGATATAGTGGTGATTCCTTTCGAAACCACGGAGCCAGACTTTAACATTTTATACCAAAACATCCAAAGTATAAATAACAAACAACATATATTAGAAGCTTTTTTACACGATCATCCGATATATCAGGTAATGTGTTTTTCTGAAACATGGCTGACAGAAGAAAAGTTAAAATTATTACAATTTAGCAAGTATAAGGTAGCAGCATCATTTTGTAGAAAATATAGAACAGGCGGAGGTGTTTGTATCCTATTGCAAGAGCATATAGAATTCGTAGAGAAACACGACATCACGAAGTTTGCCCTCGAATACATACTGGAGGTCACCGCGGTCGAACTTAGTAAAGAAAAATTATTAATTGTTGTAATGTATTGGAATAGAAGAGAGGAGGGTGTGTTTATGAGACAGTTAGATAGTATTTTAAAATATATTAATAATAAATATCACAAACATAATATAATATTAGGCGGCGATTTTAATATAAATACATTGGTACAAAGCAAAAAAAACACAGAATTTTTAAACTTAATGCTAGAATATAAATTTGCCCAGCACATTACCTCTGCGACCCGCATCACAGAAACTACTTCTACTTGCTTAGACCTCATATTCACGAACTTTAAAAGTGAACACTTAAATTCGTCAGTGGAAGAATTGGGGTTATCCGACCACTCAGGAACTATTTTGCATTTATAAATACCTACACAAACGAAGGAAACGAATTGGTACACAGAAAAAAGAATATATAATACGAACGCAATACAAAAATTCCAAACAGAATTACGAGCTATTAATTGGAACGATATATTAATGATACACAAAAACATAAACGAAAATTACAACTCATTTCATAATACACTGACACAAACATTAAATCGAACTATACCTAAGCATAGAATTAAAATTAAATCGAAACCAATCAAGTATTGGTTAACTATAGGCATAAAAAATTCGTGCAAAAATTAACGACTTTTAAAAATACTTACAACTAAAACGAGTAATAAAATATTAAAACAACATTATAAAAAATATGCTAAAATATTAAAAAGAGTTATAATAGCAGCAAAAAAAATACATTATAAAAAAATAATTAGTAAATCAAATAACAAAATAAAAACTATGTGGCAAATAATTAATGAGGCATCTAATAAAACATGTGTAAAGACAAAAAGTAATATAAAGTTAAAAATTGAAAACTCATTAACTACAGATCCTAAACTTGTAGCCAATTCTTTTAATGACTTCTTTGCATCGATGGGCGACCCCGGCACACCGGCAGAGGGCGCACGGCTTGGCCGCCCCGTGCTCTATCCCACTGAGAATACTATGTTTTTAAGCCCGGTCAGTTGCCTTGAAGTTAACAAGATTATAAAAAATTTAAAAAACAAACATAGTTATGGCATAGATGAGCTACCATCTAACTTAATAAGAGAATGTGCGAACGAACTGACCTTGCCCTTTACTATTTTAATTAATCAGTCGTTTGACGAGGGCTCATTTCCGTCTTTGCTTAAAAGAACACTAATAAGACCTATTCACAAAAAAGAGGATAAAAGTGACCCAAACAACTACCGCCCCATTGCATTATTGCCCACTGCCTCAAAAATATTTGAAAAATGTATTTCTAGCCGCGTCGAAAAATTTTGCGAAAAATATAAAATTATCGATGACTGCCAGAACGGCTTTCGGAAAAATCGTTCTACGACCTTGGCAGTATATAAATATGTACATGAAATAGTAAAAATATTAGATAACAGGCAGTATGGTGTAGGCATCCTATTAGATATGACAAAGGCATACGATGGGGTGCAGCACGACATACTCCTAGACAAACTCTACGGCATAGGTATCCGCGGCGCTGCCCATGACTGGTTCAGGTCATACTTGAAGGATAGGCAACAGTTCGTTGAATTAGAGTACTTTGACAGTTCTAAAAAAACAATATCAAACGTGCGCTCTGATTGTAAAAATATAAACGCATCGATACCACAAGGAAGTGTCGCTGGATATATACTGTTCTTGATATACATAAATGATCTTCCTAAAATAATTAAAGATAAATGCGTCCTATTTGCTGACGATGTTTCCCTGATAACTTCTTGTACTGATAACACTGACATTAACGTAAAGCTGCATTCACTCCTTTCTAAAACTCAAGACTGGTTGATTGATCATAATCTTAAAATCAACTTTGCAAAAACTAAATTAATGACATTTCATCCCCACCAAAAAAGAACATTACATATAAAATTTAATTATAATGATACTGACTTAGAATGTGTTAACGTATTTCGGCTACTCGGTATGGATATAGACACCATTTAAATTGGAAGGCGCACATCTGTAGAATAAAATCAAAATTGTCTAGTTTTTCCTATGCCTTGAGGGAAATAAAAAAACATACCGATATAAAAACAGCCATAGCAACGTACTATGCACACGCACACGCATGGCTCAGTTATGGAATTATTCTGTGGGGTAACAGTACGGACGCGGGAACACTGTTCACCTCACAGAAAAAATTAATTCGAATAATTGCGAATATACAACAAACTGAGAGCTGTAAACAATATTTCGCAAAGTATAAAATCCTAACCCTACCTTGCCTGTATATTTTGGAGATATGCAAATTCGTTCGAAAATATAAAGATTTTTTCATGAATCGTGAAGATGTACCATCCAAATATTCACTTAGACGCAAAAACAAGCTAGTTATACCAGCCACACGTCTCAAACTAAGCTCTTCAAGCACTTGCAGTATGTCTGTAAAAATCTATAACAATTTACCACATTCTCTACAAAACGAGCAAAGTGATGTAGCATTCATGAATCAATTAAAACAAATTTTGATTAATGGATGTTATTATGATGTTACGGAATATTTAACCGCCAAGATTAATATATGTTTGTGATTTTTGGAGATAGTTAGTGGAATTAAAAAAGTTAGATGATGTAAGTTTTTATTTGTTAAGTCTTATTAATGTTAATTTTTTATTTGTTTTAAGTATTTTTGATTGCAAATCCCCTCTCTTCAGTCTTAAAGTTGCGTACCCGACAGGGTCCATAAATTTGGTTCTAAAATTGTATAACACCTATGTACACATTATGGTTTAGCAATAAATAATTTGTATTTGTATTTGATCTTTTGTGAATCCTCTTGCCTTGCACTCCAAATCTCCAAATATTGTTACCATCTTCTTTATAACAGTCTTTGCAGATTGGAGCCCAGTCTCTTGGTTGTGGGTAGGCCACCCCCAGGAGACTCATTCGGCAAACTGCCAACGAGTCACAGGTACACAGCAGGTGTTCCATAGACTCCTCTTCGTGTCCACATCTACGACATAGCGGTGATTACACTAGTCGCATCCTGTGGAGCATTTACTGGTATATTAACAACTACGCGCCGTATAGCTCAGTTTTTCGATAATACTAAAATTCCTGTATATTCTAGTGCATTCCCTCGGCAATCGTTTCACATAATATGTTAATACCTACTGGGCTATGTCTTCAGTGTGACACTTATACATGCGGCCTAGCTAAATGTAAATGGTTAACCGCAGACTTTAAACGTTTGTGACGCCCCGTAACGAGAATTTACGAATGTCAAGATAAATTTACAGTAACGCGCTAATTCACAATAAGCAGAAGGTTGCAGATTTTGCCGTGTGATATTGGCCTGGAATAGTACCACCTCTTTTTTTAAGAAGAATTGGCAAGAAGCTCTGCAAGTTCTCTGAGACTCAACGTCATCTAACTGTTATCCCGGTCGCGACCTTATAAGCCCGATTTCCACTATCCTGCTTGTTTGTCTACTCTTTCCCCACTTGTTCCACATCAAATTTCACAACTCAGCATCACCACAACTTCTGCGCAAGAGTGCATTCGTATGGCAATATGTTATTTTGTACCCCTGCTGTTGGTCCAATTCCTCAGATGTAGCGGGTGTGTGGTCCTCAGTTGAAATTTAAATTCAACGTTAACTAGCACCTAAATGTGTCGATCAACTATGCCACGTTTTTTTGTACGTGCATAAGACAACAAAAATGCTGTGATTTGACGAGTCTAATAGAGAACACAAAAATACTTAAAAGAAATCTCTGTAAGACAGAGTATGCTTCATAAGTGTGTACCTTGTTTAATCATATTAACCATAGAAGCGAAATCGAGATTTTCTGAAAAGCCACCACATACATCTATCTATACATAAAAAATAAACTTTATTGTCTTTAAGGTCAACAGGATCATTTAGGTTCGTCAATTTTTATAAACAAAGTGGAAATTTCATATTTATTTTCTTAACAACAATAAAAGAGATATGAGCGGTACCATAATCAAGAAATAAAAGCAAATGAATTCTTTGTCAGAACTTGTCAAGGTTTGTCAGTTTATCTGTCTGTTGTGGTTTTTTTTCTGAAGATTTGTCAGTCTTTCGGTTACTCTTATAGGGGGGTCAGTCATGTCTCTCGTGATTCTAAAGGGGGAGGGGATTGTCCGTCAGTCAGTCTGTCGGTGATTCTAACGAGGCTTCCGAAAAACTAATACAATTGAAGAAATAAATATTAAGTTTACCGCTGTTGTTCTTAAAACTACCAATATCTAATATATTTTATTGATTTACATTTATTTATTATTTCAAGATATGTGACTAGAAGCGGATTTAATTTTAATTATGCGGACTTCCACATCATATTTAATTGGTTAATCAAATGTTTTTTTATAAATGTTAAATAATTATCCGAATTCAACTTTATATGATTGTAGTAAATCAGTTGGGTACATATTACGTCTTAATTGAAACAATACTGTTTAAAAAAATCGCAATATTATAATCGCTACCGCTCATGACTCGCGCGTCTCACTGGCGAAACGCCAGCCGCTGCAGCCTGCGGAAGCACAGATAGACGACAAAAGAAATAAAGCCGCGCCATTCACGGAGCGACACGAGCCGCGGGCCGCGCTCAGCAGCGACTGTGTTACCTCGATGTCTACAAGTCACTATCTATTGCATTTGAATGTACATGTCGACTCGAGTGATACTTTATTGAGGTTTATAGTTCATGAATAAAATATTATAGAATAGAAGCGGTCGTAGCTCTGTGGTGCTCGATGGTCGGAAATGATCACCGAAGTACAGCAGAGTTTACAGAGGTCAGTCCTTGGATGGGTGACCGTTTGTGTGGCATTTGATATCGAGCGCTTCCGTGCTTCGGAAGTAAAGTAAAGTAAAAAAAATATTTATTTCATAAACTAATATAGATGGTACTTGAAAACGTCATGATTACAAATGAAAAAAAAGCAATCGAAATAATATTACACTAAATCACGAAGCTTAGATTCACTTACATGCAACAAAACAATTTAAAAACAAAAAATAATTAGGTGTAAGTGAATCTAAGTGCCAGTTCCGAGCCACCGCTCTGTAAGAAGAACTGGCAAGAAACTCACAGGCTATGCTCTTTTAAATATGTGCTTTAGTTTGGTACTAGAAGGCACGTTAAGCTGTTGGTCCCGGTTATCATTAAATGTGGTAGTCGTCAAGCCATGTTAGAAGCCTAATGGGCGGCTTGTAAAATTCTAACAGCAGGACGCCATACACCTGCCTCCGCCAATCCGCACTGGGTCAGCGTGGTGGAGTATGACCCAATACCCTCACACCTGATATGTGAGAGGAGGCTCGTGCTCAGTTGTAGGACGTTAATGGGCTGTGATGATGATGAATGATTTCCAGATTGCAGTTTAGATGGTTGAAATGTTGTTCGTACATCTGGAAAATCATCTGAATTTTTAAGCGTAATTATTGCTTTCTCCGTGCCTCGGATAGTACGTTAAGTCGTTGGTGGCGGCTGTCGGGAACATCTATGGCAGTCGCCATTAGGAAGTCAGCGCCATTTAAAATCCTGGACTTATCTATAGAAACATAGCTGGTTTAATCATAGAATTGTGTTCTTTCTACCCTCTGGAAGTTGCGGAGTTCAGACAGCAGTTGCTCTTTGTGAGATTTTTTTATTGACGACGTCTTGTTGCCTTTTTTTTTGTTTTACATTGGTAACAAAATGCATTTACGCACTGCCTTTCTGCCAAAAGGGGACCGAAAAAGGGTGTGGGACTCACCACCGGCAGACACGACTGCTTGCAGTAATACCCACTAAAAATCTTCCGACGACGCCCGCCGCTTGTTGTGCAAAAGGCGGGGGCCAGTACCTGGGTTGCAGCGTTTGACACCCCGTCTGCGGCCAACGTCCCCCGGGCCAAAACCGGGAGGACCTCTTCAGAGAGTCGCAGTGGACGCGCCCCTCCTACCTCTCTGTGCGAACATAGCGTGTGTGGCCGACTTCCCGGAGGGTCTATGGTTAGACAGCAGGGGCCCCCTGCCCTCGCTATCTAAGACCCTCGTGGCGCTGCTAGACGGATCCTCTTAGCTCGCCTGTTGCGCCCTCCACAGGTCTCATAGCATTTGGTAGAGCTACATTTTATAAAAAGCCTTTAAAAATAAATATGCATAATTCATTTTTAAAGTTTACAAAGTATGTTTCAAGGATTTAAACAGCTTTTTTTACTTAACTTCATCCCAATGTTTTATCAACGCCTGCCACCTTGTGGGGTGTGGCTAGAATTCCAGGTTCCTTTTTGAAGACTTCAGTCTGTGTGAATCTTTGTGCTCTACGTCTTACGAAGAGTTGGTGCTCTATACATAATATCGATATACTTCGTGAGCTACTAACGCGCAGATGCTATGCGACGCCACGCATTACGATATTATCAAACCGTTATCTACGAAGTATTTCAATCTATTGTCATAAAACAATACTGTATAATTTGTTGACGATTCCAATGTGTATACAGTTCCTACCAAGATCTAAGGAGCCCAAGCCAAGCTCACCTGCAAGTGGTGCATCTGCCGATCAACGGACAAAGCTCTAGCGAACACTAAATTTCCCGGTAAGCAGCAATAGGCTCGCCACCTATTACGTGGGACCAACAATATAACTGGTGAAATGTGGGCGTATCATATACCTCTGCCTATCCCTTCGGGGAAACTGGCGTGATACTATGTATGCATGTATGTTGACGATTCCAACAAGTAAATAAACACCAAACAAACCGCTGTTCTTCACTTGTCCTTCTTTGTCGCGTAATTTAGAAGCGACGCGTCTTAGGTTACGTCTTGTCGCGTAGTTTAAATCAACCCCGTGTCCTAATTCAGGGTTAGGAAATGGACACCATGAAGTGTATCGTGTTGCTCCAGAGATTGGATGGTTGTACATTTTTTTAGCGTTAGAAGATATACTTTGCATTTTTTGACAGGTGGTGTGTTGAAAATGTATTGCTCCTATATTAAACATTCGGCTAGTTATCAAAAACTTTGTGTGACTTTAAATTCGAGATTAAGTTATCAAATCACAAACATTACTGCAGTTATATTTCTGTGTATGTACAAAAAAAAAATAAGTAGCCGTTATTTAAAGTAAAGTTCACTAGATTACATACAAATAACTAAACAAAATAAAATTATTATCAAAATTTCGTTTCATATGTTTTAAATCTAAATTACATTAAAATATTTTTTTAAACTTAATAAACAGAGATCTAGTCATTAGGCTTATTACTCCTTTTTAAATTATTGCTGACAACAACATCTGCAGCAATGATGCTTAATAGTCTGTTCACTAACCCTGAAAAATATAGACAACAATTAAATGATAATGGCGTAGCGAAACCAAAGACATGCTACAGGCTTACCGCTAGTACTCGTAATAGATAAACAATTCAAAAATAAACATTTGAAATTTTATGTGATATTATAGGATTTGGAGTTAACAGGTATACCTATATAGATAGAACAGAAGTAGAGGGAGTACCTTTTCCAGATCAGCTTTATGATCGGTTTAAACTGACTGTTAATTTTATTTCTTTTATAATTTTAGCACAAAGAGCATTAGAGAGAAGAGATTATTAGACCTGCAGTATAAATATGTTATGTTTTTTTATTACAGATGCCAAAACCCACAAGGCAGGGGAAGTAGAAACAAGATAAGATACGGGCCTGGCATAAAGCTGGGCCCGTTGTCGGAAGACCTGCTAAACAGTAAGCTTCATTTTAAATGTTTTGTAGTTCGAGAGCGGTTTTGTAACATTATCTTGCGCAATTGTACACCCCCCCCCCCCTCCTTCCATATTTATTCCAAATTTAAGTTAGATGTCATAATAAGTTGCTATATAAACGTTTCCCATATGGCGGCCTATTGCCGCTTACCGAACTCTTATCGTTCGTTGATCGGCAGGTGCACCACTTGACCGCGGTCGACCTCCTTCTGCGAAGTGGTGATGTCGCAGAAGGAGGCCGCGGAGCGGGAGAGGGAGCGGGATCCGCGGGCGGGCAAGAAGGGCCAGTCCAGCCGCGCCTGGGGGGTCTTAGGCGGCAGGGGCAGGGGGCCCCTTCCGTCTAGCTATAGACCCACCTAGAAGTCGGCCAGTTATGCCATGGCCGCACAAGGAGGTAGGGGGGGCGCGACACACTGCGCTTCTCTGAAGAGGTCCTCCCGGTTCTGATCCGGGGAACGTTGGCCGCGGGCGGGGTGCCAGAAGCTACAAACCCAGGCACTGGCCCCCCACCCCTTTTTCAACGGGCGTCGTCGGAAGTTTTTTAGTGGGTAGGACTGCGGTGGTCGTGTCTGAAGCAGTGAGCCCCACACTCCCCTCTCGGTCCCCCCATTGGCTGGGAGACAGTGCGTAAACAGCATTTTTTTTATCGACGATAAAAAAAAAAAAAAAGGTGAACCACTTGCACGTGAGGTTGGTTTGGGCTCCTTAGATTTGGTAGGATATCTATAAACCCTATATCTATTTAAATGTCTAGATATTATTATGCACGTGTTGTATGTAATAATAAATAATAATTTTACATTTCATTTTATCCAAAAATTCGCGGTCGTTTTCAACCACCTAGTCTCGACGAGCGCTCCCCTGTCCCATTATTCCATACAATCCCATAATTTCGGGCCATAAACTTCCAAATAACAATCGTAAAACTGACAAAGTATAAGATATGTCTATTCTATTTGTCGCCGATGTCTCGATATCATGTAGAATAATTAGATTTTTATTGTTCTCATTATCATATTTAAGTGATACATGTCTTGAAGGCATTGCTAGATCATCTTAATTAAGCGTACTGTTTTATGTAAGTATATCATTACTATAAATATTTTCTCTTACTCCCACCGCCTTTAATGTCCTCTGCTAGCCCCAAGGTTGACTGGTAGGGAATGCTTAATGGCATTAAGTTCGCCTTTGGTAGATTGTATTTTTGTGTGTGTGCGATAAGGATTTTATAAAATAAATAAATAAGGTTCTACAGGAATAAATATAGACATATATTTATTTGATAATTTAGAACGTAGATCATTATTCTTATATAAAATACAAGTACTGAAATGGTATTTACCACAAAGTCAGACATTCCATAAAAGTCTCGACACTAATCTTCCGTGTATATCCAAGATATTAAAAATATTTTATATGTAAAGGAAAAAGGACGATTAAGAAATGGATGAAGTATGTGAATATAGTTATTGGACCCTTAACTGGACAGTAGCCATCATTAAAACACCATGAATTTTAAATGTATTTTCTAAATCTAATTCTATTATAAATATTATTGTTAGGGTAAAATATTATTTAGAGTATAAAATATTATTGTATTTATTATTAGATTAAGCAGTATGTGTATAATTGATATAATTTAAGTTTCGTTTCATATGTTTAACATTCTGTCGTGGATAACGTCGCTGGTTACGCAATGAACCAAATTTAGTTTTAGCCTTTATAATATTATATATTATGTAACTGTTTGTTGTCCTAAATATAATAAAATAAAAAAAAAATTAAAGGAACTACACACCCACAATGCAATAAACCTTATGGGCGAAATATTGAAGCTGTTACTTTAGGTAGTTACTTTTCTATTAAAGTTATTTTTCACCCCGCGAAGTTCGTTTGGAACTGAAATACAGTTATATAACTATTTAGTTTGAAAGCCAGGGTTCTTGTAAAAAAAAATGTGTACCATATGTAGAATATACTTTATTGTCTTTAAGATCAAAAGGATCATTTAGATTCGTTAAATGATATAAGCGGTAAGAAGATATGAGCGGTAGCAAATGGATTCTTTGTCAAAATTTGTCAAGGATTGTCAGTTTATCTGTCTGTTGTGGATTTTTTCTCAAGATTTATCAGTCTGTCGGTTACTCTTATAGGGGGGATCTGTCAGTCAGCCTGTCGTGATTCTAAAGGGGGAGGTGATTGTCCGTCAGTCACACAGTCTGTCGGTGACTCTAACGAGGCTTTAAAAAAGGCAACGAGATTGAGAAGAATGTCTCAAGAAACTCATCTCGGCTATTTTTAAATTATTGCACAATAGCCAAACTTGAACAAATAATTTTGACTTTGACAGTACTCATTCTAATCAAATATTTATTCAATATTTATAGCAGTTTCTGTATTTTAATGTAAGAGGATTTGTATTATATTCGTAGATTTCACTTAATGAAGGCAGACATGAGATGTGTCTCACAAGTTTTTGATGTTTATGACAATAAATATAACCAATAAAATTCTTGTGCTCGGTTTTGTTTTTATATACCTAAAAGAGCACATATAACACCATACTTAATTAAATAAGGGCAATCTGTTGAATATGGAATCAAGGCGTGTCCTACACTTTGCTGGTTTGCTATATAGTGTGATTAAAAGTAAACGGCCAGAATATTTATACAATAAACTTAAATTTACACAACGACTTCGTTCTTTGGATCAGCTTATAGTCCCCGCACACCACTCAGCGTCATTTCGTGGTAGTTTTCGATACTGTGCGTCGAAGTGCTGGAACAACATTCCTCCACCAATAAGAAAGCTGTCTAGTTTTAAATATAAATATAGGATGCATCTATTGAGCCTGCAAAAGTCTGCTATAGTTAAATAAATAAATTAGATTTTATATAATGATGCTAGCCTATAAGTTAAGATGGCAAGTAACGCAATATCTTACTATTTTTAGTTTGTTTATATGGAGTCATTACCTCATCTTACCGGCATCCGCAGAATACCAGCGTCGTGACAACCTTTGTTGCGACATTATGCTGAGCGGAGGCCTTTTTGGTACTATTTTAGATTTAAGATGCTGTTAGCTTTAAGATTTTTTATTTTTATTGTAATTTGTAATGTACCAAATAAACGTTTTTTATTATAATTAATAAACAAATATTTTCTGACTACTACACCAATTATTTAGTCCCTGCAAGTAGGCTAAATAAACTAACACATACAATACCAATACATTTAACGCACTCTCTCACACACACATACACACACACACAGACACACACAAAATCAATAAAGACACTTTTGTTGGTATTTTTTTTTATAATTACCCTCCTAAATCCATATACATAGGATTTGAGTACAATATACATTTAAATATATTATAACGGCATTTGTGGTGATCAGATATTTTTACCTTACTCAGACACCAGCTCCTCACATATTATAGACCAAATTAATTTTTTTGATTATTAGATATAAGCACCATTGTAATATTTCAAGTCTGCCATTGTGAGGAGAAAATAAACATTATTATTATTGATTATTTAGTCCTAAAATTAGTATCATAAAGAACCTTTTGTATACTAAATCACGAATAAGCATTTTCTTTTGTAATACCTAATTTAGATTGTGTCCTGTACGAGAATCAAACCGAACTCAGGAGCGTAGTGCGAGGATATTCGAACCCACGCCATATCCGTCGTCAAAAAATGAATACAAGCATTCACTGCTTCAATATAATAGGTTGGGGAAAAAGTCTTTTCGTATTTTTGTATGAAAAGTCAAGACATTTTTTTCAAAGTTTATTTACATTTATTTACAATATATATGTACCGTTTTGTTGAATAACTTTCTGCCATTTTGTGGGCAGAGACATTATCCCGTTACTGTAGAAACTTTGGGACTTCTGATCAAAAAAACGGGACAAATAGTTTTGGCAGTCCTCTCTTGAGGTCAACCTTACAGAACCTAAAGAATTCTGCAGAGACCGAAACAGGTGAAAATCTGAAGGCGCAAGGTCAGGGCTATATGGTGGATGCACTAGGACCTCCCAGTCGAACTCTCTTAATTTTTGCTGAGTGGCTAAAGATGTGTGTGGTCTAGCGTTATCGTGATGAAAGACCACACCCTTCCTGTTGATCAATTCCGGCCGTTTTCTCTCGACTGCTTCCTTTAATCTCATCAGTTGCTGGCAGTAAAGATCAGAATCGATGGTTTTGCGGGCGGTAAAAGCTCATAATAAACAATGCCCTTCCAATCCCACCATACACACAGCATCACCTTATTTCGTGTTAGGCCAGGTTTGGCCACAGTCTGTGAAGCCTGGCCAACTTTCGACCACGACCTTTTTCGCACGTTCTTGTCGTACGTGATCCACTTTTCATCGCCAGTTATCAATCTCTTCAAAAACGGCTCGGTTTCATTACGTCTCAATAATGAATCGCAAATGAGTACACGGTTCATTAAGTTTCTTTGAGTGAGCTCGTGTGGCACCCAAATATCGAACTTTTTTGTATAATCAGCTTTCTTCAAATGGGTCAAAACTGTTTTGTGGTCAATTCCCAGTTCTTCAGCTACATCGTAACTACTAATATGCCGATCTTGCTCCACTCTTTCAAAAATGGCGTCCATTTTATTCGTAACAGGGCGACCAGAGCGAGGTGCATCTTTAACATCAAAATTTCCGGACTGAAAACGTTTGAACCAAATTTGTGCTACTCTTACTGACACTGCATCAGGTCCATAAACATCACAAATTTTTTTCACTGCTTGAGTTGCATTTTTGCCTTTTTTATAATAAAATTTTAAAATGTATCGAATTTCTTCATTAGATTCACTCATTTTTACGGAGAGAAAAACAAATGAAAAATAGCGGGAAACAACTTTTTTTTATTTTTTTCTTTTCTTTATAATGGAACCTTTTTAATGTTACCAAAACCAGCCAGACACAAATAGTACAGTCAAATAAATTTTATAATAAGTTTATACCTACGTTATGCGAAAAGACTTTTTCCCCGACCTAATACATATTGTTCTCTACCGAAGCTCCTGCATGTAGCGAAAGGGCGTACTACCATTGCGTATTCTTGACAATTAAATACATTATTAAATTTTTCTATGGTGTAGAAAATAAAAGACCACCCATAAACTTAACCTTCGATAAAGAAATGAAAAATACCCCAAAATTATCCTGAAAGAAAAGCAGGGGGCCTCGAATAACATGTTTTTATCTTTACACTCCATTATCCTGCGATTGTTTCGTAAAACCGTCCTTCAGACCAGTCAGGGACGCCATGGATTGAGCTGAATCACTTCCTATTGTCACTTTACCCTATGGTGTTTAAGGCAAACTGACTTATTAGAAACAAAAAGAAACTACAGGTCGCGTCAACGGCCCGTTCGTGTTCCAAGCGTGTCTAAAATATAGAAGGTGAGCACACTGAGGTCCCCCGAAGTGGAGGCCGAGCCTCCCGGGGTTGTGTGGCTGTTTGAAAGGAGAAGAAAAGAAAAAGAATTCATGACAGGCCTCGGCCTTGGCGTGGTGGGTGGCGCTATGTACCTCCCGGTAGGTCTCATCGACTCTGGGTGCCCATAGTACTTACTACCGGGAGGGAAACCAAGAGAAAACTATAGAGAGTGCAGGGGGCGGGCCAGGAGGGCTCGTCAAGCAGCGGCAAGAGGGTAACACCAGGAGGTAGGAGGGGCGCATCAACTGCGCCTGTCTCTTTGGAGGCCCTCCCGGTTTGGGCCCAGGGGACGTTGGGCGCGGGCGGTGTATCAGATGCTGCAACCTAGGTACTGGCCCCCCGTCTCTTTCTTAACAAGCTGCGGGCGTCGTCAGAAGATTTTTAGTGGGTATCACTGCTGGCGATCGTGTCTGCCGGTGGTGAGTCCCACACACCCCTCTCGGTCCCCCTTTAGCCGGGAGGCAATGGCATTAATAGCTGAAGCTTGGCGGGCTAAAGAAGGACCATGGATTGTTTGGGGTCAGCAAAAATCTGACACACCTTTCTACTCCCCCACAGCGGGACACAATTATTTGATGATGCTCCATCCGAAAATAGAGTTTTGTTTGTTGGGCCGAAATTAGCTGTGTACTAAGTCTTTGAAGACACCGATAATTACAGAGTCCCCATTACCACTATTCCCCATTAAGAATATAAAATGTCCGGATTAACATAGATGTTTAAAACGCGATTTAAATTCGTAAAATGTGTTTCAGCTCCCTGTGTGCTATACTTTATCAGGTAATATTAAATGCTCAGCATTCGTATAGCAAGTACCTAGCTTAATCTCAACAATAACAAAGCTTGTAATTTTCTATTTTAATTTTTCTTTTTTGAAGAGTATTATCATTTCGTGATAAAGCAGGTTGCATGCAATTTTGTAATAAATGTAATCTACGTTTTAATGGTCGCGTGATCGGAGGCGCGTCATGTTTGTAAACTTGACTAGATAATATTATAAAAAATACCCCTTATAATGTTGTTATGTAAAAAAATAAATAATTATGCAAGCGTCATAATATGGAATTGAATGCAATAATTAAAATCGACTTTTTATAATTGTTTTTTTTTTATAATTGTAAGATAACTAAACTTAATGAAGGCTTATTGGTCGAATATGAAAAATACAAATATCAGAAGTCGGATATACGAACAAGCCGAAAAATAATTTAAAAGATTTTAGTACATAAAACAATTTAACTTTATTTAATTTTGTACTACCTTTAGCCCGCGGTATTGATCAATTATTTTGAAATAAAAACGTGAAATACATTGATATTAAATTGTTAATTTCATTTTAAACTGTAATATTACTAAGTCTTACCATTAAACTATTAAAAAATATCTAATGTTAATTTCATTTTCTATTATGACATACTTTTTTAGTTTAAAAAAAAACTATTTAGCAAATTAAGCTTTAAATTGTAGGCTGTGTTATTATCGTATTTGTGTAATTAGCATGATGGCTTACTCCAAACATATTAAATTTTTAGTCAATGCAAAAAAAAATACTATCATTATTACAATTCAAATCTTAAAAACATTAACTAATAAACTAATAAAACCATAAATATTTTGTAAGAGAGTTCTAAAGATACACGGTTGCCTAGACGCTTTCCTAATACAAATAAATACAAATACAAATTAATTTATTTGCTTAAACATGTGTACTTAACAAAATATGGTATTACAATAAAGTCGTTCGACCAAGTCTCAACATGTTTACCATTTTGTGCTATGCAAATGTCAGTTTTATGATTCCCCATTAAATGTCAGTATAATTGTTTATGATCAAAAATTAATTATCTAAAATTAGACAATAACAATAAAATTAAAATATATTAAAAGAAAATGATGTCAACTAAATTAAATTACAAGAAAAAACGGGGTCAGTAAACACCTATTACAATTAATCATAAAGTGTATCGGTCAGAAAATCGCTTATGTGATAGTAACATTTGTCTAACAGTAATTTTTGAATTAAACTAAATTCTTTTTGAATTAAACTAATTTTTGAACTAAAAAATATATCATCAATAAAGCTCTTATGAATGTCATACTTCTAAACTAACGCCCCCATACACTGCAGGCAAAGCTTTTGAAATTCACCGTACAAAATGTATATACCTTCCTTTTGTTTCCATAAGTAACAGCGCGGCACCCATTCTCTCACCCGAGACCCCAAAGAATACGCCAAGAATACAAACTCCCAATAAAGTGCCAACAAACCGCCAACAATTCCCATCAATCTCCCCGGAGTCTGACGCGTTATTAATTAAAACTAATGTTTGTCATAATCCATAAACTGTTTGAACTTGTAATGCAAGTTATTTACCTACAAATACTTTGTGAAGGTTCCGGTTATTACTAAATGTAGTAGTCGTTAAGCCATGTTAGAGGCCTAATGGGCGGCTTGAAAAATTCTAACAGCAGTACGCCCTACACCTGCCTCCGTCAATCCGCACTGGGTCTGCGTGGTGGAGTATGACCCAATACCCTCACACCTTGATTTGTGAGAGGAGGCTCGTGCGCAGCAGTAGGACGATAATGGGCTGTGATGAAGATGTTGACCTTGTGAAGATTTTAAAGTGTTGTTTTCTCTTACTTATATATATAATTAATCCGCTTACCGGGAATTTTTATGTTTGTCAGAGCCTTCGTTCGTTGTTCGGCAGGTGCATTAGTTGTAGGTTAGGTTGACTTGGGCTCTTACGATCATCCCCCCCGACTGGTCTCCACCTTATCGTGGTGGGGGAGCTGAGTACCTCCCGGTAGGGCGCAGAAGGCGCTAGGGAAAAGGTAACACCCAGAGATTGGCGACTCGGGGTCCCCTTAGTACTGCCTACCGGGGGGGAAACTAAGAGGGACCTGTGAAGGGCGCAGCGGGCAGGCCAGGAGGGCCAGTCAAACAGCGCCAGGAGGGTCTTAGGCAGCGGGGGCAGGGGGCCCTGCTGTGTAACCATGGACCCTCCGAGAAGTCGGCCACATACGCTATGGTCGCACAAGGAGGTAGGAGGGGCGCATCCACTGCGTCTCTCAGAGGAGGTCCTCCCGGTTTTGGTCCGAGGGACGTTGGCCGCAGGCGGGGTGTCAGAGCTGCAACCCAGGTACTGGCCCCCCGCCTCTTTCTCAACAAGCGGCGGGCGTCGTCGGAAGATCTCTAGTGGGTATTACTGCTGGCGGTCGTATCTGCCGGTGGTGAGTCCCACACACCTCTCTCGGTCCCCCTTTGGCCGGGAGACAGTGCGTAAATGCATTTGGTTACTGACGTAAATAAAAAAAAGTAAATATAAACAATAAAAAACCCTTACGATATTCAATATTTTATTAACTTATTACGTATCTCCTTCACCATGTAAAGTACGTTTGTATCTTATAGCGAAAATAATCTACTATATTTTCACCTCGAGACACTTTTTCTCATTTAAAAATAATTTGTATCGAGAAGCGCGGCAATTTAGAAGCATTGTTACCCAGTATTAACTCACAACTGCTAATTACGGAGGTGTTTTGGCAAACTATAGCTGCAACTATTCATCAAAGTAATTACCACGATTGTGGACCTTTATACCCATATAAATAAAGTACCATTGTTAAAGTTATACAGGTAACTGTTTCATTTACACTTAGCTTTTGTACGGTGGATAATGAATAGTATAATTAGAAAACAATTAGACACAACTTTTTATTAATGTTGTACAATTGCCTTGCGACCGCGTGGTGTTTTGTTTTATATTATATCTTGTCTTTATTCACAGGAATTCTCCCGCGGTTTTTTTATACAAGCTGGCGCTCAAGCTTATTTTTCACCTGGTGGAAAATTGACATATTGACGTTTGCAACACTAGGTACATTACTAGTGTATATTTGGCTCGGCCTCTTGATTTTTGTTTTCTTTGTATCCAGTTTTTAAGAACGGAAATTCGCCCAAGGTTTATTATTTTTACCAAAAGGTGTCATTTAAGCTTATCCCCCCCCCCCCCACTTATGAAACTTATCACCGCATCGTATGAAGACATGCAATACCAGGAGAACTAATCGCACGTTGCTTTAAAATGGTTTCTCGTCGTTTATAAGGACCTGATGCTGGAACTTACTTCTGTTACATCTAGTTGATTATTTATCTATGTGCCAAGATGCAACGTTTTATCCATATTCATTATTTAAATCACTGACGAATCAACAATTTATACACAGGAAGGTATTATACTTCGGCTTGTATTTAACGTGTTATCAGAATTAATAAATTGCCAACCTAACCTAACCTTTTTGTGCATCAAAAATACTGATTGAGCACCTAATCACCTCATTAGGTGCTCACTCAGTATTTTTGATGATCAAAAAGTATTTTTTAGAGGTTCAGTTTATTATATTCCTTATACTTCGATCTAGTCATCAAACTTTTTATTCATTTTAATTTCATACCAAATCCAATATCACGTTTAAATTACTGCGACGGAGCGCTAACCGGTCCACGTTTTCCAATTACTGTGAGCTCCTCTTTTAAAAGCAACTAGCTCCTTTGAAAGCAGTATTGCTCAGTGTTAAATGTAAATTACATGCCGACAAAGAAGTTGAAGGCTTCACGACGACGGACCGACTAGATGCTAGCTTCTTAGAAGGGTTTAGTTAGGAAAATGGCTAGAGGAACTCTTTTATAAGAATTTTAGTTTACGTACTGATGTGAAATAAAGTTTGGGGACGCTGTGATAATAGTCTTAACCGTTGTCGTAATGCTAATATAAATAAGTCCTATTTTGGTTTCTTTAAACAATCATAATATTGTTGATGTTATATTCTATTGCATTGTATAGCGTCACAGACAAATGGAAATTGTAATTTGAGTACCTAACCAATTGATAATTTTAAAGAGCATAGCCTGTGAATTTCTTGCCAGTTCTTTTTACAGAGCGGTGGCTTGGAACTGGCACTTAATTTCACTTACACTTACATATATATATTTTTTTAATTGTTTCGTTGCATGTAAGTGAATCTAAGCATCGTGATTTAAGTGTAATCATATTTTGATTGTTTTTTACATTTAATTTTGAAGTTTTCAAGTGCTATGTAATAGTTGATGAAGTAAATATATTTGAAGTCTTTTGATATGGTCAAGGTGATGCAGACGGACCAAGATCGATCCATAATAATGTATATTCTCACTTAATCTTTACAATATATTCTTAAAAAAGAATAATCTATCATCATATCCTAGCATTATCCCGGTTGCCCTAAAATTAAGCTTAGGGCCCAGGGTCTGTTCACTGGTTCAACCAGATTTGAATGAATTTCAGTTATTACGTGGAGCGACTGCCGTCTGACCTCCGCAACCCAGAGGGAAACATCGTCCTATAATAAAACCAGCTGTCAGTCTGTTAGAAGGCACTGACTTCCTAATAACGACTGCCATAGATGACAGCCGGAATCAACGGCTTAACGTGCTTTCCGAGGCACGGAGCAAGCGATAAATACGCACATAACTTCGAAAAGTCAGAGGTGCGCCACCAGGATTTGAACCCGAGACCTTCTGAATATAAAGGCAAGGGGTCTTGCCACTCGGCTATCGCCGCGCTGGAAAAGAATAATTTACCTAATAAAGAAAATACCTATCTAATAAAGAATATAAATACAATTGACAAGCAAACAATGTAGGTAGTTGGAAAAAGTTAACAGAATGGTATCTTATATTGACACAGTGTAGTTAATGATTATTAAGGAGGCCTTTGTTCAGCAGTGGAGTATATATGGCTGAAATAATGATGATGATGACGTCACTATTCTAACGGAATAATACCGATTTTTTGTACAATTTGCCAATAACCAGTCACTCCACAAATGCATCTCAATATTCTAATCTCGTGCTTCGGAAAGCACGTTAAGCCGTTAGTCCCGGTTATCACTAAATGTGATAGTCGTTAAGCCATGTTAGAGGCCTAATGGGCGGCTTGATAATCTAACAGCAGGACGCCATACACCTGCTTCTGCCAATCCGCACTGGGTCCGCGTGGTGGAGTATGACCCAATACCCTCGCACCTTGGTATGTGAGAGGAGGCTCGTGCTCAGTAGTGGGACGTTAATAGACTGAGATGATGATGATTCTCATCTCCGTTATGTAAATTCTGATTATATTATTTCCTACTTATCACTGATTTCTAAAGTTTGCCTAGAACTATAAAAATAAATATAAAATATACAATTCAAGCATACTTAATGTGTATGCTTGATAATACTGTGCTTAATAGTTGTGTGTGTAATTATATTGTGTTAAATGTAATAAACTAAATTTATTTAAAACATCGTTCTGTCCTTCTCATCTTCAAACAAATGACTGAAATACAATCTGTAAAATCAAATTTTAAAACTGTTAAAACAACTGGGTGTATAGGGATCCTACTTAGACCTAAGGAGCCCAAGCCAACCTCACCTGCAAATGGTGTACCTGCCGATTAACGGACGAGGCTCTGGCAAACATAGCAGTGCCCGGTAAGCGGCAATAGGCTCGCCAACTATTACGTGGGACCAACTATGTAATTGGCGAAGTGTGGGCGTATAGTATGCCTCTGCCTACCCCTTCAGGGAAACAGGCGTGATATTATTTATGTATGTTAAAAATTCTAGCTGCAAGGAAAACCGAGGTGCAATACATATCACTTTAATAACATAAATAAATGTAATAAAATTCCAAGTAAGGAGAAGACATTTTTCCTGACAATCTTTCATAACCGTACATACTTTAAACTGAAATAATTTCAACATATTAATATCTTGTCCGTACAGTGCAGCCTCCGCGACATAAAATACGATGCAGACGTTTTATCTGGCCTCCTCTATGTTAAGCGCATCATAAATCACGACTCACACAACCCAGCTATTGTACGGAAATTTTCAAATAATTTATATTCACTATCTCTGTATTAACTGTTGACGTTTCTAGAATATATCGTGACATATTGGTTTATTAAACATAAATTGCAATTTAGGCGCTTGCTTATGTTCAAAATTTGTAACTGGGGCGTATAAGTCAATTTAATGGAATGGAGTAATATTTGAAATCAACTTATTTAATAATAAATAATAATGTTTATTATTTCTCAACACAAACAATTGGTACATTAGCAGTATGTAGATGATTATAATTATTACAAAGTAACAGTTTGTTTGTGTGAGACTGATGCCTGAGATAGGTATGAGTACATACCTGTTTTACAGGTCATCGGGCTCCCAAAAGCTTCGGATCGCTTTAACAGGGTGATATCGAGACATCAGCACAATAATTTAACATTCAAATGTTCGTTAATTCATTCGTACGTTGATATACTTGTCTGTACTCGTCGCAATGCCTCGCTTTACACTGCGCAGTGAACTTAACCACCTACCCACATATTATTATGGCGCGTGTATCGATATATTATTTGACGACCGATATGGCGTGGAGGTCAGTATGGGTGCCCTTTGGTTCGCCTAAAATTGTTTGTCCTAATATGGTTTGGCCAAACCGTTTTGGCCTAAACTTAAAACGTACAATTATTGTTTCGCCTAAAAATAGTTTGGCCTAAGAATTGAAAGGCCTAATTTTAGAATGTCTAATGTAAAATAGCCTAAAGTATATTGGCATAAGTTTATTTTGGCATAACGATTATTTCGCAAATTTGTAAAAGCTCTGATTTTAGCATATCTATAATGAAATGTGCCAATAATGTATTGGAATAAAAGCATAGAATTTAATTGAGAAAATAAATTAACAGAAGCGAATCGCTGCAAACCCGACTCCACGTAGTTTTGTCTGCCCTACCCTAGAGTGCAATATAAGCCCGCGTAGGCGCGGAGGGGCGAGGCGGCCCGCGAGCTAAGGAGCAGGTAGGTTGGGCTCGCCGCCGGGGCTGAGGCTGGCCGGCTAAGCCGGCCAGCAAGGCGAAGCCGCGGTGGTGAGCGAAAACCATCTGCGACGCAAAGCTCGCGTGGGACCGCCGGAGCCCCGCAGCGCCGAAGCCGTGACGGAAACTATGCATGCTGCATGCCTGCTGGTACGCTTACATGCTGCATGACTGCAAGCATGCTGCATGTCTGCATGCATGATGCATGCCTGCTTGCATGCTGCATGTTTGCATGCACGCTGCATGCCTACACGCATGCTGTTTTTCTGCTTGCATGCTGCATGCCTGCATGCATGCTGCATGTTATGCTGCATCATCATGTTTTGTACTTTATAATTTTTAATTATGTGCGAATTAATATTTAGGAATTGTAAACTTTAGGGATTACGAATTGTTCTGCCAAATGCCGCATTTGGTAAATGACAATGTGGCGATAAAAAGTTAGGCGAAGTGAAATTAGGGCAAACACGATTCTGAAGAGTGAAATTAGGCGAAAAAATTTTAGGCTTTTCGTTTGGGTGCTATTACAAATTAGGCGTACAAAAAATTTGGCGATCCGATAGGGACCCGGTCAGTATACCTACACTTCAATCCAGAGGTCGTGGGTTCGATTCCCACACAGGACAAATCTTTGTGTGCATGGACATAAATATTTGTCCTGGTCTGGGGGTTTTCCTATGTATATGAATTATGTATTTACAAAAAAAATATATTTAAGTATTTTTATCCGTTGTTTAGTATCCATAACACAAGTTCTTAATTTGTCAAAAAATATTTATTTATTTATATTTATTTATTATCGGTAAATACTTACAAAGTTACAATTATTAACAAATACATTACAAAATTGACCGTTATTCCTTGATCTTGTGCAACGAGATATTGCGCCGAGTATAGTGCAGTGTTTAACTACAGAAGACACATGTGAGCCTGCGACGTCACGGATGATCTTATGTATTTATGTATCTTCAGCAGTGGTCATTTATATTAAACATTGCTACAAAAGGATAACAGAGTTAATAGCAATAGTTATTGTAAGTCAAGCGGGGAAGCTATGGTCCGAACCATTAAAACTTATAAAAGCATTATTCACCAACTTGAGTTTAGTTTTATTAGCATTTTAATAAGGTCAGCTCTTACAAATTGCAAATTCACATGCGGGTATAATCTCCGACAGTTTTCCGCTTCAAAACATTTTTGTTTAAATGCTAATTTCCATTAAGATGTGTTCCATAACGCTGATAACACTCTGCAGCCCTAAGACCTCGTGGGTAGCTCGTTAAAAGTAATGGTGGACTGAATTGGATCTCCCGAAAGAAAAATCTTTATTTTACGCACCTTTTCTTAGAAATAAATTTAGAAAGACTCTGTATGTATAACATTATGGTATGTGTGCCTTAATGATGCCTATAAAATTAATAATGTCGTTTAAATGGGCAAAGTATGTATGAAGTTATGATAAGTGTCGTTATATGATGCCCGGCTGCCCAACAAATAGTAAACACATACTGTGCTACTCTTAGACGTAAGTTGAACTTACAAGTTGAATAATTTCGCTAGATATACCCTCTCACCTCTCAAGCGCTCGGTGCTTGGTGTTCGGAAACAATCACCGAAGTAAAGCAGAGTTTACAGAGGTCAGTCCTTGGATGGGTGACCGTTTGTGTGGCATTTGATATCGAGCGCTTCCGTGCTTCGGAAGGCACGTTAAGCTGTTGGTCCCGGTTATCACTAAATGTGGTCGTTAAGCCATGTTAGAGGCCTAATGGGCGGCTTGATAAATTCTAACAGCAGGACGCCATACACCTGCCTCCGCCAATCCGCACTGGGTCAGCGTGGTGGAGTATGACCCAATACCCTCGCACCTTGATATGTGAGAGGAGGCTTGTGCTCAGTAGTGGGACGTTAATGGGCTGAGATGATGATGATGATGACCCTCTCACCTTGGTTTCTGAAAGGCCCGTGCTCGATAGTATTATAATGGGGTGAGATGACGATTCCCATATATTTTTAACACATTTTTCAATTAAACGCCACAAAAAGATGGTACAATTATTCGCTATTCAATATTTTTACATATTTTTCCTCTTGGCTAATATTTTCGCTTTAAAATCTGAAAGGAACCGATACTTCGCATTGGACAGAACTTTTAAACAGTCAAACTAAAACGAAATGAACTGTAAAATTTCATTATAAAGAACAAGAAACGTAAATTCGTTAGTAAATAGTAAATAGTAAAAATTTTTATTCGCATAAGAACATGGTATTAAAGGATGTTACAGTTTAGTGAGCACATGTCTTGCCAAAGTTTTAGCATGCAAACATTGATAAGTACCTAACTATATCTAAAATAATTACAATCATATTAATTTGATAACATTCATACAAACAATATGTCAAACAAAAAAATAATAATAATAAAATCGAAACAAATCAACATAATATACTTACTAAAATAGGTAATGTCATGTTGATTAATTAGTTTCATTAAAATTACGGTCCATGAATACTTTTATGTCATAAATCTTTTTCTCAATAAGCCATTTATACAGTTTAGATTTAAAAAGATTAAAGTTCAGATTTCTTATGTCATTAGGTATTTTATTGTATATCCAAACACACATGGTTACACAATTCTTTTTATATTTGTCTGATTTTGGGATGACACTTAGGACGAGTCTATCAGGGTCTCTTTTAAGTTTAGTATTTGTATCTCTAGCCTTCATAAATAAATAATTATGTTTCTTTACAAAGCAACAAATCTCGAATATATACAAAGCAGGTAGAGGTAGCAAGCCAAGGCTCACAAAAGCTTCTTTACAAGATTCACGAGGCGGGATCCCCAACATAGCTCGGATACATTTTTTCTGGGCTATAAATATTCTGTGCCTTTCAGTACTGTTCCCCCATAGTACAATCCCATAACGTAATAGAGATGCCACATACTCGTGATAAGTAGTAACAACGGCTTGTCTGTTAGTAACTTTCCTCATTTTGCCGAGAGCGTAGACGAAACTATTGACCCTGCTGCACAAGTTGTCTATGTGTGACTGCCAGTTTAAATCCTGGTCAATGCTAACGCCCAGAAATTTGGTATGAGTGATTTCTTTTATTTTGTCAATATTAAGTCTAAAATTGTATTGCGTATGTTTTGATTTATTAAATTGTATGAAGTTAGATTTATTTAGGTTTAATTTGAGACAATTTGATTCAAGCCATTCAGTAATGTTGTCAATAGTTTTATTGATTTCGAGTTCATGGTCATATATAGAATTGTATTTTTTTTTCTCAGAGGTCACTATTATTGATATGTCATCAGCAAATAGAATACATTTATGATTTGTTGCTTCCGTGTTATCATTTATATATAATATAAATAACAGCGGACCCAGTACACTTCCCTGGGGAATGCCACGTGTATTATTTTTGTAGCTAGATACACATGGGGTTAGTTCGTCTTTAATTATTTTATTAACGACAACACACTGAGAACGATTAGCCAAATAGGACGATATCCACTGCACCACGTGTCCTCTTATTCCCACCGATTCCAATTTTTGTAGCAGTAGATTATGGTTGACCAGATCGAAGGCTTTCGACAAGTCGAAGAACAAACCCGTTGTTAAGTGACCAGCATTTATACTTGTCAACACTGTGCTCACAAGAGTAAATATTGCCAGTGTCGTTGATTTTTTCTTTTGAAAGCCGAATTGTTCTTTTTTAATTATATTAAACGTATTGCAATAGTTCAGCAGTCGCTTGTACATGCACTTCTCGAACACTTTTGACAAGACGGGTATCAGCGTAATTGGCCGGTAATTGTCAATGTCATTCTTTTTGCCTTTTTTATAAAGTGGCTTAACAATAGATACTTTCAACAACTCAGGGAAAGTACCTAATGAGAACGAGAGATTGATTAAATATGTCAGAATAGGGACTAGTTCCTCTACACATGCTTTAATAATTTTTGTACTAACTCCATCGTAGCCCTCGGACGTGGTACTAGTTAAACTCATTATTTCTTTTTTGACCTCCTGTTCAGCCATGGGAATTAGAAACATTGAATTGGTTACTATCGAAATATTTTTTATCCTTTGTGTGGTAGGCGTATGGGCATTAATATTAGTATTAGTCAATTCTATAAAGTAATCGTTAAAAGCCGAAGCTATGTCAAAAGGATTTGTCAGGATTTGATTCTTAGTTATTAGTTCAGAAATGTCATCGTCATTGTTTAAGTTACATATTTCATTTTTAATAACTGTCCATGCTGCTTTACATTTATTTTTGCTTTTATTTATAAATTTCATGTTTGAATTCTTTTTCGAGTAGTTAATGCATTTTTTTAGTATTTTTGAATATTTATGGTATTTGTTTTTATTTGTAACTGTTTTATTTTTATAATACGTACAACGAAGTGTTCTTTTTGTTATACAGCTGTTTTTGAGGCCTCTACTTATCCAGTTTTGTTTATTTTTATTAATACTATTGACCCTAATTTTTACTACTGGGAAGCAGAGGCTATAAAATAAACCCAAGGTTTCGTGAAACTTAGCAAATGCGCTGTTTAGATCAGTTTCTAAGTATACCTCTGACCAAGAAATGCTGCTCAAACATTCTTTAAATTTTAGCACGTTTTCACAGCAATAGTCTTTCCTGAGGATAGTGTAAGTCTTGGGTTTATTGTGATTTTCTTTTACCGAAAAACTTAATAATTGAGCGGTGTCATGGTCAGATAAGTGTAGCGGTAGTACTGTGGCCTCGGCATCCCTTATGTTGCTCAAAATATGATCTATACAGGACTCCTTCCGTGTTGGGACATTAATATGGATTTTGAGATTGTAATTGAGGCATAAATCGCGAAACTGGTTAGTGATTTTTCCTAGCTTTAATGTGTTTATATTAAAGTCTCCCACTAAAACCAGTCTAGTGTTGTGTGTATACTTCCTCGATAGGTCGTGCATTAAGTGATCTAACTTTGTAAGAAAAACGTTTGGATCCGATGTAGGTGTCCTATATATACATAGTACCAATAATCTATGTAAAGGCATTTCGATACCACAAACTTCGAATGTCTTTTGTGTTGCGTATGTCTTAAGATCAGTTAATTCCCTATAAATAGTATTCCGTTTAGCCAGAATGCACGTCCCGCCCCTCTGCTTATCTCGACAGAATGCAGTTGCCAATTCGTAATTATAAATGTTTAAGTATCTTTCGCTTCCGATTCGCAAAAAAGTTTTGGATAAACATGTCAAATCTAGCTCAATGTTTGTTTTATGTAGTTCTTGTAGAGTTAATTCTAATACTTCCTGTTTTGATAGTACACTGGCGATGTTTTGGTGCATAACGTTAAATGTAAGTTTATTTGTTTTTTGCACGAAAAAGAGTACTATTTAAAATTAAGGAGTCGCCCGACAAACATGTAGACCTGTGTAAATCCCTGTTTGTGACATCCCGCATCACCGGGGACTTCGAAAAATAGTAGGGGATGGTACCTTTTTGATGCGTTTTAGTAATACCGTAACATTTTTGAGTGGTCTTATGTACATCAGAGCCAATAGAGGAACCCCGACCCAACTGACCCTTGGAAAAATAGAATGGGATTGTACCTTTTTGATACTTTGAGGTATTAGAGTAAGCGATATTGGCCATAGGCTTACCACGTATTACAATGTTTTTAAGTGCTTTGACATTGAGATATTTGTGCTTATAGTCTAGACAGTCAATTACATAATTTATACTCTTACATATATTGAACATATTCCGATATTTACAATCTATAAAGTGGCAATTATTGTATTCATTACATATATTTTTAATTGAATTATTTAGGTCATTTATATTTATATACATATTAGTCCATAAATTAATAACAAGAACATCAATGTCAACAAAATGTTTAAGTAGACGTCATAGATGTACAGTCAATATTTTCATGTCGTAGTCGTTTTCACCAATGCTAATAATAATTTTATCTCCTGGTTTTACTTGTAGATTTGTAATATTCTTTGTGATGTCTGCGGCCAGAGCAAAAGGCTTTGTTAGAGACGTTACCACATACTTTTCATATCTTGTGTTGGCCCTTGTCCGCAGTAAGGCTTGGGAAAGACCGACACAGCTCTGGGTTCCAAAGATATATATACAGCTCCTATCATCATGTATTTTAGCCTTATTGTCTATAGCAGTCGTATTATTGTTACAGGGAATCGCTTTGGAGTACATAGTGGACAGTCTGTATTCCAAAGCATTTACGTACTGTTTCAAAGTCAACATTTCATTTTCTGTATGTTTCAATTGTGTTTCTAAGTCAAATATCGTTCTTTGCAGTGTTTTTACAGTACTCGTGCTGTCAAGATGAGAAGATTTGATTTGTTGTGGAGATCTTTCAAACTCCTCGATGGAAATAGACGATTCTAAACGCCGTACGGAGAGTCTATCTTTTTTGGAACTGTTTCGAATTCTCTCCGTATTGCTCAGTGGGGATCGACACAGGCTTTTCAATGTGTCATTTTCTTTTGTCAATTTGGCAATTTGCTGATTTAGTTTACTATTTTCTAGTAGTGTATTATCAAACTCATTCTGCAATATAGAGTATTCCGACCGAAGTAAGCTAATGGTATCCCTCATTTCTTGCATTTGTATTGAGTCGATTTCGGTGTAGTCCACGCTTCTTGAGAGTATTTTGTCCGCGGTATCCAAGGAGTCATCTGAATCGTTGTAGGTAGTCAGAATATGTGAGTCGTCGACGTGAGAGGTTGTCGTTTCTGTTAACGTATCCTGTGAGATCATGATCTTATTTGGCGTGGGCATCGTACTGGAAGTTGAGGAATCTTGGTAGCCACCTGGCGAAAGCGGCTTCTTCCTCAAAGTCACGTTGGAGGAGCTACTTGGTGTGGGGAGCCCGTTTATTTTTTGTTCGTTGTTTTACTTTTTATATGTGACTTACAAGTGCAATCATCTCAGTAATTATATCTCATAATTTGATATAATTACAACAGAGGGCGCTAATGAAAGCTTATGAGAAGACTTTATGACGCTATAAAACTGGTTGCGAGCTCAACGGGAACTATATGATGAGGGAACCGTTAGTATAGAAATAAATTTTAAATGAATATCTTTCAAATATTTACTATTTTTCCATAGCAGACTTCACATTACATACGAAGAGCTTAGAATACCTAAGTACAGGATATATTAGCGTTTTCCCCCCCGAACTGGTCTCCACCTTGGCGTGGTGGGGAGGCTTGGTATCTCCCGGAGGCCGGGAAAAGGTAACACCCAGAGACCGACGACTCTGGGTGCCCTTAGTACTGACTACCGGGGGGGAAACTAAGAGGGACCTGAGGAGGGCGCAGCGGGCGGCCAGGAGGGCCCGCTCAGCAGCGCCAGCAGGGTCTAGGCAGCGGGGGCAGCAAGACCCAAGACGAAATCCCATTCTCTTCTCATTCGCAAAATATTGTAAAAGTAACTTTCTATATCGAATATGCCCATCCAAGGCACACTTGATGCACTACCCTGCCACCGCTTGCCGTCAAGATCCCCAATCTGGACCTATATCCGCCTAAAAACCGACTTCCACCTAAGGACAGCGTGGCAGCTGTCGTGGGACTCCTTCTATGACACACAAACACAATTTTAATAGTGGATCCCGCATCGGAGCCCGCTCAACGCCAATTAGGGGTCAGACTAAATAGATTCAGAACAGGATGCGGACGTTCCAATCGCCACCTTTATAAATGGGGATTGAAGGAGTCTTTGGCCTGTGATTGTCGAGCGCCAGATCAAACTATGGCCCATGTTGTAAACGATTGCCAGCTGTACTCCTTTCCCGGTGGTCTTGAAGAACTTCATCTTCTGACTCCAGCTGCTGAGAAGTGGCTACGGCAACTGACATTGGAAATTTAAATTAGGATTCAGGCAGCTCAACGCCATACGATAATGTGACTATTGTGTAGATTACTAGAAATTCCGGGTATTGTTCCAAATTAATAATTTAAATTTTATACTTTACTTTACTAGATTGCTATGTACTTGATTATTGAAATAGTACATTTAGTTTCAAGCTTAATAAATATTTCAGCTCTTGTTTATATTTACTAATATTATACAGAAGCGCTCGTTTAACGCTCTGTTAAATTATTTGATTTTAATAGAAATCAGTTTTTAAAGGTAACATTGGTTGTAAAAACAGACCATTTGAGAAGGTATTTATTTAGGCCTTGAAATATGCTGCCGCTTGGAAATCGGCCGGGAAACCCGGATAATTTATACACGCAAAAGTTTTAATTTACTGATTTTATTCATATTGTTCATACTGATAAACGAGAATAATTCTGTCTGCCGGTGAGCTTTTATGTCTGAAATAAGAAATATGATTTAACATCAGTGAACCTGAACCATAAAGGCTTTAGTTTTATTATCAGAAAAAAAAATTAAAAGCGCAGAAAATGTCTCAAACTGTAACCACTAGTAATAAACTAAATATTCTCAAGATTTCATAGTTTTCGTAGCATTGACATAAATCGATATTTATTTCAAGTATTTAATTCACGGCATAAATAGTTTAACGTGTGTTTGACTATGTGAACTTTGTAGTGTGATCATGTGATTATATATATTTTTACCTCATCATCTCAACCCATTAACGTCCCACTACTGAGCACGAGCCTCCTCTCATATACCAAGGTGCGAGGGTATTGGGTCATACTCCACCACGCTGACCCAGTGCGGATGGGCGAAGGCAGGTGTATGGCGTCCTGCTATTAGAATTTATCAAGCCGCCCATTAGGCCTCTAACATGGCTTAACGACTACCACATTTAGTGATAGCCGGGACCAACGGCTTAACGTGCCTTTCGAAGCACGGAAGCGCTCGATATCAAATGCCACACAAACGGTCACCCATCCAAGGACTGACCTCTGTAAACTCTGCTGTACTTTAGTGATCATTTCCGACCACCGAGCACCGCAGAGCTACGAGCGCTTATATATATTATAGCGCTATATTTTTACCTATTAATAGTTAATTAAAAGCGAACAGGTGTTGGGTACCAAATAAAAGGTTTATGTCCTTATAAATGATCTAAGCCGCCATATACGTACTGTTGTTTGGAAGTATAGTTTAGATTGACAAGTGACTCAAAAGCACCGCTGGAAACGGTCGCCTCCCGCTATACATAGTTTATACGACGCGGTATTACTTGACAACCGAACTATCAGGGCAATGTTTTGCATAATATAAAATATTTAACTTTTACGTTTTACCGTGGAAAAAAATCATGTAGATGATGTCATATTTTATGAAATATGTCTGATTTCTCTCGTTTCAGCGTTGGTCGTGAAGACATCGTTGTTCTGAGGCTCTTATCTTACCTGAAAATGCCCTGTGTAAGGGCGAAACACGTGTCGTGTTGAATAGTTTCTCGATTTTTCTGGAAATCATAGTAGCGTGGGAATGAATACAAAGATATTTTTAATCCATCACTTGCCTGAATAAATCGTCAAGTGGCTGTTAGTACCAATGTAATATAACTTACCTACATACTAAAAGAACCAGTAAAGCCAGTTAAAATCAATAAGAACTCCTAAAGTCCTCCTTGCCTGGCCCGACATCAGGCCCTCCAATTTTATGATCCATAAAGTTTTTATTCCTACTTTTCCTGCCTGTATCTTTTCGCTTTAATAGCAACGAGGTCTTTTTAAAACATTCTTGATATTACAAGGAGGTCTTGTATAAATTAAAGTCGAAGAGACTTTTATGTATCACATAATTCCTCCTTTTGCTTTACATTTTTTTCAAAGGTAGGCTGTCTAGTGAATTGCCTGTCTGATGATAGTCGTAAATAGGCCTCGACGGAATGAAATGTTTTTTGTTATAACAAATTTTATGTATACAACTAAGTTTATCTGCATAATTAAGTATTTCTACAGACTACAAACATTAGCTCATACAAACGAGTCTTGTGAGCTCGTCGTTCTCTTCAGTCTGTTAATTGAAATTGTTATTACCCTCATTTGTATCATAATAAATATTTTCTATTATAAGTTACACAAATGTCAATACATATATATTTTGAACTTTAGCCTTACCTATAGATTACTAGGCGTATTTGCCCATAATCACCTCGCTGGGCAGGGTTGTTAGTGATCGCAGTTTAAGCCAGTATGCAGAAATAGTCATATTCATCATTAATGATCATCGTAATTAATATTTAAAATCCTTTATTTTAAAGATTATTAAGTCTAGTTAAATCAAAAGAGAAAGGGTTCACTTCTGAAGTATCGGCTATTGTTCTGAACTTATATACGAGTAACTGGGTTTTTGAACCAAAAGCTCAATTAATAGTCTACGTCCACCTCAAGACTATTGTTCGTTACAGTTTGAATGTCTGTTGACACAACCTTGTCAATAGATGACGCTGTACTATTGTGATCAGTTTCTGATTCGCGCTATTATTATTTGTTTTTATAATATATATTAATGTAGTAATTTTATAAAATATAAAATATTCATTCGATTAATTATCCAGTATTCTGTGGTTTTATTTCTTGGCCTGATGGTGTCGTAATTTTCATTTTTCACTATAAGTCAAATAAATAACTTTTGATTACTTTGAATTTCAAAGTTTGAAACAGGGATGTTACGGAGCTTCGACTCCAGTTCCGTTTAGTCGGAACTTCCGATTATTATTACATCGTCGGTTCCGACTTTGGCTCCGACACTTTTAAATCTAAGGTCTTAATCGGAGGTTGAAGCATAACATAGCGGCGGCGGCGGTTTGTGTCGACTGTTATGAACAGGTTCATCTATGTCGTGCGGGGAATCCTCCCGACTAAATTTAACTAAATAATGTTTTATTTCTCTTTAAATAAAAATTCTCTCTCATTTCACCGCTTCTGACCCTGCCTCCGACTCTGTTAACGCAAATTTAAAAAATCCGATTCCGCCTTCGGTTCCGATAATACTACCTCCGTTACATCCCTACTTTTAAACTATGTGCAACCTTGATATAACAAATCGGAAGGGAACAAGTAAATATTCGTTATATCAAGTAATTCGTTGAACTGAGGTTTGTTATGTTGGGGGTTAGGATGGTCTAAAATTCGTTATAAAGAGGTAAAAAAATAGTTTTATTTACCTCAACATTACGTTCTCATCTTGTTAAAGCGAACAACTTTACAAGGAACTACGATAAGGAACACCTTTTACGTTTCTGAGCCATTTTAACTTGAATCTTTGACAATAGTGACGAGAAGAAGTGTTAACAATACTTCCCATCAAACAACAATGATTGATTTACGAACAAAAGCGTGTCGAAACATGTCGCGACATGAATCACATGAATCTCATAGATTAAAAAGTCATATATTGGTGACACTACAACTTTATATAAAGGTTTTAGGTTGACAAAATTCGTTAATTAGAGGTATTTATACTTTTTCTTGATAGTTGAAAATTCGTTATAAAGAGGTTGTTCGCAAGAAATGTTCGCAATGTAAAGGTATATTTTATATGGACTCTTATGGAAAATTCAAGGGGATTACGAAGAATTTGTTAAATCGAGGAAGTCGTTATATTGAGGTACGTTATATTAAGGTTGCACTGTATTATGATTACTATAAATACTTAAAATACGTCGTAACAAACAAGAATGCCGGGAGCCGTTTTTTAGCTGTCATTTTCTAGAAGCAAGCTTCCTTATTAAATTACATTTACAAGTACTTGTTAAATAAAGTTTCCGTACACAAAGCGACGAAATTTTGAAATAAGTTGTTTATGTTTCAATGTATTTTGTAAAATGAACGCGAAAACCGTAGAGACAGGGGAAAGTGACATCTTTGCCGAAATTGAAAACATCTAAACAACACATAAGTATATCGCAATTAGCGCGTTTCCTCTAATTATGTCGTTAGACGCCCGGCGGAGCAGACGGGCGTCAATACGGCGTCAAAGAGTGAAATACATTATTTGAGCCAAATATGACAGCCTAAAAACCTAAGTCAATATAATTTCTTTTATTCAAGTAAATGATTCAATAAAGCTCTATAAACGTTAACTCAAAACTAATTTTACAGCGGACAGTTTGATTAGAGAAGAATCTGGCATTTAACTCGTCAGTATTGAGTGTGGTCCTCTTCTCCCTAACCAGCATCCGTGTGTTTTGGGCAAATTCAAAAAATGGGACTGGCGGTGGCGACCTAGCATATTTAGAAAAATGTGTCTGTGATAAGAAATAAATAAATAAAAATAATATATTCTCTTACAATCACACCAATTATTTAGTTCCAAGATAAGTATCATTAAGAACTTGTGTTATGGATACTAAATAACGGATAAACATACTTAAATACTTTTTATTTTGTAAATAAATACTTAATATACATAGGAGAACACCCAGACCAGAACAAATATTCATGTTCATGCACACAAAGATTTGTCCTGTGTGGGAATCGAACCCACGACCTCTCGAGTGAAGTGCAGGTATACTGACCTCCACGCCATATCGGTCGTCATATAGCAAAAGAGTACTTGTAGCGGTCGCAAATTATTACCATATACAGGGATAGCCGGATCCAAAGGTTAAAACTGTTTAGAAGTTTATTTAATGTAGTTAGAAATTTTGTTAAGGTAGGATGCAGAACCTTATCGAGATTTTACGTTGTTGAGCAGTAGACTTTATAAGGCTGATATGAGGATGAAGGTGATAGTTGAGTGAGTAAAGATCGAGATGTTTCAATGACGATTAATTGATTGATTGATTGTGCCAGTCCGCACGAGTCCACGTGGTAGAATTTGCCCAAAACACATGGATGCTGGTTAGGGAGAAGAGGACCATGCTCAACACTGACGAGTTAAATGACAGATTCTTCTCCAATCAAATTGCCCGCTGTAAAATTAGTTTTTAAGTTAAATATTATATTTAAAAACACACGCTATCGACTAAATTGGAAGCAGGACAGGAGGATTATCATGATGTGTAGAAAATAATTTGGTGACTAGACATCGAAACTATGACATGTAAACACCGGTGTCTAAAAATAGCGTTTTAGACGTTCGTCTGCAAGCGTCCTGTACAAAAGCACTCACGGTATAATAAATTACGTGCGTCATCTCCGTTTCACTTAATTACTGTTGCAAAATATGGCAGGAGTTTCGGAAATATCAGCATCCAGCGCGCCGGGTCCAATTGTTCGATTCCATTAATTACTTTAAAGTGGGCACCATAAATTAAGATACATATTTGTTTAGGTTTTGTTTTGACGGATGTTTAGAATGGCAATTAATTTATAATAAGGCTATATTTTATTTACTAAGGTGTCTCAACAGAAAGCGTTTTGTGTCATAATATGTCGAAGTCGGTCAATTAAATTGGCCAGATCTTACGCCATTCTTAATTAAGTCAGGGCAGATCGACTGAAGCAAACTATATTTGGGAAAAGCCAGGGAAATACTAGGGCTCAAATTATGTCCTGGGACACGAGTCAGTAGAAACGTCTGATGAAGTGATGCAACGTAGCGACTTCGCTTAACATGTCTGGCAATATAAAGCGATAACCGTTGGTTATTCTATATCTTATAAACGCAATAACATAATGTTGCCAGCAAAAGACGCGCTTATTTAATGTGTTTTGTAGAACTTTACCGTACAGCACACTCCCATAGATTCTTTTGCTTTCTGGGTCCTTTCCTATACATCTTTCATTGGGAATCTACTCAATGAACATTTTCGCATGTAAAAATAGGATCAGAGAATGGTTAAAAACACAAAACTACTCAGAAACAGGGTAAATATATAAATAATGCAAGATTAAGTATAATATCGCAAAAAAAGAAATTAAATTGCGTAAGCACACTTCATTGTTATTTGTAAGGAACTTTGTTAAATAAGAACTAACACATTCATTTCCGTAACTCCTTTTCAGCTCGTTCTGTTAGAATGTGGAACAGTCTTCCCTCTCTGATTCGTGAGAGTCCATCACTTCAGTCGTTCAAAAGTAATCTGAAGAATCACTACTTGTCAAATTCGGCACATAATTAGCACTTTTTTTTCCCTTTAAATGTTCCATTTGTTATCTTACAATAATGTTATCATAAGTTGTATGTATGTATCGTTGTTTATATTTTAATATATTATTAGCATGTAAGAGATTTGCTTTATATTTTATTTTTATTGAATTTTTTTTAATAGTAACACTTTTCTTGGACAACATTTATCCCGTACAACTATTATTTAGTTTACAACTGCTAGGGTTGGCTGGTAGAGATCTCTTCTAGAGATAAGTCCACCTTTGTACATGTTATTTTATATACCTCATGTAATATTTAAAATTATTTTTGTGCAATAAAGGATTATTATTATTCATTGTGAATACCTAAGACACAAGTAATGAAGTTTACTTGGTTCGTGTTATCTACCACACTTTAATTAACTGCATTACTAACCCAATTTATTTTCGTAAAATAATGTAATAAGGCTAGTTATTATACAGAAATAAATTATTATATGTCTCATGAATTTTCGTGAAGTTATACGACTTCGCTTGACATGTCGTCGACATTTGGTTGAATAATTTATTGATTCAGGCGTTACTTTTCGGAAATCCATTGTAAGCAAGTGATGGATTAAAAATATCTTTACTAGAGCTACAGCGCGGGAATTGTTACAAAGATATTTTTAATCCATCACTTGCTTATTTCGTTGAATGTTTGTCTCTTAAGGTGTTTTTTAAACACTTATAAAATACTTCATTTTTAGCGGACTTTCAGGAAGTGCCAAGGTCTGTCACTGTTTTTGGTCATCTGCCCGACTTTGAGATCAGACTATTATATAAATAATAATATAAGATAAAAAATTGTAAATATAAACTTTCGGATATAACTACTTAAAAATGTTAATAATACAACTTACTGAATGGCGCATTCTGAGCAGTACGATCTATAAATATAAGCCCTAAAACAGAACAAAAGAACTCATTTATGTTTATTATAGGCCACCACTCAATCATGAACAGGTTGCAACGACAGTACAACGTACTGAATAATTAAATAATAGATACACATTCAAATAGTTTATATAACTTCAAAAAATATAAGCAAGTGATGAATTAAAAATATCTTTGTAACAATTCCCGCGCTACTATAATTTTCGAAAAAAATCGAGAAATTATTCAACACGACACGTGTTTCGCCCTTACACAGGGCATCGTCAGGTAAGACAGGAGCCTCAGAACAACGATGTCTTCACGTCCAACGCTGAAACGAGAGAAATACTAACACAATAGCAATATAGATTTACCTCACATCGCAAGTCGTGGCAACCTGTAAATGTACCTGAGCTTAGCTCTTACTCCATGCCATATATTGTTTTAGTGTAAGATTTGTTGGTTGTCCTTAATAAATATATAAAAAAATATATTATCAAGCTAAAAAAACGATATCATTTCCATACAAGTTACGAGTACTGTACAATATTTTACCCTGTAAGCCCCTCGTATATATATTGTGAAGGTTATGTAAAGTAGTGAAAGTTATACACAACATTTACTCCCTACGAGTGCAACGGTCCGTAAAGCGGGCGGTCTACTGGATTTTAATGTGTTTTATTAGCGTTTGAATAGCTCAAGCTTTTTCCGGCAAAATTTTATTGCGTACACACTTTCATAACGTAATTTCTCTCTATATACATACATACATGCACGCCTGTTTCCCGAAAGGGTAGGCAGAGGCATCTTATACGCCCACACTTTGCCTATTATAAAGTTGGTCCCACGTAATAGTTGGCGAGCCTATTGCCGCTTACCGGGCACTGTTATGTTCGCCAGAGCCTCGTCCGTTAATTGGCAGGTGCACCACTTGCAGGTGAGATTGGCTTGGGCTCCTTAAGTCTTGGTAGAATCCCTTTACACCCTCTTCTATATTTATATTTTCTCTGTATACTGTGTCTAAATGATGTATACTCACCAGTTTAGAAATAGAGGTCACAAAATTGGTATAATATATTTTTTGTATATTTTATTCAATTACTTAAATAAAATCTTGGTTTTTAGTCACCTAGCTACAATGTACATAAATTTAATAAAGGCGGATATCACAGTAAACGATTCTTGTCATGAAAAAATATTATCCTTATAACATTTGTGACATGGAATGTAACAAACAAACTTACAATGGATTTCAATATTTTACCGATATAGCGTGAAGGTCAGTGCATTCTATTTCTACACAGTATATATACATATCATTGTCTTTGGTTAGGGGTTTATCATGTACGTATAGTATGCATTTACGAAAGATTTAATATAGGTAGTATCCAACATCAAGACATGATGCATGGGGGACATAGGAGGGGCGAGGAGACGGTGCGAGGACGAGTGACCGCGGCGACCGATCGGCCCCCAATACTACATACTCGACCACAGGATCTCAAGGCGACCATACGTCACTCTTTGCTATTTTTAATTTAATTTTTTTTTCTTTTAATACATATATCATTTAAACATACAGTCCACTTTTATTTATATATCGAGGCGTAAGCAGGTAGCTAGGTATGTTCATCCATTGTCATTACAATTCTATAATACTATCGTTGAAGCTCTGCATAGTTTCTGCAGAGACCGGTTGAGTACGATGTGACATTTATTTATTTATAATATTATTAAAGGTTATCCTTGCCCCATATGATAGAAGTAATCGCGCGCTTACATCCAACATTACGCCGGCTATGAGACGTAACGCGTGGGGCCTTTGACCGCGACCGCGGCTAACAGCCCGTGCTGTTGGGAACTCTACGATCTTCATGAAATCATTCCTTTAATACTTCCATCATCTTTACTTTACTGACGAATTGCATGCTGAATTCTTGGCGGATATTAGCGAAATATTTCTATGGTAGAAGTTTTAAAGTTTAATTTAATAAAAAAAAAATCTAAACTGGAGGGAGGACTTATCTTGCGAATAACTTGCCCCAACCTTCTCAATTGCCCAAATCTTCATGAAATCCTTCTTTAATACACCTTGAGAGAGCTGAACTTGACAAATTTCTTGCCTATTTTTTGTCTTGACTCATAAAATTCTATATTTAATAAATTTATATTGAATTATATTCTGGCTTTTTTCCACGGCATAGAGCGCTGATCGTAATGAAATCCTTTGTTAAATACTTCTAATTTTTTGCCCAGTTCTTCGACGATCTTTTTTTTTTATTATTATGTCGGTAAAAATACATTTACGTTCTGCCTTCCGGCCAAATGAAGACCGAAAGGGGGAGTGGGACTCACCACCGGTAGATACGACCGCCAGCAGTAATACCTACTAAAAATGTTGTGACGACGCCCGCCGCTTGTTGAGAAAGAGGAAGGGAGCCAGTACTTGGGTTAAGACCCTCCTGGCACTGCTAGACGGGCCCTCCTGGCCCGCTGACTGAGCTCTCTACAGGTCTCTCTTAGTTTACCCCCCGGTATTCCATACTAAGGGCACCCAGAGTCGGTTTCTTGATATTACCTTTTCCCCAGCGGCTCCTCGGCCCTACTTAGGTAGGTAGGTATACAGCCCCCCCATTACGTCAAGGTCAAGGACGATTTTAATGCTATCCTATACTACATACATAAGCTTTAAATTAAAATTAAATTAAATATTTCTGACACTTACACCAATTATTTAGTTTCAAGATAAGTATCATTAAGAACTTGTGTTATGGATACTAAATAACAGATAAACATACATAAATACTTTTTTTTGTTTGTTTTGTTAACATATACTTAATATTTATATTAGTCCTGTGTGGAAATCGAACCCATTTTTACTTAACTGGCAAATGACCTTCCATCTGTTTAATAAATAAAAATATGTTTGAATATGCTTTTAGCTCAAAGTCAAACATACCTTTAACACTTCACAAGTTTGTCTACTTCTTCTCCACTGAAACTTATGCCCGTATTATTTATTCACTTAAGGGACATTAATGTAATTTTTTTTTTTTTAATACTTCAACGAAGCTCACGTCTAACCCAGCCTATGCAGCGAACACCACGCTCACGCTTTTTGTTTCCAAAATTATGTTAACAATAAAAATTAATCTATCGCTCTGACAGACCAATTCGCAGTGTTGCTTATGTTATTAACAAAAGTTTGCTTTTATTCAGTACTAAATTGTAGTTTTATAATAAAAAGTGATATTATTCTTAATCTGCGTTTAGTACATTTAATACTGCGACGTTCTAGTTAAGTAATGAACTGCAGAATATGAGACTGATGCAGTTAGGCAACTTGAACTCTGGCAGACGACTTTTATACTTTGTGTGGTACAAGTTACAAGAGAAAAATTATAAAAAAAATTATAGATATTTCCATGGGACAGTAGTTTTTTTTTAATATGGTTTTACTTGGATGTTTGTAAATATGCGTGATTTTTATTTATTTAGTTATTGCCATATAATTCCATGTGCGTCGTTTAGTCACAGTCAAGGAAATTATTACACCAGTAACTATACTGGTGTAAGATTTTATTCTATTTTATGATGATGGAAGCCTCAAGCAAAGTGACTGTTACTAAATAGACACTTTACTAAAGGCTTCAAGGAATGTTGCTTATTGAAGTTTGGTTTAATAGAGCTTTGATAAAAGTCAAAACTTAAACACTGACTGTTCTATCATTATATCAGCCTTATTATTATCACTGCTCAAAATTAGCCTTCCCAAAAGATTTGAGAGGTATAATAGAACTTATTTCTTTCATAAACAATAACATAGTATTTATAACGTCAAAATGAAATATGTTAAACCATTCAAATGTGACCACACTGAAATCACGAAGCTTAGTTTCACTTACATGCAAAACACGAAGTGTATTTGAATCTAAGTAAAAGTTCCGAGCCACCGCTCTGTGAGATGAACTGACGAGAAACTTAAAGGCTATGCTCTAAAAATCTTTGATAGCATAGTATCCCTTTGAAATGCCCATAGCTCTCAGTAATTTGCCCATAATCACCATACTTGACAGGCAGTGGCCAGTTCGCTGAATGACGCTGCTTCTTTCACAGATAGGATTTCTCTTCGTCGACTCTTACGACTCTCACGAGATGAGAGGGAGAGGCACTATTTTAGGCCAGTACCACACGGCACCGTATGGCATAGCAGAGGCTTCTATTTAAAGCCTGTTTTTATCACAGTATGATTATATTTTTTCTTACTAGTGATTTGGGGTGCAGTCTTGATCTACCAAATGAACTAAAAAACTGTGTTTAAATTTTAAAAGACGAATCCTGTAAAACATCATTATGTCAACTTTATAAATTACATTTTAATTAATATAACGAATACATGCAGAATGACGCTGCTGCCCATCATCCAGTAGGATTTCTCTTCGTCGACTCTTACGAGGAAGAGAGATCAGTCTATAGTTGCTTTAATCAAAATAAAATTATATATTGCCGCTACCAGTCTAAGCCTTGTACCAACCCCCGAAGCTAGAAGTTGCAAACAGTAGTCTATTAAACGCCTTGTGCAAGTCTGGTCTAGTCTCAGAGATAAGAGCCGAGATTAAACAGCTAAATCAACCTCGGCTGTCGCTAAACAACTGCTAATTAAATCATTAGATCCTCCTATATATAACCCGGGGTTTGTTGTAGCCAACAACTAGTTTTGAGCAATATGAGTTTGTTTATTTAGACAAGTACGTCATGGTTCCTTTTGAATTATTTCCATTTTATCATATACAGGGTGTACTTTTATAATGCCACCTGAAGGGGAAGTACTCTTAATACTGCAGGTAGAAAATATTACGCAATGAAAACATTCCTTTATTTTTATAAAGAAAGAAATCTGCATACTAAGATTTTTAAAAATTCACTTGCCGCACTCAATAATCAAACTGATTATAACCTGTGAAAGTAGCATCCTGTACTTTTATTGCATCTATCGTTAGGGTCAATTATAAGGATAAAATCCTTTTAACAAACTTCATAAATTAAATGAAAGGAAAACAATGAATTATTAATTTAATGGTTCAAGTTAAAGTACTTTTATTCAAAGAACCGTTTCTTTATGTTTACTTATGTTATTAATTAATTATTATCATAGACGTCATTTATCGATTCAAATTACGAATTACTATTTAGATAAGACGATTGCAATTTGCACGTGTCTGTAATGCAGACTCCTTTCTTAGATGCGACTTAACTGCGTGTGTGACGTAGTTTAAATATGGAATGTTACATTTGAAAATAGAATTTCATCTGTTATTCCCATTTGATTGTTTTTAAAAACCAGATACAAGACGACTACAATTTTGTCAAAACATGCTGAGAGAAGTTGACCGTAACCCTGATTTTTTGAGTAACATTTTATGGTCTGACGAAACCAACTTCAGCAATAACGGCGTGTACGTACAATCGCCGCAATAACCACTTTTGGTCTCGAGTGAATCCTCTTCGTGTTCATGAATCTAACAGTCAAGATTCTCTTTCAACGTTTGGTGCGGAATTATGAGAAATATGGTTGTGTTAGTCCATGTGTACGAAGCTCACTTTAACTTAAATACTGTCAAGTATTTAGAAATACTGGATTTATTAAGAAATGAGTTGAATGGTTTAGCAAAACCAACTATTCTACAGCAAGATGTTGCTCTAGCCCATAACAGCAGAATCAGTACTGCCTACATTAATAACCATTTTAATACCTGGATTACAAACGGCACAATCAGATGGCCTGCGAGATCACCAGATATTTTTTTATGTGGGGGATATGTAAAAAATAAAAATTATATTAAATCTTATGAGAATGTAAAAGAGTTTACAGTTGAAGTTCAGAATACGATTTATTCACACTAAAACATATACCACAACACAACATAGAAGATTACTAGAAATGAATTAGAATAACAAATTAGTGTAGCCAAGAAAATGGAACCCATTTAGAGCAATTAATTAGTTAGTTTAGCATTTTTTGTAAATAGTTAAAACAATGTTTTATTTAAATCTGAGTTGTATCGATAGAGGTCTGCGTCGCTCAGTAGTGCTACGTCGCGCGTCGTAGCGTTTGTAGTCTCTTCTAAGTCGTTACGAATTCGTAGTCCGTAGTCACTCAGAGGTTGTCTTGAAACATTTAATATACTTATTCATCAAAACCTTGGTACATCAGAACGATCTACATCGGGACCTTAAAGTGGATCTGGTTGTCAGCATAATTAGGAAATGTGCAGAAGCTCATGAACGAAGACTTCATCACCATGTAAATGTTGACGATATCCAGCTCCTCGTCAACACAGACCTAGTGAGAAGACTGAGAAGGACAAAACATTTTGAGTTAGTTTAGTGTAGTGTCAGTGAAGTGTATTCGCCTTAATAGAAACAATAAGAACAGTGTTAATGGACAAATTTTTACTTTTAAAATATATAGTAGTTTATAATAAAACAAAGTTCATACTGCCAAAACTATTACACAGCGGCTCTGTGGGCCAACTATACTAAGAAGGCCTGGTATACCTTAAAAGTGCAGTACAGTAACTGTTTCAGGATTCTAATGGGACTCCCTAGGTGGCCGCTATGCGGCAGTGCATCGACATGTTTGCAGAGGCCAGAGTCGATGATTTTTGCGCGATAATTTGCAAAAAGACGGTGTCACTTCTAAGCAGAATGAGATCTAGTCCCAACAGAATCCTGAACATGTTAGTTAATAAGTCTGATGCACCAATTATTAGGCACTTTGTGTCTGTATTGGTGCATCAAAAGCCACGGCTATGATATTGTAAAATTTATGTAAGTATATTTTTTAAAATTACTGTTATGTTTACTAACACTAGTCTTTAAGTTATGTAAATTACTAACAATTGGACCATTGTTGTCAAATAAATGAATTTAATTATTATTATAAAGTTAGTAATTAGTCTTTACATAGGCTAGTTTGTAGTTGACATAAGATTCTCCCTTTCAAAAAGGAAAGTGTTTTGATACGTAAAAAAAAGACTAATTACAAAAATAATACTTAATAACACCATCGTAAACAATGTTATAGAAAAAAATATGTTTATTCCTTACACAGATAAATCTTAGTAAATACTTGACATAGGGTGACCTTGACTTTAAGCATGAGTGAATAACGAACGTATGAAAGACTAGCACGCCCTCGCTTCGATAGCTGCTTCAGATTGAGTATTTTAGACCCTGAGTCCAAGATTACATTATTGGAGTTTTCGTAGGGATCCCTAATCTCTAGTAAGAAATAAAGCCTATCATTCTGTAAAATAATGAAGCATAATGAATTCTAATGATGACTGAATTCAATCCAGTAATATATCAAGGAACACGTTAAAAATATTCCAAAATTATAAATAATTTCTTTTTATAAGTAAGTATTTGCGACAACAGAAAGAATTAATCGGCATCCATCAACATCCTAGGATTCACCCGGTTGTGAGCCCGCCCACTGTTCCAACCAAATATGGCTGAACTTTAGATATTACACGGAACCAGGCCCCTCTTCCCCACTGGGCACTATGGGCACGTGCCCAGGGCCCCGCGACCTAATGGGGTCCCCTAGTTTCTGCCAGATTACCAGATGATAACCGATATTTAGGTATTATCGAAAAACATTAATTTTGAAAAATTTGATGCTAATGACTTACTACAATACCTACTTGCTTATTAGCTTTAGCTGGCTGCATGCGCATAGCTATACCGTGTACAACATAGCTTGAACTTTTTGACAGATGGGAGTGAGTGAGCTTTCTCAAGGTCATAGAGGCCCCATGATCCTAACGTGCCTAGGGCCTCAATAGTTTAAAGACGGCCCTGCACGGAACGACTGCCTTCTCACCTCTGCAACCCAGCGAGAAACATCGTCCAATGGTACTGTGGTAAAGCATTATTTAAAAAAAACATTATCTGTTGTTAAATTTGACTCCATAAAGATTTATGAACGTCAACCTAAAAACTAACGCGCCCATTCACTGCGGGCAGGAGCTTGATCGTTCGATAGGGTGTATAAGGATCCTACCAAGACCTGTGGCGAACATAACAGTGCCCAGTAAGCGGCAATAGTCTCGCCACATATTACGTGGGACGGACTATATTCGCTCACACTTCGCCAATTATATAGTCCCACGTAATAGGTGCCGAGCCAATTGCCGCTTTTCGGGAACTCCAATATTCGCCAGAGCCTCGTCCGTTAATCGACATTTGCACCACTATCAGGTGAGGTTGGCTTGAGGTATTCAGTCTTCTAGGTAGAAGCACTATACACGAACATATAGACAAACGACGACCAATATGGCATGGAAGTCCCTGCACTTCACTCCAGAGGTTGTGGGTTCGATTCCTACACAGGATAAAGCTTTGTGAATATTTGTTCTGGTCTGGGTGTTTTTCTATGTATCTTAAGTATGTATTTACAAAAAAATAAAAATGTAAGTATGTTTATCCGTTCTTTAGTATCCATAACACAAGTTCTTAGTGATAATTATCTTGGAACTAAATAATTGGTGTGATTGTACGTGTTTTTTTTTTTAGAACCAAACGATAAATAAGGCTTAGACTGTATAGACACAAACAGCAGCCACTCCAGCCGGGCCAACTGCCTCCAATACCGCAATTCGCAAACATTACCAAAGTTACATATTCATTGCGCAACTTGCCGCCATCCGTTCCCACTTGCATAATGGCGGTGCTTCATTTTAATGCCTCATAATAATTGCACAGAACAGTCCAATGTTTAACTCAATTATATTAAATACTGTATTGTTTTGTGGAAGCGAATAGCTGTATCTATTTTAGATATTATCTGAGTTGAATAGAACTGCACTGTCATTTCATATCCAAATTTAAATGGCGTTCATCCTGTAGTATACAATATGCTGATTTGAATAGGAACTGCATTATCATTTCATATTAAAATTTACGCTTAAGTTTATCGTTGTAATGACTTGCATAAATTCAAATTTAAATTCATCATGTAAGCTAACAAATGCGATTGTGGGTGAAGGTTTTTATTTATACTTACGCGCTTTTTATCACGAGCAGGAAATTTAATGAAGCAAAATTGGACAAGAAATTTGTCAATTTAGAAAAATTCGAACATTTTCTGCCATCCAATGCTGGTGACATTAAAATAAATAAATATTTCTGACACTAACACCAATTATTTAGTTCCAACATAAGTGTATCAATAAAAACTTGTGTTATGGATACAAAATAACAAATGAAAATATACAAATACTTGTTTTTTTTTTGTAAATACGTGCTTAATATAAATAGAAAAACACCCAGACCAGAACAAATATTCATGTCTATACACACATAGGTTTGTCCGGTGTGGTTATCGAACCCACGACCTCAGGAGTGGAGTGCGGATATACTCGACACCACGCCATAACAGTCGTGTAAAATAAATACGCAAGATGTGTTTTAGAAACTGTTACTAATGAAATTACACCTTAAATTGCTTTTAGCTAGACCACCTTTGCCCACTAGTTACTGAGTCGGATTTGTTATTGTACGTGTTTTTGAATTTTTTGTGAAATAAACAAACATGTTTTTTTTATTACATAGTACTTTAAAACGTTAAAAATAAATATTAAAAAAATCTAAATATGATTACACTAAAATCACAAAGCTTAGATTCACTAACAAGCAATAAAAAAAGCGTAAGGAAGTGAATCTAAGTGCCAGTTCCGAGCCAATGATGTGTACTGTATATCTATCGATCTACCTACCTACCAACAATGTCAAGTGCTTAATACTGGTATGTGTATGTTCCAACATAATTGTAAAATTAATCTGAGCGAAATTGTTGTATAAGATAATACTACTAACTAAATATTTTGAAAATTTGCAAATACTCGCTTATTCACTGGGTGATGGATAGTGCTGAATTCATAGCTAAACAATAAGTATAATATTGTATCAATGAACGCTGTCTTTGGTTTTGTCATCAAAACTTCAGACCTTCATAAGAGCTCTATTGAGCCAAACTTGAATAAATAAATGATACCGATTTTTTGAGTATTGATCACATATTTAGGATTAAATTTGAATGCCTTGTCGAACATATGTCTTTAGATAAACTTTTGAAGTAGTAGTTCTATGAAAGATCAAGATTAATGATAGTATTTATAAGTTTGGATAATTATCTAAATCCTTTAGTATATTATGTGATTTCTTGTGTTTCTCTTAAAAACGCGTAATTAATGTAAAGTCTCCAACGTCTGACTTATTTTGTTTAATGATGAAACCAATTTTAGTTTGTATTTTTATGCGACCATTACAGAATTATTTCATAATACCATTAAGAGCCTGACTAAAACTACACACTATTATTGCTTGAAACGGAATAACAAAAACCAGTATTCAATAAAAAACAAAAGAGCTCTCGCCCGTAAGCCGAATGAGAAAACTAACTTAAATAAGTAATTAATTAACTTTCCACCTATGAAGCTAACGTTTATTACTTTCATGCTATTGTGCTTCCGCAGAATATTCCAGAAGTTTGGAGAACAATCAGGGACTTAAACAATGTGAGCGAGGCGAGCTTTGCAGACCGAGAAGTATCTTATTGTCGAACTCGACCTTTGTTAAACGAAAACAGTTTTCGGATGAAAAATTCTAGTTCTTTGCTCCTACCACTTGTTCTCGAAATCGAATTGGTTTTACGACATATTTAGTCGCACTATTGTATGAAGTCTAACCTTATTTTTAAACTGTTATTATTTAAATATCAATGTAAGAGCAATTTTATACCTTTTTAAATGTAAGCAAGAATTAAGGAAATTTATTTTATTACTTACTTTACTTGTTTACTAAAAAGAACTAAATATTACAAATGATTTTTTAATAGTATTTGCCATAGGTAAAGCAATCACTATAAAAATACTAAGACATAGAATAAATTAAACTATTATAATAGGAAATTCACTAATAATTAATGAAAACATAAAGTTAACAACAAATACAGTTTTAAAAAGCATTTTCGTATAATATAACGTTCCAGCGAATTCCTGACGCTTTGTCATGTCCTCTTCTACGTGTGCTAGTTTGAGGTCGATAAAATAATTATTTCTTTTCTGAAGAACAAGAAGAAGTTATATGGCCCTTTAACTGCCAATTCAGCTTATAAATCCACCTTGCAATGTCGGTCACCCCAATTTTCCTACGGATACCCTCATTCTGCTACGTATTATTTCGAAAAATATCTTAATTATAAAAAAAATTGTAGCTACCATTTATCTTCTTGAATCAATCTATGTCATTACAAAAATGCATCAAAATCCGTAGCGTAATTTTAAAGATTTGAGCATATATAGGGATAGATTGAGAAAAGCTACTCGGTTTTATACTATGTTGTGATGTTGTGAAAAAATATGAAGCGTGATAAACCGCAATTGAAACCCGCATCATTTTAATTTAACACAAGTCACCTTTTAAGTCGTAACAGAGTCAATAAGTAGGGGCGACGAACAAAAACGCAGGAGATATGGCACCGCGCCAACTACCAAAAGGCATGCGGGTGCACCTCATCGGAATCGTCCATTTATTAGCGCATGTTAAAGAACGACGCACTTTAATGTTCTTCGCGAGTTGTAGAAACTGAGAACAAAACCTTTTGTTCTCAGTTCATATTACGTTTTTCTGTGCTTCAGTGGGTATTAAAACAATAGATCTAGTATATAGAATGACAAATAAAATGATACTAAAATTGTGCTGTGAATGTTTTGTTTTATTTTACAACAATTTCTAAGGCTTGCGCTTGAAGCTCCACGTGGCTAGGTAGTCGGAAACAAAGTTTACAGCAGTAACTATTTGTATTAGAAGTTTAACATAGAATGATGTGTCCCTATTGGTAACAGAGGTAAGACGGCAGAGTCTTCGTGAAATGACTGACGTTCGGCCAAAATCTGATTGGGTCAGTGAGCACACCTGTGTCCTAAGCGTAAGTCACAGCCGGAATAATGGCTACGACGATGATGACTATTCTATCAGAAGATAGATTAAACAGTAACAGGATGTCACGGTACGCGGTAGTTATTAAGACAAATAAAACCCTTTTGGACAAATAAACAAATAGGCGTCCCCCAATCTGCTCTAGTTCTGCTTGGGGAAGTATGATTTCCTCTTCCATTGATTTATAAGAGGATATCTAAGCCCAGTGGTGAGACGTCTGAGTATCTCCCGGAAGCCGGGAAAAGGTCGGGATCGACGACTCTGGGTGCCTGTACTACTAACTACCGGGGGAGAAACTAAGAGGGACCTGTGAAGGCCGCAGCAGCGCCAGGAGGGTCTAGGCAGTGGGGGCAGGGGGCCCCTGCTGTCTTACCATGGACCCTCCAGGAAGTCGGCCACACACGCTATGGTCGCACGGGGAGGTAGGAGGGGCGCGTCCACTGCGCCTCTCTGAGGAGGTCGGTTTTGGTCCGGGGGACATTGGCCGCAGGCGGGGTGTCAGAAGCTGCAACTCAGGTACGGCCGCCTCTCTCTCAACAAGCGGCGGGCGTCGTCGAAAGATTTTTAGTGGGTATTACTGCAGGCAGTCGTGTCTGCCGGTGGTGAGTCCCACACACCCCTTTTGGTCCCCCTTTGGCCGGAAGGCAGTGCGTAAAAGCATTTTGTTACCGACGTGAAACAAAAAAAAAATGGTTTGGCCTCCTTAGATGTTGGTAGGGTCCCTATACACCTTTATAATTGACGGAAATATAGAAATATTAAAAAAAAAAATATGGCGAAACTCAATTTTGTACATACGCATTATATGTTCCAAACACACGAAAAAGAAGAACACTAACAAACTAAAAAATAAAGCAAAATAACAAATGATTGACTTCTTTTTCTGAACAAAGATTTGAAAAAAGGTTTCATCCCGGCCATACGATACGGCTTCTACGATAGACTACGTATGGCGCAAGTAATGTTAATTATGGTACTACAAAACTATCAGTAGTTGCTTTAAGGATTAGAGTAACGGCATATCTTATTGAACGGAACACTGAAGTTCTACACGTGCCTATGTCACAAAATTATTTATTCATTTAATAATAACCTCCTTTCTAACATCCCCCAATATTTGATCAATAGGGGCTTAAGTTATTGCTTATTTCTGTGTAAAGTGAACCAGGGGACAATGTTAATATTTGAAGAGGTAGACTGTTGGGCGAATATATATTTCTTACATTATACGACTAGACAGATACATTTAATGTTCAATAACATAAGACGTCTTTGGTATGTTATCAAAATATTTATTTTGGCAACTGAAATGCGAAATAAATATTTTATTGAGAACAGATTTGTGTACATAGTACCTAGTAACAGTGATAGAAATATAGATCTCCGAAACATTTAAGCTTTTCATACAATAATGGAGATTCTGTGCAGTCTATGTGAACAAACCTTGGTATTAAATAAAAAAGCCAAGAAGGATTTAACATGTATTGAATCAAAAAGCAAGCAAGGGAAGCGCTCGTAGCTCTGCGGTCGGAAGCGACCACTGAAGTACAGCAGAGTTTACAGAGGTCAGTCCTTGGATGGGTGACCTTTTGTGTGGCATTTGATATCTTTCGTGCTTCGTTAAGCCGTTGGTCCCGGTTATCACTAAATGTGATAGTCGTTAAGCCATGTTAGAGGCCTGATGGGCGGCTTGATAAATTCTAACAGCAGGACACCATACACCTGCCTCCGCCAATCCGCACTGGATCAGCGTGGTGGAGTATGACCCAATACTCATACACCTTAATATGTAAGAGGAGGCTCGTGCTCAGTAGTGGGACGTTAATGGGCTGTAATGATAATGAATCAAAAAGCAATTAAGCAAACAAGGGCCGTACTTATATAGGTCCGGAAAGCAAATATCGCTCGCGCGATCTAAATACGTTCAGTGACATCTGTTGATACACTTACGAACTAATATTTATATACAGTTTTGAACACTATGAGCACTCGCACCGAAAAAATGTTAAGTCGTTCGGCGTTGGAATTCTCTGCAGGCGCATACAATTCCAAACTATAATAGTCCCGGGTCTTTAAAGCGGGCGTGAAACGGTATTTTTACATAAGTGGGTGCGCCTATTACCGTGCTTTTTAACAAATTTAATAAAATGACAATTATTATGCTAACGACCAGAAACATCGTACTATCTACCTTATTTGTGTGGTTTTTATAGCATATCAAGTTTTAGTTCACTGTCTTGTTTAGCTAGTAATTTACTCTCATGAACCGAGTCTTAACTTAATTATCTTTAAAACTAAACAAAGTTTGCCACATGTTGCTCAAATTATTTAAGAATACTTAATTAATTTTAGTTTAGAAGCGAAGCTCTTTGAATTTTGTTACTCAACTCTCCCTTTGGATTGCTTTGTGGCAATTTAATAATGATTAAGAACAAAGTATTACAGTAGGTGTATAGGGATCCTACCAAGACCTAAGGAGCCCAAGCCAACGTCACCTGCAAGTGGTGCACCTGCCGATCGACGGACGAGGCTCTGGCGAACATAACAGCGCCCGGTAAGCGGCAACAGGCTCGCCATCTATTACGTGGGACCAACTATGTAATAGCGAAACAGCCGTGAATGTTTGTATGTAAGTATTACATTTAATTTATTTGAAAGTTATAATCAAACTAAAACCCTAAATATTTATTTGCAGCAGATGAAATACAGTAATACGCTACGAAATAGTGATACCATATTTTTCAAATCTGGCGTAAAAAACCTCAACTGAAAAGCTAACGAGCCCATTAACTGCAGGCAGGGGTTTTAGCTAAGAAGAATAGGGCAAGAATTCAAGTCTTATTATTTTTTTCTTTTAGGACTTGTTCCTACTATGATGAAAAGTGAGCAAAGTTAAAGTCATCGCCTTCCTACCATCATCCCGGTGGCTTCAGACTTGAGCTGGGCCCAGGGTCTGTTCACTGGTCTAACCAGACTTGTCTAAATGTTAGTTACCTACCTAAAATAAATTTTATAAGATGAAAGTATAACTAGAAAATATCAACTTATTGGCAGTGTAATATAAACCGATTGCGAAAAGAAGTGTGAGGTTTTTCTAGAAACATTTTATTGTTACAAATAAACATAGCAATGTTAACGAAAAAATCAGTATCAAATTAAACAAATAAATAAAGAATTTCTGACAGTTACACCAATTATTTAGTAATATTAAGAACTTGTACTATGGATTCTAAATAACGATTGAGGTACATCTCATAAAATAAAATATTTCGTAATGATCGATTTTGTGAAAATATGGAGGCTCAAAAATTTTTAAACGCGTTTTCCTAATCTTTCGAATTGGGGGACCTATAGTAAGAAAGGTGAGAAATATTCATATTCATGCAGATTTGTCCTATGGGTAATCGAACCCGTGATCTTAAGAGCGGAGAGAGGATAGGAACCCTACACAACCCCTAAATGCACCATAAGACAACTAGTTATAAACTTTTCATTGCCGGTTAGACACGCAATAAACTAAACTGCCACATGGCCGAAGCTACGGGCAGAAGCTTTTATATTTCCTATACCCAGAACAGAATGTGTTCAAAATTCGGTGTAAAGCTTTTACCGATATCACAACACCCAATATATTCCCGTACCTACTCCGCTGACGTAAGTGAGACAGATTGGAATGTGACGGGATTAATGACGCGCGAACTTAGTTCTCCGAACACAAATATGCTTCGGTTTACTATACCTAAAAGCATTATAAAACTTCTAGAATGTTTGCTAGTAATTGTTGTTAAAAATAAAGGCCATCGTTCCATAAATTGTTCTTTTTTTATTAATGAGTTTAAATTTATAGCTTAACAGTCATTTAGATATTTCACTCTTTAGTTTTAATCTATACATAAATTTTGGGTACGGAATATAAGACTATTATTATTTCTTATTTTACAACAAATATAATAATAATATACAACTAGATACATTTATGAGACGCCTGTGTCTATGATCAGCAATACATACGTTCTAAGCCCAAAATATAAGTCCATAAAGCGTTACAATGTTATGGGATAATAACAGCGATGGATCTTTAAATTATATTGTTCACGTCTTTATATCGGGCATCAACTTGGTACTGATCTTATAACTACTAACGTATATCGTTATTCCAAGATCAGTACTAAATGGTTCCAATACTTTTTCATACTTATGAATGACACCTAATGATAAGCAAGTGATGGATTAAAAATATCTTTGTAACAGTTTCCGCGCTACTATAATTTCCCGAAAAATCGAGAAATCTCGAGAGTTGACTCTCGTTTCAGCGTTGGTCGTGAAGACATCGTTGTTCCGAGGCTCCTATCTTACCTGAAGATGCCCTGTGTAAGGGCGAAACACGTGTCGTGTTGAATAGTTTCTCGATTTTTCGGGAAATTATAGTAGCGCGGGAACTGTTACAAAGATATTTTTAAATTCATCACTTGCTTATCATACACAAAAATATAATTGATTGAAAGTTGATGCAACACAATCCCGTAGTTTTAGACATTATCTGTCATATTATATTTAAAATCGACTCTCGTGACTCTCGTTTCAGCGTTGGCCGTGAAGACATCGTTGTTCTGAGGCTCCTATCTTACCTGAAGATGCCCTGTGCAAGGGCGAAACACGTGTCGTGTTGAATAGTTTCTCGATTTTTCGGGAAATTATAGTAGGAATTGTTACAAAGATATTTTTAATCCATCACTTGCTTATTTAAAATCGAATCTAATTTTTTTATTCTTTTTATTTGTTTATTTAACATAATAACATTTTAACATGATTTTTAAACATACAATACTTAAATCACAAAGATTTGTCTGGTGTGTTCGATATGAAGTTCATAGATAGTTAAATTAAATATACATACTTATAAACTATTGACAAAAATTGAACCTAAATTCTACATTATGTAAAACAACGAAAGCACATTCGGAGCAATCACCCAGGCAGTCGCTTGTCACAAATCAGCTAACTTCACTATAATAACTATTATAAGAAGGCATATAATTCAGATGTAAAATTGTTGTACCCATACAATTTTAATCGCTCTTGAATAATTTCCCACGTGTTTATACATACCATTTAAAACATATACTGACATCATACTGACCCTTGATTTATAATCGTCTTACTCATGTCCTAAGTAAAAATCTGAGCTACAAACAGGATCAAACCCCCAAAATGTATGCAATCCCAACTCTATACCTAAACATCGGAGACCGCACAGCGCCGCAGTTGACTTGGCTCACACGCCTCTATTTATATGTATCGAGTCATTAACATTCGTATTGAGCGTCCATTGCATATTGATAAAGGTGAAAGTGATGGAACAGAAATAAAACTGCTTCTGCGATACGTGTCATATTCTTGTTGCTATTTTTAATGTTTTGCATTATAATAAATAAATAAATAAATATTTACTTACAATTGCGCCAATTATTTAGTTCCAAGATAAGTATCATTAATTTATTTAATCAGAACGAAATACACCAATTACACTAATAATCAAAAACAGTAAAAGTGAAATAAAATATTAAAATCTCACACATAATAACTTCTTTTATCCCATTCTCTCACAAAACCTCAGACACACTGAAAAAATCTCAGGCCATCCATCCGCAAACAAATCACAGTCGGGTGCTGCATCCAGGATGGCATAAAGTGCGTTGAGTGTCTGATTAAGATTATTAAGATCTTGTGTTATGGATACTAAATAACGGATAACCTTAAATAAATACATTTTTTTGTAAATAGATAGATACTTAATATACATAAGAAAACACCCAGACCAGAACAAATATTCATGTTCATGCACGCAAAGATTTGTCCTGCATGGGAATCGAACCCACAACCTTAGGAGAGAAGAGCGGGTAGTAGAGCCATGTCGTCAATAATAATATCATGTGTTACTCGATCAAGTCTCTTAATTTTTGACTTATGAATCCTCTCAGTCCTTTAACGTCCCATTAAAGGAAAGTAAAAGACATTTTGGTCATACTCTTCACATAGATCCAGTGCGGATCAAAAGGCAGGTGTGAGGTTTACTAGCCGCCCATTAGGAACTTCAGCTTATCATTTACCACATATAACGATAGCGTAGACTAATGGTTTAACGTGTGTTGCAAAGCACGGAAACGCTCGATATAAAATTCTACATTTTTAGTCTCCCATTTAAGGTCTGACCTATGTGCGCCAAGCCAGAGCTTACTTCGATAATAGTTTTAATTGCGAAGCTACGAACACTTTAAAAAATAAAGAAATGAATAAAGGTTTATTAAGCTAAAGTGGCGTTCGGCCAATCATTTATCTGGTGTGGGACCACTAGCTGCTAGGGAAGATTAGTCCAAGAGTGGAAACCACGGAAAGCGTAGTGTAGAACGCCCTCCAATAAGGTGGAGTGACGATATCTGAAGATTGAGTTCAGTGGAGTATCTTTATTGGAAATGTCTTTGTTCCCAGTATACGAAAAGAGGGTGACGATGATGATACATAATAAAATAATTCTTAAACATCAAGCACAATGCTTTTATCCTTAAACTAAGCAGAGCTTGCACTATGGGCACAAAACAACCAACAAGCATCATCATCATCACAGCCCATTTAACGTATCACTACTGAACACGAGCCTCCTCTCACATACCAAGGTGTGAGAGTATTGGGTCATACTCCACCACGCTGACCCAGTGCGGATTGGCGGATGTGTATGGCGTCCTGCTGTTAGAATTTTTCAAGCCGCCCATTAGGTCTCTAAAATGGCTTAACGACTACCACATTTATTGATAACCGGGACCAACGGCTTAACGTGCCTTCCGAAGCACGGAAGCGCTCGATATCAAATGCCACACAAACGGTCACCCATCCAAGGGCTCACCTCTGTCAACTCTGCTTCACTTTGGTGATCGTTTCCGACCACCGAGACCGCAGAGCTACGAGCGCTTCAACTAATCATCAAGCATACTTTAAATAATTTATTGATTCAGGCGTTACTTTGCGGAAATCCATTTTATCAAGTGATGGATTAAAAATATCTTTGTAACAATTCCCGCGCTACTATAATTTGAGCGTTGGTCGTGAAGACATCGTTGTTTTGAGGCTCCTATCTTACCTGAAGATGCCCTGTGTAAGGGGGGAACACGTGTCGTGTTGAATAGTTTCTCGATTTTTCGGGAAATTATAGTAGCGCGGGAATTGTTACAAAGATATTTTTAATCTATCACTTGCTTAAGCAAACTTTATACAATTTTATCGTAATTATAATCGATAAAGAACATCCTTACCAAGACAAATATTCGTATTCATACAAATAAATATAACATTAGCACGTAGAAATACATGCATGTATCATGACGTGTACAAATTCTCTCCAGAAGAACAGGGCTCTGCGTCATACAAGCAGAAAAATATATTCAGACGACGAAATGTACCAACATGCTTTAAATTATTTTCGTATGACATTCATACATTGATGAGAATATTTATGTATTGTACGCGTCGGACGTGGCGAGCAATGTACGTGATGGCCCCTATGGCGCTGTTTTGTAAAACATATATGATCTGTCTCATATTATATATTATCCAAGGTTCTTCTATCGGCCTGGCCTACTGCTGCGAAATGAGATCCCTAGTATCTACTTTTAGATACTTGAGACTTATTATATGCGCTTAAATACATAATCTTTTAAGTTCAAAATCGTGCGATAAAGGATAACACTAACAGAAGCTTGCGAAATCCAAACAAGCTTATTTTAAATACTGCACCGAGAAGTTGTAAATTTAATAATAATGGTTACGCGATGGCTATCAGAGTATTCAATAACATTCTAAATGAAATTAAACTCCTGCCATTAACAGATATAAAACGGTTTTAAGGCAATGGTTAATGGAAAAGAGCTTTTACTCTATGAATGATTTTTAAATATGAAATAAATATAGCTAATCTAGTCCTAACAATAGTTATAAGAAATGTAAAAATTATGATATTAAAATTAATAAAATAAATAATTTTATGAAGTAGGAACAATCAATGTAACCTTTTTTTAGGATTTAAGTTTGCATGCTATGTAATAATGTAGCTAAATTGGCAGAGCTCAAATAGTTATAATAAGATCCACAATATGTCACCCTATTTATGGCAAATAAATGAATATGAATATGGAAAAATAAGTTCAAAATTCTTTAAAGACAAAATCAAACAAAAATAGTTTATTTAAGGTATAGATGTAGTAAACAATTCCGCGGGCAGGCGCTTCAAATAATGCCAACCCTAAAGTATTTTTTTTTTAAAACATACCGTAAACGCTCATGTAATTTATATGAACAGCATTCTGTTTAATTACCAGCAACAATATGCAAAAAAGTAGATTTCCGCAAAACAAACATTAACTACACATTAATTGATGGCGTTGAACGTGAAAATGAAAACTTGGAAAGATAATTGTTAGCAGACAAACTGGCTCAGCCGGCCACGATCCATCCACGACGAACAAATAATGGCCTCCCTTATTCTTCTTGAAGGGAACATACGCATGTCATTGAAGATGTAGGACAAAAGATTGAGCTTGGTCAAAAAGATTCACCTGCTGAGTGGGTTAAGGTGTTCGTTATTATAAATTTAGAGACGTATGGTGTACTATCGCATGCTTAATGAAATAGTGACTTAACTCAAAAAAGACGTTTTTTGATACATCACAAAAGAAGATCCTTTAAAGAATACTTGTCCTACTTGTAAGCGCATTAAATTGATACTGATATCTTAATTAGTAATTCTGCTTGTGTTTTGAACGTTTGATTAACATTGATTCGATCTCAGTAACAAATAGAAAGACTGTATAAGTACATAACTCAAACCTGACCTATCTATTAATGGGTCGATGTTTCTTTAAGCATGCGATATGTGCCAAATTGTTTCTAATATATTGTTATTTGAGAAAAGCAATGATTGGTGGTTGCTGAATTGGTTCAGTGGATGAGAATACATCGGGCTATAGATGTTGTTTTTCTTATATCATTGATCAACAATCAAAATGAGAACCGATACAGAGAATATCATAATAGAGAATATATAAGATAATAGAGAAAACTAGGAAATAGTAATTAGCTGATAACGGAACTTCTTTCATTAAGTTTGAATCATACAAATCTTTTTCCTATACCTCGGCTATTTCACATTAATACTATTCGCGCTGATTAAGAAGTCTTTAATAAGAATTGTTTTTATGCATTTTCTCAAAATTCTACTCAACATCAACACCGAAGAAAGCATTACCACTAGCCACAACCAGTCAAATTGAAACGTGTCTTCTGTGTTGGAAATAAGATTCAATGTATGTATCGAGGCTTGCAATATTAGACAGAGCGTCGTTCCCGCCAAATTTCTGCGTTTCAAAACATTCCCGCGTCCTTGAGATCTAATTAGGACGCTGATATTGCGAGCAGAAGAGTGAAGCGCTATAATACGGCTGAAATGAGAATGAACAATGTTTATAACATGGTATCAGCACGTTAGTCGTCTCGCGAGGATTATGTTTTTGTATCTAAACTATTTGAGATATGCTATCTAAGTCCACTAATATTGGCCTCCCGAACAGATTAAATTTTGCTGGGGGTATTTGCCCATAATCACCACGCTGGACAGGCGGGTTGGTGATCGCAGTTCAAGTCAGTACGCAGGATAACCGCTGCCCATTATCTCCGTGAGATGAGAAGGGGTTGCCATTCTGGGCCGGACCACAAGGCAGTAAATAATATTAAATGAATTTTCAAGTTACTATATTATAATGTTGATTTGTAGTTTTTTTAATTTTATATGTTAAAGAAAAATCTTTCTGTCTAACAAATTTAATCAAAATTTTGTTGACTGTTTTTTGAGTTATTGAACAAATAAACATTTAAACATGAGACCTTTCAATATTTACTCGTACATATATCCTCAGTACGACAAGATTAGAATGAAATTACTTCCTGAACTGAATATACCAAACTTTGCTCACGTTATAAATAAATAAACGACGACGAATTGATTCGTGATTGACGAGTCAGATTAAAATAAAAAACTTATAATATTGCATTTTTTCATAGGTTTAGGTGTGTGAAGTGACTCTCCCATAAACAATAAAGAAATTATAATATACAGAATTGTAAAAGCAAAAAATATATTAAAAATTACAAAAACAATTTTATCTATTGTCGCGTTTGCACGTTATGTATGCACTAAGTGAAACTTATTTCACGGATTTAAATCGCAATTCATTGCATGACGACGAAATTTCGAATACCTTACAGTGATACTAGGAAGACTAAAACAACAAAGTATCCCCATGAGCAAAAGCAGCAAATTTAATACTACCGTCACTATAAAATAAATTAAACTAAACATACCTTTCCACGTTTTTTACTTACTTATAAGTAAAGAGTTATACAGTCATAAGCTACTGAAAAATACGGATAAAGCGTAATATTTGTTTACAAAGCTCTAACGATGCCTTTGTTAGATACATGCAATGATAATACACAATTACAAAGACAAAATGATGAATCAAACACTGACGAAAAATAAAGAGAGAAATTTACGTTTTCTTTTGTTTAACGACAAAAGTAACAATAAACTACGTAGTTAAGTTTCAGCTTCCAAAGAAGATGGTGCTGATGGCCTTAAAAACATTTCTTTTAATATACTTTGTATCAAAATACAAAGAGAAAGTCGCAGTGGCGATCGGAAACAATCGCACCTCATACGTGTCCAATGACCTTTTCACGTCCAAAAGTAAACTGTGACGGTTCGGAATTGGTTCGGAAACGTGCGCCGGCGGTGCGTCTTAAAATAAAACCGCGCGCACCCGGTGTCGTGTTCCTGCCAGTATCTCTCCTGCTCCCGAGAGCAGAACTTGCCTGTGATAATATCTAGTCTGTTCTAGCAGTGCCGTCATCGCTCCACCAAAATGACAAGTAATCTTCGAGTGTTATAGATGCCCCGTTTTCCCCGAGCTAATATTCCTGCTTGTGTGAATTGGATTACCAAGTGTTCTTGATTTAATTTTTATGTGGCTATCTTACGGCTGTAAGTATGAGCTTCGGTTTACACTAATTTATTGCGGCTAGTTTTATTTTTAAGATTTTCCTTTTTTCCATCGGTTTCAGTTTTGTTTCCATTTCCAATTTTAATTTTATTATTATCTAATCAGTTTATCTCTTATAAATACTTCTCCCATATTCTAATCACTGTTAAAGTAAATCTCCTTTTTAATTTTCATTTACAAGGAATGTTACAAAAAACTGAGTTGCTATTAAGTTTTTCTATATTCTAGCTAAAATTTAACATACCTATGCATTTTAACTTTCCAATAACAAAAACAATATCAAAGCAATTTTTGCATTAATTAATGTGTTAAACTAGATCTTACAATAACGTTGATTCAATCCTTTGGGTATAGCCAAACAATAAATAGATTTTTTCGTAATTTTTTTGTAGAAGTCGTACAATACAAGTCACGTCTTAGTAATACAAAAATCAGCAACTAACATCACAAAGCCCAATAATGTCCAAAAAATATAGAATAAGTATAGTATATCCTATTGAAATTTTAGTCATTGATGACTTTATTAGTGCTAAATAGGTTAATAAACAATTAGATGAATTCTCTACAATATTAGCAGATTTGAAAAATAATTCGTTATTTAAAAATAAATAACGTAATCTCAATGTTATCAACGTCATCGTTAATCTCAGTAACATTAAAATGAGATCGTAGACTGATTTATCCACCAGTCCTGCCCATGAAACGATCTCAGCAACAGTTATGAGTGTAGTGATTAAATCATTTGGCAAAAATAAGCTTACCGAAATACCATCCACGTAAAACACTTATGTCGACTGAGAAATATTTTTTTACGAGCTGTGAGGTATATTTTTTAGTTCATAACTGCTTGTAGATAGCTAATTATTTCAGATGATTCTTAATGTTCTACGTTTGTTACTATTTGTAGAAGTTGTTAATATTTTATATGCGTTACAGCTGCGTATGATTTTGAATTCATCATGTTCATCTAATATATTTATGTTGTCCTATCAAGATACTTTACAAATGCAAAAAGCCAATGCTGTATCCAAATAGAATATTACCTAATTTGTCAATTTTACTCCAACTCAATACATTGCTATTACATTCTTGCTGCTTCTCGTGAATTTCAACACAATTCCGGACTACAGAATTCAAAAACACACCTTCCAAAGCATATTTCGAGGCATTGAATTCAATTACCACTGAAACTTTTTATGAACAACTGCTATTTTTCTATCAACATCGGTAGCAGAAGACATTTCCTTTGAATTATAAATGATCTCTTCAATACTTGGCATTTGTCCCAAGAGTCTTCGCATAGTTTCCTGGATTTCAACATGACCTCACTGAATTGGGATTTTCTCTATTACGACATATTAAATATTTCAAGTCTTTATGCACTGATAAATTATTTTCTGTTTTGTGTACTATAAACAAAACTAGTCTAATCTCTTATGTATTCATAAACTATTTCTTTCTAAAAAATAAGGTTGTTTAAATCGACCTTAATATTCTTTTTCTAAATGATTTCAATGTGCAGATTTCATTTCTTTCTTCTAATTGTAACATTCGTTGCTGAATATAGTATGCCTTTTGCATACATGAATTGCCAGTTTGTTTGAGATGCAGCGCGTATGCGGTGGAACATTTTTTAAGCCGACTGTTTATTAGATTGTTCAACAACTCCGTAATGAATTTATATCTAGATCCAATCTTACAGAAATAGTTCACATACAAAGTTTAAATTTGTATAATTTGTTATTGGTTACGTGATTTAAGTCAGTATGTTTCATTCATTGAATACAATAATCTTTATTAGTACTTTGCTTCCTAATTTTGTAGCTAGAATGTATGTTAAGCCGTTCCTGGTTAACAATCTATCTGGTGGTCGTCATGTCATGTATAGGTGTAAAGGGCTCCTACCAAGATCTGAGGAGCCCAAGCTAACCTCACCTGCAAGTGATGCACCTGCCGATCAACGGACGAGGCTCTGGCGAACATAAAAGTGCCCGGAAAGCGGCAATATGCTCGCCACCTATTACGTGGGACCAACAAAGTAAATGGCGTAGTGTGGGCGTATAATATGCCTCTGCCTACCTCTTCGGGGAAACAGGCGTGATATTATGTATGTATATATGTCAAGTCATGTAAAAGCCCTTGTAAATCGATCGAAAATATTCGATCAGTATGCCCACCCTAGGTCCACGTGGTAGACTATGACCTGAATCTCTCTTACCTTGGCCGCCTCTCCCAAAACATCATACGAAGCGGCCCAAGGCCAGTAGTGGGATGTTAATGGGCTGAGACAATTCTTATTACATATGAACTGAAATTCTAATAGGTCATAGTAAACTATATTATAGAAAAGTGTTTTAGAGTACATACAACTATATGCATATTTTTTTTTAAATAATGACAGAATATAAAACTTACATAGGTATACAAAATCCTTTGATCGCAATCAAGCAACTAATGACAAAGTCATCAACAAATGGTTCCAGTATATAATTTTTAACTGTTTTTAGTCACATTTTGTTACTGAAATCTCCTCCTTTTTTAATTTGAAACAGTCCTACTGGAGATCTCGGTGCTAAAGGTAAACTTTGCTACAATTTTACATAGATCTCTTTTAAAAAATTGAATCAAATTTTAGTACCCACCCCAATGGGATATACCCAATGGGGTATATCGGAGTGAAATTATGTACGTATGTATGCAATGTCGTGCACACAATACATTTGCATGTATCTTGCAGATTTGTATGCTTCTTTGCAAAAGCACTGCATTCCCTATTCCTTGCACAATTATCATTATTCTAGCAGTATCCCGTTTGTATCCTAGACTATAGTTTAGAGCTCAGGGTGTGCCGCTGGTCTAACCAAATATAGCTGGTTATTACATAGAGCGACTGCCGTCTGAACCCTGCAACTCAAAGAGGAAACCTTATTCTATGATCAAAACATTCTGATCATGATCATGAAACGAAGCAAGCGATAATTACGCACTTTACTTATAAAAAGTCATATGTTTTGAACGCCATAAGGGTTTGAAGTATGTGGGTCTCGCCAATAGGCCATTGCTGCTGAAACTGCATTCAGCTAAATTCTAAGTACCTAGTCTTACGGAACTGTAAGCGCAATTCTACCCTTCCTGAAATCTTTGAGTACGTCTCTGTATTGTAGAACAAAGTAAATACCTGAACGTCATACGACAAACACAGAATTACCTCTCCAAGGGCACTCGTTTTCGCGAATAACTCCGGCACTCACTGTTCTCCTTTGTCCCCTCCTTGGCCAAATACGAAATCCCAAATGATTCAGAGTAGTCTGCTAAAAAAGTAATGGAGTCTGCCAAAACAGATAAAAATAACTCTGACGTATCAATGAGCACGTATTTTTAAGGAGTAAACAATCTTGGAAGCTGCGGAGAGAAAGCATATAGTTTTGCAAATTAGGTAGGTACTATTAATAGTTTAAGGTCACCTATTTATTTAAGGCAGCCCACAAGGCCTCAGACTAGACTTAAGGACTGCCTCACAAGTACATAGTAATAACTGGGGCTTTTGAAGCACGGAAGCGCTCAATATTTAATGCCACACAAACGGTCCCCATCAAAGAACTGTTCTCTTCAAACTCGCTGCTTACTTCTGTTGAGAACCGAAGCACCAAGCATTGCAAAGCTTCATAAAAGATAATAGAAGAAATTATTTAAATTATAAAGAAAGAGGAATCTACTCTCGCCTTAGAGCCTTTTCCTATCAAACTAGTTTTAGTCCACAAGCGACTGAAACCCAGATGCGTGTCACACGGGTCCCATCATTTCATACAATAGTTTTCTTTGACGCGTAACTCCCGCGTGCCAATAATAACCTATCCGCACGCGGATGATGAAGTGATGGATTGAAAATATCTTTGTAACAATTCCCGCGCTACTATAATTTCCCGAAAAATCGAGAAACTATTCAATACGACACGTGTTCCCCCCTTACACAGGGCATCTTCAGATAAGATAGGAGCCTCAGAACAACGATGTCTTCACGACCAACGCTGAAACGAGAGACTCTCGTTGACCTGAAGATACCCTGTGTAAAGGCGAAAAACATGTCTTGTTGAATAGCTTATAAATTTTTCGGGAAATTATAGTAGCGCGGGAATTGTTACAAATATATTTTTAATCCATCACTTGCACGCGTTTTCTATAAGCCGCCATACTTCTGCTTCCACTAAAAGTAAATTGCCTCCAGTATTCTGTTACTGAATGGAACTAAGCAAAGTGATTCAATTACTCTATTTTAATTGATATAATGCTTCTAATCAGTTGCCGCCTGCGACTAAGTCGTTGTTAAGACAGTCGCAGTGCCAATGTGATCAACATAGTGTGCCTTAAGTGCTAAACCTTGGCGATGTATTATATACTAGCAGCCGCCCGCGGCTCCGCCCGCGTGGATGTCGGCTACCGCTGTAAAATGCCTACCCAGAAAAGACACGGTCAGCAAAATGATTTCCACATCAATTCACAGACACGGACACTAACATCGACGACGCAGTCATTATCCGCAGGCTGCATAGATTGTCTTTATGTGGATGATGAAGTTGTTAATGATGAAAATATTTAAATCTAATTAATACTTAGTTTTTACTCTTACCGGCAGTCCCGGAGAGCAACCTGTTGTTTTGGGATAGATAACTAAAGCGATTATTGTAAATCTTCCCCATAAACAACATTTGACATTAAATTATTTTTAGGTGACAAAATAAACTGATGGTCGGGAGCCCCGACCCGTGATAGGGCGCTGTGCAGCAGAAATCGTAATAATTTAAGTTTGCCATAACTTCAAAAACAAACGTCCAATTTTGATCATTCCAAGACCAAATATTATCTACAGAAACTGCACTTAGTGATGAAATAATTAATTTTGATAGTGATTAATAGCATAAGTAAAATAAATGCGTATAAATATAGTACAAAAAAAAATCAAGATTTTTAAATAAAAAAAAGGGTTGTTGTGCCTCACTCGCCATATATAGGTATAGTGTGTCGCGGACTTTTTAGTAGGTGGTATAAGATCTTTAATTCATTCATACATTTTGTGGTTCTATCTTTTATAGTTTAGGCAGCGTACGCAACTGTTCTGGTTGATTTTTACACTTTGTGTCCGAAAAACCCAAATATTTTACGAACCCCTATTTTTTTCGAAATTATAATATAGCCTATGTTACTCAGTGATAATGTAGCTTTCTATTGAAAAAAGAATTATTAATATCGGTCCAGTAATTTTTGAGTTTATTCGTTACATACAAAAATACAAATCTTTCCTCTTTATAATATTAGTATAGATTACGTTGACTCCCCCCCCCCCCCCCCGTACCACCCCAGTGACGCTTACATGGAGCCTACATCGCATGCTGGCTAGCTGAGCGCGGTGAGCGGCACCACGCGACTTTTTTCTAATACTTGCATTTTTAAACTCGTGATATCTTCCTAATGAAATGTCCGAATTGAATAATTCAAAAAGTTATAAAAAGGTATTGAAGCCGTCTTGAATAAAAAGTAAGTTTTTTGATAAGGATTAATACCAAGGTACAAATATAGAGCCTTTTCAAGCGGCGGCATATAAATTAAATTTTTAGAATAAAAAACCGCTTACTGTGACGTAACTATAATATTTAGACATATGCTGTCGCGACACTTTTTGTAGATAATGATGATTACTGCAAAGTCGTAGTACATAATTTTGTTCTATCATCAATAGTTTTCGCTGCGCACGCTATGTAAGGAATTTTTCAGGTCATTTTTTTACACCTTGGGTTACATTATTGAATTTTTAGTAAGGATCGCAAATTTTTTTAAAAATATGATATAGCCTATGTTACTCGGGGATAATGTAGCTTTCCAAAGGTGAAAGAATTTTTGAAATCGGTCCAGTAGTTTCGGAGCCTATTCATTACAAACAAACAAACAAACAAACAAACAAACAAATCTTTCCTCTTTATAATATTAGTATAGATATGTGAACGCGCTCGAGAAGTCAAAGGGATTATTAACTAAATTAATTAACTATAAGTATACAAATGCCAATTTCTGCAAAACCTACATAGTTAATAAATGCTAACGAATATTATAACCAAAAATCTGGAAGGGCTGTTTATTTGTTTTGACGTAAAAATAAAAATTTTAACATATTTTCATTGTATAAATCCACAGTATGAATATCACACATGGCTAAATATTATTTTTACAGTATAGATAAATCACTTTACTAATACATAATCACACGAGAGAAACTCTCGTTTTAGCGTTGGTCGTGAAGACATCGTTGTTCTGAGGCTCCTATCTTACCTGAAGATGCCCTGTGTAAGGGCGAAACACGTGTCGTGTTGAATAGTTTCTCGATTTTTCGGGAAATTATAGTAGCGCGGGAATTGTTAAAAAGATATTTTTAATCCATCACTTGCTTACAATGGATTATTATTAACTGCATCAACCGCAGCGATACATTAAAAAATGTACTTAAATAAATTTGAAAAAATATTGTCATTTATACGCATATTCGTATTTTACAATTTATTTTATTTTGTTGTGTGACAAGATTAACCTAGCGCTCACCTTATTATAAATGACTCATCTTCTTGAATAATTTCAGTGTCATATTTTTAAAAAAGTTATAATTTAAAGACGTCGGTAGGTTAGTCAATTCTTATTTTACTGGTTTCAAAAATTATGAAACCAGAACGTGGTTTGAGGCTCGAACCACATTTTTATATCCCTTTAATTTTACAAATTACCTGTTAATAGCTTATAGTAATTTTCTACGGCTTTGTAATAAAAACTGTGCATTTTAATATTAGCTTAAACATTAGCAAAGATCAAAATATGGTGACACATTAGGTGTACATCATGAGGTAAAATATTGCTCATCACACCACAAATGTGTGTACAATGTCAATTTATAATAGGTAAATGTCCATTAATAATAACCAAATATTTTAGTTCATTTATTATTCGTATGCTTGATATGAATGAACTGATATTTACAAAACAGAACAGAGCGTCCAAAACAAATGATTGTGCTATACCAAAGATAATAAGCTTTTAAAAATATTACTCATATCTCTATTTTATTAAACGGTAGACTCACTTTTATTTTTAAAAACTGAATATTGTAGATCGCTCGCAGCGTCTGTTGCCGCCAAACTCTGTATGGAGAGTAGTGTGAACCGACCTGTGATTTCTATTTATGAAGTAACACTGGATACTATGGAAGAGATCTATAGCAGTTCATTAAATAAATCTACTAAGTGACAGCTCTTTTTATGTCAAGAAAGTTTGTAACAGCCGTTGTAGGAACCGATATTGTAGTTATGACGAAAAGAAATCGGTTTATAATATTTTCATGCTTAAGTGCCAGTTGGTGGTATAAAAAATTGGAAGAAGTAACCGCAACGTCTTTCTTTATACCTCAAGATGACCCTCAGGCATATAGCGCACATCTGATGGAACAGGGTCAACGTAGCCTAAACAGGGCTAAACCAAGGACATCACTAGCGAGTTGCCAACCATTTAAAAGCCATATCACTTCCTTAGAATAACCCCTTGTTGTAATCTTTGCTGATCATGCAGTAATGTAGTTAAGCAAAGCAACGGTCTGGGGGCCTACCGCCGAACTAGCTGGTAATCGAATATTAGGCAAAATCAATTTCGAATTGATTCTGTCGTACTGCCGAACACATGGAACTGTTAAAATACAAGATGATGTTCTCTATTAAGATGATTTGACAGTCTCTATCTGTGTCTAAATATAAATATATTACAAAATATCAATATTTTGGTAAAAATGTGTCATCGAAACGCAAATAATAATCATTTCATTAGTTAGTCGTTTCAGTAGTCTGCCAAGGTCATAAATAATCTATGGCTTTCGGCAGATTCCCCGGTACGGATTGATGAACCTCAGAAAATTTAGATCTGGATGAAATTGCTGAAATTCATCAAATTCGGTAGGGCCCCTGTTAGAGCCATTTACTCCCCTTTTAAAGAACACCATGGTGTATTCTTCAACAGTTTGTTTAACAACTTTAGTATACTCAGTAGAAATTTGCTTTTGTAGCGTACAGTACGCTACCAATAGAATTTCAAAGTGTGGGGATGGGTTTCCTGCTCAAGATCACTCTTGCCTAATCCAAAGTGAAACCTATTTTCAATTTTTTTTTGCAGTGATGAATATAATCATTGGCAATATTCAAACTTTTTACGCCCATTATTAAAAAAATCTATTCACGACTTCTTCGACAGATCATTCCTTAGTCTGAAGAAATTTCTAAACGTACGCTCCTTGGCATAATATAACAATCAACACTTCAGAGCAACGAGTGCAATACCTGTCAGGATTTTCTGTAATTCATACAATTCATGGTGGAACGCTTACTGGTTTCATTACTCAATGAAGTAAAAAAATACATTAACACCTTGTTTACTGACTCGCAAAATTCCAGCTGGCATTTAAAAATGTGTAATACACACGCCCACATTGAAAAAACTATTTTTATTTTGACTTTAACGTTAGTACGGTTCAGCGGCTGGAGATAACTAGCAAAATCTTTAACTTTGGGAGTTGAGCCTTTTTAAGTCCTAAATAACTAACTTTTGCCCGCGACTTCGTTCGCGTGGAATAGTGACTTCTGGCAGATTTTTGGTATTACCCGCATAGTTCCCGATCTCGCGGGATTTTTGAGAAGTTCCCGCTCCCGCAGGATTTCCGGGATAAAAACTATCCTATGTCCTTTCTCGAGCTCCAAACTATGTCTGTACCAACTTTCACACAAATCGGTTCAGTAGTTTAGGCGTGAAGAAAAGACAGACAGACAGAAAGACAGACATATTATATATTAGTATAGGAAGTAGGATGAGTTATACTTTCATAACAGTCCTACAGCATCATCAAGAATTTATGTATATATTATTTGTAAGTTCATATCTACTTAATATGTTCATGCACGTAAAGATTTTGTCCTGGGTCGGAATCGAACCCACGATTTAAGGAACCAGTCATATTGACCTCTACGCCATATCAGTCGAACTGGAAGTACTGGAGCGTCTACTCTCATTTGTTTCATTCTTTGTACACAGTAAGTCATTATGATGACTGGATTAAGTAAACCGTTGTGGCTAGTAAATCCGAAATAGATACATTTAAATCGAAGTGGTTAGTAAACAGATATAGATAAAGTCCTATCACTAACACAACCAGGGAGGTTCTCGAATTCACAGTCCAAAAACTTGGTCTGAAAAGTTGATTAGACCGATGTAAATCCTTTTTCTTATGAGGCCGTAACCGGGATGAACCTCTCGACCTGCCTTCCGAAGCACGGAAGCGCTCGTTATTAAATGCCACACAAACGATCACCCATCCAAGGACTGACCTCTCTGAGATCCATACCGCGGAGCTACAAGCGCTTTTATTTAAATAAAGCGTCGTCAAATCTGTTACAAACTGTCCCTAATTTATAACAATATATCTTTTCACATTGAAGCAAATTGAAGCTCCAGAAATTCTTAATGACATCCGAAGTGATCGCAAAAAAGATGTTTCTAAAAGGTGAACTTTGACAAAAAGGTTTATATTGCCAAAGTTGAGTTCAAATTTATGGAAGTTTGTTTCGAGCAATCCCTCTTAGTCCGAGAGCTGTCTATACCAATAACGTCCTACCTAGTACAGTCAGTAAAAAAACATGTGACAAAAACAACATCCCTCCCACACAGGGGCCTCTCTAAAATATCGCAATACTGATGCCAAGAATTTTTACAACGAAATAATATACCTACCTACATTCAAAAATTCCGTTCTACATATTTAACAGGTCATTTATGGACCTTAAAAGTTTAAGATCAAGAATCTTGAATGTGTATCTTCATGATTAACGACCGAGGCACATCACCATACCGGTACATCTGTTCTTAGTTATAAATGTTACCCAGCACAATTAAGTATGTGCAACAATATATATCCGTTGTTTAGTACATGCTATGCTTAGCTTGGGACTAGATGATGCTGTGTTAAATATCTAAAAATAATTTGTCACGTTATAATTCCATTTAAATATTTTAAGTAACTTGAGGGAGAAAAACTCAACCTTCACGAGTTTCTTGCTCAATTCTTCTACGTCCTAGCTCCCGCCTGCCGAGAGCGGGCGCGTTAATTTTTAAGTTGTTCAACAGAGCTTCATTGAGCCAAACTTGAACATATTATTTTGACTTTAACTTATCTACGGTTAAAGACATTTATTTTCTCAAAAGAATTACAAAATTCACTTACAGAGAAAAATCAAAACTATATTTTTAACTAGATTTACAACACCAACTAGCATTTCAAAAAAAGTAGGTATATTGACAAAAACTAATTTTAAAACAGAGGGCAAGTTATAACAAATTATATTATACAATTTTTAATGATGACTACAAACTATAATGTTCACTTTTTAATTAAATGACACATTATATAATTTAATGTATATATTTTTCATTTAAATAATCAATATCAGAAAAAAAATATTATCTGATCTATCAAAACACACACACATACGAAGCTTGAGAAAGCTCAAATGTCAAGTAAGACGACAGACGGGCTTTTCTTATTATCTAACGTTATAAGTTCGACATCTCCCCGACTATAATGAAGAAAGAATAATCATCTAAACGAGCGAGTAAAGTAAAGCAATCTGTCGATGCCAACGTTCCGACGGAGGTTTCAAAAATGTCTTTATGTTTTCATTGTAAGCATTACTGTGGTACTTTATCAAAAATACAAAAAATTGACGTTTGAACTGTGAGGTAATTCTTTTATTTAGTAGAACACAGCTATTAAAGATTTCGAAAATTATAACAGATTGAGGAACTTATTCACAATGTTTAAAGAAGATTCCATCAGTGTTTATTTAAAAAATATTATACTTAAACTATCATTTTAACCTTCCAACGTGAAACAAACCCTAATAAAATTATCACGTTGTTATTATACATATTAGCATCAATTTACTACACGTAACTATTCGGAAAATTTATTACACCAGAAATATATTGTAAACATTTTATTATAATTAAGATTAATTATTATTGAATGTATTTTTGAAATTGTTGTAATGCCTTTATGTACAAATATTGTAGTAAAATATTATACCATGAGGATTTCATTAATATTAGCATTTTATCTAGAAAAATATTTAAGAGAAATTGACATCACACCATTAATAAAGCAACAATTTTCGTCCCTTACAGATACGTAAACCAATACACGAAAGATGGAGCAGTTCGAGTCGCTGTTAACATGCTGCGTGTGTCTCGACCGGTACAGGAATCCGAAGTTGCTGCCATGCCAGCACAGCTTCTGCATGGAGCCGTGCATGGACGGCCTTGTCGACTACGTCAGGCGGCAGGTGGGAAGGCACTAGCTCTTTTTAATTAATAACACGTTTTAATGACCATATCCTGCCTAAAGAAAAGCAGTCAATGCAGTAAAAAAATTAAGGGGCTCGTCATATCGTGGATTAAGCACGGTGAAAAGCGCTTCATGACGCATACATACATTACATACATTCTACGCCTCTCCATGGCGACCTGCATATATGCCGTTTCACGATTTGCATAAGTCCCGAAACTATAGGATATCTAATTCATAGTTTATACCTTCCTAAGAAAGTAGGCAGGCAAACATATACACGAAACAAGCATGCTCTGCGAAGAGGTTGCTGGATATAACAGCTTCCAATAGGCAGCTCTTTGCTATTCTCACCACACCACAACGTTCTTTTGAAGAAAAGGAAGTAAATCAATAAAGAAAATACATACACTGTAACAAGTCAACTATTGTATTAATTTCGCCAATTCTGTTTCAGGTCAAATGTCCAGAATGTCGAGCAGAACACCGAATCCCATACCAAGGGGTACAGGGGTTCCCAATAAACGTCACCCTTCAGCGATTCTTAGAATTGCACGCCCAAATAGCAGGGGAACTACCAGATCCCACTGCTGGGCAAGTAATGGAAAGGTGCAATGTTTGTTCTGAAAAAGCATACTGCGCACCATGCGCTCACTGCGACAAGAAAGTCTGCGAAGACTGCAAGTCGGCCCATATGGAAGTGATGCGTCGAGAAATTTCTAGAATAAACAACCAAATTAGACGGGGTGTCCATCGGCTACAAGATATTTTAGGCATCGTTGAACGCAACACCACGAATTTACAAAATAATTGCGGTGCAGTAGCAGGAGAGGTAGACGAGATACACAAAAGACTTTTGAAAGCCCTCAAAGATAGGACTGATTTCCTTAGGACCGAGGTCGATCGATATTTAGCTACCGAACTTAGAAACCTCACTCACCTCAAAGATAATTTAGAGTTAGAGTTAAGTAATATACAAAGTAATTGTGATCTTGCCGATAAATATATAACTGATGACGTGGAGTGGGATGATACTGAGCTTGTTGATACCAAAGAAATCTTTTTGAAGACAGTAGAGTTCCTTAGAAACTTTGACTATGAGGCTGGTGATTATAATCGCCGAATACGATTTATAATGACTCATGACCCTAATCAATTAGTCATGCATGTCGCTAGCTATGGTGAGTTGAATATTACACATCCGACAGCTTACGGAGGAGCGATGCAACAAACCCAAGGCTTGACAAGATCAAAAAGTGATCATAGATTAGCCACACAATTTCGCCAACAAGAGGAAGCCAAAGGGTACACTGAGAATGAAGAGCCCGTATTAGGCGGACGAAAGTTTGGGGAACGTCGTCCACCGCCACCAGAGAAACACACAAGGGACTACGGTGCTACTGACGACTATAGTGGATATGAATCTGAACACAGACCATCGCGAAGATTCCGCTCACGATTCGTTAAAAGTCATCAGCTAGACAATGATTCAGACACAGAACAAACTACACGCTCTGTGAAAGCTGAACAACTCCAAAAAGAAAAGGAGAAAGTAACTGACACTGAAGATGCAACACGTGGTCCCCTTAGTGGTATCTTTAGACTCAGCGACTGCCCAAGAGTTATGCAAAGGATTATGGATGTAGACAGTGGTAAAAAAAAGGAAAAAAAGGAACCTCCACCTCCTCCCAAGCCAGTGCAGCCGGCGCCACAGCCACGCCGTGCACCTCCAACTCAGAGGCAACAGAGTGAGGATGATGAAATTACACGACTTAAAAGACAAAATAAAGGCGCAGCAACATCTCAAGAGCCCGAGCGAACCCCGCAACGTCCCGCTGAAGAAGATCGAACAACAGTAAATCGTAAACCAGCGGCACCCGCTCGGGAGGTGAGTTGGGAAGAAGATACAGATTAGAAGTGAAACAAAGTACAACGTAGAATTTTAGAAAATCATCGTTACTAACAATGGAAACTTTATAATTAACGGCATTCCATAAAATACACTCCACGCTTAACATTTAGCATGCACTACACAATACGACAAACTGTTATAAACAATTTGGTGTCCCAATAGAATTTCCGTGTATTTCTCAGGCGTCCAGTGATGGCGAATCAGATGAATCCGTTGGATCGTTGCAACGAACGCAGCGTAAAAACGCAGCACCAGTTTCCAAACCTGCAGCTACTGCAAGGAGGCCTTCCGCTACCGAAACGCCAGCACCTCATCGACCGGCTGGTCGAGCTCCAAGTACAGAATCAAGTGCTTCCACTGAAAGTTCCGGTTCGGCGGTTAAGCATACAGGTGTGATATTGGCTATTTCGCAAATCAAAGATAAAAATAGATATAATAGGCTCCGATCAAAACCAGTTATTATCTCTTTTTCAGCGGGAAATGAGAGAATAGTTGTACCGCCCACTACCAATGGAACCACTGGTGGTGCGCAACGCGTACAAAGCCGATTTATTGGGTCCCAGCGGCCAGCTCCGGCACCAGCTCCAGTCGAACCGGTTCATAAGGATTCCGACACCAGCTCCGAAGAGGAAACCGATTCATCTGAGGAAAGCGAAGAGGAGCCTGCTACGCAAAGAAAGCCCGAGAGTCAGACGATGGCCAGAAGTGATATCGGTCCGTTATTAGCGCGAAGCACCAATGCTCGTAATGACACCCACGATAACAAAAACAATAAAGAAACTCCAACTCAATCTCGGTACCGTTCTAGACAGTCATCTCAAACCGAAGAAGAACCAGCCCCTCGCTATGGCGCTGGCAGCTCTTCATATAGCAATCGCTACGGTAGCAAACCTAAAGAGGAATTAGAAACTCAGTCTTCTTTAGACGATGACACTAAATACCCCACTGCTCGATCTAGGTATCTCGCCCTAAAAGAGCGCCGTAACCGTCTAGCTAGAAGTAAAAGTAGCCACACTGGTTTCGGGGCAGGAGATGACGACGATCAAGACGATCCAGTATCTCCGACAACGGCCTCACCATCTGCATACCTAGCGGCTCGATACGGCTCCGGCACAGGTGGTTCGGAGTTGTCTCGCAGCCGATCCTCGCATGCATTGAAGTCAAGGGAAAATTCACCCGAAAGGACCGTGGCCGGAGAAAAAGACGGTGCGGCTTTGAGTTCTTGGGCTAGGTATCTGAAGAACAAGTATGGATCGCGGGGCAAAGACCGTGATACGAGCAGCAGTGCCTCGAGCACCTCGCGTCGTCTGTCTCTTGGGTTGCCCTTACGTTCAGCGAATGAGCTTGCCAGTTCTGATGACGATTCAAAAAACGCGGCAGGCTCCCCCATCTCCCCTACGGCGGCTACAGCAGCGGTAGCAGGTTAGAAAACAGGGTGGTGTGTGAATATAAGCTTATTGAGTCTAGTGTTTGTTTTAGGACGTTGTGATAACTTTGTATCTTTGCCCATAGGTTTCGCAGCAGCAGGTTCCTCCCCTAGGAGCCAGTATCTGCAGAAACGCCGATTACAATTCAGTGTGGGGAGTCGGGGGAGCGAACCCGGTTGTTTTACTTGGCCTCGTGGTATCGCTGTAGGCCCAGACAATACTATGGTTGTTGCTGATTCATCCAACCATCGTGTTCAGGTAATTATAAATATAACACGAAAATAATTAAAATATATTTTTATCAGAATATTGCATAAATGTGTTAATAAAATATGTAAATAAATTGTTTCGTACCTAAACTTTATTAAGTTAAAGTTTATTATTAGAAACACTAAAGTTTGTTACAAATTTCTGATGACACTTATAATTTAGTAAAACATTTTAATTACAAACTGATTATATAATTCTGTTTCAACACTAGCTGGTAGTCATACTACTACTTCTTCTATGATATGATGGTAAAGTAATATTTGTTTCAGGTGTTTGATTCCAATGGAATATTCGTGAAAGAATTTGGACAGTACGGCAGCGGAGAGGGAGAATTCGATTGCTTAGCCGGAGTTGCTGTGAACCGGATTGGGCAGTACATCATCGCTGACAGATACAACCATCGCATTCAGGTATGTTATGCTTATTTTAAAACTGAGACTGATGAGGCTTCAGTTGATACTCCTTAGATATACACCAAGTATATATACATTCCTTTAAATAAGTATGCAATATTATTTATTAAAACGAACGCAAACTCTAAAATTCGAAGGCATTAAAGATTTCCAAATCTAATAGAAAAAAAAACATAAGCTCAATGTGACAGATAAGGCACACTCCTATTTTTCTGGAAATAATGAAAAATAATACATATATTGATTTTCTAAAAAATACGTGTTTTATTATATTTCAAAATAAGTTATTAAATGTTGTCTATCTTAAAATTTATGATTGTGGATTACAAGGGGTTAACCGTTACGGCTATTATATTATAGGCATCAAAGACACCAATACAGCTTACATCGACTAAAATATTAAAGACTTAGACATCTCAGCTCATAAACCAGACCTCTTAAACCTTACTGCAGTAACTACTAATCGAGTTAAATACGGGTCAACAGACTTAGTCAAATTAATAAAGACTATTAATCGAATTTTCGTAAATTGAACTTCTGAATTAAATCACACATTTCCTAGAAAAATTTTACATACATACATACATTCACGCCTGTTTCCCCGAAGGCAGAGGCATATTTAACGCGTGTGGGAGTAGAGCGAGTAGAGTATGTCTAAAAACTAAAAATGAATTAAAATATAGATCTTCATATAGAGTAATCAAATATGGCGTCCCACAGGGCAGCGTCCTTGGCCCTTTATTGTTTCTATTATACATAAACGACCTCCCTCGCCAAACACCCAATCCGATGGTTTTATTTGCCGATGACAGTACGTCTTTAATAAAATGTACCAATAAACAAACTTATGAAAAAGACATTAATAACACACTCAACTCTCTTATAAATTGGCTAAACCTTAATAATTTAATAATAAATCTTCAAAAGACTAAAGTCATGCATTTTTACCAGAGAATTCCTCCTAATAACATGAATATAAATCACAACGGTCGAGCTGTTAGTACAGTAGATGTTGTAAAATTTTTAGGGATATCTATTGACAGTCAGCTTACATGGAAGGCTCAAGCAGAGGATATTTGTAAAAGAATGAGTACAGCTGCCTACATGCTGCACAATTTATCCAAAAAAGTGGACTTATCTAGCGTGTTGGTTGCCTACCACGGTCTGGTTGTATCACTTTTGAGGTTTGGTGTAATTTTCTGGGGAAACTGTAGCGAAAAAGAAAGTATTTTTAAAGCTCAAAAACGCTGCATTAGAGCTATGTTTGGCCTAAAAGCAATAGACAGCTGTCTACCTGTATTTCAGTCTCATAAATTATTAACATTCCCATGTCTCTATATACTGGAATTGTGTATATTTGTAAAAATGAATTCACATCTGTTTACCACCTTGGAAGAAACTAGAAATAGGGCAATAAGTACTAGATCTCAAAATAAAAATCTTTTAAGCACGGGTGCTTATAAAACTTCACTATTAAGAAAAAGCGTTATTTGTATGGCACCACTTGTGTATAATAACTTACCGAATAATATAAAGGAACAGCCACTAACAAAATTTAAAAAGATTGTTACAAAATTACTTTTGCAAAAGCGTTATTACTCAGTACAAGAATTCTTAGATGATAAGTGCGTATAATTAATGTTCAAATGTAAATTTGCATGCCAATTAAGGTAGAATGTACAAGGTGTAATTTTCAATTGACCACAGATACTATGTACCTACCATGGAGGTATAAAAATCAGACAGCTACTCTGTTAGCTTATACTTTACAAGATTCTGTTATACAGATGACTAGTTCTAATATTAATCTTATACAAAATGTTAGTACTGTTACTAATAATAATTTTTTGACTTCTCCCATTTTAAACTGAGAGGCAAGACAAAGGCCAGGCCCTTGGACCTAAACATAATACACCAAAACATCCAGGGCCTGACTGGCAAAGACCTTGATTTTGAACTGTTTTTGGAATGTCAGGATACATCTGTCATTTGTATTACCGAGCACTGGCTTAAAAGCAGTGAATTAAATTTTAACATAAATAATTTTAAATTAATAAGCTTTTTTGTACGAAAAACCGCTATTCATGGAGGATCCATGATATTTGTCAAGAACAGTTTAAAATGTAAAGATCGATTAGACATTGTAAATCTTTCTATAGAGCGTAATATTGAATTGTCATGTGTGGAATTGGAAAAATTTGTTATAGTATGCGTGTACCGGCCACCATCTGGCAACTTTTCTACCTTTGAATTGGCTATGGAAGATGTATTAAAAAAATTAAAATCCAAAAGTAAACACATTATAGTTTGTGGCGACTTTAACGTTAATCTTCTTGAAAAAACAGTGACAACCACACGCTTAATTTCATTATTTCAAAGCTTTAATTTAAGAAATCAGTTTTTAGAGCCAACCAGGATAACAGCACATAGTGCAACTTGTCTAGACAACGTATTTTCGGAATGTAACCCGTCTTTTAAGGATCTATTGAGTTGCCTACCGTCTGACCATTGCGGGTTATTAGTGTCATTTAAATATAATCAGCCGGAAGTTCCTAAGTTAATAAAATATAGACCAATAACAAATAATCGTTTGGAGTACTATCAAAACAGTATAGATAAAAAAATAGGTTCAGTCCCATTTTCGCACAGCGATCCGGGTGTTCTTTATGCTAATGTTTTTGGCTTAATTAAAAATGAGTTTAATAATGTTTTTACCCTTAAGTCTACTAAACGTTTTGAGAAGCTTCAATTTTGTGAATGGGCTACAACAGGTATATATAGGAGTAGGCGGCGACTTTATGAATTGTACAACTTAAAGAATTGCAATCATAATCCAGGTTTTATTGAATATGTTAAAAGATATTCTAAGACATTTAAAAGGGTATGTATTGCAGCAAAATCCGATTTCATAAAAAATAAAATAAAGTCGTCGGATAGTAAGATCAAAACAACGTGGAATTTTATAAACCGCGAATCTGGCAGGCGTGCGCCCAAAGATGATACCTTTGTCCTTAAAGATAATGATATAACTGTAGAATGTAAAGCAGAAGTAGCTAAAATATTTGGCGACTTCTTTGCGAAAATACCAATAGAGACAACTTCAAGTCTAAATTCGTCTCCTTTAGTTGCTGTATCACTTCTTTCGGAATATGTACCAGTCTGCAATTCCATCTTTGAATTTAGATATATCACATATGTAGATATTTTAAAATCCTTTAAAGAAGTAAAAATTAAAAATACGGGTGATTTTTGGGATCTGTCCACTAAAGTAATTCAATCAATAATACATTCTATTGCCCCATACCTTGCGTTCATATTTAATGAATGTATTAATGAAGGGTCCTTTCCGGACTTAATGAAACTGAGTAAGGTTATTCCTTTACATAAATCCGGTTGCAAAGAGGACAAAAGTAACTATAGACCTATTTCAATCTTACCAGTTTTAAGTAAGGTCTTTGAAAAAATTATTCTTAATCAGTTAACATATTACTTTAATTCACAAGATCTTCTACATAAAAAGCAGTACGGTTTTAGAAAGAGCCGTTCTACGGCAGATGCTGGTGCAGCTTTAATGCAGCATATTTTTGAAGCTTGGAAGTTATCGCAGAATGCTCTAGGAGTTTTTTGTGATCTGTCTAAGGCTTTTGACTGTGTTGACCACCAGACTCTAATTCTTAAATTAAAATACTATGGTATAGGAGGCTTAGCCCAAAAGTTATTGTCATCATATCTTTGTTCACGAATTCAGACGGTAGATATTAACGGAACTAGATCACCCGGGTCGTCTGTGCGTATGGGGGTCCCTCAGGGTTCAATTTTAGGACCATTTCTCTTTTTAGTTTATATAAATGATTTGCCATTTTTTATGAGTAGGCGTTGTGAGATGGTATTATTTGCTGATGATACTTCTTTAGTATTTAATATTGATCGACATAAAAAGGACTTTAGCGATGTAAACGATGCCCTTGCAGAGCTGCTTCGTTGGTTTACTGTTAACAACTTACAGCTAAATGCTAAAAAAACGAAATGTATTAAATTCACTGTTCCAAACGTAAGGAAACTCGAAACAAATATCATTATTGACAGTCAGAAACTAGATTTAGTAGATTCTACTGTTTTCTTGGGAATAACTATAGATGAAAAACTTCAGTGGGGTCTACATATTGATACTCTTGCTGGCAAACTTAGTTCCGCAGCTTATGCTATTCGCAAAATTCGCCAATTAACAGATGTTGATACGGCAAGAATGGTATACTTTAGTTACTTTCATAGCCTAATGTCTTATGGTATTCTTATGTGGGGACTAGCAGCAGATATAGAAACAATTTTTATTTTACAGAAACGGGCTGTAAGATCTATTTACGGACTAAGCTCACGGACAACTCTTAGAGAAAAGTTTAAAGAAATAGGTATCTTGACTGTTGCCTCTCAATACATTTATAATAGTATAATATTTATAAAACGAAACATAGAAACCTATAACAGGCGCTGTGATGATCACAGTTTTAATACTAGAAATAGAAATAAATTATTAAATCCATTTTTACGCCTGCATAAAATTCGAAAATCGTTTATGGGGCAGGGTATACAATATAATAACAAAATTCCAAAAGATATTTTAGATTTGCCTTTTGAAAAGTTTAAGCAAACCGTTAAGACATCACTTACCAAGAAAGGGTATTACACGGTTAATGATTACGTTAATGACAAAAACGCTTGGATGTAACATTTACAATGATAAAAGTTGTGTTCTGCGGCCCTCTTTACAATATAACGATTACTTACATACATTGTCTATGTAATTTTATAATTTTATTAGTTCTGTCTCCCTTTTTTTTTTTTCAAATCTTGTGACTGCAGAACACAATTGTTTTGATATTATGTATTTTAATTGTGACTGGCGGGAGAAAAAACCAACCTTGACGATTTTCTTGCCCGTTCTTTTACGATCAAGCTCCCGCCCGCAGTGAATGGGCGCGTTAGTTTATAAGTATGACATTCATAAGAGCTCTATTGAGCCAAACTTGAATAAATGAATTTTTAATTTTTTAATTTTTTTAAGGATCCTTAAATGTTTGTAACACCTAATGATTTGTACCTACATTCCTTGCAAATAAATAAATCTATCTATCTATCTATCTAACGCCCATACTTCGCCAATTGTATAGTTGGTCCCAGGTAGTAGGAGGCGAACCTATTGCCGCCTGCCGGGCACTGTTATGTTCGCCAGAGCCTCGTCCCTTGATCGGCACTCGCAGGTAAGGTTGGCTTGGGCTCCTAAGGTCTTGGTAGGATCCCTATAGAAAAAATATGAACAACAATAACTAAACTCTTCAAAAATTAACTTAAGTGCAACAGCAAACGCTCAAATAAAATAACAATTTGGATCTTCAGTAACTTTTGTAACTTCTATGGGTAGGGTATGTACCAGATATACCTACTATAAGAGTAAAAATAACCGACTGGCCACTCGAGCCACAAATGCACGAGCAAACACATTGTCCCCATGCAAATATACCGTGGCTCGAGCGAATAGTATTTGACATAAGAGAGACCATTCTGAGAATATGTTCTATCGAGTTTGGGAGGAGTCCATTTTCTGATATCAAATTAAGAAAATATAAATATATATATAAGTAGCCAAAGTTTATAGGGCGTTAAATTTTAAGTTTGACCTTTTTAAGAGGTTCATGGAGCCAAACTTGAATACTCAAATACTCATTTATTGGTAATACAACATTACACGTCACAAAAAAGAAAACATATATAATTATTGGAATTATTAAAATTAAATTAAATTACAATATCATGAGGAATCAATAATGTCAATAAAAAATAAATCAAGAAATATAAATGCAATTAATAAAAATAAACAGTCAATAATTATGAAAATGAAATAAAACAAAATGTCATTACTTCATAAAGTCATTAATGTCATAGAACGTTTGCTCAAGAAGATATTTTTTGAATAAATGAGTTTGAATTTTGACCTTGACTTATGTTTTATTCTCTTAGTGGTTTAGTCGCTGACTGTAAAATCGTTGCTCCTAAATTGTTGAGCCGATTGTAATAAAATTAAGTTCTGAATTATTTTAAGGCGTTGCTCTACCTTTGACTTAGGTTAGGTCAGGTTATTCATAGTCGTAGTTTAGGGCTAGATGAAGCAGTTTGAAGCAACCTCGGATGTAAACATCTGTCTACAAGTTTCTAAACGGCTGAAGCGATTTCGATTTCAAAAACTATTTAATTATTTTAGCAGTTTCTTAGTAACCATAGTATTTTATTTGAGTTTATTTCAATGCATTTTATTTTATAACAAATTTTTTTTCGTCTTATTTTTTGTTCTAATCTACAAATGTTAAATACTTATGTGCATGAACTATGAGTTTAATATAATAATTACCTGGTCTGTTAAAGAGTTGTAATTATGTATTAAAAAAGACTATTTCTATGTTTATCCGTTGTCCAGTTTTTAAGTAACTAAGCAAAACTTACTACCCATAGTATAAGTTTTGCTTAGTTTTTAAAACTAGATGGCGCTGTTCAATGGTTTACATGTTTAGTTTTATCTATTTTTATTTAACAATCAACAAAGCCGACACAAATTTATATTGAGCTGCTTTATCCGGGTCACAGTCTGATGCAGTCCTGCTTCCTGACATTCGTTATTTGTGAGCTAACAATAAATCACACAAAGAAATGTCCAGCGAGCCATCCCATCCATGAGAAAACTGCATTTTTCAGAGAAAATGCAATAAGCATACGAGTACTTTCAGAATTTACACTTCCTTCATAGTACAGTCAGACAAGTAGAAAGTTTTTATTTAATAAAAGTAAATAGTCTTGTGTCTGTTGTGTATTATAAGCATGTGGCTATCCTGGCGACCTTTTGTAAGAGATTTTAATGTTATTGTATTTTAGATATTATGTGAAGTCGGACGCAAAAATTAATGATTTATAAGACATGGTGGTCTGTGTATCTCATTTCACTTACCTTTAGCAAATAACTATTAGCATTAATTCTTCTTTGTATTCACCTCTAAAATATATGTTTTTAATAAATATTAATCATATAATATAATAATAAATAAATATTTCTAACACTTACACCAATTATTTAGTTCCAATATAAGTATCATTAAGAACTTGTGTTATGGATACTAAATAACGGACAAACATACATAAATACTTTTTTTTTTGTAAATACATACTGATTTACATAGAAAAACACCCAGACCAGAATATTCATATTTATACACATACAGATTTATCCTGTCTGGGAATCGAACCCATGACCTCTGGAGTGAAGTGCAGGTATACTGACTTCCACGCCATATCGGTCGTCTCAATTTAAGTTGTTAAGTTAAGTCTGTTTTTAAGTTTATAGCATACATACATACATACATTTACGCCTGTTTCCTCTTCCTGTTGCCTGGTAGGCAGAGGCATATTATACACCCACACTTCGCAAAATATACATATTTACGTTCACGCCTGTTTCGCCCATTATATAGTTGGTCCCACGTAATAGATGGCGACCCTATTTGCCGCTTACCGGGCACTGTTATGTTCGCCAGAGCCTCTTCCGTTGATCGGCAGGTGCACCACTTGCAGGTTAGGTTGACTTGGGCTCCTTAGGTCTTGGTAGGATCCTTATACGTTAATAGTATACCATAAAATCCGCTTTGTTTATGGCTAGCAGAGCTGCAGGACATGTTCAAAAATGTCTATCAATATTTATGTATACATATTTTGTGGGTTTCTACTCTTATTTCACTGTGAATATATTTTGCGGTCGTATGATAGCGTATTTCCTTTTTGAGTAAACATGTTATTTTCTTGTGTAACATTACAAATCAGTGTTGCTGTTGCCAGTTTATATCAAGAGTTGGTACTGAGAGGCTCTGTCTAAACTAATAGGGAATTTTCGTGTGTTGCGAATTTTTTTTTTGATTTAGATAGCTTAGATAAAAATTCCTAGCTTCAAACTAAGCAGACAATTAGTAGACGAATTTCTTGACATATATTTCATTTAATGATTTTTTCTTTAAATAAGGACATTGGTATTGTTTTAAGCTAAGCTTTGACCTATTTATGATTGTACTGTATTTATGATATATTTATGATGTTTTTTTTTTTATTTTTTTATTTATTTATTAATTCAGATGTCTCGATGCCATGGCTAAAGGCTTTAGCTAAAGCTGTCATTTATTATTTTTAAATGAATATATATATATATTATTGTCTTATGTGACAAACTTTTTTTTTATTATTATATACAATAGAACCTCGGGAAGAAGCTTATAATCATATGAGTGTTAAGCTCAATGAATGTACAAGTTTAATGAATGTTTGGTTTTCGGCAGGTGTTCGACCCTCAAGGGCGGTTCCTGAGAGCATTCGGCAGCCAGGGGACAGGCGACGGCAAGTTCAACTACCCATGGGGCATCACCACCGATGCACTTGGCTTCATATACGTCTGTGACAAGGAAAACCATAGAGTTCAGGTACACGAGAACTTTTAATCATTATGGTATATCATATCTTAGCACATGAACGAGCCATAGAGCCCCACCGTCACAAACCAAGGTGAGGGGCTATTGGGTCATCACTCTCTCTCACTCCTCACGTGGACCCAGCGCGGATTGTCATCGGCAGGTGAGTGGCGTCCTACTTACAGAATCATGACCAACAAGTATTTATCATGGCTAAGCTAAGGCTACATAAATTACTCGAATGCAGTAATAAATATAATTAATATTTTCTAACAATTACTCCAATTATTTAGTTCCAAGATAAGTATCATTAAGAACTCTATTATATCTCTATATACTCGTGTTATGGATACTAAATAAACGATAAACATACATAAATACTATTTTTTATGTAAATAAATACTTAATATACATAGGGGAACACCCAGACCAGAACAAATATTCATGTTCATACACACAAATATTTGTACCGTGTGAGAATCGAACCCACGACCTTGGAGTGGAGAGCGGGTATACTCGCTACCACGCCATATCGGTCGTGAAAAGTAGTAAACAATTAAGTAATTTTGCAATAACAATTGCAAACTACATTATTTTAAAGTAACAAAGCGTACTCGTCTACTCGTGCCTGGCCTGATTTGTTATAGACGATAGTCATGTCTTGCCCTATAGACATAATATAGACGGCGATACAAGGTGCTTCACTGTATTATTGCAAAAGCTACGATCAAAGTAGCTCGCAAACATTTTATAGACGGCACACAGCGCGTTGCCATGGCAACAAGCTCATATATTGGGTGGTATCTTCACATAGACATAATAAAAATGCATGTCAAAGATTTCAATTTGATACTAAAAAAGTTGAATGTTTATGATTTAATTATATAGTGCTTATAATCTTTGATATATTTGACTACCTATAGTGTAAAGGTAGAGAATATCTGATCAATATGGCGTAGATTCCAGTACCACTATAGCCTTGAGGTCGTGGATTTGATTCCCAGTCAAGACACTTATATTTTATGTGCATTGTTGAATAGTGTCGCGTCAGGTTAAAGTTGCGTTCATATGCATAACGGCCCTTTCAAAACCCAAATTGAATGAATAATTTCTGCTTTCATTTCCAAGCTATAATTCTTTAGACAGATAAAATTATTACATATTGCAACAAAGGACAAATCTGCATAAAAAAAGAATAAATCACATTCCAATAAAAATAGCAATAATATAGAAAATAAAAAACAATTACTTTATTTTATTCTTTCTTTTGTACAGGTGTTCCAATCAGACGGCACGTTCGTGGGTAAATTCGGGTCGTTCGGCTCGAAGCTCGGTCAGCTGGAGCACCCGCACTACATCGCGGTGTCCAGCACAAACCGAGTGCTGGTCTCCGACTCCAACAACCACAGGGTTCAGGTGTTCGACGTCAACGGACGGGTGCTCTCGTCCATTGGCGAGGAAGGCTCTGAGGACGGACAGTTCAAGTTCCCGAGGTAAGTCCACTTTATCATCCGAGTTTTCACGCTAAATTCTTCGGTCGCAAGGAAAAATAACAACCTCGAGAGGCACATTGTGACCGGCATAGTGGTATGGAAAAGGACTCGCGGACGCAGCCTTTTACGTTGGTACAACATGTTCAGCACTCTTTAACAACTATAATATTTTATATTATAAATCTTATCGTCTAAAATACCTCAGTGTCTCAAGACGAAAGTCTTCGACCAGTGTGTGTTGCCAGCGATGACGTATGGGACTGAGACGTGGTGCCTGACTATGAGCCTCATAAGGAAGCTCAAAGTCGCTCAACGTACAATGGAGAGAGCTATGCTCGGAGTGTCCCTACGTGATCGAATCAGAAATGAGGAAATCCGTAGGAGAACTGAGTGACCGACATAGCGAAGCGCGTTTGCAGGCTGAAGTGGCAGTGGGCGGGGCACATAGCTCGAAGAACCGACAACCGATTAGGCGTTAGGGTTCTTGAATGGCGACCACGAATCAGCAAACGTAGTAGAGGGCGGCCCCCAACGCGATGGACCAATGATCTGGTCAGGGCGGCGGGGAGCCGGTGGATGCAGGCGGCAAGGAATCGATCTACGTAGAAAGCCAATTTTTTTACATATTAACAAATTGCAACAAAATCCTGAATTAAAACTAGCAATTAAGTCAATACACTCGCGGCGTCCGTGTTGGCGGCTCCTAGCCTGCCCGTCTTCAAAGGAAGGTTAAAAAAATATTTTCTTGAGCAAACGTTAATAACGTGACATTAATGACTTTATAATTTTAATTGTATTGTGTTATATGTACTTTAATTAAGTATGTGAAATGACATTTTTCTTAATTTTAATTCACATATTTATTGACCGATTATTTTTATTAATTGCATTTATATTTCTTAAATGTTATTGACATTTTTTATTTTGACATTATCAATTCCTAATAATATTGTAAGTAAATTCAATTTTAATAATTCTTATAATTATTATATTTTCTTTTCTGTGACATGTAATGTTGTATTACCAATAAATGAGTATTTGAGTATTCGCGCTTGTCGTTACAACCAACCGTCCCTCCGTCTGACAAACCAACGCGCAAAGAAATTATAAGGGGAATGCTTGTGATAAAAGTAGGCCAATTACAGCTAGCGGCTTAAAGAAACAACAAAAATACTAGAAGGTTTTATTGTACGACGTGTCATATCCACACGTATAGATCTATGAAACTAATAAGCGTCCAAAACTACGAAATACCTTTACACAATGTTATTATTTCGGAATCGGAAATGTTTACAGCGTCAAAATCTGATTTTCAAGTTAAGCGGCTTTTATGTACCCTCGCTGCTCCCAATTGTCGATAAAATGTGGTCAGTCGGCTTCTAATTTCACTTTACGAGCACTCCCACTCGAGGCCCGCTACAATATAACTCCGAATATACCATCGCATAAAAAAAAACTTTCGATCACAGTTTACTTGCATGAATTTCTAACAATTTTTGAATACTGATTTTGCTGCTCAAAAGGTCTGATTACTTTTACTTGTTTGGTTTTATATTACACAGTAAACTTGCACAAATACAGTTCAGTAAATTAATTTAAAGTTGTTCGATTATTAAGTAAAACAAGACTTTTAATGATGAACTTGCAGTATTTATTTAACTTTATAACACAGGTTACAGTAATGTTCACAGCGCAGAGAGCAGAGAGACCATAGACAAGTTGTCGATCAGGCTATAGAGTAAAGAAACTGTATTACCATATTAAATCATAATATTATATTGTCTATTTACAATCGTGCTCGTAGCTTTGCAAGGTTTTGTGGTTGGTATCGTTCACTAAAATAAATATTCCTTGCATCTTGCAGTGAAGGCTTATGAGGCATTTGATATAGAGCGTCTTCGTACTTGCATTAGCGTGTTGCTCACGGTTAGTACTAGTGTTAATCTCAGGTAGTGTTTAAGCTAAGTCAAAGGTCATATTTCGAAGCTTGTACAATTCCAACATCAGGACGGTACGAATACGACACATTCTGATAAAGAACCCATTTGCTTTTATTTCTTTATTATGGTACCGCTCATATCTCTTTCATTGTTGTTAAAACAATATACCGAATTTTCAATTTGTGTGTGAATGTTTGAGGAATTGAAATGATCATGTTGATCTTGAAGACAATAAAGTATAATATACAGTCCTTCCTCCCTAAATTCTCAATGAAAACCTTAATCCTTCTCATATTGGGTTGTGGAAGCACGCTTATACCAAAGCCTGTAGTAAAAAGTTAATTGAATGATGTATATTGTAAAAAAATATTGAATGCTTAAAGATCTTTGTGACCATTCCCGCGCAACTAAAATCTCCCAAAAATCTAAAAACAACTCAAAACAGTTTTATGCACTGGTTTATGCTAAACTGAATCTGCAATTTCACGAGTTTTATTTATAAACAACGATTCAGTACAGAGACAACACGCTTATTTATAGTTTTCAGACACATTATTCGGTCCCAAATCACCCTCTGTGATCTTGACCAGCTCTCTGGAGGTTATAAATATTGTGTGTCGATCAACAAGCTGCTATTTCTATCACTCCAGTCTTACATTCCTTGACCGCATTCGCTAAGCCAGTTATAGTGCACAATACTGTGGTTTTAGGACTAGGGTTGGCACTTGTGTCTACTATTTTATCATGATTTTTTTATGACTAAGTTTATCTTCCAGCTTTTCTGTTACAAAATTTAATTATATGTAATTCACATCTTAGCCTGATCTGTTAAATGGTTTGGTTTTCAAGTTGATAAATTACTAATTACATATTTTAATATTTTTTACCCGTCTTTGATCCAAAAAAAATAGTGTCTGTCGAAATTAGACAATTAATATATACTTACTTGCATTAACCAGCGTTAACTAAGTGGTCGGTACTTAAATTAATGAAACCTCCACGATATTTTGTTTGGTTCCTTATGCTATACTAAAACTTTTATTTCGTGATAAACATACCTAATAATATTAAATATTACATAGAATTTTCACTCGATTGCTACTGCGTAATCAATTTAACTCAAATCATAGATTGGTTCTTGTGTATACACTACGCATGTTGGCAATCAGAAATTTCTTACAAAGAACAAAGGAGTAAATTTATTTTTGGCAAAAGATCATTTTACGCATCAACGTGTTCAAAATACTATTCAGTGGCAACCCTGCACGTGCTCTATATACGTGATCTGTTTGGTGATATCGCACTGCACAGGTTGACTTTCAAGATTCACAATACATTTATTATATTTTATTTATCCTGTATGATTTTTTTATTACTTTCGTTTATGTTTATGCTATGTTTGACTTGATTGTCAGAGGTAAATATTAGTGATCACACACATATTTCTTCTGTATGGGTACAGGCAACAATCGAACCCACGACCTGTGGATCTATCAATGGGTGTACAAACATCCGCGCCATTACAGTCAATAAACACAAAAATATACTCCTATCTGTAACTTCTCAGGGGTGTAGCGGTAGACGACCAAGGCTACATCGTGGTGGCAGACTCCGGCAACAACCGCATCCAGATCTTCCACCCGGACGGGGCTTTCCTGCGGGCCTTCGGGGCCTGGGGCTCCGGCGACGGCGAGTTCAAGGGTCTCGAGGGCATCGCTGTCATGTCAGGCGGCAACATCATCGTTTGCGATCGCGAGAACCATCGGGTCCAAGTGTTTTGAGGTAACTCAGACTAAGAAAGAAACCTATACTAAGCATCCAACCTGCTAAAACAAAATATCGCAATAATACGTTTGTAATAATAGCCTCCAACAGACTAAATCAATATTTCGAAGGTATTGACTTGTATTGTTTTAGTGCCGCTGCAGTGAGGCAGATTATAAGCAATAAGTTTTTTCCTAGTAGTAGTAATTACCTATGAAGGTAATATGTTGTAATTAGGCTTTTCATAGAAATCTGAAGAGTTATTTTTTCGCTGAGATGTTTATTTATTGTGTTTAAAAATATTTGTGGAGATTTGTAAATGGCAATAGGATTAAGTATATATTGTATACCAATTGGAAATTAGACTGTAAATCTTCCTTAGAGAAAATAAATAAATAAATAACTATAAACTTAAAGTACCGTAGTATAGGACGAAATAGCAACAAGGAAAGAAACAGCAGTGATACTCCATCGGTATACCCATAGGCTGCAGAATAGGGAGTTTGGAGTCGGCGCGCACTGATAACTTTTCGATATCGTTATAAGGAAGCCAGTGCTTTTTCGTATCCTGAAATCTAGTTTAAACATAGATAGATAGATAAAACGTTTATTTCCTTTGAATAATACAAGTTATACCGACCGATATGGCGTGGAGGTCAGTATACCTGCATTCCACTCCTGAGGCCGTGGGTTCGATTCCCACACAGGACAAATCTTTGTGTGCTTGAACACGTATATTTGTTCTGGTCTGGGTGTTTTCTATGTATATTAAGTATGTATTTACAAAAAAAAAAGTATATAAGTATGTTTATCCGTTCTTTAGTATCCGTAACACAAGTTCTTAATGATACTTATCATGGAGCTAAATAATTGGTGTGATTGTAAGAGGATATTATTTATTTACCTATATAAAAAAATATCCCACAAAACCGTTCGACTGGTTTGTCTGTGGGTCACAGTGTCTTTTATACTATTTTATACATTACAACTAATTTTATAAATAAATAAATTACAATTTTTCACTTACACCAATATAGTGTTTTTTTTAATTTGTTTTGTACTTATTTTTGTTTGTTTCCGTTCTAATGGCTTCAGGTATACTATTTAAAAGATATGGAAGCCGTTTTTTTATAGTTCTGTCACCATAATTATTGTACACTCTGGGTACATTGAGTTTACCGGCAGTCATTGAGCGAGTATGAAATTATGTTTCCCTTTTGGTTGCGGAGGTCAGACGATAGACGCTCCAAGTAATAACAGAAATTCAGCCAAATCTGGTTGGATCAGTGAGCAGACTCTGATCTAGGGTAAAATTCAAAATCATTTATTCCAGTTTGGCTCAATAGAGCTCTTATGAAGGTCAAACTTAAAATTTTATCCGGACCGGGCAAGAAAATCGTCAAGATTGGTTTTTTCTCCCGCCAGTTACAAATGTAGTACTTAAACTAAAAAAATAGGTTATAAAAAAAAACTTGTATTTTGCAGTCACAAAATTTTAAGAAAAGAAATAAATATACATACATACATAGGTACAAACGGGATAATGCTAAAAATATAATTAAATTATTGTGGCCACAATAAGCCCAATAAGCCACAATAATACAAGTTAAATTTAAGGGTACAACCAAGAACATTCTAGAATAATTAAAAGATATAATCTATTACTTAACCATACTATTTCTCTCTTTCAGATACACGGAGCTACTCAAGCTACTAAACAACATGTTACTTTATAAAAATTTATTACAATGAAATTGTAAATGGAATATATTTATGTACATACAATATTAATCAATTAAGAATATTTATACATAACGCTATAATTTATGTTACTCAATGATCTTCACAATTTCAATAAATTCATCGATTTGCTAAAAATATAACGAGAATTGATTTTTTCGCACAATAACAATTATTATTAAGGTATTTTCGTAACCATTATTTAGGTCTATTTTGGATTTAAGTATCTTTTCATTTATTTCTGTTAAAAGTACACAAATTTGCATTTTTTATCCTTTTCATGAAATGACGAACATTTTCTCTTTTGCCAATTTATTTTTCTCATTTCATTTTGAGACCCATTAAAAATGGGAAAAGGTAAGGTCACTTAAGTTTATATTACTTACTTTGGAAGATATCCTTATGAATCAATTGAACTCGTTCAAAAATATAGAACTTACTAGCTGACGCGGTCGTCCCGTCTAATCCGCCATAATTAAATTCATTCTGTCAATTGCATTCACTGTCAAACGACTGTCAGCTTTATCAAACCCCATCTTAACAATTAAATTTTTTTTTGAGAAATATTTATAGAGTCGTTAAGTCTTGTCAAATTCTCTGATTATTTAACTACTATTAATTTTAACAACTTTGCAAACCACAGACATAAATATACAATAAATAACGCAGATGGATATATTTCGCGTGTCCGAACTCGGTCAAATTTGTCGAAGTTAACCGCCGCTACCTTCTGTTGTTGTTTTTTTAATACTGTAACGTCATGAACGATTTCGGTATCAGTTTGAATTTCCCAACACTAAATAACGGCAGTAACTTCGCATTAGGTATTAAAAAGTCGGCACGTTTGATTTCAATACAAATCGTGTTATTTGCGTTACCTACTGTATATCTAGATCTATAATATCTATATCTGTGATAGAAACTTTTTTCAGACAGAAATAATTATCCAATTTGTTGCAATATTTCAAAGTGATGCGCGTAATACGTACGTACTTACGTACCTTCGCGCGTAAATAATGTTTAAAGATCTGATGGAAGAGAAAACTAAGAAAAGAGGAATAAGCCTAAAGAGGCGTGACGTCATCTCTTATGAATTGCCAATAAGTTTCTACTTCCTGACATGTTTAAACTTTAAGTTTTCTAAACTTCTAAATTTAAATGGAAAATTCTACATTTATGGTGATATGATATGAATACAAATAACTAATAAAACGTTATAAATCTTTGCGAATAACAATTCTAAAATTAATATTTATATCAAGCCTCATTTAGGCTCCCGCTCACACTGCCCACTGGCTCTTAATCGTAAAATATTTAGGCTTCAAATTTAATGATGAACCTTTGATTGAGAGCTTTTAATGCAGATATCAGTTGACACGTAATTACTATGTAATGGCTGATTATTGTTTATTGAAGTACTCGGCTATATAAAAAGAGGAGGTAAAGTAATAAAATAGATATTATTAATTATGGAGTATATATTAATTTAGGTTCTTATATTGCTTTAAATAATTTCATTACATGCACAATTAAATCTTTTGTTACAAACATACATGCAAACAAAAGTTTAAACTGTGCATGTAATTAAACTATTTAAAGAAAGATATAAACCCAAATAATAAAAAATATACTCAATAATTAATAATTTGTCCTGCAAAGTATTTCAAACTTATAAAATAAATATTTTGCTATTTATTTTGTATTTACACACATTTACACATACTAATAATTAATTGATGTTGTAATCTTATATGCATAATTTTCTCAAATTTTCATTTGTTTATATAAAAATAGAAAAAGTTCTAAAAGTTAATAAGAAATTTTACGTTATTTCTACGTTATCATAAATATTTAGAAGTCTAGACATTAGACATAACAAAACCAACTATAAAATTCTCTTCGAATTAACATTTTTGCCTCAAAACTATTACGTGTACATTGAATATTCAAATTTTAACGATGTTATGATAGAAGGTACTTACTCATTAAATATGTATCTACGAAATTCTATGTAATATTCACAGCTCCTCAAAATTTTCTTTACTGAAATAATCAATATTTTTTTTCGATTCATAATCAGCGTCAAGAAATATTAACATCCCCTCAGGCCCTCTCTCACCATCCAAGGTGAGAGGGGATCAGCTCATTATACTATGTGAAGCCATAACAGATGGCAAATCCTTTGCTTTGCACCTGTCACATACTAGTTACCAAGACGTACAATTACCGTTCCCCCAAAGGGGTAGGCAGATGGATACTATACGCCCACACTCCGCCAATATATTGACGACCGATATGGCGTGGTGGCGAGTATACCCGCATTCCACTCCTGAGGTCGTGGGTTCGATTCCCGCACAGGACAAATCTTTGTGAGTATAAATATGAATATTTGTTCTGGTCTGGGTGTTTTCATATGTATATTAATTATGTATTTATAAAAAAAAAAAGAAAAGATATTTATGTATGTTTATCCGTTATTTAGTATCCATACCACAAGTTCTTAATGATACTTATCTTGGAACTAAATAATTGGTGTAAGTGTCAGAAATATTTATTATTATTATAGTTGGTATCGCATAATAGGTGGCAAGTCTATTGCCGCTTACAGGGAACTGTAATATTCGCCAGAGTGCACTACTTGCTCTTTAGGTCTTGGTAGGATGCCTATGCACCTTATACTCGTTCTTAGCGATTACTTATCCAAGGACCCCTGCAATATCTGCTTATCTGCGGTAATTGATTTCGACAGTGGTGCCAAGAAACCGGTTTTTACAATGTAAGTGGTAATAAAAGTAAAAGTGGTTTAAAAAATCTTTGCAAGAATTTTATTATTCACCTACTTACGCTAATCAGCATTGGTTCCGCGGGGTAATAGAGTTTGACCAAAATAATCATCTCTCAAAATAATAAAGACTGTATTGAAAAATAATACGCACAATTTTTTTTTAAATCTGATTTTTGACAGAGTTGATAAATAAAACGTTATGCTTACCTAGTCTAGAGTTATATATCGTTAGTTTAATTTTCAAACTGCGTAACTCCAAAAAATACAAAATTTAACTTTTAATGACATCTGGTGTGAAATATCGATATCACTTTTTCAAATCCCATAAATTCATATTTAATTAGCTATGAAAGATTTGGAGTAACACCTATATTCAATTATTTATTTATTTATTTATTTTATTTGGGATAACAAACAGCTGTCACAATAAAATCTTAAAAAACTAGTTATACATATGTAAAAGGTAATATTAATTATCGTGATGCCCACACCGTTATCCTCGAACTTATTAATTGTGCTAAACGGTATTGCTAATAAGGATCAGTAAGGTATCTTAAAAAAAAACAAAAAAAAAGTTTCTAAGCAAAAAATAATTAGTACCTTAACTATGAAAAATATACAGTTTTTACTTCCTCCTATAAAGTTTGCTCAAAGGGACGTAATCAGTTTGAAAATTAGGCTGACGATATGTATTAACAGATAAGTTATGGTAAAACGAAATTGAATTATTATTTATTATACTAACTTAATTAAAAGGAAAGGGTAAGTAATTTTTAGGTTTTGTAATATCATATAAATAGCTTGACAAAACTGTTTTAAAACCAGTTTTAATTCATTACACATGCAATATATTCTATTTGAAATAAAGAAACTGACTTCAAAATCAGAAAAAAACATTGTATTCATATCATATGTGTACTAATCCATGCTTACTTTTATTGTCAGTTTTCTATATTTGTTTTTTTTTAATTAAGTCAAAATTTTGCTGCTAATATTATTTTTGACTCTATCAAAATTCTTTAAATTATGAAAAGAAATTTTATTCATAGTAAAAATCTATTTATTCTTTAGAGATTATTACTTGTCATAAACTACCTTACTTGATAACAAAAGGATATATAACTTGAAGCACTATGACCAGAATTTTAATGACTTAACTATCTTGGTTCCTTATTATAAATGTATTAATAAACAATTATGTATATTATGAAAATACAAAGTCTGTGTTCAAGCTTATTCTGCTAATAAATTTTTCATTGCTTAACTATAGCGTTAGCTTTCAAGTTTTATAAAACACTCGATTAATAAGTAAATAAGACATCTTGTAACAATTCACAGTGTTGCCTAGTCATATAGCTTTTTTTGTTCATTTTGTAATAATGTAACAATTAAACTTAACATAAAACCTATTGTGTTGCGCATTTTTATCAACGAATTTATGTACTTACGTTTTTAAATAACTTAAAATAAATAAAATTCGTTACAAATTGATATTTTTTATTTTTATTACGTTACCATACATTTTGTGTGCTGTACAGTCAGCCATAGTGTAATATTTTGAAGTTTGTAGTAAGATTAATAAGAAAAAATGTTTAACGTTATAACCGTCACAATGCCGTCCATATCATAATATGAACTGAATGCCTACTACTTCGGTGAAGAACGAAGTTCACAGAGGCCAGTCTTTGGACTGGTGACCAAATTGTATTCATTTTTTATGGAATTTTATATAGAGAACTTCTATGCATTAATTCATGCATCTTAAGCCTTTGGTCCTGGTAAACTTCTATATGTGATCTGTGAGTTTCAACTAAGGAAGATACTATATTGGGACGCATAGTAAAATCTAACAGCAGGACTCCCCATATCTAATAAGTTATTAAGAATTGACCTAAAATAATTTATGGATTCAGGCGTTACTTTGCGGAAATCCATAGTAAGCAAGTGATGGATTAAAAACATCTTTGTAACAATTCCCGCGCTACTATATTTTCCCGAAAAATCGAGAAACTATTCAACACTCTCTCTCTAGTTTCAGCGTTGGTCGTGAAGACATCGTTGTTCTGAGGCTCCTATCTTACCTGAAGATGCCCTGTGTAAGGGCGAAACACGTGTCGTGTTGAATAGTTTCTCGATTTTTCGGGAAATTATAATAGCGCGGGAATTGTTACAAAGAATTTACCTGCCGCCATTACGCACTACGTCCGAATGGTCATCATGACCTGAATCCCTCTCAAAAGACTATGCTCAGGCATATTGAAGTGGGACATAAATGGAATCAGATTAATCGAACCATATTGGGTGAACCACAATCAGAATATATATATATATATATATGTGGGAGAAGTGTTATTTGCAATGGCGTCGCTATTTATGGTTGCGAGTCGCATCAATTTACAATTATTTATTAGAATAAAATTACAATTAAGACTGAGCAGCGAGTTCAGGACACCGATTTTTTTTTTCAGCAACCAAATTCACTCACCAAAACTATCCAACTCGCTATTCCTCCAAATGCACCGCAAATAATTGTCAAATTGCTTATGACAAAGATGGCGTTCGAAGCTATGCTTTGATTGTTTTTAAGTATTTTATAACAATTATGAATATTAGCATCATCTGTTACATTAGTAATGTTTTTAAGCTATGATTGAATGTAACAAATGGTAGTTAAATAACGCTAGGATATTTTAAAAGTAATTTAAAGTTTTTTTTATCTTTTTAATAATGGCTTCGTGCGTCTAGCACATCTAGCCAGCGTCAAGTAAGTGATAAAATGAGTGATAATAAAGATGATAAATGGTAAATGAGATACCCTCCCCTAAGCCCCTTGAGTCCTAAGTAAAGTTATAGGACTATACTGAGATCTCACATGGACTCCTTGAGAGAATTTGAAAAGTGATGTTGCACTGTTTTGTTTGATTTATCAACAAACATGTATATTCACAAACACTTAACGGTTAATAATCCACCGTTATTATACATTAGTGTTAGAATAATCATGAATTTTAGAAAATAAAACAAATAACTGCAGACATGACGCTTCACTTTCCAGCCAAGAAGTCTAATTGAAAGTTAGCAAACAATATTAAACGTTATGCGTTGAAACAACAGTCTACTTGACGCATAGCTTCCTACGACATGTATATAAATATATATATGTCACACGTCAAACCAACGAAAACTCAAAAGTTTAGTTTAATTTGAAACGAGATGTAGATAAACTTTATTTATCGATACACCAAACAGAATGTTTGAATGAAGGGTGAATAGTGTGTGTCGTCCGACTTGTATGTGTTCTGGCATCAATGAAACTCACGTCACATCCAACTGTCGAAGTCTATAAAGTTTTGAGAACTCGATAACGCAGACTGTGGTCCCTAAAGGGGCAGGAAGTACACGAGTATGGGACATACTTGGGTTGTATATGACGTTTTTATCGAGTGACAAGGGAAACATATTTATCATCAAGTTAGCGATAAGTTTGACCCAATAAAGGTATATAGGATTTATACTAAGCCAACCTTATCTGCAAGTGCACCTGCCCATCAGTGGCGAATAAAAGTTTCTGAGAAGCGGCAATAGGCTCGCCACCTATTACGTGGGACTAACAATATAACTGGAAAAATGCGGGCTTATAATATGCCTCTGCCTACCCCTTCGGGGAAACAGGCGTGATAATATGTATGTACGTGTATTGACGCTAACAAATAGTGTCATATAACCTTTCAAGACGGATTGCAAGCAGATGCAAATTCGCAAATTCCGCGCAACTGTAGTCTTACCTAAAATCATGATAATAACTCAACGCAACACGTTTTTCGCCCTCACATAGGCATCGAAAGGTATGAATATTAGACAACCTTAGAACAACGATGTCTACACGATGAATACAGACCCAAGAGATTCTCGCTTGCTCACAATGAATTTCCGCAAAGTAACGTCTGAAGCAATAAATTACTACAGAATTGCAAGTCTATTGTATCCTGACTTCAGTCTGTCGTCTGCCACCCTATAAGTTAGGGAAAATCCTGTAAGCGTATTCTTTTATTCTCGTATTATATGGTAGCTGTACTCTAGACAATAGTTCAATCTAATTACCTTAGCTATTTCAGCAGATTAATGATCAATGTCGGAACTATAGCCGCTTCTGGTCAATTCTACAAATCGCAGAGATAAGAACTGTTCTGAGTTACAGGTCAACTAGAATACAACAGAATGTCTCTAAAAAGAAGAACAGGATTTTCAGGATTTTCAGGAGCAATCAAGAACAGTTTCCAGAATCACTAGTCGCTTATATTATTGACGACCGATATGCCGTGGTGGCGAGTATACCCACACTCCACTACTGAGGTCGTGGGTTCGATTCCCAAACTGTTATAAAAATATTCTGTATGTTTATCCGTTATTTAGTATCTATAACACAAATTCTTAATGATGCTTATCTTGGAACTACAAATTGTTGTAAGTGTCAGAAATATATATTTTTCTTAGTCTTAAATCCCAAAATGCATAAATTTATGCCGAAATTTTTTTATTTTTTCGACCACCATAGCTTGCATATTTAAGTGACAGATGCATTGCATTTAAATAAAATGATGTGAGTATAATTAACTTAAACTAAAGAAGCGAAGGCTAGATGTAAGAAGTTATGTAGTAAAGGTTCCACATTGAGTCAAGCTCAGAACGTAAAAGGCCCTAAATGTGACATTGCAAAGGAAAATGTCCAATAAATTTGTTTAAAAATTTCAATATCTGACATCGTACAGCCTGTTATGAAAGGCGGGGTAATGGGACAATTTTGGTAATGATAAATCGACGGCCTTGTACGGTTTGCAGAAAAGGTTTCTTTTTTATTGCACTAATTATATCCGGCCAGGAGTAAATGTGTCCTGTGAAATTAGATACAACATGAAACATTATACTGCTTGTTAACGAATAAATAATGTCCTGTAAAAAAGAAATTAAACAAAATTTTCTAGATTCTCACGAGATGTATTCTAAATCATTTTAATTACGATGTTATCTCATTAAGAGACAATATAAGATACATTTAGAAGTTAGGCGCTAGCTGTACCTACTTTATCCTAATAAGCAATTACAAATTAACGCCAGGTATTTTTCGAGTCAAAATTAATGTTCACCAGAATATTGAACTAAATGAGCACCATCAAATAGAAAATTATTACAAATTAACTAAATTGCGCCTTCATCTTAACAAATTTCAACAATTAGCATATTTTAATCTAAGGCGGTGATATTTTCGGACAAAATGCTAATCTGGGGAGCTTTTGCTGACGCTACTCGGGTTACATTTTTGCTTGGCATTAAATGGCAGTGAGTTAGTGAGGAAAATACAAAAACGTCGCTTTGAATTAAGTTATCACGTTGTGATATTGAAGTTAAGTTAAGTTAAGTGATATTAAAACATGCTTTCAAAATTATTACATAAATAACTTCCATCCGCCACATATAAACAAAAACTCTTTCAGAGCAGAGGTGGATGCGTAAATTATTTATTTTAGTAAAAGTTTCATACTTATATACATTTACGCCTGTTTTCACTGTTGGCACAGGAACGGCCACCCATATAAGGACAGACCTCAATAAAGCCTGCTTTAATTCGGTGATAATTTCCTATCACCTAGTGCCGCCGAGCTATGAGCGCTTACGTCGTTGATAGAAGGGAGTGGAAACCGTAATTTCTAAAGAATATACACGACGCTGGAAAGGCAACCTTGCTTATGCACCATTTGGCTACTTTACAGGAGAGCAATTCAAAGAATGACAATTTCCAAAAAAAATATAAATTAATTTGTTATTTGTCAGAATGTCAGTCAAATGAATGTCAAAAATGGTCAGAAGTGGATGAAACCGAGATCTGCAGATAGAAAAAAATCAGGCAATTCTAATGATATATGTAACTAATTATCGCAAATTTGGCGCATAAGCAAGGTTGCCTTACCAGCGTCGTACAGTCCCTCGCTAGCAATACGATAAGAATATAAATAATGTACTTGTCAAAATCTATATCTTCAACACATCTGGCGTTGATGTTTCCGATTTGTTATCGTCAGAACATTTTATGCCTTCATTTATAACGACACAGGCCGGAGGTTGCCTCGAGTTCTTACTGATTGTTTGGTGCAGTGTTATCAATCAAAGTATGAAACAATTAGAAATTATTATGTTGAAAAGTCTGTATTGAGCTGTTAACTGTAGTAATGGATCGACTTAGTAAGTGATCTGATTATTAATTATAGCACTTGCGTCGGTTGTATATTTGACTTCTTATTAAACGTATCGTCTGTTGTAGAAAGTCACTTAAAATACGTTAAAAAAGATTTTTAAATTTGAAAAAATGCAAATTGCACCAGCGTACAGTACAACCCCATAACCGATTATTTCAAAATGAATAAAAGAGCCCGAAAAACTGAGGAAACTTAAACAATCTGTAATAATATTTACTAGACTGTAAATATGGGGTAAAACAGCAAAACCGAGTAAAAAAGTTCACTTGGCGACATCTACAAGATGTACTGAACAAAAGTCATCTCCCTTATTACGATAAAGAGAGCGCCTTGGGCTAAATTTAGTAAGATCTTCAGACTACTTAGTGGAAAGCTCACCCTCAACGCTTCTTTAATTTGTTAGTTTTTTATGCTCTAAGTTTAGTTTTTTAAGTGGTGAGGCACGCCTGTTGCCAATTTGAAAGTCAGTTTTTTGTTCAGTTGTGGATTTCTTTATTGCGTGTTCACGCCATGTCTCGGACTAACTACTAAAAAGACATAAAGAAATTTACGTATACAGCAGTTTGACAAAAAAAAACTAAAAACTGAACCTTATAATTACTGAAATGATATCCACTCAGCGTAATGGCGGACACCTTGTGTTTGTCACATGATATTGACCTATATTGACCTTCTGTGAACACGGTAAGTTGTTATAATTAAGAAAGCATGAACATAGGTCTAAAAAAACAAATTGCACAGTTAAGGCAGAAGTTATAAAATTGTCATACTTATACGTAATTTACATTGGACATAAAAAAAAAAATAGATAATAATAATAAATATCCAATAGTTAATATTCTGACTGAAGTGTATCAAAGAAAGCAATCCACGCATCGCTCACATTCTTAAAAACTGTCTAAAATGCCGATTCACGGCATCAATAAAAGACCCAGGACAGAAACAGATTAGGAATAAACTCAAAATCTGCAAAATAGCTCCTAAGTGAGAAAATCGTTCTCGCGCGTATGAAGTACATATTGAGAACCATATGAAACGTTTTCAGAGATCAATAATTCCACCAAAAAACTGCAACTTCGATGATCCATCACACTGAGATGCCACTTATGAGAGTTACGATAATAGTGTGAAACCGATCAGCCCATTTCCCCGCAAGGATGAGTGTCGTCATCTCCTGGGAGGAATATTTCCGTGACGTTAGTTAGGCGGTGACAGTCGCAAACCAAACCGCGCGCACATCATTTGTTAGCGCGTCCGCTCGGAACGCCTCACGCCATGTGCCTATTAACAGGAGTTTAAGTTACTACATTTAGCGATTTGCTAGCCTAGATACGACAGTGTTTAGCGAGCTGGGATATATTAACGTAGTTCTCAAACTTCTACTTTTGTAATAGCAAGCAGAGGCTTGCTTACTTTCCTAACATTTATGCTGGCAGCGAACCTAAACATACTCACGCTCGCCTTCTAGCTAATTACGGTGTGAAAGTTAGAACCATGTGTTGATATATAAATCACGAACCCAGTCCTTTTTTTATGATTCGACGGTACTGGCCTAAAAAGTCACAAAACAAATTAGGACCAAAACAGTTTAGTTATTAATAAAAGTGTTTTCTAACACTGCTTGCTTGTGATATTTTTCTTTATCGTCTTATAAAAAACCATAGAGTACAGTCCATGAGTATATACCTTTTCATAATCATGTAGAGATGTAGGTATCTTCAGTTTCATATTATTTTTTTGTACATGGTTATGAACAAACGTTTTTCTTTCTTTCTATCATTATCCCGGTTGGTCTAGACCTAAGGTGCGATCAGGTTCAGAATGTCCAATTCCCAAAATGTCCCCCGAAAGAAAACACGTCTATTTCTTAAATATTACGAGAAATAAAAATGGCCTAAGCTTAGGGCCCAGGTTCTGCTTACAGGTGTATCCAGATTTGGCTGAATTTCAGATATTACTAGGAACGACTGTGTGACTTGTCTGACCTTCGAATTCTATATCCATTCAATGTTTATTTAATTTCTAATAACGACTGCTATAAATGTTTATGACAGCCAGGACCAACGGCTTAACGTGCTTACCACGCACGGAGATTTGCACGGAACAATCGATTATTCAGCACATAGCTCTGCAAAGTCACAGTCATATGCCCTCTGAATTTGTGGGCTATTGGACTTGCCACTGGGCTATCAAAGTTTGAATTGCAAATAATGGAGCAAATTAAGAATGCCGCGCAGAAAGAACCGACGTGAGTGTCATAATATTGGTCCCAGGCCAATCAACAATATGCTATTTGATTATTGTGTCTAATAAGGTATGCCCAGCGTTATCTTGACAATAGATATCAAGCAAAAAGACTTGCTACTCAATGATATTCATTTTCGTCATCTCAGCCTTACATTGTCGTTCAGGTTTCATAGGATCCAGGTAATACTTCACCACGCGAACTCCAGGTCTTCCAGTCCAGTTCCAATCCTCTTGGGTTGAAATTCCATTGATATAACACGCTGCTACATTATGGTTCAGGGTTCATGGGATTCAGGTAATACTTCACCGCACCACGCAGACATATTGCGGATTGGAAGAGGATTAAATGGATATTAGAGATTGATAGCCATTGGTAATCTGCTGTAGATTCATAGCATATTTTGACTCGTTAACGCTACGCCGCTGTCAGTATTGCGAAAATAGCTTCTAGCTCGTCCCTTGCGCCCCCCACCGCGCACAAGCCCCAGGGGGTGCGTTCCCCCATCGTTTATTTTATCTGTAATATTGCCGTTTTATCGCAAACGACGGCAGAGCTTTGAGAAGCGCTCTTTTATTGTGTGCCCAATTCGTGCGATTCCGAAGATCAGGTGTTAAAGATACGTTACTGTCATAAGGAATGTTGGATTTTCCTTATCAGTATTTCGTCATATATTTCTTGAATAGAAAATTGTTTTTCTTTTGAAATTCAATAAGTAATATCAAATTTTATCAGTTGCTACTTAGTTGCCAGTTTCAAAGGTGATAGTTATGCGACCAAAACAGTAATGCTCTGCGACAAAATGTGTGTCAACATTTGCCGATTGCTTTTATTGGGGAAAGTGCAACATAGTCACCACGTTGGTTGGGAGTCGCAATTCAAATCAGCGCGCGGAATGACAGTTCTGCTTATCATCTGCATCACTAGAATGAGAGGAGATGCCAATCACTAACCAATAGGTTTGGTGTATCTTGCTCGTATCGGCAAAACAGTATAAGGAAGTGAAATTCAAGTATTAACTTATAATAATATTCATCGATAAGCTCAATAGAAGTTCATTGCCTACGGCTAAAATCTAGCAAGTTTCATATTTTTTCTTTCTGGTTAATAAATGTAAAGTAGACGAGAGATAAAGATAAATTTAGTGCCATTCCACACTATACTGCCTTATTAAAAAAATCGATCATTGGAAGTGCTACTAATATCTATAACAAAATTCCTAAGCAAATACGTCTGCTGCGTTCCCAAAATCTCTTTAAGTTGAAATTACGTGAACTAGTGATAGAAAAATGCTATTATAATGTCAAAGAATATTTAAACGACTTATCACTTAACTTTTAACATAGTCCGACTTGTTAGTATTACTTTTAAAATCCATAAAATCTGATTTCGTGTTAAATCGCAACTATTGTACGCCCATGAGGCAGACCACAGCTAGATCTAAACCTGTAATGTAGCACCTTACCTGCAACCTGTGTTCGCAATAAACGATTTTGATTTGATTTGAGAGCGATTTTCAAACATCAAAACTTGTTTGTTTAATAGAAACAACCACAGTCAACCAGCCACAATAGTTCAGACAAATCTATCTTCCTTCCGACGAGTGCTTGAATCAAAATAAACAAAAGCTTGATTTAAACCGAGAACCATCCATTCATCTTGGAGTGGGCGTTCGAACGAAGTGGCGCATTTAATTTCTTTTTTGTGTCCTAATCTGATTCCCCCGATGTTTCGTCTGTTTGCCTGCCCTTATTAACTTGTTTAATAGGCCTCCAAGTTAATACGCGGGGGAGAAGTGTTTGCTCGGATAACTGTTCTCTGCTTGTTTTGTTTGAGTGTAAGACAACTGAGGACTTTCGCTTACGAAATCGGCGTTTTGCAGCAAGCTTTGTATGTACTATGTTTTGGTGGAAGATTTATTATATACTATTTTCTTTCAGTTAATACTCATATGAATCTTGTTTTCCAGGTATCATGATTTAAATGATATTCAAGTTTTTAGTTTAAAGATGGCAGAGTATTATCATCTAAATCCATTAACTCCCACTAATTAGCACGAGCCTATTCCACGAACCAAGGTCAGGGGCATTCAGGTCACACCACGTACACCCAGTGAGGATTGGTGGAGTATTGAAGAAATATCGACAAAGATAGAAGACACGAACGAAAACAAATATCTGTGAGTATGAACTTACGTGTATGTTGTAGGATTTTCTTTGTTCATATGCACATCAATATTTGTCTTGTGTGGACGGAAACCAGAGTGTAGGTATCGCGCCATATCGATCGCATAAAAAATTAAGAGCTCCATAAAATTCACAAATTTATTCGAAATCTTCCTTAATTCTTCTAGATTTTTATATCAAGTTAGAACTTTACTTAGTTACAAATTAAACAATGAATATGCATTTTCCATTTATTCAGGTCTTTAATACATAGATAAAGACTATTAAAGACTCCATCATCATCATCACAGCCCATTAACGTCTTACTACTGAGCACGAGCCTCCTCACACAAATCAAGGTGTGAGGGTATTGGGTCATACTCCACCACGCTGACCCAGTGCGGATTGGCGGAGGCAGGTGTATGGCGTCTTGCTGTTAGAATTTATCAAGCCGCCCATGAGGCCTCTAACATGGCTTAACGACTACCACATTTAGTGATAACCGGGACCAACGGCTTAACGTGCCTTCCGAAGCACGGAAGCGCTCGATATCAAATGCCACACAAACGTTCACCCATCCAAGGACTGACCTCTGTAAACTCTGCTGTATTTTGGTGATCGTTTCCAACCACCGAACACCGCAGAGCTACGAGCGCTTCATTTAAATTAAAGACTATATGGCAGATAAAAATGCTTGGGATTAAACTGCCGTTTCATACAGGCTATTCTAATATGAATAACTTAAAATATGAATATTGTTAATGTTATATTATATTGCATTGTCGTCACAGACAAATGAAGATTGTAATTCAAGTACCAAACCAATGGATATATTTAAAAGAGCATAGCCTGTAAGTTTCTTGCCAGTTCTTCTTACAGAGCGGTGGCTCGGAACTGGCACTTAGATTCACTTACACTTAATTATTTTTTGTTTTTAAATTGTTTTGTTGCATGTAAGTGAATCTAAGCTTCGCAATTTAGTGTAATAATATTTCGATTTTTTTTAATATTTTAATTATGACATTTTCAAGTACTATGTATAATAGTTTATGAAATAAATATTTTTTTACTTTTTTACTTTACTTTTAAAGCAAGTAGCTCTCGAAAACTAAGAAGGAGCCCCTCAAATGTTACTTTGTCTAACGTCCTGGAAAAGTTGTATAACAGGAAAAATACTTCGTAAACTATTTCCAGAGTGTGATGAATTGATGATACACTATTAATTTATAGTGATACCTCCTTCAGTGTAGTTTGGATATGGCAATTATAATTAACGTTGAGGTTTCATATGTTTGCATATTATTTATGGTTTATTTTCGAAGTGATTATTTGTCATAGTTTTGTTTGTAGTCTATATCTGTCTGTTGAATATAAATTGTAATCTTACAGTTTTGTAGCTTTAGCGAAATTATATTAAAATTATAATATTGAAATTATGCTCATAATAACGCTCTTTTATCAAGTGATGGATTAAAATTATCTTTGTAACAATTCTCGCGAAACTATAATTTCGCAAAAAATCAAGATATGATTCCACACTGCACGAGTTTCGCCCTTACACAGGGCATCTTCAGAAAACAACGATGTCTTCACGATCAATGCTGAAACGAGAGAAAACTCGCTCTAATGTCAAAAAAATATAGATCGAAAATACCAAAAAAATTTGAATATCCTTTCATCTTCATCAACATCGTCGTTTAGTATAATAATATGTTAGAAAACTTAAGCAAAATGTAACTTCAATTACAACATTGAATTTATGCTTCTGCCCGCTCTCTAATTTCATAATTCATACACCTACTTTTTGACAATTGCAAAGTTTTCTTTGTGGTAAAAGTTCCGTGTGTAAAGTTCTGATGGAAGTATCGTCGCGCACAAACGGAGCTAGAGTACGAGGCACCCGATGTCAAATGTTTTATTCAATTACTGTTGAGACCACATACTTGTGCATGTCTCTACCTAAACTTTGTAATCAACTTTATAATTATATTTCGAATTACAAAAGGTTAAATGTATTCATGATTTGCTTGAACGCTTACTTAAAAATGTATGAAAGAATTTTGGAATAGCATTCGTTTACTTGTAAAATATAGGTGAAATAATTGGTTGTTGTTAACAGATAAAATTAGAGTATAACTATGTTTCCACCTTTTACTAGGTACACAAATGTCATAGTGGAGTATTAGGTGTATAAAACTATTCATCATAGATTAAGTCCAAAATAAAAATAGAAAATATTATTAGTCACTATAATGAGTATTAACAAATAACGATAAATAAATAATAACGAAAAAGTATGACAAATAACGAAATTTATCAAATTATTATATATCTACTTATTTAGATATAAGCACCATTGTAATATTTTTTATTATATTATAAAATGTGTTTTGTTCAATAAACTTTTTATTATTATTATTATTTCAAGTCTGTCATTGTGAGGAGAAAATAAACATTATTATTATTATTATCTACTAAAGTAACGAAAAAAAAATAACATGTCAATAATTAAAAAAAAGTTGATTAGTGAATTGTGCAATAACAAGACAATTTTATGAGATGCAGAGGTTTTTTCATAAGGGGCTATCCATAAATGATGTCACACGTTATGAGGGTGGGAGGGCATTAACGAAGTGTGACATGGTGTGATAAGGGGATGGGAGGGTTCCTAAATTTCGTGACGTCACATGAGGTTTTGTCATAAGGGGCTATCCATAAATGATGTAACACGTTAAGGGGATGGGAGGGCATTGACGAAGTGTGACTTGGTGTGACAAGGGGATGGGAGGGATCCTAAATTTCGTGACGTCACATTTCCAAATCCAGGTCCTACGAAAATTTTGGAACTGCTGGTTTGATGTAATTATTTCTTGCTGTACAATTGCAAAATAATTATTAATATCATGGCATGATTATCAGCCTCATAAAATCCATTGCTAAACAATGGCCTTCCCAGTGGATACATTCTGTTGGGGGTATAGGACCATAATCACCACGCTAGACAGGCGGGTTGGCGATCGCAGTTCAAGCCAGTACGCAGACGCGGACGAGTAGAATTTTTGTAGTAAAAATTTCGCCAGTTTTTATATTTACAAAATAACTTGCTAGGTCGCCGTATATATCTTCATGCATTTACACATAGGTGCTGAAAACTTATTTTGAGTATTGTTACCTTAGTATTTTTTTTAGTGTATTCAATAATTTTTTTAGCGTCCGCTATTTCGCGTTTGAAGTTCCGCTGTACTAGATGGTCTGAGACGATATCCGAAGTAGGCTGAGTTTATAGAGATCACTCAGTGAAGCCGCTGGTAGTAGTTAAGCCCAATAAGAGGTCCTAATGGGTGGGGATATTCTAACAGCAGCACACCACACACTTTTGCGGAACTTTTCTAAGGGTACCGCTGCCCCGTGGCATGCCAGGAACATGGATGGTTTTGAGTCAGTAAAAGCCTAGCACACCTTCCCGCTTCACTTACAGCTGGAGATGGTCATTTGATGATTTTCCATCAGAAAATACACCACAATTTTGCTTCCATCAACCCCCACTATGTTTGCGAGGTGGAGAACTTGAATCCCTCATAGATTCACGATAGCAGGACGGTGCTCTGTAGTGGAAACTTGTAAAATAAATAATATTTTATTTAGACATAAATACATAAGAACAGAAATATTGCAGTAAACTAATTTTACAATTTTCACCATATATTTGTACAAGCTGTGATGATGACTGGTGGGAATTAATGGTGTCGTATAAATGTGCCTGTAAACGTTGTACGTAAAAACTAATATATAAAAGAAATTGTACAAATTTTGCTGTAGCTGTACAATATTCATAAATAAATAAAATGTGAAGCTTTTACGACATTACAGTAGCAACTTTGCATTTTATGCCAGTTTAACTAATTTATTTATATGGCTATACTTTTATGGCTGCTTGCAATATAATTTAAATTACAAAATTATGTATAAGTAGTTAGGAATCATTATTCTTTCCTATAAGGAAGGTATATGGAAGCTTGTAAAGTTCTAACGGCAGGTTGCGCCACACCAGCCTCCATTAATCCGCACTGGGTCAACTTAATGTAATATGATCTGAGTTCTTCTTACAATGGCTTGTAGGATGAGGCCTGATCCCAGCAGCAGGCATTAATAAGCTGGTTATGATGTTTTTTTATATACTAAACCTAACCAGCGAACCAATATTATATATATCCTTTATTGCACATTAAGCAAAACAGAGAAACACATATATAAATCAAACAAGTACAAAGGTGGGCTTTTCTCTAAGAGAGATCTCTTCCAGCCAACCCTAATAAGAGTGAAAATTTTGTATATGGGATAAAAATTATTACAATAGGGCAAAAATATAATATAAAGTAACACTAAATACAATTAAATTTCTCTTTTATTTCCTAGCTCATCTTTTTACCCGACTATGTAATGCTTACTATGTTTATATGCTTTGTATGTTACCATTGGCAACCATTGGCAACTTTTAAAACTGTAGTTAAAAAGCAGTTTCTTCAAAAGGGGTATTATGCTGTTAATGATTACTTATCGGATAAACAAGCTTGGGCTTAACATTTTCAACTTGTATGTGTATATTAGAATAAAAAGTCAACCAGATCATTGTCGTGACCATCCCTTATTGTACAGGCTCAGCTCAGTTTTACAATACATACTTACTTGACTGTGATGGAAGGTTCCCTTAGTGCTACTTTATTGGTTACAGCTTCGGGGGACCCTTTCAGTATCATCAAATTTACACTATGTGTGTCTTGTAATAAAAATAATTTAAAAGATAGCCTGTGAGTTTCTTGTCAGTTCTTCTCACAGAGCGGAGGCTCGGAACTGGCACTTAGATTCACTTACACCTAATTTTTATTTATTTGCATGTAAGTGAATCTAAGCTTCGTGATTTCAGGGTTGATATAAATTTTTTTTTTCATGTATATTTTGTTTTGACGTTTTCAAGTGCTATGTAATAGTTTATGAAATAAAGAACTTTTTACTTTACTTTACTTATGTTTGTTCCTTCGTGGCAAACCGTTCTGTCTTAATCTTGCGAGTGTCAATAAAGATATGACAATAGTTGAAATGCTCTATAGCACATCAGACGTGGAGTGGAATCCGTCGTATGATGGATTGAATAGATCTCTCACTTGACATTGGCTGAGTTGTTCAGTACCGAGGGAGTACTTCAAGTCATGATTGTATTTCTCATTCTTCAAAATCAAGTTTGCTATTGCCGTTTGACATTGCTACTTTTTACCTAAATTGGGTTTTCTTCAAGCAACATTTTTGTGTTTATACTTCAAAACTGAGCCTCAACAATTAAATCAATCAGCTAATTGACGTCCGCTTCCGAATATATGCTTACCCAAAACTCCCAAAGAGCGCCAACCATTCTGGTTTTCTAAAGATCGCATACATTCGATATCAGCCACACGCTGTCTCGCTCTCCACTCCAACACTCTCGACTCGATCGTCTGTCAACCCGTCTGGAGGCTCTCTCCACTTAAGCTACTACTAAATCTGAACATACAATGCCTGGAATGAATGAATGAATGAACACTTTATAGTACACTATGTGGCCAAGACCATTGAGCGATCCTGAGCCGCCTTGACTAGATCATCGATCCATAGGAAGAGAGGCCGTCCTCTGCTACGTTTCACGTTATATATTTACAGCTAGACTGTTCACCTTTGAACAACTCCTATCTGTTTCACATAAAAACATAACCATACTCTAAACAGCAACTAGTATAACAGAAACTCCTTGAGAAATCGAGACGCCGTCGATAGCGTTCCGTTTCGCACAATACGACTAATGACTAGACACTGGGAGCGTCAGCAAAAAAAGAATACACTTTTATTTATCTCCGCTAACGAGACGTTTTGTTTTGTTGCCTTTCGGCGTGTGTAATATACTCTATTGTGTGTTAATGAGGCGGCAACTTATGGATTATTGGACGGAAATATTCTGTCAGACGAAATATAATTGGATTTCTCGTTGCGTTTTGTTTTTTGATTGGAGACTTAGTGTGAGACTGATAGAAAACAATAGGTAAGAATGTATAAATGTATGTGTTCAGCATTCACATATAGACGAACATACTTAACTTAATAACGATGGTGTTAATGATGGTGGTGGTGTGTGTGTTTGATGACTAATAATGATGGTAATGTAATGAACATAAAAAAACTATAGGAGGTTACCTAAAACATGACCAATATAACATAACTGTATTATTGACTGATGTTTGTTCTGGTCTGGTTGTGTCCTATGAATATAAAGTATGTCAAAAAAAGTATTTATGAATGTTGAATACGTTTAATATCCACACAAGGTCTTTGTGATACTTATCTTGGAACTAAATAATTGGTGTTATTATCAGAAATGTAAATATTATATATTATTTATTCTACAAAAGAACAAAATATATTTTTACTGCTGGTCAGCCACCAAATTAATAAAAGTCTTATAAAATACAAATATAGCAAGTACTGAAATGGCACCCACTCAACAAAATATCGGACAATGACAAAAATGTCACGGCACTGACCTTCCGTGTCCATTTTAAATTATTATAATATATGATAGCTACAGTAATACAGATATAAAGAAAGTAGGAATATTTTTAAAGCATACATTTGTTACAGATAATTATACTAAGATACAGTTATATCATGGTTACATTACTTTCTTCATTCTAATAAAAATTAGATTAATACATAAAATCACGCACGTTTCCTCGAATTAGAAAACCTGTCAAGGAGTAGGCAAAGCACGTTATAAGCACACAATGTAAAAATATAAATAATAATAATTTATTTCTCTATGATAACTAGCCTAATTACAATATTTTACGAACATAAATTGGGTTAGTAATGCAATTAATTAAAGTGGTATCTACCTAAACTAAATAAACTTAATTACTTGTGTTTTAGGTACAATAAATACGTGTTAGTGCTTATTTGAAAAAAATCCTTACAAATAACAATGGAGTGTGCTTACGCAATTCAATTAATTTTTTGCAACATTTTACTTATTCAATCTAGCATTATTTATATTACTTAAAGACTATCGTACTACTTAACAACCAATAATAAGTACTCTGTTTCTGTGTAGTTTTTGGTTTTTAACCATTCTCTAATACTATTTTTACATGCAAAAATGTTCATTGGGTAGATTCCCAATGAAATATTTATTCTGTTATATAGAAAAGGAGCAAGAAAGCAAAAGAATCTACGGGAGTGTGCTGTACAGTAAAGTTCTAGAGAACATACTGAATCTGCCCGTCTTTTGCTGGTTTGGTTTGGGTTGTAAGGAGTAATTAAATGTTGTTTAGTGGCTGTTAGTAAAATGAAGAGTTGTTGTACAGAGAGGACGTCACAATCAGCAAGGACTTTTCAGGTTCGTTACGTTTGGTGCATTCCTTGATGGTGTGACCCACGCATCCACAGTGACCGCACGTGCTGTCAGTATCTCGACAGAACTTCGCGGAGTGTCCGTACTGTTGGCACTTGTAACATCTGGTAACAAGAGTGTAATCTCTCACAGGGCATGAAGTGAAATTACAAAAGGGTGCATCTCTTTTTCCCGACTTGTGACTTAGTCTAATACAGTTATAAAACTTATCGGAGTCGATGTGCCGAAGTTTATCCGAAATGTTTTGTTTATATAAACACTCGATTACTTCCTTCTCGGAAGTGCGAGAAGGTACACCTAATAAAATATTTTTAGGCCTCTTCTTAGTGGTCTCTTAAACATTAAGCCCCGATGCCTTCAACTGTGCTGGTTGCTTCAGTTTCTCGAGGTCTACTTCTAGAGATAAAAATAAACTTAACAATTAAATGCGAATTCAAAGAAAACAGTCAGTACATCATGAAAATTGTTATTTACTAAGACTTGTCTATATTTGTCGTTTATTAATCCTAACATTTTTTTTACCTTTAGTACGTTTCAGTTAAGAGCGAGGCTTCTGAGAAGTCAGTATATTGAGTATAGTTTCTAGAAATTACTCTTTATACACCTATCTATTGTTTGCCTGGAAAAGTCTAATATTTGTTTTACTTTGTAATATATTTTTATCAAAAACCAAAGCTGGAAATAAATCACCGTTTCTTATTAATAAGAAATACTTTTTGATTGACTCTTATTAACTTTTCTATCATGAGAAAATAATAGCATATTTTTTTATTCTTTATTTTGACTAGATAAAATATATTGTTCAAATTTGGCTCAAGAATTCTCTATTATAGTATAAAATTTGTTTTAACGCCAATAAATTATATCATCATCCTTCTTACCAGAGCACGTAATTAATTTTTAATTTGAAAACAAGTGTACGCATCACGTTTAATATATTTTTTTGTTGTTGAAGTTTATACTTATAATAATAATAATATAACATAATAAATATTTCTGACACTTACACCAATTATTTAGTTCCAAGATAGGTATCATTAAGAACTTGTGTTATAGATACTAAATAACGGATAAACATACATACCTTATATACATAGGAAAACACCCAGACCAGTACAAATATTCATGCACACAAAGATTTGTCCTGTGTGGAAATCGAACCCACAACCTCATGAGTGGTGTGTGGATATTATACTCGCCACCACGCCATATCGGTCGTCAAACTTATGTACCTACCTTCTACAAAATCTTTATTAGAAACTGTTGCTATATGAACATCCTTTGTTTTCCTGAAATAATAATTTACAATACACAATAACACATATAGTCTGTAACAAGGTATGCAATAACAACTCCAAAGCCCTTTCTAATGCCACTCGAAACTCAGCAGAATTAAAATGGCCACCAACGTGTTTTGTATAATCTCGCTTATTGCTTATTAAAATGGGGAACTGAACTATTCTCCGTTCCTTTGTCCATAGGGTAAGGTTACCTAAACGAGATGTTTGACCAAGGGATCCTGAGTCCGAACTTTTTGGTCCCATCACCCTCTGGGGACATAGGCACGCTGAAACGGGATGAGCTCCATGAAAGGAAATTTGGAAAGTTTCGCACTAAGGAACGGGCGACGAGTAATTATGGTTTCTTATTAAAATTAACAGACGATTTAGCCGGTCATTTGGGGAAGGGAATTTTCGTTGAATTGGGTTTTTAATTGGAAACTTTTTCAAGGTGTTAACTTGACAAATTTAAAGAGTTACACCATATTTTAGACATTGCCACCAATTGAAACGCATTATATAATTCGGAAGCTATTTAATTATTTATGTAACAATTTAAGCACATAAGAAACATATACAAAGATAGAAGTTATGTACAATGGCACTGCTTATCCCTGAAAGGAATTTCTTCCAGCAGACCGAAAAAAGGAAAAACCATAATTTACAAAGAAGACACGTGCACAAAATACGTAAAAAAACAAACTAAAATAAAATAATATTAAAAGACTAAAATCAAACAATAACATACTAAAATTAAACAATTCGATAAAAAGGTACAGCTAGAAGGCAGCGTTCCTTTATGTTATAAATTTGTTTAAGTGTTCCTTTACTGCCTTTCCTCTTATTATGGTTATGGGTATAGTATGGTTATTATGTTCTTTCCTTTTAAATTTTTTACTAACAACTTACAAAAATAAAACTTTATTTTGCAAACTTAATAATCATGGTCGAAACTCTCAAGGCATCATTTCTATAATAATTATTAACGAAAAGTGTACATTTTGTTTACAGATTATGATTTGGTTTGATTGTTTATAAACAGGTCGCCTAACATCCACGACATAAAATCTTAGAAATGAAGTACATTAACAGTTAGAACGTTTTCTTTTAATATACTTTTGAGTAACACGAAATGTTAATTACAAACCAACAATCATCAGACGTGTCCCCCTTAGCAACATCCGTTTATTAAACAGCTAATTTTCAAAATAATTGTTTTAAGGAAAACTCAATATATTTTACGGAATGTTGTTATATCATGGCATATGTGACTATAATGAATCGTGGTGCCTGACTATATGCTTCGTAAGTATGCTCGATATCGCTCAGCTTGCAAGGGGACAGCTATTGGAGCTCGGGGTGTCCCTATACAATAGAATCACCAATAATAATGTTTCACAATATAGATATATTGATTTATAAGGATAAGTCATATCATCATCGTAGTCTATAATAGCCTGATGTATTTGATAACTATAATATTTTTGTATGGATTCAATAAAATCATTCAATCGTTTCTGCGTGAAAAATTAACTAACATCCATAAATATAAATATATAAATTTTCGCATACAGTTAATAAAAAAATGAAAAGTCTTGTTATATTATTTATAGAAAATGATTGAAGAATTTTTCTATTTCTTAGCGGGAAAGTGAAGCGTCATGTCAGCAGTTTTGTTTTATTTTCTTAAATGTGTGATATTTTGAACATTAATGAGTAATAACGGTGGATTATTAGCCGTTAAGTGTCTGTGAACGTACATGAGTGTTGGTAAATAAAATAAAACAGTGCAACCTCACTTTTCAAATTCTCTTAAGAAGTCCATTTGAGATCTCAGTATAGTCCCACATCTTTACTGAGGACTCAAGGGGCTTAGGGGAGGGCATCTCATTTACCATTTATCATCTTTATAACCACACCGCTAGTGTTAAGTAAAATATATATAAATAATTTATATGTTATTAATATATATTTTACTTAACACTAGCTAAATATCCTAAGCGCACGAAGTCATATATATAAAAGAAAATTAACACATTTTTCTTACAAAGACTCAAAAGCGAGTTAATTGTGCTGATGGTATGCAGGAAGTTTAGGTGCAGCTCGGTCAACGGCGCTTTTAGCACGATTGCTTGCTCCGCTCGCTCCCGGCGCTTAGCGGGGAAGTGCCTCCATATTTAGTATGTTTGTGCACATAAATGAAGACTACATACTGCCGCCTGATAGCACGATTGCTCCGATCGCTCGCCGAGGATTAACTGTAGTCATTTGCAAATACTGTCTTATCGTATCCTAGCATTATCACGGTTGCCTTAAACTTTAGCTTAGGGCTCAGGATCTGCTTACTGGTTTAATCAAATTTGGCTTAATTTTAGTTATTATATGGAGCTACTGTGGTCTGAAAATATTGTCTACGGTATTCTAAGCTAAGTAATTAATCAATATGGCGGCAGTTCTCTACATATTTTCTTATTCAAAGACAATATAACGTATTAGCGTGGTTTTTTTGACTCATTTTAGCTGGGTTTCTAATTTTGCTTACCGACTGCCACATATAGCCAGAATAATTAATTCAGCATGGCTTTTGAAACTCGCAACTCTATATTATATGCCACCCAAACGGCCACCCATCCAAGGTCTGACCTATGTGAGCTCTGCTTAACTTCGGTTATCGTTTCCGATCGCGTAGTGTTTTTTAGCTACGAGCGCAAACAGTATGTTATTAAAGATTATATAAGCAAACTGGCCAACACGTTTTAATTTTTCGCAATATAAAATGAAAATTATACTGCAATCAATCTGTACTGAGGTCACCCTAAATAAAGCCTACACATGAAATTAGGGTTGTCTACTTATATTTTGGCTTTATTTTAACTTTTTATTTAAATACCTACTGTAGTTATACGACATTCATGTGGTGGTACATATTCTGATGCAGTGCCAGATATTCTTAGCGAATAAGGGCCGTTTGGTAGCTGGTTTTCTGGGGACTTTTGGTAAATAAGGGATTGATTTATGAAAATTAAAAAATTAAAATGAAATAAAATTTTATATAGACATAAATACATATAAACAAAGAACAGAAATCAGTACAAAAACAAATTTTACAAATAAGGTTAAATATAATATGCCGTCTTCCGTGGAGACCTAAGTGTACAAGTTGGCATAATATCATTATTTCAGTCATACTATTGAGCACGGGCGTGAGACAATGTATACAATCCTTAAGGTCCATATTATATGTCTACATTTCGCCTACTACATTTTTAGTCCCACGGAACAGGTAAGCCTATTGCCGCTTACCGGGAACTTTACTGTTTGCCTTGTTCGATGTCCGCCGCGTCCACCACTTACAAGTGAGGAAGGCTTGAGTTCCTTGAAGGTCTTGTGGGGATTCCCATTCACCCTTATATATACGCCATCTTATTTACAATAAATACAACATACCCATTTTCCTGTAAGGGTAGGCAGAGATCACATCCTTCCACTTGCTACAATTTTGGCACACACTTTTTGCTTCATTCACACTCATTAACCTCCTTATACACGCCCGTCGGTTTAGTGTACTTTTGCCCTTTCTCTAAATTTTTAGACATGTGCCAGCCCTGAATGCATATACCTACAATCTTGATTGCGGCTCGTAACACGGGAGCTGTCATTTAGGGAGCATTGTTTTGAATTTAATATACAGCCAAATATTTCATTACACATCCCAAGTATACAATATTAGGGTTCGGGGCCCGGCGGCGGTGGCGGTTTGAATTTCGGTATATCGTTGACCTAGGGTAGGTATTGTGGTGCTAAAGTTGACGCGGCTCGTTCTTTATTGTGTAATATCGTTTGTACAAAAGGTGGGATGTGCGTGTATTTATATTCATACTAGTTGAAGCCTACGAGTTTTTCTGCATGAAACATAGTTCATCTGCTAGCATAGGTTTTTTATTAGATAATTCAGTTAACTTTGTGGTTACACAATCAAATAAATATGTGCCATATAAATAACCCTTAAAAATATTATAGATTTTCAATTTATCTAAACTTTAACGAATAAACTGAAGTTAACCTATTTTCAATATAAACCAATAAAGAATTATAAATTTACTTATCATAACAGTTTTGCATGTTTTATGCTTAAAATTTTATTTAGATTCGAAATCATTACAGATTTTGAGTTATTATCCTTAAATTATTTATCATCATTATACCCCAGCATTATCCCAGCTGCCCTAACCTTAAGCTTAGGGCCCAGGGTCTGCTCACTAGTCTAACCAGATGTGGGCTGAATTTCAGTTATTACATTGAGAGACCTACCACCTGACCTCCGCAACACAGAGACAAACAGCATTCTATGGTTAAACCAGCTGTCAGGATGTTAGAAGGCACTGACTTCTAAAAAACGACTGCTTATAGAAATTCATGACAGCCGGGACCCACGGCTTAATATGCTTTCCGAGGCACGGAGCAAGTGATAATTATGCACATAACTTCGAAAAGTCATAGGTGCACCACCAGGGTTTGAAGCACCACCCTCTGAATTTAAAGGCAAGTGGTCTCGCCAGTTGGTCCCGACTTAACGTGCTATACGAGGCACGGAACAAGCGATAATTTCGCTTATAACTTCGAAAAGCCATAGGAACGACAGGGTTTGAACCATCTATCTATCGCTTAGCAATCGCCGCTCAAATCGTTGGGGTACTAAATAAAATACCTTACCTTATGTCAGCTATCCTCAAAACCATTATAAATGTAAAGATTTATTCCAGATTTTGTTAGTTCTTAATAAAAAATCATGGCAGGTTATAAAGCAATTGAAGCATACTTACGGCCAAAATTAGTAGTGCTGTCCCACACAACGAAATTATGCCAATAACTAGAATTAAGCGCTGAATGGTGCCAATTCAATGTTAATGGGCTTTTTGTGCCAAACACCACTTGGTTGTGGGTTGTGGATGAGTATAGGATTCATTTTTATATCTTGCTATTTAATAAGGGCAAATCGTTTTAGATAGATTTTGTAATGTCTATATAAGATATATATAAACTATTCCGCAATCCTCGAAGAAAATAAATGAATAACAAGTAAGTTTTTTTTTAACAAATTAGAAGTTTTTATTACGGTCCACAAGTCCAAGTCCACACCACTACTGAATCGCCAGATATTCTGACGTCTAATTCAAAAGTTCGAAGCAGCACTGCTTAGGTATTGGTTGGACTAGTTTTATTAGTCGGCATAAGCGTATTTATAATCAACTAATTCTCAAACTATACTTTTAATCACAAAAAAAATTGAAGTCAATATTTTTGTAATACATAAACAATAAAGTAAAGTAAAGTAAAAAGTTCTTTATTTCATAAACTATTACATAGCACTTGAAAACGTCAAAACAAAATATACATGAAAAAAAATTTATATCAACCCTGAAATCACGAAGCTTAGATTCACTTACATGCAAATAAATAAAAATTAGGTGTAAGTGAATCTAAGTGCCAGTTCCGAGCCTCCGCTCTGTGAGAAGAACTGACAAGAAACTCACAGGCTATGCTCTTTTAAATTATTTTTGTTACATGACACACACAGTGTAAATTTGATGATACTGAAAGGGTCCCCCGAAGCTGTAACCAATAAAGTAGCACTAAGGGAACCTTCCATCACAGTCAAGTAAGTATGTATTGTGAATAGATGATTGAGACACTTTCTGTTTAGAATAATTTAGATGATAAAACTTTATTACTTTATTTTCATTACATATGCATGGTGAACTTAATGTACAAGTTGCTACATATGACACACTCACCCCTCCATATTACTCATTCAATGCTCACAATTATATCCTTACGAAGGAGTTTATATGTAAATGAAGGAATTTCGACAGTGCTTGCCATATTTGATGAGTTTCTTGACGAATATCTTGTCTTATTTGGCTTCTGTTTGCAGTTAGTTTCACATTGACGTACATGGGCCAGTTGAATTGCTTCCCTTGTCAATTCAACAATTTTATGCTGCATTTTGACTGACTGACATTTACACCAATTATTTAGTTCCGAGATATCATTAAGAACTTGTGTTATGGATACTTAATAACGGATAAACATAATAATATTAATAATAAATATTTTCTGACAATTACACCAATTATTTAGTTCCAAGATAAGTATCATTAAGAACTTGTAAAGTAAAGTAAAGTAAAAAGTTCTTTATTTCATAAACTATTACACAGCACTTGAAAACGTCAAAACAAAATATACATTAAAAAAAAATTTAACCCTGAAATCACGAAGCTTAGATTCACTTACATGCAAATAAATAAAAATTTGGTGTAAGTAAATCTAAGTGCCAGTTCCGAGCCCCCGCTCTGTGAGAAGAACTGACAAGAAACTCACAGGCTATGCTCTTTTATATTATTTTTATTACAAAACACACACAGTGAAAATTTGAAGATACTCAAAGGGTCCCTCGAAGCTGTAACCAATAAAGTAGCACTAAGGGAACCTTCCATCACAGTCAACTAAGTATGTATTGTGAAACTGAGCTGAGCCTGTACAATAAGGGATGGTCACGACAATGATCTGGTTGACTTTTTATTCTAATATACATACAACATGCAAGTTGAAAGGATGTGTTATGGATACTAAATAACGGATAAACATACATGAATATTTTTTTTGTTTTGTAAATACATACTTAATATACATAGGAAAACACCCAGACCAGAACAAATGTTCATATTTATACAGACAATGATGTTCTGTGTGGGAATCGAACCCACGACCTCAGGAGTGGAGTGCGGGTATACTCGCCACTATGCCATATCGGTCGTCAAATTGACATTGCTTTGACCAGATCATCGGTCTAACGGGTAAAAAGCCTTTCGCTATTACGTTTGCTCGGTCGTGGTAACCATTGAATAAACTGAAGTCACTATCGGCCATCGGTACGTGCCCTGACAAATGCTACATATGTGTTTTACCGAGCCATATCGCATGTTTAAATTAACATCGACCCATTAATAGATAGGTCAGGTTTGAGTTACGTACATATACAGTCTTTCTATTTCTTACTGAGATCGAATCAATGTTAATCAAATGTTCAAAACACAAGCAGAATTACTTCTTAATAAATCAGTATCAATTTAATGCGCTTACAAGTACGACAAGTATTCTTTAGAAGGTCTTCTTTTGTGATGTCCCAAAAATCGTCTTTTTTGAATTAAGTCACTATTCCATTAAGCATGCGATATTTGAATAAATTATATTAATGTCTTTATTGCACTCCATATGTAACAAAGATGTTATTTATAATATCACAGATACAATATGGACCCTGTAGAGTATGGCAACTTAAAGGAGAGGATGATTTCCTTTATAGCACCCACCTATAAGGATGTAATTATTACTTACTTATCATAAATTGTCTAAATATATACGGTTATATAGTAAGCGTTGACTGATGTTCAATAGACAATATAAACCACACAGCGAGAGAAGTCTATAACGCGATGTAAGTACTGCCGATCGCTCACTTGCCTTGAATATTAATAATATATTGCGACTCGCTGAAAATCCCAAATAAGTTGGCAAATAAAATATCTCAAATATATATATCTCTTTTTAAATAAGTAATGCAGCTATGTTGTACAGGTAGATTTAAAATAAAAATGATAATGTCAAAGTTGGACCCTATTAGGGCACGGCAACATTGGAGTAGTTAACTATTTATACTTAATTTGTAGCGGAGAAAAACTCACTTTTTTATTGACACTTACGTACTAATAACTCAATAATATTTTATAATATTTTCAATATAATTATTTAAGCTAGTTACAATAAAAGTAAAATAACTTTTTGGTTCTTCTTTTCGACAAGGTCAAGACGGAATAATAATTGTTTTTCTTTATTTTTTTAATGTTGGCTTCGTGCGTTAAGCACATTTAGCCAGTGTCAAGTAAGTGATATATTATTAATATTTAAATAATTTTAGTAAATGAGTAATGATAATGATGATAAATGGTAAATGAGATACCCTCCCCTAAACCCTTGAGTTCTCAGTAAAGTTGTGTGACTATACTGAGATCTCACTTGGATTTCACAAACACGTAACGCTTAATAATATACCGTTATTACACAATAATGTTAGAAATATCAAAAATTTTAGGTAATAAGTCCAAGAAAAAGCCGAGAAGCCAAGAAGTCTAATAATTGAATATAGAATTTTAATTCGTTAAATCAAGTTATCTTCGCAGAATCCGACCGGGTACCAATGGCGCCAAATGCTCACTTCGTCCAATAGTGTAGATAGCGTACTCAATAAATGCGTTCCTTTATTGTCAGTGGGTACTTGTTTGTTTCAGAACGAGTCCCTGAGCTGCGATCAGTTGCCTTTCGAAACAGAAACGTATACAAATGGCTTGCTACACAAAGTACTTCTATTTGATACTACCAATAAGCAAAAGGAGTTTTATTTCTAAAGTATTTATTAGTTTTTAAAAGTTTATACTTTTTTTTAAATATAAATCTATACAACACCCGCACCGTAATTACTATCTTTAGTCAATTCGTGCGAATAATATAGTTTTGTTCTTCCATATGTCATTCCGATTACCATTTATTAATGCACAAACACATGTATTCAAGTTATTATAAGAAATAAACGAATATTATTGACATTCTGATCAAAACTTTAAAGAGATTTAAATCAGTTTGATTTTAGAAATAATGACCAGGTGTTGATGATAGATATTAGAACATGAGTATTTGTGTATGTTTATCCGTTATGTAATATTCATTATACAAGTTAATGATACTTATCTTGGAACTAAATAATTGATGTAATTGTCAGAAAATATTTATTATATATTTAAAGAAAGCCTTTATGTATGTCTTGAATCTGCTTTCCTTACCTCAGCTTGGTTCGTGACAGATCAGAAGTGGAAATGGCTGAGATGATGACGTAGTCTTCATTATGTAAATTATCGTAAAATTTTTTAATATTTTTTTAAACTTATCGTGCAACGGCTGTGTATTGATAAAATTGCTCGTCCCTTTTCAGTGTTAGTCTTAGTTTTTACCAAAATTATTAAAAGGCCTTAATCAAGTTTAAGGATTTAGTTTAGAAATGCTTACGCAATCCTTCTCAGTAGATATCGGCACACAATCCCTCCGGTGTTTAGCGCTACTTTGAAAGAGAAGCCTTCTAAATGACCCCTTGATTACCGTAATTACCGAAACGTTACGACCACGCCACTGAATTGAAGGTACAGAAGGCTTGATGATGATTCTTATAAAGGGCTCTCAAATAATAATAATAAACGTTTATTTCTTATCATAATCTTAACTTTAACACATTTAAATAAAATCTGTTACAATAGTACTATGACACCAATCAGATTATGGCGGGCTGATACCTGAACTAGGTTAGATCTGTATCTCAAGTTATCAGCCCTCCGCCACTTAAAAATATATAGCTTTTATTGTTATTAACGGTATCGTTTTGTAAAAACGAAATTGTTTTCTGTTTAATTTTACAAATTTTGTTTTGCTATTAATCCTTTACCAGTCAGTGGTCAATATATGACAACCATAAAGTGAACCTTATGCGGTTAACTTAAGGTGGAAAACCAATGAATATGTTCAACGTGCTCTGCCTGCTAAAGGGCTATGTATAAATCATTAACAAACTTTCAAAATTAAAAACTTATTTTACATAAATATAAATTTTCTGACAATTACACCAATTATTTAGTTCCAAAATAAGTATCACTATAATTATTATAATAATTACATACTTTATCTACATAGGAAAACTCAGATCTGTTTTTATATATAATATTATACTTATTAGTTACAAAGATTCTGGAGACATTAAGTGCGGCTTACTCCAACTGTTGTAAAAGCTTGCTTTGAATTAACGTCACAATTGCTGTTATAGATTAATATAAAATAAATCAATTATACATAAAATACTTGTAACGTCATTAAATAATCGAAAGTTCGCGAAAGCTCTATGTAATTTTTGGTAGCTACAGAAAATAAACAACTAAAATATGTTTTACATCTGGACGAAAAAAAATTTAAGTTCTGATACTTCTTTAACTACTTTAAATGCAGTTGGTTTTATCTTTGGTCACGCCACTTGGTAAGTGAATAAAAAATTTGTGGCTGATATGGCTAAATTATTGACTCACTGAAAAGTAATACACAGTCAAAATGCGAAAAACCGCTAACGTTAGAAAAAGGCTTTTATGTCAACTTTCATCGTGGTTCTCTGTATCTATTCCTAGTTAATTTGAGGCCGACTTCCTGCGCCTCTATATTTAGTGTCACAAACGTCAAGCCAAAAAAGCATGGATAATCTCTTCTACTGAGCTAATTGTCTGTAAGAACAATCATTTATCAAAAACAGGTTTCATTATTTGACGGTTTTGTTTCATGGACTTTTAAATTTGTATGTGCCTAATTATATCCTTCACTTTCATATTGCAACTTTTATTTTAATGAAACAATAAATCATACTTTAAACACATTATACTAAATATTAAGGATATCGTCTGAGCACGGGCCGCTTCACAAACCAGAGTGAGAGGGATTCATACATATTCCACAACGCAAACTCAGTGCGTAAAATTGTCCTTTTCTTTTTTTCTTTTTTTTGATGGAAAATCATCAAATTACCTTCCCCCTGTGGGTGGAGTGGAAGGGTGTGTCAGATTTCTACTGACTAAAAACCATCCATGTTCCTTCTTTTGAGCCTGCTACGTGCCGAGGCCGCGGCAGGCTTGTCCCATCCTGGGGGCCCCTCAGTGTGCTGACATCTTTTTGAGGCGCGCTTGGAACACGAACGCGCCATCTACGCGGTCTGTCGCCTATAGAAGACGGACGGGCGGTGAGTTACCCATTGCTCGCCGCCCACAAGCCAGCGCCTATAGGGCCGAGAGTCGTCTTGCGGCTCCCGACGTCTCGGGCGTCCACCGCGGCGGCTGGGACCGAGATGGTTATGGTGTCCTGCTGTTAATTGTTTTCACACCACATATAGTGATAACTAGGAACAACTGCTCAATGTGGCTTTCGAAGAACTGAAGTGTCATACACACTATTAAAATAAAACTGATTACAAACTGGTGTTCCGACAGACGGATAACATAGGTTTGCCACCTATTAAGAAATCTTGAAAATATGAACAATACAATTCAATTCACTTCTTAAAAATAACAACAATGATCGGCATATTTAAAGTCTAAGTCGAAAGTTAAAATAATTTGTTCAAGTCTGGCTCAACAAAACGCGCTGCGGGCGGCTTGATCGTAAATGAAGGGACAGGAAACTTGTCAAGGTTAGATTTTTCTGCCATCAGTTACATAACTCTGCCAACGACATTAAATATATACAGTAATTCGTTCTTCTATCAAATCATAAGTATAAATTACTAAAAAAATATTAAGTCTAAAACTGAATTGAAATACAAGCAGAAGTTCCCCACAACCCGATCATCGCAGGCCTGGGCTCCAGATCCCGTCTGCACTCTACAATCGGATTTTGATTGGCAAAGTTAAACAAAACGCCGAATTGAATTTGATTGTTTGATATTCAGTTAGATTCGGCTGAAATGTTGGTAATTCTTCAGTAATTTTGTACAAACTTTGGCTAGATTTAATTTTACAACATTATTTCTAGGAGTTACTTGGTTTTTATTGAATACCAATTTGGCGTAGGTTCAAAAGGGTTCTAATTTTGCACTATAAAAAACCATCCTAGACTAGAGAAAAAAATATAAACATGGGTAGGCAGAGGCATATTATACACCCACATTTTGCCAATAATATAGTCTCACGTAATAGGTGGCGAGCCTATTGCCGCTTATCGGGCACTGTTTTGTTCACCAGAGCCTCATTCGTTGATCGGCAGGTGCACCACTTGCAGGTGAGGTTGGCTTGGGCTCCTTAGATCCTTATACCTTAGGATGCCTACGCAATTAAACTATAAACAAGTCATGATGATATTGCTCGTCTAGGTATATACTATGTACTGTATGGAAATAGCCCTTTTTTTATTTAAGTCGGTAACAAAATGCATTTACGCACTGTCTCCCAGCCAAAGGAGGACCGAGAGAGGTGTGTGGGACTCAACACCGGCAGACACGACCGCTAGCAGTAATACCCACTAAAAATCTACCGACGACGCCCGCCGCTTGTTGAGAAAGAGGCGGGGGACCAGTATCTGGGTTGCAGCTCTGACACCCCGCCTGCGGCCAACGTCCCCCGGACCAAAACCGGGAGGAACTTCTCAGAGAGGCGCAGTGTATGCGCCTCTCCTACCTCCTTGTGCGGCCATAGCGTGTGTGGCCGACTTCTCGGAGGGTCTATGGTTAGACAGCAGGGGCCCACTGCCCCGACTGCCTAAGACTCTCCTGGTGCTGCTTGACGGCACCTCCTGGCTCGCCCGCTATGCCCTCCACAGATCCCCTCCGGTAGTCAGTACTAAGGGCACCCAGAGTCGCCAATCTCTGTTACCTTTTCCCGGCCTCCGGGAGGTACTCAGGCCCCCCACCACGACAAGGTGGAGACCTGTTCGGGAGGGGATGGGAATAGACCCTACTACTCCGGATCGGAGAGCAGGTATACTATATGCCATATCTGTCGTCATCACCATGTCTTTGTGGATATTTTAAGTTATTACAAGGCGTCAAAACTCGAAATACATTCGTGTGATCCTATCCATCCATCTATATCAGAGGTGACATATTTACATTAACAAATACGAAATCGAGATATATTTCCACGATTTTTGTGCATCATATGCCTCTCGCCCTCCCTCTAAAGTACACAGATGACTGATAATGACGGATCTCAGTCGTCCCCTTCCAGCATAGTGCAAACCAATAAGTATAACATCTTCATACATATGCACTGAACAAGGTCTGAATGTGAGACTGACAAACTTATCGCTGCTTTAAGTACTACGTCTACGTCCCCGGCGCCGCTGTTCTGCCACTTGACTGAGCTACATAGTCCCGGGCTTTTTAAGCGGGGCGTGAAACGGCATTTATGCAGGTCATCATAAGTGTGGCGCTGGTTATTGTGTTTGTAGTACGGTATGTGTATGAAGTAATTATTTTTTAAGATTTATAATTTTAATTGTATTGTGTCATAAGTAATTTAATTAAGTAAGAATCTGAAATGACATTATGCTTCATTTTAATTTACATAATTATTGACCGTAAATTTTTAGTAATTGCATTTATTCAACTGTTAATGACACTTTGACATTATCAATTCCTTATCATATTATGATCTAATATAATTTTAATCATTCTATTACAAAAAAAATATTTTCGACAATTACACCAATTATTTAGTTCCAAGATAAGTATCATTAAGAACTTGTGTTATGGATACTAAACAACGGATAAACATACTTAAACACTTTTTTTTTTGTAAATACATACTTAATATACATAGGAAAACAAATATTTATGTTCATGCACACAAAGATTTGTCCGGAGTGGGAATTGAGACCACGACCTCTGGAGTGAAGTGTAGGTATACTGTCCTCCACGCCATATCAGTCGTCAGAAAATCGGCGTCTAATAATTATGTATATTTTCTTTTCTGTGACGTGTAATATTGTATTGCCAATAAATTAGTATTTGTATTTGGTACGGAGCGCCCCTTCTTTTATAGTCACTATGACGAATCTCAGATACAAGTTTTGATGATTGAATAAACTATAAGTGGGTTCCAGTTCGCCTACTTATTTATTTTTACTATGTTTACCAGTCCCAAAATTGTGAAACGTATCTCGTTTTTGTGACAGTATTATACGTACACGTTATTCGATGCATCAAAAATTTGCGCAAATGAGACGAAATGTATGTAAATGTTCGTACGCCTGTCGCCCGCAGGGAGCTCAGCTACCCGTTAAGTGGCGTGTTAAGTATATTTCCATATTTTACTTTGCATTCTCTCAACTATTCGTGAGATTGCAGGTCATGTTGAAACAGCTCTTAATTTATACCTTCATTGTATAGCTTTATGTTTTACAGTCTTTAAGGACGTTCGAATTAAAAAAAAAATAACTTTTATTTTTCTTTTTAGCATTTTGTCTTAATTTTGTTACTAACTTTAGATATTTATGGACTGAATGTATTATTAACCAATATGGACATCATTGGGTTGAAATAAATAATTTACTATTATTGTATATAGAGTGTATAGGAATCCTACCAAGACCAAAGGAGTCCAAGCCAACCTCACCTGTAAGTGAGGCTTTGGCGAACATAACAGTGCCAGGTAAGAGGCAATAGGCTCGCCCTTCGTGGTAACAGAGGTGAATTTTTATGTATGTACTAAAGTAAATAAAGTAAAATAAAGTAAAAAAAAAATTATTTTATAAACATTACACATAGTACTTGAAAACTTCATAATATAAATTTAAATAAAAAACAATTGAAATATTATTACACTAAATCACGAAGCTTAGACTAAGACTTAACTATTATTACAAGGGCTACAATATAGCCCAAATTAAATAAAAATCAATAATTTCCATTATTTTTCCAGCACGCAAATGGTTTCAAAATACTTAAAGACTCTTTTGCATTTCTTTTTTATATTGCTAATATTAGATAGGTCTGCTTAAGAAGTATAAACTAGAAGGTTTAGCCACAACTAAAGTCCTCGAGTAGAATGGTCCGTATTTTTTTTATATTGTATTAAAGTTTGGCTCAATAAAGAACTTCTGAGTGCCAACTTAAACTAAATCGGCCATTCACTAAAGGCGCTTGGATTAAAGGAGCTTGAGAAAAATGAAGAGAGCCGGCTACAAACTCGTGAAGTTTTGTCCACCAGCCAGCTTATTAATATAACATACACGCCTTTATATGTAAAAAAACATAATCAATTATTCAAGTTTGGTTCAATAAAGCCCGTATTAATGTCACCTTATAAACTACCGCGTGGCTTGTCTCCCATTAAGTAGGAAATCTTTAAAATATTTACAATACAATTCAGTTCACTTCTTAAAAATAACAATAATGATCGGCTTATTTAAAGTCTATGTCGAAAGTCAAAATCATTAGTGTAAGTCAGGCCCATTTGGGCGGGCGAAGGTTTGTGTCACTTAGAATGCAGAACATAAGACGTTGTGACACAGGCACTCGCCTATAGTACCAGATTGTCCCGTCTGGTGCCTTGGCTCTTGGCTTTGGGGAGTAGCGCCGGTCGCCGATCCCCCAAAGCAAGTCTGACTGTTATTTCCTTCACGTGGTTGCTGCCTGTTATAGGTCAGATTCCCTATGAAACTGACGTAACTGAAACGGTCAGGCGATCCCCCCCCCCATCTATGTACCTCCCTACACCATGTACCTCCTACTATCCAATCCTCAATACTTTCCCAGCCATCCTATGTTCTCTTCCCCATCCCATCCTGTCCTACTAATGACTATGTCTTCGGTTCCAGCGGTGCTTTGGAGGGCGGCCCGTATGGACTATGCAGTCCTTCCTGCGCTAGGGCCTGCGCAGTTGAGCGCCGTAAGGGGGGATGAAGGAATCCTGGGAGGTTGAGCCGAGCAAGAGCGGTGGTTGTTCTCTTCGCAAGGCAACACGCCCCTTTGGTCCGGAGTTCTCTCACAAACGGTGGCCTCCCACAGTAGCCGAGTGGGGGGAAATGGTCAAGCGTCCCATCAGAGGGCCGCGGCGAGGCGCGGGGAGGAGCTGGTAATTGGCCTCGGCTGATGACCAGTTTGGGGTGATGGCCATGCTGAAGGGGTAAGTTTGCGTAGGTTTGAGTTAGCATGCGTATAACGAGCCCTGGATGTCGCGTCCTCTCATCCACTTCCTGTTGCCTATACCTGCCAGATAATCCTAGTGCACCGGGAATCGGGCACTCCCAAATGTGCGGGCTCCATGGAGGGTGGGAAATCTGGCAGGCGAATCAATTAGTACAAAAGAATGGAGAAAAAATTAACTCCCCAACCAAAAACCAAGACGCCTACGGGCGTCGGGCCCGCTAGGGCAAAGGTCTCGAGAGAGACGTATGCGCATCATGCGCCTAATAGAGAAGCTGGGCTGCCAGGACCAACTGGGACTCCTCGGAGTACCAGCTCGGGCCAGGGAGACCGCTACATTGGAGCTCGTGGTGGAGTGGGCCAGCTGGGGCATACTGGTGCCCCCCGGGGGCCTGGTGGTTCCGGCATGGACCGTCTACCACGAGGGGGAGGCGAGCCTTCGGGCGTGCGGGGAATGATACCTCCCTTGACCGCTAGGACCGGGGCAACTCTGGCACCTAGTAGGGCAAGCGGGGGAGGACCTCCGGGGAGGGGCAGCAAGCCTTTACCACGACCTGGCGGCACCCAGCGGCAGGGCGCACCGGAGCTTGGGCCCATGCGGACCGGCAATGGGGTGCCCGCTGCTGGACCATCGGGAAGGGGGAAGAAGTCTCGCCTAAGCGGTGCTCGCCGTAAGAAGGAATACCTCTTACGGCAGAATGCCGAAGAATCACTGGGCCCTACGGACAGGGCTAAGAGGTTGAGGGCCGACATCAGCGATGAGAGCCGGGGGGATGCCGATGCCAAACGCGTGAAGATGGGGGGATCTTACGCGGATGCCACGGTAGCCCAGAAACTGGCTATCATCGCTGATGAGTACCCAACCACAGTGATCAGTGACGGGCTAGCGGTGGCCATTCAAGGCATGGTGTGGGACCGTCTGGAGGAGACTCCTGACCCGGCTCCCGACATCAACATCGCGAACCTCGTCGGGGGGGTCATCCCAGTAACCTGCAGGGGGGATGACTCAGCTGACTGGCTCAGGGCCCTTGACGGTGCTACCGTTGAGGGTACTAAGATCAGGGTGGTTGATGCCAGGGATCTTCCTAGGCCCATCAAGATGGCCTGGAAATCCAGGAACGTCAGCCGCCTTGATATTGGCAGGGTCCTGCGTATGGTGGAGCGGCTTCATCCGGGCCTGAGGGCTACCCGCTGGAAGGTCCTCAATACCCTGCTGGAGCCGCTTCACGTTAGGCGCATAGTCCTCATGGATGAGGCCTCGGCTGCCTTTATAAAGGAGAAGGGGTACATGCTCAACACCGGCATTGACAGGAGCACATTCAAGGTGCTGGAGGCGCAGGACAGACCTGAGGATGGGCCTGTCGATGACGGGGTTGAGGCTACCGAGGAGGCTGAGGTTGTCGAGGACGACCTCGGTCTGCAAGACCAACCAGGCGGTTCGGAGGAGACAGGGAGGATACCGTCTGGGTTGGTAGGGCCTCTTGGGGGAGAAACCACCTCCGAGTACATGGAGGATGTATCTTCTCCAAGAGGCGTTGATGACTGTCTGGGGGCCCTGGACGAACTGGAGTTGGGCCAGTCCTCGCCGTTGGACACGAGAGTGGACACGGACGGGGACATAGGAGACGAATAGGCTTCCAGATGGATAATTTAAGGTGCGTGCAAATTAATTTACACCATTGTAAGGCAGCTACCGCCCTTCTGGCACGGGAGCTGAATAAGGAGAAATTCGATGTTGCCCTTATTCAAGAACCCTATATTTACAAGGGTCAAATTCGAGGCTTCAATGGGCTCAATGGTAGCGTAATGTATTATTGTGATACTAATGACATGAGGACTTGTATCTATGTCAAAGGAGGCATAGATGCGTCTCCTCTTGCACAGTTTTGTTATAGGGATCTGACGGCAGTCATGGTCCGAAGGAGGAGGGATGGTGGTGGGCGGGGCATCATTATTGCCTCTGCCTACCTGCCCTTCGAAGAGGCGGAACCTGTATCAACCAAGCTACGGGAACTGGTAAATCACGGCAGACACAGCGACCTAGAACTCATTGTGGGCTGCGACGCCAATGCGCATCATGTTGACTGGGGCAGCTCAGACATCAACAACAGAGGAGAGAAACTCCTGGAATATCTGGTGAGTTCATCTTTACATGTTACTAACAAGGGATGTAAACCAACATTCTTCAATGCCCGAAGGGCGGAGGTAATTGACATTACAGTGGCTAATCAAAAAGCGGTAAGGTATATTACAGGATGGCATGTGTCGGATGAGGTAACGTTATCGGACCACAACTACATCTGCTTCAAGTATAGGGCTCAGGTCAGTAGGAGCACTTTACGTAGGAGGAATCCCAGAAACACCGACTGGTCAGGTTTCAGAGGAGACCTCGGGGCCGAGCTAGGCAAAGTTCAGGGCAGATTAAATTCAACAATAGACATTGAGTTTGAGGCTGACCGAATAACTAATGCCTTGCTCTCTTCATGGAAGGACAACTGTCCGGAAAGCAAGGTCACTGCATCAAAACTACCTTGGTGGACGAAAGAGGTAGCAGAGATGAGAAGGGAAACGAGAAAGGCTTTCAATCGAGCAAAAGCTACCATGAACTTTGAGGAATACACCATCTCTCTAAAGCTATATAGCAAAATGGTACGCAAAGCCAAGCGTCAGGCATGGCGGGCACACTGCGAAGAGATAAGCTCACTTCCTGAGGGAATGAGATTATGTAAGGCTATGGCAACAACCAAGGCGATCCCACTCACGACTGTTAAGAAGTCGAATGGGGAGCGCACGGAGTCCATACATGAGACCCTAGACACACTTTTAAGGACCCACTTTCCGGGGTCAATAGCCCTAGGGGCTAATGATGATCCACTAAGCCTGGAAGACCAGATAAAACATACTTGCAGGGCAGACTGGACCATTGCAAAGAGAATTGTAGACGACAAAAGACTGAGATGGGCGACTGGTAGCTTCCAACCTTTTAAAGCTCCTGGCCCTGACGGAATCTACCCTGCAATTCTTCAAAAGGGAGCCTCAGAATTGAACACTCATCTCTGTAGGCTTTATAAGGCCTGCATATCGTTTGGATATATTCCGAAAGCCTGGAGAAAGGTTGAGGTTATATATATACCGAAGCCAGGCAAACCGGACTATGAAGAGCCACGTGCATACAGGCCCATTAGTCTTCAATCGTTTCTTCTTAAGACCCTGGAGAAACTAATTGACCGTTACATTAGAGATGGTCCGCTCAGGAAACTTCCCCTACACAAGTTTCAATGTGCGTATCAATCCGGGAAATCAACGGAAACAGCACTACACCTAGTTGTTAAGAGGGCCGAGGCCGCGATCGAGAATAAGGAAGTGTGCCTGGGAGCCTTTGTTGATATAGAAGGCGCCTTCGACAGAACAACCTTTGAATCGATAAGAGCAGCAGCTAGGGACCACGGTATCCCTGACACGATCTGTAAATGGATAGACTGCATGCTTAAGGGTAGAATCATTACCTCAGGTAAGTTTGGTGAGACACTAATGGTAAAGACCACGAAAGGGTGTCCGCAGGGGGGAGTTTTGTCACCCCTCCTGTGGAGTCTTGTAGTGGATTCTATTCTAACCAAACTAAACCAAGGACCATATCAGACAATAGGCTATGCTGACGACCTTGTCATTATGGTCAATGGGAAGTTTCCCAATATCGTATCACAACTGATGCAAAGAGCCCTGGGTCAGCTTGAGGAATGGTGCGACGACAACCACCTCTCTGTAAACCCAGGGAAGACGACCGTGATTACATTCACTAAAATGAGAAACCTGTCAGCGTTGAAAACGCTGACTCTCTGTGGTACACAGCTGCCTTGGACTACAGAAGTTAAATATCTAGGTGTAATCCTAGATAAGGAACTAACTTGGAAGTCACATGTAGAACAGACCCTTAAAAAGGCTCTTAGGAGCTTTGGATTGTGTCGTTTTACTTACGGAAAAACTTGGGGGCTAAAACCAAGAATCCTAAGGTGGATTTACACAGTACTGGTGCGGCCTATAGTGACCTATGGGTGCATTGTATGGTGGCCTCGAGCGAGGCTATCTATTTGTAGAAATGAGCTCAGTAAGGTTCAAAGGGTGGCATGTATGGCCATTACTGGAGCATTCAGATCTACACCAACGGCAGCGATGGAGATCCTACTGGACTTACCGCCGCTGCATACTGTTATAGAGGCGGAGGCCTGGAAGGCAATCCACAGATTGAAAGTGGCTGGTCTGTGGGATCCGTCTAGTAACCAGGGTAAACATACAAGATGTGAGGCTAATTCCAGCCTCAAAAGGCTCATGAGTATGGGGACTGATAAACAATGTCCTGTATTCATGTTCAAAAATAAATTCAAAACAAAGGTCCCCACTAGGGATGAATGGGAGCAAGGGCCACCTACTCCTGATGTAAACAGCCTTGTCTGGTATACTGATGGTTCCAAAATGGAATCTGGTACGGGCGCGGGTGTTTATTCCGAAAACCATGAAATTAGCCAAAGCTTAGGCGAATATGCTACGGTTTTTCAGGCTGAAACATATGCAATAATCATATGTGCTATGAAGATCCTCGACCTGAACATCAGGGACCGAGTGATTTACATACTCAGCGACAGTCAAGCAGCACTCAAGGCTATCGCCTCAGTGCGAGTAGACTCAAGGCTGGTACTAGAAGCTGCTCAAACCCTTAACAGACTGGGCCGGACAAACAGGGTAACCCTCATGTGGATACCAGGCCACGCCGGATTTAAAGGGAATGAGCACGCTGACAGGCTTGCCAGACAGGGCTCGGAATCGTTATTCACAGGACCGGAGCCATGCATTGCACTCTCTATGAGTACAATAGCCATGACGCTAAAAAAGTATATGGTGGAGAAACATCTATCGGAATGGCAGCTGCTACCGGCACTTAAGCATTCAAAGGCCTTCATCGGGGTGACAGGGAGCAGCTGGTGTAAGGCTCTCTGCGAAGGTAGCAGGAATCAAGCCAGACTGATAATTGGGGCTCTAACAGGGCATTATGCCACAAACAAAATGCTCCACAGGATGCGACTAGTGCAATCACCGCTATGTCGCAGATGTGGTGACGAAGAGGAGTCTATGGAACACCTGCTGTGTACCTGTGACTCGTTGGCTGCTTGCCGAATGAGTCTCCTGGGGGTGGCCTACCCACAACCAAGGGACTATGGGCTCCAATCTGCAAAGACTGTCATAAAGATGATGGTAACAATATTTGGAGATTTGGAGTGATAGGCAAGGGGATGCACAAAAGATCCGGCATAAGGGTCAAAGTGCGCCACGGTTAATCTGTGGCCCCCGCTATAAGATAAGATAAGATAAGTCAGGCCCAACAAAGCTCTTATGAAAGTCAACTTGAAACCTAACGCACAGCTTACGGGAGCTTGTAAAAGAATCGCGCAAGAAACTCGTCACTTTGTTTTTTCTCCCGCCAGTTATAAAAAAAGTCATCAGAGACACCGAAGCATATTCGATAAAATACCTGTATCATCATCTCAGCCCATATACGTCCCACTACTGAGCACGAGCCTCCTCTCACATATCAAGGTGTGAGGGTATTAGGTCATACTCCACCACGCTGACCCAGTGCGGATTGGTGGAGGCAGGTGTATGGCGTCCTGCTGTTAGAATTTATCAAGCCGCCCATTAGGCCTCTAACATGGCTTAACGACTACCACATTTAGTGATAACCGGGACCAACGGCTTAACGTGCCTTCCGAAGCACGGAAGCGCTCGATATCAAATGCCACACAAACGGTCACCTCTGCTTTACTTTGGTGATCGTTTCCGACCACCTAGCATCGCAGAGCTACGAGCGCTTCAATACCTGTATAATACGCATCAAATTGAAAACCAATTGACAGTTACACTAACAGCAATGGTAAAACTAACATAAACGATATGAGGATTGCATTATGACAGTGCAAGCACTATTTCCAATGGAGTAAAGTACAAAATGGGACAAGAGAGGGTAATGGAAGACGTCACGAGAATGGCTCCCAAATGGATCGTAACGCTGAAATAGAAAACGATCAGTTGATTCCGCGCTTTTAGGGTCCGAGCTCGCTGTCGACACAGTTCACTAATGAACGGTATAATATCAAAGTCATTAATTATATTCAAATTAGACTGATAAAGCTTTTATAAACATTGGCTTAAAACTATTGTGCCCTTTCTTTCAAGTGTCTTCCTGTATGCATTAATTTGTTTATTATTTTACTATTCGCACATCATATAATAATGACATAAATGGTATGGTGACAATAATGACCTTTTCTGAAATAGCTGATGAAATAATCATAAAATAGCTAATTAATAAATTGTTGTTAGTTTTTAGGAACCCTCACAATTTCTTGCAAAGCTACCATATTGTATTCTCAATAACTTCATTTAATTTAGATTCCAATGAAAGGCTTTAACATCTCAGTCTGTTGACGTACCACTAATAACACACTATGAAACACAGGGAGGCCTATGTTTAGGAGAGGACTTTGGATAATGATGGTGCTCAGGCCTCATCTAACAAGATCAGAGAATATCAGGCCATATGAGCCAGTGAAATAGGAAATTAATACGAATGTTCTAATAAATCGTCTTAGCATATTAACTCCATAAATTGGTATAAATACTATGTTGATATAACGATGATTTTAAAGTTACTCTACTACAAAATCATTGATGCAATTTACATAGGGAAGTTGTTGTACCGTGAACAAACCTTGGTATTAAATAACCTGTAGATGACAACTGCCGGACTTATATAAGTCCGGAAAACAAATAACGGTTGCGCGATCTAAATACGTTCAGTGACATCTTTTGATATACTTACGAACTAATATTTATATACAGTTTGAACATACCGAAATGACTTTCTCTATGGCACAGATAAACATTCGTCTCTGAAAATATTCTGTGGAACGATGATCAACTATCGTTTTCACTTAGAGTTTATCGGAAAGCTTTTGTTCGAATTTAAGTGTTTCGCCACCATCCACAATCAAAATAGGAAAGAAAACTTTCATGCTCAACTTTATTTAAAGAGAACTTATAAATTTTTACATAAAACATACACGGTCGCTTTCCGCTGGCTGTCCCTATATATGCTTTAATCTTTAAAACTACGCAACGAATTTTGATTTGCTTTTTTTCATAGATCTATCTATTGCAGAGGAATTGCGTGATTGTAGAGGAAGGTTTATATGTAGGCCTCACGGCCGAAGTCGAGGTGGATGCTAGTTATGTGTACAACATACCATTACTTACCATTAAGTAAAGTCAAAATCATTTATTCAAGTATGGCTCAATAGAGCTCGAATTAAAGTCTGGACAGCATAAAAATAGGTAAAAGCAATATCCACATCATCATGTCAGCCCATTTACGTCCCACAACTGAGCACGAGCCTCCTCTCACATATCAAGGTGCGAGGGTATTGGGTCATACTCCACCACGCGGACCTAGTGCGGATTGGCGGAGGCAGGTGTATGGCGTCCTGCTGTTAGAATTTATCAAGCCGCCCATTAAGCCCCTAAAATGGCTTAACGACCACCACATTTAGTGATAACCGGGACCAACGGCTTAACGTGCCTTCCGAAGAACGGATGCGCTCGATATCAAATGCCACACAAAAGATCAACCATCCAAGGACTGACCTCTGTATAATCTGCTGTATTGCGGTGATCGTTTTCGACCACCTAGCACCGCAGAGCTACAAGCGCTTCAATATCCACAAGCCTCCAATGATATATCGACCTTCGGCTAACCAACTTAACGTCGTAAATAACTCCGCGGAGGACCTTGAACACACACAACTTCTCCAGTCGCATAGTTCGGAAGCCATACTAATTAGTTTCTCTTAGAATTAACAAATTAATTGCTCCGAATAAATAACCTCCAATGATTCACGGCCCGAACCCGTTCCTTCTGCAGGAGAATTGCGGGCGTATGATTTATCCCTATTTCCGTTATTTATTGTGTAATTCGGACTTAATTAAACATAAACAATTGCTTGGTATCGAATAACATTTACGTTTACTGAATTAGCAATTTATGATGCTACTACCGCAGCTGTGAATTCCGCCCGCGATTTTTACCGCTCAACTATTGTTCTGTTCGATTGTAAGGAAACATTGTTTTTTATATAGAAGCCTATTACTATATGAAGATTTTTTTGCAAATAATAAATAAATATTTCTTGATAATTACACCAATTATTTAGTTCCAAGATAAGTATCATTAAGAACTTGTGTTATGGATACTAAACAACAGATAAACATACTTGAATACTTTTTTTTGTAAATACATACTTAATATACATACGAAAACACCCAGACCAGAACAAATATTCATGTTCATGTACACAAAGATTTGTCTTGTGTGGGAATCGAATCCACGACCTCTGGAGTGAAGTGTAGGTGTGCTGACCTCCACGCCATATCGGTCGTCCAATAATATGTTGATAATATTTATTTAGAGGCTTAGAAATGAAAGCGTAAGAAACAGACAATTCTAAAGTAGTCATTTACTATCAGCGTTACATACAGGTAGTTCCTTATTTTTTTGGGTTAATAAGTAGCTTAGTTAGTTCTTATATACAAAGATCTTATATACGACCGATATGGTGTGGAGGTCAGTATACCTGCACTTCACTCAAGAGGTCGTGGGTTCGATTCCCACACAGGACAAATCTTTGTGTGCATGAACATGACTATTTGTTCTGGTCTGGTTGTTTTCCTAGATATACTAATGTATTTACAAAAAAAAAGTATTTAAGTATGTTTATCCGTTCTTTAATAACACAAGTTCTTAGTTATACTTATCATGGAACTAAATAATTGGTGTGATTGTAAAAAAAAAACACTAATCTGCTTATAAAATTCCGTTAAAATTGATCAAATTGTTTTGGACACTAGCTACACTGAATCGTGTATAGTAATATATTTTAGGTTCCGTCTTACTTAGGATAGTATTACTTTAATTTCCCCCCCGACTGGTCTCCACCTTGTCGTGGTGGGGGGGCTGAGTACCTCCCGGTAGGGCGCAGGAGGCGCTAGGGAAAAGGTAACACCCAGAGACCGACGACTCTGGGTGCCCTTAGTACTGACTACCGGGGGGAAACTAAGAGGGACCTGTGGAGGGCGCAGCGGGCGGGTCAGGAGGGCCCGTCAAGCAGCGCCAGGAGGGTCTTAGGCAGTGGGGGCAGGGGGCCCCTGCTGTCTAACCATAGACCCTCCGGGAAGTCGGCCACACACGCTATGGTCGCACAAGGAGGTAGGAGGGGCGCGTCCACTGCGTCTCTCCGAGGAGTCCTCCCGGTTTTGGTCCGGGGGACGTTGGCCGCAGGCGGGGTGTCAGAAGCTGCAACCCAGGTACTGGCCCCCGCCTCTTTCTCAACAAGCGGCGGGCGTCGTCGGAAGATTTTTAGTGGGTATTACTGCTGGCAGTCGCGTCTGCCGGTGGTGAGTCCCACACCGCCTTTCGGTCCCCCTTGGCCGGAAGTTAGTGCGTAAACGCATTTTGTTACCGACGTAAAAAAAAAAAAATAAGTATTACTTTAATTTGCATTTAATAAAAATACTTTAATTTTAACCATGCATCTGAGTAGTATTTTTTGTAAAAATAAAGTATTTAAAGGCTTTTAATAACTTTATCCTAATTGTTAAGTTAATTTAACCGAGAATATAAAAAGTAACTGAAACACATTTTTTTTTTGTAGTAAAATCGGACTATCTTCCGTTGTGAGGTTGCTGTAGGTGGTGTGGATGGGTCCCCCCCGACTGGTCTCCACCTTGTCGTGGTGGGGGGGCTGAGTGCCTCCCGGTAGGGCGCAGGAGGCGCTAGGGAAAAGGTAACACCCAGAGACCGACGACTCTGGGTGCCCTTAGTACTGACTACCGGGGGGAAACTAAAAGGGGCCTGTGGAGGGCGCAGCGGGCGGGTCAGGAGGGCCCGTCAAGCAGCGCCAGGAGGGTCTTAGGCAGTGGGGGCAGGGGGCCCCTGCTGACCCTCCGGGAAGTCGGCCACACACGCTATGGTCGCACAAGGAGGTAGGAGGGGCGCGTCCACTGCGTCATTCCGAGGAGGTCCTCCCGGTTTTGGTCCGGGGGACGTTGGCCGCAGGCGGGGTGTCAGAAGCTGCAACCCAGGTACTGGCCCCCGCCTTTTTCTCAACAAGCGGCGGGCGTCGTCGGAAGATTTTTAGTGGGTATTACTGCTGGCAGTCGCGTCTGCCGGTGGTGAGTCCCACACCGCCTTTCGGTCCCCCTTGGCCGGAAGGTAGTGAGTAAACGCATTTTGTTACCGACGTAAAAAAAAAAAAAACTTACTTTAATTATTACTTTAATTTGCATTTAATAAAAATACTTTAATTTTAACCATGCATCTGAGTAGTATTTTTTGTAAAGATAAAGTATTTAAAGGCTTTTAATAACTTTATCTTAATGTTAAGTTAATTTAACCGAGAATACAAAAAGTAAATGAAACACATTTTTTTTTTGTTGTAAAATCGGACTATCTTCTGTCGTCAACATCGTCAACAAGCCGTCTCCTGCTGTAGGTGGTGTGGATGGGTGGGTTCGATTTTTATCGACTTAAAACCATCCATGTTCCTTCTTGAGCCTGCTGTTTCTCAGTACCGCGGTAACTCTTTCGAACAGTTTCGCATAAACTGTACACAGCAACCTCATAATAAGTAAAAGCATAAAGTATTTGTAACAAAGCCAGTTTCCCTTTTAAACAGAGGTTCACACTTGTAATCAGATTTAAATATCAAATCAAAGTTAAGTAATGAACAAAGTTAAGAATTTCGTGACGTTTACATCCGACGATCCGGCGGGAGGTGACATTATATTTCGAACAACAACCCAGGATACGACAGGAGAAACCGGGTCCCGTACGTAGTTTCGAATGGCGTTGTAGCGACAGGTTGTCGTGGCAAAATCCTTTATAACGATAAAAAAAAAAAAGAATTAACTGGTGTCTTTTGTTGATTAAACTAAAAGTTTAAATTTTTGAAGGTTATTCTTGATTTAAATTTATTTTAATTGAGTTGATTAGTTTTTATAGTTTTTTAATTTTTAATGTATTTAATTTCTATATATAATACAAGGAAAAATGGGTTTCTATTTTAAATTGTGATACCCTTGCAGGGTTAATTTGAGGATAAAATGTTATTTTTAAGACCTAATTGTCCACCAAATGAAACAATAAAGAATTATGATTATTAAACTTGTAATTTCGAACAGTTTTCGCAACAAACACACTGCAGTGTCAATCGCCCTGGTGGAATTCGCTACAAAGGCTTTTTGCTCCAGCGCACCGCACTAACAGTTTTTCGCCACAACGACTTGTCGCAACCACGTCATTCGAAACTACGTTCGGGAGCGGGACCAATCTCTGTTTGTATAGATATGAATATCTGTACTAGTCTGGGTGTATCCTACTTATACAGCGTAAGTATAAAACAATACATTGGTGTATAGGAATCCTTTTGTTTATGTTTTTCGTCGGTAACCAAATGCATTTACGCCTTCCGGCCAAAGGGGGACCGAAAGGGGGTGTCGGACTCACAACCCAGGACGCAACTAACTCATGCCAGCAGCAATACCCAATCTTCCGACCCCGCCCGCCGCTTGTTGAGAAAAACGGGCCAGTACCTGGGTTGCAGCGTCCGCACCTGCGGCCAACGTCCCCTGTACCAACCGGGAGGACCTCCTCAGAGAGGTGTAGTAGACGCGCCCCTCTTATCTTCTTGCGCGACCATAGCGTGTGTGGTCGACTTCCCGGAGGCCCCTGCCACCTAAGCCTCCCCTGCTTGAATACTCCGGTTCCTTTTGCTGGTGGTTACAACATCCTTCCCTCTTTTCTCGTCTAGTGGCTTGTGGCGGCTTACAAAAGGAAGGACATTTTAGTCTGACGTTCTTTTATAAATGCGTATAGCCGGGATTATCGACTCTGTTTGGGAAAGGTCTTATATCAGCAGTAGATGGCAATTGACTATTGATTTCAGACCCCATGAAACCTTAGCCATTATTATCTACATACATAATACATTCATGCATAAATATATACAATCACGCCTGTCTCCCCGAGGGGGTAGGCTGATACAACTTAATATTAATTTTGTTTCTTAGTATACACTACAGCTAAACAATACTATACCTAGACAATTTAAGCCCAGCACTTTATTTACAAATAGTCCATTACCATATCACTACATAGTCCATAGTGGCACTAAGTCGGTTTCTTCAAAGCTACGCAACGAATTTCAATGCGGTTTTTTTCATACATAGAGTGATTCAAGAGGAAGGTTTATATGTAAGTCTCACGGATGAGGTCAAAGGTAGCTAGTAATGTATCATACACATTATTTAGTAGTTTACAGCATCGTATGTTGTAAAGTCCAGAATCGCGTCGGAGCCGTTTGAGAGACTTGAAGATGATCGCCAACCTCGCGGCTCGCGATAAGAAAGTGCGATGGTCTTTCTTTGCACATAAATTCCCAAATTATAACTTGAACGTTTTACAGTTACGATGATGGGGCAGATAAAACAGTTTGTGGAAGACTTTGGAAGAGCACGAACGCAACGTCCACAAGTCCAAAGTCATTTTGATAACTTTAACAGTTATTATTATTAGACATAATACTTTTAGATTCTACTTTCAAGTAAGAATTGTTTATTGATATTTTATATTTATTATAATTATGTTATACCTTTTTTTTATTTACGTCGGTAACGAAATGCATTTACGCACTGCCTTCCGGCCAAAGGGTGCCTTAAAGGGGGTGTGGGACTCACTGGCAGACGCGACTGCCAGCAGTAATACCCATTCAAAATCTTCCGACGACGCCCACCGCTTGTTCTTCTTATTTATTCTATTAGGACGCAGACACCTTAGTAATGTGTTCTTAGTCCCAATATTGCACTAAAACTTACTCTAGAGTTTTTGTCCTTCTCAGTCTTCTTACTAGGTGTGTGTTGTCGAGAACCTGGATAGCCTTAACATTTACACGGATATCAATACTAATATCGGCACCGGGTCAGCGTGGTGGATCATATACCAGAATCCCTCTCACTTGAGATGCTGATGATATTATTACGCTAATATGTGGTTTAGAATCTCTTAGTGTATAGAAAAAATTCTCCTCCTGTTTCCTATGACCTGATCTGTGTACCATGACCTGAACTGTGTACCATACCCTTAATTTTTTACTGTGACCTGAACTGTTTACTATGACTTTAACTGTTTTATGGCCTAAACTGTTAACTATAATGTAATCTATTGCACGTAGGGAAACAAAATTAGATCGTGGGGCGCCCCGCCGCGAACCGAGCGGAAGTGTTTGCATACAGCTCCGTTGTAAAACATATCAAAAAGTGGTAAAATTATAAGAAAACGAGTTATCATTTATTTTAATTTAAAAATAAACGTGTAATCATTAAGTGAAATAGAAGAAATCCAAATAAGCGAAAGAAGAAAGCCAATTTCAGAAAAAGCCGTTGTGAGTGTACAAAGAATCACTGTTTTAAAATTGAACGCGTTGGCCTTGGACAGAGCGGTGAGTAAGCTTAGTCGTAGACCGCAAGCTATTAAGAATACTTCCGAAGCAGCCCGATTGTCGTCGCAACATACTTAGCAGCAGTCAAACCAATATTTCAACACCCTAAATCAACTGTCTTTAGCGCAGTCAGTACAGCAGTGTGCTAAAAGCTCCACTATCTCATAAGGGTGCCAGATCGATCCTACGCAGACAAGTAGTCGAAATTCATATTTTGCGATTTTTTGTTTCGTAAAACATTAATAAAAACGACTATCATATGTAATAAATGCAAAAAGACCATAGTGAATAAACAATTTTTGACATGTAAATTATGTAAAGGTGTTCACCACTTGGATTGCACTAATGTTTCATTTCAAAGATTTCGTATTATGACAGTTGCAAATAAAAAGTCATATACATGCAACTCTTGTACTATATTGTCGGATACTTCTACGCCTAACATAAATCTCATACATCTTACATATCCGCTGGAAGTGCTTCAGCCTCTGACACAGACAATATTACGCAGAGAACTAAAAATAAAGTGAATATCTCTATAGAAAACTCCTTTGAACAATTTGTGTCTGAGGAGACTAATTTTACGTCGATTGCATCATCACCACTCACACAGATAAGTAGAAGTTTCTCAGAAATGCATTCAATTGGTACTTATTTAACTGACGAATTAAATGATAAAATAAGAACTTTGAATGAAAGACTGGAAATAGCGGAGAATGAAATAGACAATTTGCTTACTTTAAATAATGATTTAAGCAAGCTAAACTCTAAATATGAATTAAAGATAAAACAACTTTCACTTATTTGTAATCAAACGCCAAAGAATAATACAAGTATAAAGAAAAGAAGAGTAAATTTAAGAAAAACATGTAACTCATCTATTATACAGCTTGATAACTCGGAAAGAAACGATCAGGGAGATTTGGAATCACAACTGGAGTCACCATCATCGCTAACAAAACTGGAAACCCTAGAAGTGAACTCACTAAGTCATAATGACGTTAATCAAATTTTGCCGACAAAGGAAACTAGTGTAGTCTATAATGAAGACACAACTAAAAAAAAGACAAACGTATATTCATAATTGGTGATGAACATCTAAGAGGACTATCAGCCTTGATATCATCCACAAGGTCAGGAAAATGGAACGACACCTACCAAACCTTTGCCTATATTATGACCGAAGCCACAAGTACTGAAATTTTAGACAAATGTAACAGCCTTTTGCCGGATCTTACTAGTGACGATGTGGTTATTTTGGGTTGTGGCAACCATGACAGTGACATACATAAATTTCACTCAAACATCTGTATTATTATTAATAAATTGAGCGCTAAAGCACATTTAGTGATGGCACCTATAAACTTTAATCCTTATTTCAACGAAAAAAAATTAAACCATTGTGTAAAGTTGTGGACGAAACATTTTGTAAATTGTAATGTAATCGATAAAAATGATTTTTTTGCTAGTACCGATGACTATAGTTATATTAATGTTTTATGTGTTAAAATCAACGTATTCGTTGATTATCCTGAATATAAAAAACAATTTTTGTCAGCAGAGAGCATTAAAAAGCATATAAAGAATCATTCGCCTCAATCCGAAAATAAAATAAAAAATTTCAACTTTATCAATAAGAAAGGTATTATAACGTATTACTTTAAACCTGTTGCAAAAAATAATTCATCTCTAATAGCTAGACCAAATAGTGAAAGAAATGATATGACATCGTGTAACCATCATATTGTTCAGAAGCCCAAATCGAATCACTCAACACAGCCGTTTTTTCGTGAATAAAGTAAAAAGTGTCTTCACAGTTATGCACCAAAATATACATGGTTTATGTTCAAAAAAAGAACTCATTGAGATAACACTATCAGAAATTAGTAAGGATACTAAGCCTGATGTATTATGTTTTTCAGAAACATTTATTAAAATTGGAGAGGAAAAAAATTTTAATGTTAATGACTTTCAACTAGCCGTAAATTACTCAAGGAAGAACAGAAGGGGAGGTACATGTATTTTAGTAAAAAAGGGAATAGATTTCAAAAAAAATACTTGTTTTGATAAACTTGCTATAATTTTTCACTTTGAATGTTGTGCAGTAAACCTGGTTGCTAATAATATTGTTATTATTTGTATTTATAGAATTCCTTCTAAGTTGCAGAGACATGTAATATGTTTTATTGAAAAAATTTACTTATTGTTGTACATGTGTTTTAGAAGGTATCCTAATAAGAAAATTATTGTAACAGGTGACATGAATATAAATATACTTAATAAAAATTGTAATTACGTAATTAAATTAAATGAAATTTTTAGTAAATATGACTAGGCTAGGACTATCTGATCATGACACAGCTCAAATATTAAAATTTGAAGTAGGACACATAAATCGAATTCCTAAATTTGTCCTTATAAATAGGAGAGACTATTCAGAGGGAAATATTGAAATTTTTAAATGTCACTTGAGATCCTTTTCCTTCAAAGACACATAATTATGACCATACGAATGCTAGTACTGCATTTGATAAATTTCATGAAGAATTTTGTCTCTTGTATGAGTTATGTTTTCCTGTTGTGAGAGTTAAAAAATATTTACAGATTAAACCCCGTTGGATTACAAAAGGACTGCAAAAGAGTTGCGCTACTAAGAGACTATTACGATACTCTTACTATACTACTAAAACTGACATCGACCGAAAAAAATACTTACGATATAACAATTTACTTAAAAAATGTATAAATAATTCAAAGAGGCTAACGAATAAAAAATATATAACAAATAGCAAGAACATAGGCAAAGCCACATGGACAATTGTAAAAAATGAAACAGGTGATATGGAAACACGGAAATATATCAATACAATACTTTCTGATGATAAAAAATACTATCACCAACTGAAATGGCTTCGGCATTTAATAGACACTTTATTGACACAAATGAATCAAAGACAACTACTCAAAACACATGTAAAAAAATCAGTTTTCATAATTCAATATACCTGACTCCCGTCAATCGAGAATACATTTGTAAAATTATTATGTCACTTAATAACACTCTATCAGAGGGTTATGACTCCATATCCACAAAAGTAATCAAATATTGCAAAGAAGAATTAAGTCCGGTACTAACATATCTAGTTAATATGTCGATAGAATTCGGCATCTTCCCAGAAAGACTAAAAATTTCTATAGTCAAACCTCTATATAAAAAAGGCGACAATACAAAAGTAGATAACTACAGACCTGTGACATTAGTATCTATATTTTCGAAAATTTATGAAAAGGTTATGCATGACCATTTAACTTCTTTTTTCAGTAAATATAACATAATTAGTACGAGTCAATATGGTTTTCAAAAAAAGAAATCTACGGCTCAAGCTATTTTTTGTTTGGTAAATGATATTCTTCAAAATGTGAACGATAAGAAATTTACATCAGTAATCTTCCTCGATATGTCGAAAGCATTCGACCTGAGTTTCACATACACAACTGCTGACTAAACTAGAAAATAATGGCATAAGAGGACCGGCTCATAGTTGGTTAAGATCGTATTTGGAGGATAGGCAACAATGTGTAGAAATTGAGCAACTGGACTTAAGACATACTGTTCAAAGACACAGATCTAGCTTTTCACACAATGGATGGGGTGTTCCCCAGGGCAGCATATTAGGTCCACTATTGTTTATTTTGTATATAAATGACATAATTGAAGTCACAAATAATAAGTTCACTTTATTTGCTGATGATGTTTCCATTATTGTTTCTAGTAAGAAAGGTTCTACAATAGAAAAACATAAAATAGATATTATCAATACATTGACATCTGTAATAAATTGGTTGAACAAAAATAATCTTCAAATAAATATGAATAAAACTAGTATAATTAATTTTAATAATTTAAAAACTCAGTCAATTATTGAAATAAATATGAATGGAAAAAATATACAATGCGTTAGAGATGTTAAGTTTTTAGGTGTGATAATCGATAGCAAATTTTCGTGGAAAGGACAAATAGAGACAGTATTTAATAAAATAAATAGGTTCGCTTTTGCGTTATATAAACTTAACAAAATAACTAATAAAAAGACAGCTATTATGGCTTATTATGCATACGTAGAGTCAATAATCAGATACGGACTGATATCTTGGGGAAATGGCACATATATCAGTAAAATCTTTATTGCTCAAAAAAGATGCATTCGAGCTTTATCAAACATTGCACCAGATGTTTCCTGCAGGCCTTATTTTAAATCGCTGAATATTTTGCCTCTACCTTGTATTTATATATTGGAAATGGGAATATTTGTAAAGCAAAATCAGTACCTCTATCAGCAGGCAAAGGATAACACTAACAGAAGCTTGCGAAATCCAAACAAGCTTATTTTAAATACTGCACCGAGAAGTTGTAAATTTAATAATAATGGTTATGCGATGGCTATCAGGGTATTCAATAACATTCCAAATGAAATAAAACTCCTGCCATATAACAGGTATAAAACGGTTTTAAGGCAATGGTTAATGGAAAAGAGCTTTTACTCTATAAATGATTTTTTAAATATGAAATAAATATAGCTAATCTAGTCCTAACAATAGTTATAAGAAATGTAAAAATGATGATATTAAAATTAATTAAATAAATAATTTTATGAAGTAGGAACAATCAATGTAACCTTTTTTTAGGATTTAAGTTTGCATGCTATGTAATAATGTAGCTAAATAGGCAGAGCTCAAATAGTTATAATAAGATCCACAATATGTAACCCTATTTATGGCAAATAAATGAATATAAATGAATATGAAAAAACAACACAATTACTTATATAAATTAATCTGAATTTCACGCTAACAGCAGTTCATTCAGATAAAACTCTGAAGACATTCAGAGAAGTGGGAGTACCTAAAAACCAGCGCTGTGGGAGACCATATCATTTCAGCTCAAGCCCCTTTCATTTTTTTTGTTAAACTTTTTGTGCAACTTCATAAAGTATTGAATTATAATTCGCATGCTGTTAAAACAATAAACGCATTTTATTATAATTTACGTTTTCATTTGACAAACTTAAGTTCTTATGACAAATCTTAATTATTAACTGTCTAGATAATAATGAGGATTTGTCATAACAATGAACAAGTCTATTAGTACTTATTAGAATGTGATTCAAAAGTGGGAACTGGGGCTGCATCGCAATCAGCGCGGCCGGCTGAACTGTCCAAACTTTGTCTGGTTGCGGCGACGACGACACTTGCTTCAAATATTGTATAAGTTCTACTAACCTATTGTTATCATTAATATAAATGTTTGTGAGTTGGAATATTTAATTGATATCGAGCGCTTCCGTGCTTCGGAAGGCACGTTAAGCTTGGTCCCGGTTATCACTAAATGTGAAAGTCGTTAAGCCATGTCAGAGGCCTAATTGATATATGAGGCTCGCGCTCAGTAGTGGGACGTTAATGGGCTGTGATGATGATATGTCCATCCCAAGGTTGCCTGGAAGAAATTGCTGTGAGCAATAAGGCCGCCCATTGTACAATAAATTTTAATGTAATTTTTTAATTGCTGTATTTCTCTTTATTTTGGTGTACAATAAAGTGTTCATTCATTCATTCATTCATTCATTCATTCATTCATTCATTCATTCATTCATTCATTCATTCATTCATTCATTCATTCATTCATTCATTCATTCATTCATTCATTCATTTATTCATTCATTCATTCATTCATTCATTCATTTATTCATATTATATAACTTAGACTATAGCGTGTTCCCTACTACCCGATTGATATGTGACTGCCTCTGGCACACCGCCGCGATGTCGTCATTTCTGTGTCAGCCCTTTATTTCCCCAAAGTTATATTCTTGGAATATTTAAACAGGAGGAGATTAGGTTTTGCTCGGTGCATTTACCTCTGGAGGCCTAATCAGGTAGCATGATAAATTCTAACAGCAAGACGCCAATACGCACAGAGTCTGCGTAGTGTAGTATGACCCCAATGGGGTATTCACCCTGCCCCCCACCCCAGACCAAAATATATAAACACATGCATGCCAATATTTGTCCTGAGCATAAATTGACGCTGTGTCGTGCCGTTACCTCCAATTCTGTAATCCCATGTCCCGGCCCAGGGTGTCGTTGAAGGCGTATAAAGGAATGTAATCTCATCTATTATACCACTACCTACTTTCCAGTATATAGATCTTTTTTAAATAGCAGTAGCAAGGATCCTGCCCCTCCTAATGTGTTATATGTGCGTGACATTACGTAATCTACATTCGTAAGTATATGTGTATTTAGCACACTAATTACTGTTCATCTATTTGATAGATATTGTGAATGTGTAATAATGCTGTACTCTTTACCCGTTGGTCTTGAAGAACTTCATCTTCTGACTCCAGCTGGCTACGCCAAATGACAGTGGAAATATAAATTAGGATTCAGGCAGCTCGACGCTATACGATATTACGAGCGAGGTTAGGAGCGAACAGCAGGTTTATACCTCGTCCGGTATATCGGTTACGTTCGACATATCTAGTTATAGCCAGTTATTCTATTAAATTAAAATACCTAAAGATATTAATAGTCTTATAGACTGATAATCGTGTGGCAATAAAAGGCCCGTTAAATAGTTTTATCTCCGTTGTTATGGGTCTGCAGTTACAAGTAGCGCTCGTTAAAGCAGCTGTCAGCTGCTGATTGTGATTTTATTACCGAATCTTATGGTCTTGTCTTATAGTAGTTTAATACATGTTAGTCGCATACAGACTTAAGTAAAATTTATATGATTGCGTTTCATCATTCACAAACCGATTTCAAGCATTTTTGAAAATCAACTAAGTATTTGAATAAAAAGCCTGGCATTCCTGTGAGTGTAAAAAGTGTTAGTGACTGTAAATGTGTTGCAACAACGCTTATCAGGAACTTTTTTTTCGTCAGAGCCTCGTCTGTTGACTGGCAGGTTCACCACTTGCAGTTGAAGTTGGCTGGGGCCTCTAAATTCTTGGAAGGAGACTTATACAATCATAAATACACATTATTTTCTATATACAAGGATATGATGATCCCTGTCTAACTTTACGAGAACAAGGCGTGATAAGATTTATACATCACTGACTGATGAGTTTAGAAAACATACACACATACATATTAAAACCCATCGTTCCCAGATATCACATACATTGTAAACACAAGACATATACATATTAATTCATATGTCTATCTATGTGGGAATCTAAATCACCACGTAAGGAGCAAGTACACGTACTTATTAACCGCTAAGCCATATCAGTCAATAAGAGACACAATAGAGTTCAAAATAGAATGACGGATTAAACCTTTCAACATGCTTGACACGGCAACTGGCTGGTTCGTTCCATTATCAAATAAATCACAGATATCTCGATTGCAATATGAATATAAAACAAAGCAAAGCAGGTTACCTCTAGATATTTACACCAGCATACTAAGCGAATGTTGTCTAGACACAATTTAAATCATGACAAACAGACAGACGTACCAGCACTCGGAATGGAAATGCATTGCTTGCATGCAATCTTTTGAACATGACATTTGAACAGTAAAGAATGCAAAGCAAGTTGTAAATATTCCAACGATTTGAGGTTGACGTTGTTTTCGATTTGTATGATTTTGTTGTTTTATTTCGATACTGGCTGTGCCCGCGGTTTCCATTGCTTTACTTTGAGGAAGATAGTGTGAGACATGGTGCCAATACGAAGACGAAAATAGTCTATTTGAAGTTTTAATCCTGTGGAGACATAGTAGCAGGCACCAGCTTGTATATTTATAAAAAAAAACTGACTTTTCATCAGAAGGTTCTGATTTCTGTGCTAAAAGTGAACTGCTTGCTACAATGATTATGTTTATTCAAGAAATCAAGGACAATTTTTCAGTTATACCTAGATTTCTGTCCACCATTTTAGCCATATAAAGACCAAGTCAGATATATATCATCATTAAAGCCATTAAAAGGCATGGTTAGAGATATATCATTATTTCAGTCATATAAATGCCTATTGAGAGGTGTATCATAATTTTAGCCATATAAAGGCTTATTCAGAGATATATTCTCATTTCAACCATATAAAGGCCTATTCAGAAATAAATTATTATTTCAGCCATATGTATGTGAATAAAGTATAGTAATAAGCTGTTTATTCATTTCAGCTAAATAAAGTACGCTACTGAATGTTGGCCTACCCAGTAGTTTATTAAATTGGGGATATTTTCCCATAATCGCCTCACTGGGCAGGCGGGTAGTTGATCGCAGATTAACATGCCAGCTAAAGTCACCAGCTACGCTTGCCAGCCCAGCTAGTCTCTTCACTACCACGCCAGTAAGAGATACGATAAACAAAAAAAGAAAACTATGCATAGTCAGCAACAGGAATCAAAATGGTATTTTACAGGATGTGCTAGAGAATACATGCGCGAATTATTTTGAATATTGTCGTTACTTATCGCCTAACAGTCCTTTGAGAAACCTCCTTTTAAATATTCAAGATAAAATCCAAAAATTTAATATCAACGACTATTGTATTATTATGATAGGTGAACACGAGTTCACGGGTACTGAAGATCCGATTACTGTTGTTAAATTGATTAGAGAAACATTAAAACCAATAACTCACACAAACATAATTATATGCTGTCCAACATTTGTGCGAGGTGCTCTGATACTTAACTATAAAATCGAAATGTTTAATAATTTACTCTGGATGGATATAGACTGTTATAATTACGCATATTTATTTGACTCAAATCAGGATCTTTCTTTAAGCGCTTTCTCTGACCATACAGGAAAAATTAATAGTTATGGCATTAAATGTGTTTATGAAAATATCTTCCAGCGCTTACTTGTGGATATTCAAACATACCCGACTGGTTATGAGTCAGAAGTAACTTCCATACTGAACAATAAAAAAGGTAAAAATATTTTTCGAGTCCAATAAACAAAACTACACTCTTTTGCATCAAAATATAGCGGGTATTCTCAATTAAAAATTAAAAATTAAAAATTCATTTATTCAAGTTTGGCTCAATAGAGCTCTTATGAATGTCATACTTATAAACTAACGCGCCCATTCACTGCGGGCGGGAGCTTGATCGTAAAAGAACGGGCAAGAAAATCGTCAAGGTTGGTTTTTTCTCCCGCCAGTCACAATTAAAATACATAATATTAAAACAATTGTGTTCTGCAGTCACAAGATTTGAAAAAAAAAGGGAGACAGAACTAATAAAATTATAAAATTACATAGACAATGTATGTAAGTAATCGTTATATTGTAAAGAGGGCCGCAGAACACAACTTTTATCATTGTAAATGTTACATCCAAGCGTTTTTGTCATTAACGTAATCACTAACCGTGTAATACCTTTTCTTGGTGAGTGATGTCTTAACGGTTTGCTTAAACTTTTCAAAAGGCAAATCTAAAATATCTTTTGGAATTTTGTTACAATATTGTATACCCTGCCCCATAAACGATTTTCGAATTTTATGCAGGCGTAAAAATGGATTTAATAATTTATTTCTATTTCTAGTATTAAAACTGTGATCATCACAGCGCCTGTTATAGGTTTCTATGTTTCGTTTTATAAATATTATACTATTATAAATGTATTGAGAGGCAACAGTCAAGATACCTATTTCTTTAAACTTTTCTCTAAGAGTTGTCTGTGAGCTTAGTCCGTAAATAGATCTTACAGCCCGTTTCTGTAAAATAAAAATTGTTTCTATATCTGCTGCTAGTCCCCACATAAGAATACCATAAGACATTAGGCTATGAAAATAACTAAAGTATACCATTCTTGCCGTATCAACATCTGTTAATTGGCGAATTTTGCGAATAGCATAAGCTGCGGAACTAAGTTTGCCAGCAAGAGTATCAATATGTAGACCCCACTGAAGTTTTTCATCTATAGTTATTCCCAAGAAAACAGTAGAATCTACTAAATCTAGTTTCTGACCGTCAATAATGATATTTGTTTCGAGTTTCCTTACGTTTGGAACAGTGAATTTAATACATTTCGTTTTTTTAGCATTTAGCTGTAAGTTGTTAACAGTAAACCAACGAAGCAGCTCTGCAAGGGCATCGTTTACATCGCTAAAGTCCTTTTTATGTCGATCAATATTAAATACTAAAGAAGTATCATCAGCAAATAATACCATCTCACAACGCCTACTCATAAAAAATGGCAAATCATTTATATAAACTAAAAAGAGAAATGGTCCTAAAATTGAACCCTGAGGGACCCCCATACGCACAGACGACCCGGGTGATCTAGTTCCGTTAATATCTACCGTCTGAATTCGTGAACAAAGATATGATGACAATAACTTTTGGGCTAAGCCTCCTATACCATAGTATTTTAATTTAAGAATTAGAGTCTGGTGGTCAACACAGTCAAAAGCCTTAGACAGATCACAAAAAACTCCTAGAGCATTCTGCGATAACTTCCAAGCTTCAAAAATATGCTGCATTAAAGCTGCACCAGCATCTGCCGTAGAACGGCTCTTTCTAAAACCGTACTGCTTTTTATGTAGAAGATCTTGTGAATTAAAGTAATATGTTAACTGATTAAGAATAATTTTTTCAAAGACCTTACTTAAAACTGGTAAGATTGAAATAGGTCTATAGTTACTTTTGTCCTCTTTGCAACCGGATTTATGTAAAGGAATAACCTTACTCAGTTTCATTAAGTCCGGAAAGGACCCTTCATTAATACATTCATTAAATATGAACGCAAGGTATGGGGCAATAGAATGTATTATTGATTGAATTACTTTAGTGGACAGATCCCAAAAATCACCCGTATTTTTAATTTTTACTTCTTTAAAGGATTTTAAAATATCTACATATGTGATATATCTAAATTCAAAGATGGAATTGCAGACTGGTACATATTCCGAAAGAAGTGATACAGCAACTAAAGGAGACGAATTTAGACTTGAAGTTGTCTCTATTGGTATTTTCGCAAAGAAGTCGCCAAATATTTTAGCTACTTCTGCTTTACATTCTACAGTTATATCATTATCTTTAAGGACAAAGGTATCATCTTTGGGCGCACGCCTGCCAGATTCGCGGTTTATAATATTCCACGTTATTTTGATCTTACTATCCGACGACTTTATTTTATTTTTTATGAAATCGGATTTTGCTGCAATACATACCCTTTTAAATGTCTTAGAATATCTTTTAACATATTCAATAAAACCTGGATTATGATTGCAATTCTTTAAGTTGTACAATTCATAAAGTCGCCGCCTACTCCTATATATACCTGTTGTAGCCCATTCACAAAATTGAAGCTTCTCAAAACGTTTAGTAGACTTAAGGGTAAAAACATTATTAAACTCATATTTAATTAAGCCAAAAACATTAGCATAAAGAACACCCGGATCGCTGTGCGAAAATGGGACTGAACCTATTTTTTTATCTATACTGTTTTGATAGTACTCCAAACGATTATTTGTTATTGGTCTATATTTTATTAACTTAGGAACTTCCGGCTGATTATATTTAAATGACACTAATAACCCGCAATGGTCAGACGGTAGGCAACTCAATAGATCCTTAAAAGACGGGTTACATTCCGAAAATACGTTGTCTAGACAAGTTGCACTATGTGCTGTTATCCTGGTTGGCTCTAAAAACTGATTTCTTAAATTAAAGCTTTGAAATAATGAAATTAAGCGTGTGGTTGTCACTGTTTTTTCAAGAAGATTAACGTTAAAGTCGCCACAAACTATAATGTGTTTACTTTTGGATTTTAATTTTTTTAATACATCTTCCATAGCCAATTCAAAGGTAGAAAAGTTGCCAGATGGTGGCCGGTACACGCATACTATAACAAATTTTTCCAATTCCACACATGACAATTCAATATTACGCTCTATAGAAAGATTTACAATGTCTAATCGATCTTTACATTTTAAACTGTTCTTGACAAATATCATGGATCCTCCATGAATAGCGGTTTTTCTTACAAAAAAGCTTATTAATTTAAAATTATTTATGTTAAAATTTAATTCACTGCTTTTAAGCCAGTGCTCAGTAATACAAATGACAGATGTATCCTGACATTCCAAAAACAGTTCAAAATTAAGGTCTTTGCCAGTCAGGCCCTGGATGTTTTGGTGTATTATGTTTAGGTCCAAGGGCCTGGCCTTTGTCTTGCCTCTCAGTTTAAAATGGGAGAAGTCAAAAAATTATTATTAGTAACAGTACTAACATTTTGTATAAGATTAATATTAGAACTAGTCATCTGTATAACAGAATCTTGTAAAGTATAAGCTAACAGAGTAGCTGTCTGATTTTTATACCTCCATGGTAGGTACATAGTATCTGTGGTCAATTGAAAATTCTTAATAAAATTATTCATTTCAAGAAATGAAATGTTAGAATTATAACAAGTCAAATTATAAATTAATAAATTTAAATTAAATATTTTCTGGTTTTGTTCCCAGGTTAAGTTTTGTGCATAAGGAAATGCACTTATAATAAATTTACAATTAGTATCCATTTGTAACTGAGTCAGATCACTAATACTTTGGACAATATCTCTCTTTTTTACCAACTGACTGTCACCACACAATATAATAACATTTTTTGCATCAATAATGTCTTGGATTTTTATATTACTTATGATTTCATTAATTTTTTTGCCTGGTGTGCAATAGTTTTTAAATTTTTTATTTAATTTACCACTAACAAGGGAACCTAAACCTTTTCCCAAACCATCACAAAACATTATTGATCCATATATTTCAGCACTACTTTTTACATTCTGTGAGGTTTTTAATAATAGTTCCTGCGAGGGTGAGGCCAATGTATGGTCGGTGAGTTTAACATTGCATTTTGGTCTCAAAGTGACAGGGTCACAAAGGCAATTTGAACATGTCTTATTTACTAATGAGTCAAACCTTTCTTCATTATAATTGCATAGGTCAATCAATTCATTTGCTGACAATATATGTTCAGCAATTTGTTTCTGTGCCAATAAATATTTTTTATTAATTGAGTCTAGGGAATTATGCAAGTTCTTTATATCTAACTGCAACTGTTTCGTGTCCCGATCATACATCTTCCTACTCTCTTGCAGTTTAGAGTCATAAATTTCTAAGGAGTCTATAAAATCCTTCCTTTCTTTTGTTAGTGCAACATTTTTAAAAATACACCTATTATAATTTTTTAATGATATTTCTGCCCTTTTTATGCATCTATTAATTTTTATAATCTTTTTTGATTTGTTCCTACTTTTGTTGTTCATCCGGCATTCGTCTGGCATCCTTGTGTTTATAATGCTAGAATTATCTATTTGATATCCACCGGGTGATGCAACAAGTTCATCGAATAAACTTTCAGGCTGTTTGGTTTCATGATGCTTTTGTTCCTTTGTCATTTTTGCAATTTTCCTATTAGCATCACGGAGCTCTATTTCAAGGCCATTTATGCGATCTAGTGCCTTTTCATAGGTCGCATTACAGTTGTCTAGCTCATGGAGAGTATGCTGTAGCTGGTCACGCTGGCTTAAAATGTCTTGGTGTTCTTGAAAGAGAATTGACAACTCATTTTTTAATTGTGTGTTTTTTTCAATGTTTTTCCTAATTTCTATTTCGCTCTCATCTCTGTCTGACATCAACTGCTCACAAAGGAATTTTGATTTCTCCAATTCTGCAATTGTTTTCATGAGTTTAGATTCCATATTTTGGGCAGTTGCTCGTCTAGTCAGCATGTTGGAGCTGAAACACCAGTAACTATTTTAAAATTGCAAAATAATATTGAATTACTGTTTGTTAGTCTAGCCTGTCTGTTTAATTTTAAATTACAAAAGAAACAGATTCAAGTATGTCCTTTGACTTAGTATTTATATATATCTTGTTTCTTTAAAGCTATACTTTGCAGAGCAAACAGTGATGATGTTTATTAAGTGTGTCTATATAACTTAGTTAAGTCAAAGCAGAAGAAATGTAGTTGGACTATAAATTAACTTATGGATATTATAAAATGTATTATCCAATTTCACGTTCAATCATTAGAAATTGTGCCTGATTTTTATGTTAAATATCTTAAATTTTAAATACACAACCTGTATTACCCATTAACATTGGAGAAATATTAGTGAGTTTAAGAGTAAAAATTTAAAGAAAACTTATTTTGGTTTTAGAAAATTAATTAAGTGGGTAAGTGTTGTTTTAAAACTACTCAAATTTATTTTCAAAAGAAACAATTTTTAACAAAATTTATTGTTTATTGTGTTGAGAGATAATCTAAATCTTAACAATCAAATAATATGATGGCAAAGAGGCTTTTGAAGTCAATTTATGTGTGTAATTAAGTTAACACACTTTAGTACGATTTATGAATAAATGGTTGGTTACACCGTATGAATAGCTACACTGTAGTTGATAAGAGTAGGATAGTAATATAAAACAAATACTCCCCGGGTTTATGCAAAAAAATCCACAATAATTTGATATCTCAAAGTAAATTTGAAATTCAAACAGCTGTTTTCTGTAGCGGGTCACAAGTTGGGACACAGCACTTGAACGAGATTAACTACCAAAAACAACAAACAAATACGTTTTAGTGATTATAAATCGTTATTATAATAATTTAGAGCACAATTACAAAGAAAAATAACACTAAATTTAATTATTTTTCAATAAAAGGGAATTGTTTGAAATAACTATCTCAGAATTAGAAAAAAAGAATGGTCAAATTGATATCATATGTTTATCAGAAACATTCATAAGACGCGGTAATGAGTCTAATCTTAAACTAGATAGATATAGGTTAGTCTCATCATTCTGTAGATCAGATCAACGTAGGGGTGGTACTTGTATCCTTGTTAGAAACAGCCTAGAATGTAAACCACTAAGTCTTGGAGAACCTATACCTTTTCATTTTGAATATTGTGGTGTTGAAATACTGTCTTTAAAACTATATGTCATTTGTATCTATAGAATACCAAACGCTAAGGCAACAATTTTATTGAAACGTCTTACTGAACTGATCAATAAAATTTCAAAGAAACCAAAAAGAAAGCTTATATTGTGTGGCGATTGGAACATAGATTTGACAAAAGACAATAATAACACAAAAGAGCTTCATTCATTGTTAAAAAATTACAATTTAAAAAATCATATTCTAACGCCAACTAGAAAAGATGCTTGTTTAGATCTCATAGTTAGTAATTTGTCTTATGTAACCTCAAGCACGCCGTTCCTTGCACTATCAGATCACGAAAAAGCTCAAACTATAACGTTTGAGTCTTCCTGTAGTAAAAAATCACTAATTAAACACTTTTGGTTTGAAAAAAGACGAGACTATTGTACTGAAAACTTAAATAAGTTTTTGGACTCCATTAGTGCAATCTCATTTAATGATGTCTATGAAATTGAAGAAGTTGATGGAGCTTTTGATATCTTTCACGAAACCCTAACACTATTTTACAACTTGTGTTTTCCAATATTGAACGTAAAAATTACCAACAAGTCAATCAAAAATAATTGGATAACTAGGGGCTTGAAAAAAGCATGCACATATAAGAGACAACTTTATTTTAATTATCTTAAATCATCACAAAATAAAAAAGAAAATCTGAAAATATATAACGTTTATAGTAAAATATTAAGGAAATGTACTCTACAGGCTCAGAAAATACAAAACACTAAATTTATTACAAACTCCAAAACTACATGTAAAGCAGCTTGGCAAATTATTAAGAGTAATTCTAATGTAGAACGAAATCAAAAAGACATTAGTATAATTAAATATAATAATAAAGAGTTTACAGATCCATCAGATATAGCAAATAATTTTAATAATTTCTTTTTAAGCACACCACATAAGAATAAACAATTAAATTGTAATAAAACACATAATTTTTGTAATAACACTAATACCATATTTTTAAGCCCAGTCGACACCACCGAAATTAAAAAGATCATCCACTCACTTAAGAACACCAACTCTACGGGATACGATGGCCTTAATACAAAAATTCTTAAGAAGTGTTCCGAAAAATTATCAGGTTCACTATGCCACATTGTAAACTTATCATTTTCTGAAGGCAAGTTCCCAACTCGTTTGAAATACTCAGTGGTAAAACCACTTTACAAAAAAAAAGGAGAAATGAATGATATGAATAATTATCGCCCTGTCACGTTAATTCCAATTATGTCCAAAATATTTGAAAAGTCTTTTTATGCCATTTTAGTTAATTTTCTTACAAAACATAACATTTTAAAGCCAGAACAGTTTGGTTTTAGAAAAAACTGTACAACAACCTTAGCCTGTTTTACTCTAGTTAAAAGTATAACAGAATTCCTAGACAGAAAAACTCCAATCACGTCAGTTTTTCTCGACATGTCAAAAGCATTCGATTTCGTGTCTCATAGTATCCTCCTAAAAAAACTAGAAAAGTGCGGCATCAGAGGGAATGCACAAAAATGGATTGAGAGCTATCTATCCAATAGATATCAATGTGTAGAAATAACGCATACAACAAGTCTTCAAAAAACTATTGAGCGATCTGAATACAAATTAAATGGCTGTGGTGTACCGCAGGGCAGTGTTTTGGGCCCTCTGCTATTTCTTTTGTATATCAATGATTTACCGGAGTCTACAAAGTACAAATGTGTGTTATATGCAGATGACACGACTCTCTTGATAAACTGTGAAAATAAAAATACATATCGCTCATCCGGTAGAAAAACATCACAATTGCATTTTTTCCAAAATTGAGTTAATAATGCCCAAATGTTCCATAAGTATAGGCTCACTTGGAGGAATAAACTCGCAATTGTGTTGCCAATAGTTTCTACTAGATGGCGGAAGTGTTATTGTTCCATTGACAAAAAATTGTGTGCCTCTTGGAGCGAGAACCGCCGATATTCAGTTGCGCGGGGAGCCCCGCTGTGTGTGTACGAGTCTCGGAGCTACACCAACATAAAGGTAATTGTGATATTTAACTTTTATCACATTTTGGAGCAATAAGCGCATAATTGTATTTGTGCGTTTATAACTCCAGATACTTGTTAGCAAAGATAATTGTGATATCAAAATTTCTAATATTTAGGAGGAGTAACCACATATTTGTATTTGTGTGTTTATAACTCCAGATACTTATTGGCACAGGTAATAGGGATATTATAAATTTTCAGATTTTAGAGCAATGACCAGTTGTATTCGTGTGTTAATTATTTAAAATTATGATTTTAATTGTAATGTCATCCAATTATACTAACATTTATGTACATATTATGTATATTTTCGTGTCCGTAGTACAATTTCTTCTAATTTGGGACTAGGTAATTGGTGTCCCAGCGCATTTATTATTTATTTTAGTATATTAATTTATTATGTTGAAATGAAAACATTAGAGCATGTTATTTTTGTGTTATTTAGCTCATTTTTATAATAAATGGAATTCTAAATTTCAGTATTGCCTCTGCTTGTACTGAAAATATATTTTAGGATATTTCACTATGGGAAGTCGTAATCGATTGATGCTCGAAAGAGTTGAAAAAGGTTTAGTTCCTCCGCCTTTTTCAATATCAACAATACAAAACCAGACGTTACCAATAGATGAATCAGAAAAGACGCAAGTTTTGTTTCCATCTCCACCACAAAATATTGCTCAAAAATCTAACCCTAATGAAACAATATCAAATATAGCGGGAAAATCTTATACCGACTTGATTAACGTATTGCCAGAAAATCAATATATGAAAACTCCGACAAACACGGAGCAAATGGAAAAGAGAGACAGCGTCTCTACTGAATGTGACAAATTTCTCAAAATGGATTGCACCAACAAAGAAAACACAGATCTGTCAAAAATTCAAACTGTACAAGAACATCCACCACACAAAGGCATTTCTGAAGAAGTTGGTAGTATGAAAGAAGCTGGTAAGTTCCTTATGCTATCGTTTCATTATTATACTTTGTTTTGCTGACTAAATTATTTCATTATATACCTATTAATCCCTATATAATATATATAATAACTTATATTAATAATGTTGTTTTAGCTGATGAGGAAGCATTTTCACCTTCGCTGCTAGCCAATGATACAGTAGACATTGTTTTGCTAGATGCTGAACCGTCACAGCTGCGATGCCATGCTTTTGTAGAAGAACCACCAGGTAACTTTAAAATATAATAGCACTGATTGTAATCATATCTCTTTATTATTGATTGATCGATTTTTTATTGTATAGTATTTGCTTAGTTGTTATTATCTAACCCCACATTTCTCTATTAAAGTAATTATTTTATTTGTTCTAGTAAGTTTGAAACTGTCTATACCGATTAATGGAGCGTTGCTTGAGAAATTAGATTCTTCAAAAGATAAGCATAGTATAAAATCTGCACCACGTGATGTCCATAAGCTTTTAAAAACTAGAGACCAAGAAACTGATCTTTCCGATTTTGATGGGGACGATGACAGTTGCGATGAATACAAACCTGAAGGAAATAAAAAGCGAAAGCGCCTTATATCATCATCATCAAATTCTTCTACGACATCGTCAGCCAGTACATCGTCTAGTGAATCATCTTCTAGCTCCTCGTCATCCAGCTCATCGAATGTATCTAAAACGAGCAATAATTCTTCACCAAAAAAAGGAAAGAAGAGGAAAAGAAATATTGAATCTTGGAAAAGTAATGAGAGCAAAGCTCTAAAAAATGCAGGAAAGAAATATATATCCAAGGGTGGTAAAACTGTTGAAGCCAAAACTATGAAACCATCATGTACAAGTAAATGTAGGCTATCCTGTTCTACAAAATTTACCAATGAAGAAAGGAAGTATATATTTGACACATTTTGGGAATTAGCATCACTGCAAAGACAGCGGGATTTTTTATCTGCCTGCACTTTAGTTTTAGATATTAAATGTCGCAGAATCAAAGCAACCGCGACAAGGCCCAGAAACCCAAATTGCTGCTTTCATTTCATGAAAGATGGACTTAGTATTAAAGTTTGCAAAACCTTTCTCATCAATACTTTAGGAATTGGAGCTCAAACTTTGCGCACAGTCATAGAAAGTAAAACTAGTGGCATTGGTATTACTCCAATTGATAAACGGGGCAAACACTCCAGCCATTGCAAAGTTAATCCAGAAATTAAACAATCCGTTCGGGATCACATCGACTCAATACCTCGTATAGAAAGCCACTACTTGAGAGCAAATACAAGTAGAGAATTTGTTGATGGTGGTCTCAGCATCGCAGAAATGCATAGAAATTACAAACTTCAAAGAGAGAACAAAAATAAGGAAGCTGCGAATTATGACTTTTACGCAAACATATTTAATACTGAATATAATATATCTTTCTTTGTGCCTAAAAAAGATCAATGCGATCAATGCGTAGCATACAAAAATGCACAAGGTGAAGCAAAAAACGCGCTTGAAGCAGACTACATAGACCATCAAAGACAAAAAGACCTCAGCAGAAAAGAAAAGAAAAAGGATATTGAAAAATGTAAAGAAACGGAAAGTAACACTGTAGTTGCAATCTACGATTTACAATCAGTTATGCCTGTACCGCTCGGAGAATCATCTGCATTCTTCTATAAAAGTAAAATTAACTGTTACAATTTTACTGTAAGTATTTGCTTTTTACTTTAAATGATTATGCTGGTAAACTCATTTGTGACTTCCTCTGAATTTCTACCTTTACAGACGATATTGGAGTCTTTTACTTGAATACCTACTAGTTCATTTTGTTTTTTTCAGATTTCTGATTTAAAAAGTGAATGTACGAATTGCTACTTCTGGCATGAAGGGTTAGCAAATCGCGGTGCGATAGAAATTGGATCTTGTGTGTTGCATTACATCAAACAGGTTGCTGAAGCTTTTGCTGACTCTGATTTGATATTCTTTTCCGATAATTGCTGCGGACAACAAAAAAACAGGTATATGGGATAAAATAATCTTATTTTAAAAAACTCTTAGGTCTCAAACGAATACTCGTTTTTTTCAGATTTATATTTACAATGTATTATTATGCAGTAACGACATTACCGATTAAGACGATCACACACAAGTTTCTTGTTCGGGGCCATACCCAAAATGAGGGTGATACAGTTCACTCCATTATCGAAAAAGCCATAAAAAAGGCCAAAAAATCTGGACCAATTTATGTACCTGATCAATATGTGCAGATAATACGACTAGCTAAAAAAACTGGTAAACCTTTTAAAGTACACGAGCTAAACTATGAAGACTTTACCGATTTAAAAAAAATGGCTGATGACATAGGGCTAAACTTTAACAAAGATGTCAATGAAGACCCAGTGAAGGTGTCTGAAATCAAAATGATAAGATTTACTAAAGATAGTGATCATTACGAAGTCAAGTACGCTTTCGAAAGGGAATGGATTCAGGTTCCTGTAAAGATAAAGTCCCGTTCATCTCGTAAAGAAAGGTCCTTAGCCAACATTGAAGACGTAAGCCTCAAGCCTGCATACACGTCCAAAATTTGCATAACAGGAAAAAAAAAGGACGACATCCTGCATTTATTGCAGAATAACATAGTGCCAAGACATTATGAGTATTTTTATAACTCAATTTTTTAAATTGTATTTGTTTTATAAAATTAGTTCTTATTTTATATATTTTATTACTGTTTGTAGCCAGATAAGAAAAAATGATTAGTTTAAGAAGATATCAATATTGTTCCTGTTAACAATTCTGTGATTTATAAATGTGCCATTATTGTAAAAATATTACACTTAAAATGCTAAACTGTTTGTAAGACTGTTAAACTAGAACTTTAAGACTGATATGTTCCTTTTTTGTAATTTAATGTTAAATTTTAAAACAAGCTTATGACTGATTAGAACTTTAAAATAAATATATAACTACATTTATATAAAATTTGTTTTTTTATATAATTATAATAATAACACAACTACAGAAAATGAAAAGTTTTAGTAGAAGAAGCTCACATTTGTAGGGTTTTTAATTTATTTAATTATACATATTGAAAAGTACATACTTCTTTTAAGTAAATTATTTTTTTTCTTGCATTTTAATGTATATTTAATATTATAAACATCACAGTAGCACTATTAAATGTTCCAATTTGAAGCTATTGTACATAAAACTTTTCAAGAACTTTAATCCCTTCTCCTGTAAAGTTTGCAAATATGCAATTGTGATTTTATTCTACCGGATGAGCGATATAATGATGAAATAAATAAAAGTTTAAATAGTGTAATTAAATGGCTTGATGATAATAATTTGAGCATTAATATAAATAAAACAAAAGTTATTCAATTTAAAACATACAATAGTCATCCGCCAAAAATAGATATTATTCAAAACAAAACAATCGTAGAAAGGGTTGAATCAACGGCTTTTTTAGGTATAACTATAGATCAATATTGTACTTGGAAACATCACATAGAAAACATTTGCTCCAAATTAGACAGATATGTATATGTACTTAACAGACTTAAACAGGTAGCTACAATCAAGGCGACTCTTTGTGCTTATCATGGTTATGTTTCCTCCATCTTGCGCTACGGAATAGTGATCTGGGGTAACTCTGTTGACTTAGGTAGAGCCTTCAGAGCACAAAAAAAATGTGTTAGATCTTTAAGTGGTGCTGATTATTTAGACAGCTGCGTGCCATTATTTAAAAAAAATAATATTCTTCCTCTACCTTGTTTGTATATTTATGAAATGTGTGTATTTGTCTATAAAAATCAAAAACTATTTAAAAAATCTTGTACTAATAAAAATAGTAGGAATAATTATAAAATTTCTGTACCTAATCAACGCACTAGCATGTTCAGTAAGAATTCATATTGTATGGCTATTCGAATTTATAATAAATTACCAAATGACTATAAAAAGGAAACAATTGTAATATTTAAACAAAAATTATATTCTAAACTAATAGAAAAATGTTATTACGCTGTTAGTGAATATTTAAAGGATAAGATGTAATGTAATTTTTTTAATTTTTTTGTTTGTTGATCAATAGCTTTGTTCATTTTATTTTGTTAGTTTATAAGATCAATATTTGTACACCAGTAATGGTAGAATGCAAGATGCTAATATTTATGTAACACCTTAATGTACTGTATTTTGACAAATAAATTATCTTTATCTTTTATCTTTATCTTTAAGCCAGTATGCGGGGATGACGCTGCTGCCCACCAACCAGTAGGAGTTATCTTCGTCTATTCTTACGAATTCCCAAGTGATGAGAAGGGTGGTACTATTCTAGACCACCATACGGCGCAGCAATAGGATAATAATGCTCGTGAGATTGTGAGTGTACCCATGTATGTGTATAAAGTATAGTAAAATGTTTTTTATGTCATAAACTATTACATAGCACTCAAAAACGTCATCTTTACTGAGTACTCAATGGGCTTAGAAGAGGGTATCTCATTTACCATTTATCATCTTGATCACCACTCATTCTCATTTACTATGAATTATATATTATTAATATATCACTTACTTGACACTGGCTAAATGTGCTAGACGCACGAAGCCATTATTTAAAATAAAGAAGAAAAGAAAACCACGAAGCTTAGATTCACTTACGTACAAAAAAATAAAAATTAAGTGTAAGTGAATCTAAGTGCCAGTTCCGAGCCACCGCTCTGTGAGAAGAACTGACAAGAAACTCACAGGCTAATATAATATAATAAAAACTTCAATATCATTAATTATGCCAGAGGTACAAAGCAAACTAATGAATATTTATAAACGGCTCTTTCTAAGTATTACGGTCAAAAGCCGGATCGAATACCCGTTTTCAATAGTTCAGAAACATTTGTGTTTTTCCAAGTTGGTTAGGTTAGAATTGTTGCTATTTCCGTAGAAATTTCTTAATTAATATTCATAATTCATTGCCCGTTGGTATTAATTAACTTTTACATATGAAATTATACGCGCTTTATTATTATCATAATTTTTTATTGATTTAATTTAATGTGTTTGGTTTTGAGTTGATTTAATTTAATGTATCTGTTTCAACCGTATTTATGTTTTTGTTATGCTATGGAAATTATTATTCTGAAATAAATGATTATTATTATTAGATGATTTTAATATTAAATTCCTTTAATATTTCAAGAACATACATTTGTCATGTCAGTGGCCCTTTCACCGGTTACCAAATATGTTTAATCGTGACTAGATCCAACACTTGGTTACTTCATAATTTATGTTCATTTTATGAAAGCTAACGTTAATTTAAATCAAACGTTATTGTTATATTGTTACAAGTCACGTCGTTGAGTAAACCTTTAAGTCAAGTCAAATCAAAATCGCGCTTTTTTACAAGTCAACTTTTAAACTAACGCACCCATTCACTGCGGGCGCTTGATCATAAATGAAAGAGCAAGAAAATCTTTAAGGTTAGTTTTTTATCCCGCCAGTTACAAAAAAAATTACTTGTTAATAAAACAATTTGATAAGTCTACAAACTACTACTTAGGAAGGAGAAACATTAGATTCAAGCACACAGGAATACTGCAATTTCAAAATAGGGTACATTTTACTTTGAAAATTCAACTCACTATTTGTCACATTAGTAACAGGTAGAAAAATTCAACATTATTTTTGTCGTTACTAAAAAGTTGCAGTCATAAACTTGTTGCTTAATATGTCACAAATATTTATTATCCAGAAAAATAATCAGCAATTTTTCATTGTAAATATTTGAAAGCAAATCATACCAATATGTAATCAAATGTATAATGTCGATCTACAAACTTGATTGTGCGTATTTCTCCAATCCCTCCGTCACAAAGTCGAGGGCGGACCCTTTAGTTGCCATCCGTCCTCCCGACGAAGGCTCCTTCATCAACTTGCGATATTAAATAAAAAAGGTCTGTGTTTACCATAGTGAACGAAAGAGCACGGTTCTGATTACCAAGGGTCGTTGCTTCCAAAGAAAATGGGGAAACCATGTCATTGAATATAAGTTCAAGTTCATTTATCAATATTTGTATAATATCAAGTCTAGGTTCTATTGAAAAGCACATCGACGACGTCGGTCTGTTATGGATGGATACGATATTTGTATTGCTCTGGGTGTTCCCCTATCTATTACAAGTAAATATTATCTAAAAAAGTATGTTTATATATATGTTTATATATAGTATAAGCTCTGTTTACAGTAGCGTTGTGCATAAAATTAATTTATGAAAATTTAGTCACTTATGAAAGTTATTTTAATGTAGAATCGCCTAAAAATATACCTACACACATATAGACATCTGTTTTGGTCTGGGCTATGCTATTTATTGTAAGTCTAAAATGATCTAATAAATGTATGGAAGTATGTTTTGAGTTTAGGCTTAGACGTTGTTGTTATATATTACGCTCCATAGTTCATAGGTCTGAGCATAGCTCTTTTCTACACACTGAACGACACTAAGCTCTCTTATTAGTAACTATCGACCACTCGTTACTTCGACTACGTGGACTTTGTTATTATTTGCATCAAACAAAATAGCCAAAGTGGGTTCTAATATCAGCTGTCTGCCATTAAAACTCTTTCCACAATAAGTCCATGGGTTTCCATGATAAAGCACCACGTAGATTAAATAGACAAAACGTACTTATATATTTTTATGTTATTTTTAGTCTTGCGATACTACTGGCAGTTTATAATATTGGTTTAGTTTATTTTTGACTTAAACTCAATATAATTTATTGATTCAGGCGTTACTTTGCGGAAATCCATTGTAAGCAAGTGATGGTTAAAAAATATCTTTGTAACAATTCCCGCGCTACTATAATTTCCCGAAAAATCGAGAAACTATTCAACAGACACGTGTTTCGCCCTTACACAGGGCATCTTCAGGTAAGATAAGAGCCTCAGAACAACGATGTCTTCACTCTCGTTTCAGCGTTGGTCGTATTTTTAATCCATCACTTGCTTAAACTCAATATCACTATAACTAGTATACCTTCCTACCTTCTTTCCTTCTTCTTTCCTACTTCTTCCAGATAAAGTTCTCACATTTGTGTCGTAATATAACAAATATTTATACACCACACCCTAACCAAACGAATATCGTTATATTTTATATGAAGTAATACCATCAATAAACGGCAAAGGTCCAATAATAATGACGTCGATGATAATAACAAATACGGCTGAAGCGATTCCAATCAGACATTATTGGGGAACGCATCAGTTTAGATACAAGTTCGTTCTATCGTGCTCCGATGGTGACGGATGGGTCTTGCTGCAAAAAAGTATCCAATTGTAGATTTGAGTAGATTCATAGTCTTCTAAAGTCCGTATAAATCTGTATTTAATTCACACTACAGGCCTCAATTCCAACGTAAAAAATATTTGGATATATACAATTGCTTTTTATAGTAGAGATATGGGCCTCAGGTTTGACCTTCCCAGGTGGAATATTATGAAGACAATACAAAAAGTATTCTAAGCTTTAAGTACATTCATAGTTTACTATATGGAGTAACTATTCCCGCTTAATTATAGGTCTTTATTGCATGGATAATGGAACATAATATGTTACATAGATACAACATATACCCATTTGTATATAAATCAGATCAGAGTTACGTGCCCAAATATAGTCTTTACATTTTTACAGAGATTTCAACAATGGCAATTAAATGTACCAAAACACATGCAGCATGCTTAATTAATACATCAGTTTTAATCTTATGCGTCAACAAGTAGGATAAATCCTTTCCTAAATAAGGCCTTTTTAGAGTTAAGTCATTATTCCATGGCGCATGAGAACAAAATCTGTACATTTTTACCTACTTTTAAATAACGACGCCAGGCCAAGGAATAAACCTTAGAATACAAAATAATTAAACGAATGTGTACTTTGATACATACCAAATTATTACATAAATATATATATTATACAAACAAATAATAATAGCGCGAATCAGAAACTGATCACAATTGTACAGCGTCATCTATTGACAAGGTTGTGTCAACAGACATTCAAACTGTAACGAACTACTAAATGTACCATCAGAACTATTTCTAAATACAAACCTTAAGGTACAACAAAAATGACGTCAATAATAATAACAAATACGGCCGAAGCGATTCCAATCAGACATTATTGGGGGGAACTCATCAGCTCAGATACAAGTTGGTTCTATCCCGCTCCGACGGTGACGGATGGCCCCGTCCGCCGAGCTGATTCCGTTATAGGTTCTTTGTTTATATAACAAAGAATATCAGGATTACTGTGGGTGTTTGACAATAGTAATATAAATCACTGTTACCTACGTACTTTAACTGTATTCTGTTGTTTATTTCATTGGGATTAATTGAGATGTGAACTTGATGTAAATTAATACATACAAACAGGAATATTATACGCCCACACTTCGCCAATTATATAGTCCCACGTAGGTGGCGAGCCTATTGCCGCTTACCGAGCACTATTGTGTTCGCCAGAGCCTCGTCCGTTGATCGGCAGGTGTACCGCTTGCAGGTGAGGTTGGCTTGGGCTATTTCGGTCGTGCAAGTCATGATGTGGTGCATGTTAGGTGAGTGGCAAAGGGAGCGGGATACGCACTCTCTCCGGCTACGCCGTTGGCGCAGCGTGCGGGCCAGGAGGGGCCCGTCCAGCAGCGCCAGGGGGTCTGAGGCGGCGGGAGCAGGGAGCCCCTACCATCTAACTACAGACCCCCCCCCCCCCCCGCGAAGTCGGCCACATTCGCCGGTGGTCGCATAAGGAGGTAAGGGGGGCGCGACACACTGCGCCTCTCTGAGGAGTTCCTCCCAGTTCTGATCTGATCCGGGGGACGTTGGCCACGGGCGGGGTGTCAGAAGCTTTATACTTTGGCACTGCCCCCCCTCCGCCCCTTTTTCAACAGCGGTGGATGTCGTCAGAAGAGTTTTAGTGGGTAGGAAACTCCCCCCTTTGGCCGGAGGCAGTGCGTATAGGCATATTGTTATTGGTAGGATCCCTTTACACCTATAAATTAATATTATTCCTTAGACATTTAACACGGCGCCATCTAGACCCTAACCAAGCCAATCATGTACTATGAATAGATAGATAGGTACTAAGGATAATACCACAAATAGTGAAAACTAGATTGGAAGGTAGAACGTGTCTTCCAAAACATACAAGCACTCTATAGGAAAGGCCACACAAACGTCCACCCCATCAACTGCTCCCTAGAAACGGCAAACCTCTAAAGCAACGACCTCTGTGAACTGTTTTAAACAACAACAAAAAAAATCTAACAATTACATCAATTATTTAGTTCCAAGATTAGTATCATTAAGGACTTGTGTGATGGATACTGTCGTTTACTCCAGTTATCAGTCTCAACCACTTACTATCACGGAGCGACGGAATTAACCTTTCAATTACATTAATAAACTCCCGACATCAGCTAATAGACATATTAATAACCAGCGATAACTTACAACGATATCTTGTTCAATTTAACAACTAACAACCGATACCATTGGAACCGAAATAGCTCTCCAAGATATATGGCGGCGGGGTGGCGTGATAAAGGGGCTCGCATATATCTGCGTAACCAGACTCCTTGGGCCTGTGTAATTCACTTATTGTACGCACTTTGGCTGCGTACTTGTCCCTCACGCAGTGAAATTAATACACAGTGAACTAATACAATTTCACTTCTGTCTGTCATATAGTTCTGACACCTGTTTAAAGGGCGTTACAGGAACACCAACGCTGCTGTATCAGTACATGCACCAGCATTACGCTGATGAATCGCCCTTTTGACAGGTGACATGTCAATGTATAATTTATAGCTAAGTTTTTGTTTTTGTGTGATAATGTCTAAGCTTTGTTTGTGTTATGTTACTTTACCAATAAATAATAATCCTATTCTCCGTTAAAACACGTTCCCTGTGTTTTTTTAAAGTTTTTTACACTTAGAATTTGGTATCTTTTTTTATTAACAGTCTATTAGCGTAATGCATACATTTAAATAAATAAATATTTCCTGACAATTACACCAATTATTTAGTTCCAAGATAAGTATCATTAAGAACTTGTGTTATGGATAAACATACTTAAATACTTTTTTTTTTTGTAAATACATACTAACATTTCTTTTTTGTATTTGTAATATGGCAATTCTGGCTACCTATTCAATCAATTGTGCGCTATCTATTAGTAATAGAGACAAGCAACGATTGATTGGGACGAGAACAAACCTCCTTTGACAAAACGAGCTGAGAAGGATTCAGAGATTCTATCATGCAGACCCAGGATTGACGGGGGCAGGGGTATAGCGTTTTGCTGCCCCATAGAGCCTTAACGTGTTCCACGGTGTTTTGGTTTCTAATTTGTGACTATTTCTACTTCTTTCATCGTTCAACATATTTTTAGTAAATATCTTGAAAGTCTAGGAGTGAAAGGGCCACTCACTTGACCGCATTTGTAATGGGAACTAGTGTTGTTTCAGTATCACATGCTTCACTACACTATGACTAGAAATAGACGAGGATGCGGCTCATTGTAAACTGGGTGCGAGATGAGTGCGGTGAGGCCGTTGGAGGCACGCTGCCTCTTGACGTTAGCGTGTCGAGGACGGGATTAAACTGTTAGGGCTTGATAAATTGGTGTTTACACGATATCCTTGTGTAATGACGCGGTACGCACTGCCATACTAGCGTGAGGTAATATTAGTTGTTAATGTAACTGTAATTTTTTTTTGTATGTCAAAGCCATTTATAAATCTTTAGTTTTTTTTACTAATGAAAAGTCTAACAAACTTGCATTACACAAGCACCTACTCATATTTTATTTTTGTAGATTTGTCAAATTGTTTTACTACTAAGTACATATTCTTGTAACTGGCGGGAGAAAAAACTAACCTTGACGATTTTCTTGCCCGTTCTTTTACGATCAAGCTCCCGCCCGCAGTGAATAGTTTTTAAGTTTTGACGTTCATAAGAGCTCTTTTGAGCCAAACTTGAATAAATGAATATGAATTTATGAATTTATTATCAATATCTCTAAATACCAATTTAGGTTGACATTGTCTTCTGGTTTATACAAGAACAGTCTTAAAAGCACGGTGCAATGAAAACGAGTGATAATGTTATCAGGAATAACTATTTTCCACCTCTTTGATAAAACCATTTTCTAAGTTTCTAATAAACAAGCGTATTCACCGGAAGACTTTTCTGAAAAGCTCTACGCCATGCTGTGTAGATTCTTACCGAGATATTAATCGAAGTTAACAAGCTATGACGGTCTATTTACGATAATATAATTGTTGGCAAAAGTATCAAAACTTTGATAAAAAGAAAAACTTACATAACTTTGATACTAATTTATTTATTTCTGTTTAATAACTATCCTAATTACATTATTTTATGGACAACAATTGGGTTAGTATTGCAGTTAATAAAAGTATTATCTACCTTAACTAAACTACTTAACTACCTAAATTAATTTTAATACTTATTAGAAATTTAAGAAATTTGTCGTTTGTAATTGCACCGGGTGCAACATCACAAGTTCAAAATTATATAACACTAGTATTTTTGTAAAAACCATGATATACCAGATTATATAATCCAACAAGAAAACATCCAGAAACATACATTTTAAGGAACCCCTGTTTTTTCGACTTTGGTCCAGTAAGACTTGCAGACCATTGTGCACCGGGAGACAGAATATTACGGGTTTTATTCAACAAAATCTTCTCAAATCACGCTCTCGCTTTAGTAACCACGCTTTTCGATTTAAGAGACATTCAAAATTAGGACACAAGATATTGAATTTTGATCTCGGTAAACGTCTCGGTACTAGGTATTTTAAGACTCCATCATCATCTCAGACTTTTAACGTCCTATTTCTCAACAAAAGCCTCTTTTTATGAACCAAATTTAAAGGCTTAAATCGATATTAATGTCAAATTCGACCTCAATGAACGTGGCTTAACTAGGTATTTTAATTGATATAATCCCGAATTCTGTCTTTTCAGACCACCCCACATATGCTATCAATAATAGATCGGACATTCCGGGCCAAGCGGCGGCCGGGAATCTGTGCACATCCATCGGCGACGATAACCGACAATGGGCTCTAAATCACGGGCTCATTGTTTGGGCGCGGTTCCCCAACTAATCGGCCCGGATTTCTCATAATCTGTGACAAAATTGGTCAGGAACTGTTTTAAAATTGAATTGACAATTTCCATTTTATTATGACTATCCGCACTTAAGTTTTTAATCACCACTCCAGTCCATTAACGTCCTTCTACTGACTACGGACCTTCTTTCACGAACCAAGGTTGGCACTGGAGCCGCGTGGAGGAGTATGACTCCCTCCCTCGAGAACCTCCACGCGGATCCAGTGCTGATTGGCTGGGAGCGGTACATTTTAAAAGGGAGGGGGGGGGGACCTGAAATTGAACAAATAAATGAATTAAGACGATGACGAATATTACGCAATTGGCAGAAATAGACATGCTGCACCGACACCACATCAATTGAGAGTAGGGCAAGGGGATGACCTAAGTCCAGCAAGCTATTCATGTTATCCACACAAAACTATATTAACACAGGTACAAACATACCATTTTTTTCTCGCTTTAAAAAGTCTACCGCTGTAGGTAAAGCGGGAGGGTGTGTCAGACTTTTACTGACTAAAAACCATCCATGTTCCTTCTTGAGCCTGCAACACCAAGGCCGCGGTAACCCTTTCGAACAGTCCCGCAAACAGTAAATACACCTTGCAAAAACAATGGACGCGTTAGTATTTAAGTTGAAGTTCATAAGAGCTGTATTAAGCCAAACTTGAATAAAATATTTTGACTTTAAGGATTAGCTTAAAAAACAATGCCTCATTCAACTTAAAGCTAGTAATAATAATAATTATGTAAAGTTTTTCTTATGAAAATTACTTCTTTTCCCAAAAAACACCTAAATTCCTTAAAGGGAAATACTCAATTGAAAGTACGTCCTTAAAAGTATTACAGAAATACGTATTTACTCGAACAAGCGAATAGCGGAAACTTGCTGCAAAAATATTAAAGTTCCTCAAGCCACCCGTTAAGGCTTTGCATTTCAGTTTAATTAAAAATGTACAGCGAGACGTGGCGAAGCCAAATTAAAAGATTAAAATGGCATTTCATTAAACTGTTTCGTTTCGCACTTGCTAAAATAAATGCGTCTTTATGGATTGGACCAACGTTTTGACCACGACTGGGACGAAAACGAAAATTAATTAATTTAAATTTAATTATTTATTATTGCGAATACTTGGATTATTAATGTAAAATGTATTGATACATACATACATTCAAGCCTGTTTCCCCAAAGGGGTAAGCAGAGGCATATTAATAAGCCCACACCTCGCCAATTATATAGTTGGTCCCACGTAATAGGTGGCGAGCCTATTGCTGCTTATTGGGCACTGCTTTGTTCACCAGAGCCTCGTTTATTGATCGGCAGGTGCAGCATTTGTGGGTGAAGTTGGCTTGGGCTCCTTAGGTCTTGTCAGGATCGCTACGATAAAATGTGTTGATATTGACTATTATGTTTGAAATGCCGTTTACCTTGTGAACCGGCCTAGAATAGTGCCACTCCTATGGTTTCTCCCTTAAGGGGAATCGTAAGATTTGATAAAGATGGGCAACAGCGTCATTCAGCGTACTGGCTGGAACTGCGATCACAATCTGCGTAAACTATTAGGCTGAATATTTTCAGCAGTGGGCTTTCAATAGTTGAAATAATTTGGACTTCCTCATTGCCCAGTGTACGCCAGCAACCATCAGCCCACCTTACCATTACTTGCCAGTGCTTCTAACAGAGCGGTGGCTCGAAACTGGCACTTATATTCACTTAGACTAAATTATGTTTTGTTTTTAAATTGTTTTGTTGCATATAAGTGAATCTAAGCTTCGTGATTTCAGTGTTACAATATTTCGATTGTTTTTATAAATGAAATTACTATACTTAATTTAAAACAGGGTAACATAATTATTAAAAATAAAAACTAAAAACTATAAATAAAAGATGTCTTCCAACTGTGGGCCCATGGGTGCCCTCTTGTCACCGGAAGCAGCAATGAGGCGAGCACTTAATTCTATCACGAGCTGCTTTGCTTCCGGCCCCCATGGACCCAATGTCTCCACCACGAACGGAACAAAGAGAAAGTTATAATAATCTAATTGAATTAATTAATTAATTAATTTTATAAATGTATATTTAATTTTGACGTTTTCCAGTACTATGCAAAACAGCAATTCATTTCGCAACCAGAAGAGTTTGTATCTGATATTGCAAAAAAACTAATTGAGTAATAAAATTTGCCCTTCAGTTCACATTCGTCCCAGCTATGCGTCTTGTCATAAAATTCAATTCATCATTCAGGAGTAAACAAGTATCAGGTCCAGAAACTTTTCAGAATTGAAAAGTTACTGGAAACAGAAAACTGCGTCTTATTGTTATTATCATCATTCATTCATTCATTTTCCTATGACACCCATCTGACCATCCCGCTGCTGAACATAATCAAATATACTCGTATACGTACCTTCCGACTCTGCGAAATCCTAATTTTTATTTCCGCGTCTTTCACTTCTTTTTGCGACATGTCCCAAAACATTTTAAATTAAACATCAAAAACTAAAGTGACCTCAGAAGCAACAATTTTAAACACATACAACTTACTATTAGATTGGGCTCTCTGCAAATTGCCAATAGAAGTACGAAACAGCGATTCTAACTCGCAACACCCACATACATCGTAAGTACGAGTACAAACAAACACTAAACTGCACTTTCGTAAATTAATAAAGATTATATTCGCTCGCATAAGTTTCCAAAGTTGGGTAATATATACATTTCCAGATACCAATTTTGCCCTTTCTTCTTTCCATTTGCGCGTGTGGATTGTTTGCTGAAGGAATAAAGTAATTCCAAGGGGAGAATGGGGGGAAATCTGACATATGGTGCGTTATACACCGCTCTTTTAATATCTTTTGGAATATTTTACCAAGGTCGCATGATGGTTTCTGTTTAAACGAATTCATATTAGTGTAAAATTGTAAATGCAATTAAATATATAATATTGCAATTTATTATCATGAAGTGGAGTATCAGGTAACTGTTATTTTTCGTTGCTAGTATTATACCTGTGATTTATTTGTCTATTGATTTGTAATGTCGTTATGACACAAACATATTAGATACTCGTCATCGAGGAAAATCAAAGCAATCTTTGTCTTATTTCTGAGCTTGAAGTTAGAGCTTTCACTTGAAATAATTATTTCTGTTGTTGAAAACCGATATTACAAAGTATATTTTATATTGAGAACAACCCACACATATATAAATAATAATAGTACTTAATATTTTTTAACAATTACACCAATTATTTAGTTCCAAGATAAGTATCATTAAGAACTTGTGTTATGGATACTAAACAACGGATAAACATACTTACATACTTTTTTTTGTAAATACATACTTAATATTCATAAGAAAACACCCAGACCAGAAAAAATATTGATGTACATGCACACAAAGATTTGTCCTGTGTGGGAATCGAACCCACGACCTCTGGAGTGAGGTGTAGGTATACTGACCTCCACGCCATATCGGTCGTCAATATATGAAAGTGATTGCACAAGAAGCTGCTGCCTGTAGTTCCTATTGTGTGGAAGTGAGATCTATTTGTAACACTATCAATACAAAACCAACATGCAAAATCAAAGTCAAAATAGTCGACTCATGTTTAAAAATTTGTGAAGATGAACTAGAAAATAACTCAAACCTAATTAGATATGTAAAAGAGATGCAATAAATTTATTTTGTTAAGAGAGAAGAAGCTTAGGGTAAATAACAGAATTATTGAATAAAATCCGATGCGAACTCAAATAATCTAGAATCAAACGATTATGATGACACCAAACCTAATCTCTGGTGGAATCATGTTTATTATTAGGTACAATCATATCTCTTGGGTACCTGGTGAGTAATTCTGTGTAATGAAGCCACGGTTTATTCCCAAACAGTCGTGTCAAAACGGATTATAAAGCTCACAGGTTTCATATTTACATTACCTTACAGAGGATGTGTCAGTTTTGAATCGCGCTAACGGTTTTTTTTTAGCTTGATATCCCCACCCTATATTGGTGACACTGGCGAACTTGTGTAATTCCGTTTGCGCGATTCAGAATTGACGTGACATTTATTGTGCAGTGAAGCCGCACCGACACAATGAAGTGTCCACACAACTTGAGAAATATTGACATAATTTATACTTTTTAAAACTTGCCTAAAATGTTTTAAATTTTATCTTAAGTGCAATATCCTAGTTTCAACACATCTGATATTGAAGTTATACCAAGACGTCCCGTCATAATTAGTTAACGCCAAATCCAAGGAAAAGCAAGTTCATGGGTTCTCGAGTCATTCCCCTGGGATCCTATCACTCGGTCGTTGATACGCGTGATTGAGTTATCGATGGCATGTTGTTTGATCAGAGAGAACTGAATACTCCTCGAATTTATTAATACATTCATAAACAAATGATTCATTTTTAAGTGGGATCGAGAGAGGGTGTGGGCCCACCACCGGCAGACGCGACCACCAGCAGTAATACCCACTAAAAATCTTTCAACGACGCCCGCCGCTTGTTGAAAAAAAGGCGGGGGCCAGTACTTGGGTTGCAGCGTCTGACACGCCGCCCGCGTCGTGTTATTCTTATCGGTCCTACTTATTTGCACCAGTGCAGATCGGCGAAGAAATCAAAGACTTACGAAAACAAACTAAAACCACATTAACACCTCCAAAACAACCTTACGTTCAACTTAAACTTAAATTATTTCTGCTGCAAATGCAATCCACGCTTTCAAATTCAAAAACTTAATTTCAATTTAGTTATCAGAGTTCAAGCCATTCCCAATTCGGCCCGCGCTAATTCCGAACTGTAAATTCACATAAACACCGTTCCGTATCTGAAAGGCGGGAACAGTTCTGAAGGCGCCAGGAACTGTTATCTCAATTGAGACGTTTTAGTTTTAATTCGGCCGCTTTGCCAATGCTCAAGTTTATTGCATTAGTTTTGTGCATTTAATAAATTAAATAATAATTTTTATTTTGTACTGGTAGATGAATATAATCATTATATTTGCGTAAAAGTGCTTTATAACTGTTGACTCACAGACTGGTCTATAAAAATTGTAAACTGAAAGTGCCAATTAAGTTTTATTATTACATCTTAGCGCATCTAACTTAAAGCTTATATGTAGTATGGATACTTGTAAAATGACCAAATTATTGCAACACTTTTTTTGGATATACATACTTTTTTTATAAATAGATAGGAAAACCCTTAGACCAAGACAAATATTGTTATGTATGCATGATAATAAAACCCTTGTGTGGGAATGGAACCCGCCTAATACAAACTGACCGTTGATAATATCTACTTTACGTATTCCAATACTGTAAATTTTTAATCAGACTCTAACTCTGGGTTATTGTTCAACAAAATGTCGTTGTTTGTCTTCTCTGTTTTAACTTTTACTGACGATGAGCTGTCCATTGACCTATATGTATATAAATAAATATAGGTCGTCAAACAATTACGAAAGTGATATTCAAGCACAATTTTAATCAAGTGAAAGGCAAAACAGACATCAATAAGTTGTTTAGGCCATTCAATAGGAGCGGTAGTTTGCGACGACGAGAGATAGAATTAAAGGGACACAATTAATGGCAGGTCACCTTCGGGACGAACGACGCCATTTCAGCCTCTCGCAGGACCCACACAAATGTCCACCCTACACACATAGGAATAGGGACCAGCGCATTACAACTGAATGTAATTTGGTGTAAGAAATGAGATTCTCTGTATTCGCTACAATATGGGAGTTAGATTTGTTTTTATTTGGAAGGAAGAAATGCGGAAATGGTAATCATTTATTAGCAGGTGGGAGCGCTTATGTAATAGTATTGTTGTGTTGTTAAACTGTATTAAATATGTAAGAAATGCCAAGTAATAAACTAACACTTGTATTTATTTATTAAAATGATCACCAACATAACAAACATTAATGATACAAAAAAAAGAACTGAACCATAGCCGTATTTCGATCTATGTCATTATAATTATAGGCTATATAAAATTGTAATTAAAGTTACAGTTTAAAAAACATGCTTTTGGAGAGGCCTACTTCCAGCAGTCGACGAGAAACGGCGATGATGACTTTAAGAGATTAACGCTATTAATTAAAGAACATTAAATAAATATACACTTATATTTACATCTTGTGCCCGTAGGGATAATTATCATTATCATTTATTACATTTTAGTTGTGTTCTGATTCCCGCGTAAACTTTTACAGATGTAAAATTACTTAATTGTCAAATGTGTAACATTTACCACCAGGTTACCAATTTTGCTATGCAGTTCTTTATCATTCTGTTTTTAACTAACGCTGGCCATATAACAGCATTCTTTGTTGCACAACACCTTACTTATCGCTTGCTATAATAGCTCATATACGAATGGAGTTACTAAATCGTGTACGAAGTCTAATAAGATGTAGCCAAGTATGTAGTCACTTGTCTAAATGTTTGTTCATATCTCAGCCCGATAACTCTCCGCAACTGAGCGCGAGGCTCGTCTCACAATTCACGGTGAGGACTCGGGTTAAACTACATTGCGTGTACCCAAGGCGAATTGTCATAGAAAAAAAGTTGTCGTTCAGACTTATTTAATAATAAAGTTACTCGCTACTTGATTCAATTACTAAAATAATCCGGAGCAGGCTTTCTAGACTCCAGGCCTTCTATAGCATTTCTTAATACACAAAGATTTACTAATAAGATTAAAGATCAGATAAGATTTATGAACTAATTGCATTTAGTGTTGACTTCATCGATATATTTGAAATGGATTAATTAATCCTATCAACTCTGTGTTTATTCTGTAAAATATACAGTAGGGAAATGGAGTAGCAACCAGCATGTGATACGTTTCACCTAGAGATCTTTATTCCAAAAGTATACTGGCAGCAAGGTTACTGCTCATCCCATTGGGATATATCATTATTCCATCACTGTTATAAAGTCTACTGATGAACATTGGATTTGGGCCAATACCCCAAAAATAATGTAATCTATAGGTAGGTAGGCAATGTAATATATACCAGCACGCTGGGCAGTCAGGTTGGTCTCAGTTCCAGCCAGAACGCAGGATGACGCTTCTGCCCATCATCCAAGTATGGTTCCTTTTTGTCGACTATTACAAATCCCAATGAAATGAGACGGGTGTCCCTAGCGAACCACATGGCGGGTATCTGGGCGTGAACTTATGTGTGTATATCCTGTAGCCTCTCCACGTCGTTCGTCTCAACTCCTCTTCCCCTTACTCAGTCATCCAACATTATTCGTGTAGCTACACATGTCACTTGCTTACCTCAGGTTCAATTTATGATAAACCACATATGTGACATTAACGGTGAATCCACGACGCAGTTACATTTTGATGAGCATCGTTTCCAAATGTTAATATTCAATACAGTGTAAAAGGTACAATATGTTACCGTATTGCAGAGTGTTGTCAACAAAAAGTAACTGCGGTGTATGTGTCGCAAGCTCGCAGGCAGACTATTAAATGCGTCGTTTGACAAAACGACTGAGCAATTGCGAAGTAAGGTGATTTTTTTTACTAAATGCAAGTGGCTCTCAAGGCAATTATACCCTCCTTCTAAGTTTGGTGTTATAAGTTGCATTGTATGCTATAATAATATAATTAAAAACGATTCCCATTCAATCACTATTGCCTTGTCGTTTTGGAAAATGCTGCATTACTTCATATATGCACCATAAGACGTTAAAAGTCAACAACATAATGAACAGTAGTTGTTATTTAAACAAGCAGTGATTCAATAAATCCAATAAGCAGTAGATGACCCCGATCCGCCGTCGCTCGCCATGAATATGCAAAGGGCTCGAAGGTTGAACTAACCTTCCGCAAAATGATAATAAACAAAGCTAGCGGTAATGTGCCGGTTAAACATCGTCGCACAGTGGAGCTCTTACAGCGGAAAGGGGTAACTAGGGGTTCTGTAAAACTCGGAGAATTGTATCTACAAGATGCTGTAAGGGATAACTAAAAATAAAATACACTTTAAAGTTTCTGTAAAGTTTGGAACCATTATCATCACTGTGACAATGCCTTTATTAAACCATTAGCTTAGAGTCATGTCACATGGCAATTCCCTTAGTGTTAATTAGTGTCGAATATCCGTAGATCTAGATTGAAACAGCATATAACATTTCCTAATCACATATAATTAAAGTTACTTTTGATATAAGCAGAAGCCTCACAAAAGTACTATAACCACGTTTACTCAAACTACGATTGAATGAAGTCGAAGTGAAGTCTGCTAGAGTGTCTGGCCGTTTCTTTCCCCTCAATTAAGCCTTGCCAGAAGCCATGTGCTGCACCACGTGGGTAGCTAAGCAGAATCAGTTGACTGTCTTTAGATAATTAAATTTTTGAATGATAAATATCAATATAAGCTACTGTATATTAAATAGTCAAAAGTGTTTCATTCATATAATAGTTTTTAATTTATCATTTCAGCCCATTAACATCCCTCTACTGAGCACGAGCCTCCTTTCACATATCAAGGTGTGAGTATATTGGGTCATACTCCACCACGCTGACCCGGTGCAGATTGGCGGAGGCAGCTGTATGGCGTCCTGCTGTTAGAATTTATCAAGCCGCATATTAGGCCTTTAACATGGCTTAACGACTACCACATTTAGTTATAACCGGGACCAACGGCTTAACCTGCTTTCCGAATCACGGAAGCGCTCGATATAAAATGCCACACAAACGGTCACCCATCCAAGGACTGACCTCTGTAAACTCTGCTATACTTCGGTGATAGTGTCCGACCGCAGAGCACCGCAGAGCACCGCAGAGCTACGAGCGTTTTTAATTATCTTGGCATAAATTTTTAACCTATTTATCTAAATGTTGTCTACCCCCAAACTGGTATGACCATCCCGAATTTCTTGCAAACTTTTGCTCGCAAGAAGCTTCCGCTTCACGGAAGTGGTGCTGGTAGATATAGTTGATGTTCACAATTGATCTTTACATTTAAACTTGATCTTTATATTTACATTTAAACAGCCACAGGTTATCATATATCACAGGCAGTTTGTACCCGATATATTAGACACATCTAACTTGAATAAATGATCCACATTACCTACACAGACACCTTTCACTCAAACAATACCTATAAGCTCAAAAGAGCTCCCGGGTAACTCGCAGCAACAGCCTGTGAATACTAAGAACTTTTTGTCCTCAAACCCGGGAAGTGATAAGGCTTAAGAAAAAAATGTTCAGAGTGAGGCGTCGCTCCTGCCGCGGCCATCCCTTAGGGCAGATTCCACAGCCGACCTAAGGCCTGTGAATTATTCATCCGAGGCGGCTCTTTGCTGAATAAACATGAATCGGTGGAACTTGTACGTATATTGTTTGGGTAATTATTTTTACCTTTTAGTTTGTCTTGAATATTAAGTCTTGAGTTACTTTTGGGTATTGATTGGTTTTCTCAAGACCTGTCCTTAAGAAGAGTTTATCCATTAAAAGCTTATAATGATTTATTATATAAATTATAAGTTAATGTTATATAATAGGTTGGGGAAAAAGTCTTTTCGTATTTTTGTATGAAAAGTCAAGACATTTTTTTCAAAGTTTATTTACATTTATTTACAATATATATGTACCGTTTTGTTGAATAACTTTCTGCCATTTTGTGGGCAGAGACATTATCCCGTTACTGTAGAAACTTTGGGACTTCTGATCAAAAAAACGGGACAAATAGTTTTGGCAGTCCTCTCTTGAGGTCAACCTTACAGAACCTAAAGAATTCTGCAGAGACCGAAACAGGTGAAAATCTGAAGGCGCAAGGTCAGGGCTATATGGTGGATGCACTAGGAGTCCTCCTCCCAGTCGAACTCTCTTAATTTTTGCTGAGTGGCTAAAGATGTGTGTGGTCTAGCGTTATCGTGATGAAAGACCACACCCTTCCTGTTGATCAATTCCGGCCGTTTTCTCTCGACTGCTTCCTTTAATCTCATCAGTTGCTGGCAGTAAAGATCAGAATCGATGGTTTTGCCGGGCGGTAAAAGCTCATAATAAACAATGCCCTTCCAATCCCACCATACACACAGCATCACCTTATTTCGTGTTAGGCCAGGTTTGGCCACAGTCTGTGAAGCCTGGCCAACTTTCGACCACGACCTTTTTCGCACGTTCTTGTCGTACGTGATCCACTTTTCATCGCCAGTTATCAATCTTTTCAAAAACGGCTCGGTTTCATTACGTCTCAATAATGAATCGCAAATGAGTACACGGTTCATTAAGTTTCTTTGAGTGAGCTCGTGTGGTACCCAAATATCGAGCTTTTTTGTATAACCAGCTTTCTTCAAATGGGTCAAAACTGTTTTGTGGTCAATTCCCAGTTCTTCAGCTACATCGTAACTACTAATATGCCGATCTTGCTCCACTCTTTCAAAAATGGCGTCCATTTTATTCGTAACAGGGCGACCAGAGCGAGGTGCATCTTTAACATCAAAATTTCCGGACTGAAAACGTTTGAACCAAATTTGTGCTACTCTTACTGACACTGCATCAGGTCCATAAACATCACAAATTTTTTTCACTGCTTGAGTTGCATTTTTGCCTTTTTTATAATAAAATTTTAAAATGTATCGAATTTCTTCATTAGATTCACTCATTTTTACGGAGAGAAAAACAAATGAAAAATAGCGGGAAACAACTTTTTTTTATTTTTTTCTTTTCTTTATAATGGAACCTTTTTAATGTTACCAAAACCAGCCAGACACAAATAGTACAGTCAAAAAAAAATTATAATAAGTTTATACCTACGTTATGCGAAAAGACTTTTTCCCCGACCTAATATAATAATAATATTGTATAAATATTATTTTTTGTTGATTTTATATTTGTGTTTTAGTAAGTTTGTTAGTTTATAGAATAATTAAGTACGTAGTTTTGTAATATGTTTAAGTTCCCTCTCAATTTGCAGTGCCCCTACGTGGTACCAGTATTCATTGTATTACTTAGGTACCTACTTGTTTACTTGATGCAATAAAGGTTTATGATTTATCTATACAGAGTAAACATCCTTACTTAAAAATAAATAAATCATTTTTAACAATTTTACTAATTATTTAGATCCAATATAAGTATCATTAAGAATTTGTGGATATATATGTATAACATACTTAAACATAATTTTTTTGTTAGACTAGCACAAATACTCATATTCATGCACACGAAGATTTGTCCTGTGTGGGAATCGAACCCACGACCGCAGGAGCGGAGTGCAGGTATACTGACCTCAATGCCATATCAATCGTCCAATAAATAAAACATATTCGAAATCGAAGATGAATATAGTGGTTTATGTAATTTGTATCTTGCAATAGGTATTCTAATGAAATACATGTATTAGCAAGCCCTAAATGACTGTTATAATATACAGCGATAATAACCTAAAAGATATTGAAGTGTGCAAAGCACCAAGTTTAAATGAGAGAAACAATCATAATTAGGACTTGCTCCAAATCGGTGTTTATCGTCATTACCGTCACACCACTGAGCTATCTTATTGAGCTATAATAAGGGATCTTGCTTGGTTTAACGATTACCATTGTATAGTTCCGTAAGGTACCGGCCTAGAGTGGTGCCACCACCTCTTATCCCACGGGGAGTCGCAAGAGTTGACGAAGAGAACTCCTACCGTACGTTAGCCAGCAGCGTCATCCTGCGTACCGGATTGAACTGCGATTAACCCACCGCTAGAGTGGTGATTATGGGCAGATACCTTCAAAAGAATGTAATCTATTTGGAAGGTTAATGTCCAACAGTTGACTTTATAAGGCTGATATAATGATTGTAAGATAAAAAGGACTAATAACTTATTAACATGTTCTCTGATCCAAGAAGCGCTCGATGACAAAATTTATCAATAAATATAAGCAAATTCAATCGTAATCTACTGAGCCATTTTTGCTCGATTAAAGATCAAACAATTAATGAAATGAAAGCACTTTGACAATACCCCACTCGTTTGTTTCACAGAACAATATGTTTCTAAGTGAACAGGGAGAAGTTGTTCTTTCATTTTGATTCCCGGCGTGTGCGCTAATCTGTAACATTTATTTGAAGACTCCCGAAGGACTTCGGGGCAACAAAAAAACATTCGTATTCAAAAGGGAACACGTCGTAAATCTAACACTCGAGATTCATGAGTCTTATAAAACATTTAATTTGATTATTTTAGGCCCGATACCTTTGGGGAGGCACTTACACTCCATTTTATCGGCAACCTTGGTTTTGCTATATTGGACCTAGGTGATACTGCTTAGTGTACAAGTCACAGAACGATCGCAAAATGCGATGTTTTACAAAACTATTAGATAAGATTTTTTTTTGTTTCATAGCATACAATATGTCAAAGTATTCTTATATTTCTTTAATAAATAAAATAATCATCATCTCAGCCATCTGACGTCCACTGCTGAACATAGGCCTCCCCAATAGATTTCCACATTGAGCGATCCTGAGTCGCCTGCATCCATCGGCTTCCCGCCGCCTTGACCAGATCATCGGTCCATCGCGTGGGAGGCCGTCCTCTACTACGTTTACCGGTTCGCGGTCGCCATTGCAGAACCTTGACGCCCCATCGGTCGTCGGTTCTTCGAGCTATGTGCCCCGCCCATTGCCACTTCAGCCTGCAAACTCGCCTCGCTATGTCGGCCACTCCAGTCCTCCTACGGATTTCCTCATTTCTGATTCGATCACGTAGGGACACTCCGAGCATAGCTCTCTCCATTGCACGCTGAGCGACTTTGAGCTTTCTAATGAGGCCCATAGTCAGGCACCAAGTCTCAGTACCGTACGTCATCACTGGCAACACACACTGGTTAAAGACTTTTGTCTTAAGACACTGAGGTATTTTTGACGAGAAGATATAGCGCAGTTTCCCGAACGCAGCCCAACCGAGCTGGATTCGACGATTGACCTCTTTCTCGAAGTTGGACCTACCCATTTGGACTTTTTGTCCCAGGTATACATATTCGTCGACAACTTCGAGAGCCGAGCCTCCAATAATTATTGGGGTAGGCTTAACATGGACATTCGACATAATTTTCGTCTTGTCCATGTTCATTTTGAGACCTACCCTTTGGGAAGCTCTGTCGAGGTCTTCGAGCATTGTGCCCAGATCCACAAGTGACTCCGCTATGACCACTATATCGTCGGCAAATCGAAGGTGAGACATATACTCGCCATTTATGTTGATGCCGTAGTTTCCCCAGTCCAGCATTTTGAAAACATCCTCCAGGGCAGCAGTGAACAGTTTCGGAGATATGACATCTCCCTGTCTCACGCCCTTCCGCAGGAGGATAGGATTCGTGTGCTGGTCTAGTACGCGTACGGACATGGTGGCGTTTTTGTATAAACTTCTCAACACTTCAATATACCGATGGTCAATGCGGCATCGCTGCAGGGACTGAAACACTGCCCAAGTCTCGATCGAATCGAAGGCCTTTTCATAGTCCACAAACGCTAAGCAAAGTGGCTGGTTATACTCCTCGGTCTTCTGTATAACCTGCCGCAGCGTATGTATGTGGTCCATGGTTGAAAAGCCTTTTCGGAAACCGGCTTGTTCGGGAGGCTGGAAGTCGTCAAACCTATGACCGAGACGGTTCGTGATGACCCGTGAAAACAACTTATAGACGTGGCTCAGTAGCGTGATTGGCCTATAATTCTTCAAAAGAGATTTGTCACCTTTTTTGAAGAAAAGTACAACCACGCCACTGGCCCACGCCTGTGGCGTACGTCCCTCGAGGATGACGGTGTTAAAGAGCCTCTGAAGTACCTTTAGTACCGGTGTACCACCCGCTCTCAGAAGCTCTGCTGTCATCCCGTCTTCACCCGGTGCCTTGTTGTTCTTCAGCTGTTTCAGGGCCATCCTAATCTCGTATAGGCTGACGTCCGGGATGTCTTCGGTGTAGTGCCTGGTTAGTTTGGCTCTAGGATCTTTAGCCAAACAAGTAGCGGGATCCTGCGTACTAGTATATAACTGCCCATAAAACCCTTCGATTTCCCTCATGATCTCAGGTTTCGACGTGACTAGATTGCCCTTGTCGGTCTTCAGCTGCGTTAACTGACTCTGGCCAATAGACAGATCTCGTGCGAACACTTTCGAACCCTTGTTCCTCTCTATTGCATTTTCAATACACGTAGTACTGAATCTGCGAATATCAAGTCGCAAGGATTTCGTGATCTGTCTATTGATACGCCGGTAAGAGAATGCATCTGCTGAAGACTGCAATCGCATATGTCGTCGTGCTTCCATGAGATCAAGAGTCTCAGTCGATATTTTTTGGGTTTTATTTCGGGGTCTGGTCTTGTAAAACTTGGACCCCACCGCGTGGACAGTCTCAACTAGCCCGCTACTTAAGTCGTCGACGGACACGCAGTCCTCTAGACCTGCGAAGCGATTTTGAAGCTCGATCTGAAAGTACTCGGGGTTTTGAATATGGGCGACTGAGGGTCGGAGCGTAGACTTCATCAGGCGGGACCTTTCAAGCTTGACATTTATATTCAATGTGCCTCTTACAATTCGGTGATCGCTGCCGGTTTTCACCCTAGCGATTACAGAGACATCATTGAATATTTGCCGCTTAGTGGTCATGATAAAGTCTATCTCATTCCTCGTGAAACCATCAGGGCTCATCCAGGTCCATTTCCTCTGCGGAGGTTTCTTGAAGAAGGAGTTCATCATAAAAAGTCCCTCCTTCTCCATGAAATCCGCTAGCCGCTGGCCCCTTTGGTTCCTTCGCCCTACTCCAAATTGCCCCACTTTCTGCTCGTCACCACTTCGCTGGCCTAGCCTTGCGTTGAAATCCCCCATAACAACCGTGTAGTGAGTTGGTGAAGTATGTATGGCGGCAGAAATGTCGTCATACAATAACTCTACGTCCTCATCAGGGTGTGTCGAGGTCGGTGCGTAGACCTGAATTACCTTCAGCGAATACCGTTTGGTGATTCTGAGTATTAGGTACGCTACCCTAGTCGACACACTCTTTATAGACACGATGTTGTTACGGATGGACTTCCGGACTATAAAACCGACACCACCTTGGGACAGGTGGTCGCCCTCCCGGTGGTAGAGCAAGTTGCCGGACTTGAGGATTACCGTATCCTCCCCCTGTCTTCGGACTTCAGATAACCCGATAATAAAATAATAATAAAGAAATATTCTCTTACAATCACAACAATTATTTAGTTCCAAGATAAGTATCACTAAGTAACTACTTGTGTTATGGATATTAAAAAACGGATAAACATACTTAAATATTTTTTTTGTAAATACATACTTAATATACGTATGAAAACACCCAGACCAGAACAAATATTCATGTTCATGCACACAAAATTTGTCCTGTGTGGGAATTGAACCCACGACCTCTGGAGTGAAGTGCAGGTATACTGACCTCCACGCCATATCGTTCTTTAATAGCATACAATAAAACGAACAACACTACAAACTGTTTCAAATGAATTAATGAATATGTTGGCAACTTGCTTAGCCGTTCTATAAAACGCCGCATTTTTCAATCTGCCAACGACATACACATTCTAAACTGAAATGGTGGAAGTGTGGTTATTCTCCTTTTCTTGATGTATTATTAGAATAGGCACTCCATTGTTGAAAGCCGCAATATTATAGCAATTATAATAAAAGCACTTTTTCAAAATAATAGTTTAATAATTAATAATTTAAAATAATACTTTTTCACCTCTGCTAATACTCGATACTTCAACAAAAATCCTGCAAATCGTGAAATTTCAAACTTCAAATATTTTTATTTCATAAACTATTACATAGTACTTGAAAACGTCAAAATTTTTAACAAATAAAAAAAACAATCAAAATATAATTATACTGAAATCACGAAGCTTAGATTCACTTGCAACCAAACAATTGAAAAAATTAAAAAAAATTAAGTGTAAGTCTAATCTAAGTGCCAGTTCCGAGCCACCGCTCTGTAAGAAGAACTAGCAGGAAACTCACAGGCTATGCTCTTTTAAATTATCAATTGGTTAGTTACAACCTTCATTTATCTGTGTAGCTATACAATGCAATGTAAAATGAACCACTGTAGACCAAAGAACTAATCATGACCTAACTCCGAACCACGAAGAGAGCAAAAAACTTTCCCTCGGCTAACTATCCAGAACCGCTAAACAGCCAATCAGCGAATCTGAAATCCCTTTTAATTAACGTCCATCCTTCTTATTTCTCGAGTGGAGCCCCTCGAGCCCTTTTCGACCCTTCGCCATATTTTTTCACAGCCTGTAAATTATTATTAATGGGACATTATTTCATCGTTACGACTAACCGTTCAGTGGCCCCCCCTTAATTGCTTATCTGCGTCCTTATATTTTTACTTGGATACCTTTGATGTTGATCTTGAGTTGTTTTCTAAGAAACTGTTGATTGAAATTATTATAAAGGTATTGTCATATTACAGCACTTGCAAACAAATCTCACACCTCATGGCATGGAAGATGACTAAGAGAATTTTATCGTATAGTGTTCATTGGAGCGAAGGGCTACACCATTTGACACGTTTCAGCTATGTGCTCCATGAAAATTTCGCTACTACCATATACATACAGGTTTCTGCTTTTTGATTCGTTCAATGGAGTGAGAATATGTATTAGAAACGTATAACAACAATCCTTTTAAAAATAGATTCTTATTATCTCAGCCAATGAACGCCCAACAACCGGAAATAGGATTCCGCTCTCAAACCAAAGTGTAAGTGATTGATATTATGCTAACTTAAAAAGGAATATATTTTGAAAACTATAGCACTGGAAAACGTCAAAATTAAATATAAAAACAATAGAAATATGATTACACTACACAGCATAGAACCTGTGATTTGTAATTTAAATTGCCTCTCAATGTAGGTCTGTTTTCGATCTAGTTTTTTAGAAAACAAGTTTGTCAACTTAAAAAATTGACATAAAACTGATAAATATTTCTAAAATTGAAAAGTGTATTCTTTATTCAATGTAAACCTGTAAAATGTTTTAATAAACAGCGACAACGAATAACGCCAAATAACAGTCTTTAAATTTCACGCTCAATATTGAACTGCAGTAAGTCACCTCCATGACACAATGAGCGTGCGTCTAGAAAATATAATCTGTTGACACTTCACTACAACAGTTAATTGAATCAGGAGATGAAAAAATCAGAACTTATATGACGAAGAAAAAAGAAAACCAGAAGACTTTCATAAAGATCACAGAAATACACAAATTTATCTTTTTAACTGGTTAAAATTTTATAAGATACCTCGCAAAAATGTATGTCACCTCTACCACTTAAGTTAAAAATCCAGTACTGCAATAAAGAGTAGGGTATACAGGGATCCTACCAGGATCTTAGAAGCCCAAGCAACCTCTGCTGATCAATCGACGAGACTCCCGCAAACATAAATCCGATTCCCGTAAAATTTTAAGTTTGACCTTCATAAGAGCTCTATGAAGCCAAACTTGTAATGATTTCTATATATTCCCTGAAATAAAGAATAAATTGCGTGGTCAAAGATTTTCATCACCTGAGGAAGCTGTGGACGCCTACAAAACGGCTATTTTGGAGCTCCCTGCTTTCGAATGGAATGGTTGCTTTATTGATTGGTTCCATCCTATGAAAAATGTGTCAAATTTCGCGGAGAATACTTCGAAAAGCAATAAGTAGCAATGTTGTGTCACTTCCTTGATTCCCGGAATTTTCAGTGCTGCCTTCGTATAAGTTTTAAAAAATGTCTTACAAAACTGTCCAAACAGTTTGACTGAAGGATCAATTACTTTAATTATGAATTAGAATTGAAGCGCTCGTAGCTCTGCGATGCTCGGTGGTCGGAAACGATCACCGAAGTAAAGCAGAGTTTACAGAGGTCAGTCCTTGGATGGGTGACCGTTTGTGTGACATTTGATATCGAGCGCTTCCGTGCTTCGGAAGGCACGTTAAGCCGTTGTTCCCGGTTATCACTAAATGTGGTAGTCGGTAAGCCATGTTAGAGGCCTAATGGGCGGCTTGATAAATTCTAACAGCAGGACGCCATACATACAGTATGACCCAATACCCTCACACCTTGATATGTGAGAGGAGGCTCGTGCTCAGTAGTGGGACTTTAATGGGCTGAGATGATGATGCATTAGAATTTACTTTGTTACAATTAGATTATATTATTTATAATTACGGAGAGCGTGTATGTTTGTCTAGACTCAAACTTTCGGCCCAGAGTCTGCTTCCTGGATCTAACCAGATTTTCTAAATTTATAATAAATAAATTTCAATAATAATAAAGAACTTGGTAATAAAAATCCAACATTTACCTCTCGGTAGGCACCTATTTAGCGGCCACTATTCGTATTCCGGTCGCGACTCGTTCCGCTCTGCATTGATTTTCAATTCCGTCTGATGAGGATTTTTTTATTGATGAATAAGAGTTTGCATACTAAATACTGCTTTTGGAGAGAAAGGTGTTTTGGAGATAAATTGTTGAGCTTTGAAGAACGTTAAATTGTCTGCTTTACTTTCCTTGAATGGAAATATTTAAAGAAAAAAAATTTTTTTTTTCTTGTAAAGTTATCTGCATGAGTATTTTCATTTTCAGGTATGAAATATTAAGCTCGTAGGTAGTTCAAAATAATCATGTAAAAATTTTTTACAGAAGTCAAATATTAAGTGAAAATGAATAGTCGTTTGCATGGTATTATTATATTGATTTTGAGCACTTTCGTGCTCCAGAGAGCGAGGTAACACGTTGTTCCCGGCTGTTATTAAAAGAAATAGCGACTAAAACGAATAAGGGCGAGTTGATAAATTCTATGTATAGGGAGCATACCAGGGCCTAAGGAGCCCTAGTTATACTCACCTGCAAGTGGTGCACCTGCCGATCAACAGACGAGGCTCTGGTGGACATAACAGTGCCCGGTAAACAGCAATAGGCTCGCCACCTATCACGTGGGACCAACTAGGTATATAATTGTCAAAGTGTGAGCGTATGATATGTCTCTGCCTACCTCTTCGGGAAAACAGGCGTGAATGTATAAAAAAATCTAACAGCAGGACACTTTTGCTCTTCAAGTCTCGGCCAATCCTACTGGGCCTGCGTGGTGGAGCATGACCTAAGTCCCTCTCACTTTGGTTTCATTGAGGTTTCATGTATTATATATTAGTATTATAAAACCAAAATCGACTGTTTAACGGAAAATATACAAGAAACCTTTCTTCATAATACGTTTCTTCTTAAGAATAAAGCACAGTCATTGTAACCATTTAAATCCTAGATGAGCTTTGCAGTAATTCATATATTTATAATAAGTTTGAAGACATAATTTCTCACGAACTTTATTATTCACGAACTTAATTCTATTGTTTTCCGACTTTCCGCAATCTGGTAGACGACTATGTTACATATTAAGGACAGGGTCATATCGACATTATCATCATCAGCCCAAAGACATCATCTGCTAAACAAAGGCCATTAGCTTCTTATGTGACCGGTTGCAGGCGTCCACCATTCAACATGATACTGAGTCCTTAACATATACAGTCCTTTTATGACTTTCAAAAGGTATGTTAGTATGTTGTTCACTGTTATCACTATTAGTGTTAGTCGTCGGGCCTGTTGGACGGATTCAATAATTCTAACATCAGGACGCACCAAACCTTTCTTTATCGGCGGTGAAAAATGCTGTTTACACACTGCCTACCGGCCAATGGGGGGACCGAAAGGGGAGTGTGGAGCTCATTGCGGCCGATGCGACTACCGCAGTCATACTCACTAAAAAACTTCCGACGACGCCCGCCGAAAAGGGGCGGGGGGACAATGCCAAGGTTTATAATTTTTGACACCCCGCCCGCGGCTAACGTCCCCCGGATAAGAACCGGGAGGATCCCCTCAGAGAGGCAGAGTGTGTCGCGCCCCCCCTACCTCCTTGTGCGACCACCGGCGTAAGCGGCCGACTTCGCGAGGGGGCTATAGTTAGACGGTAGGAGCCCCCTGTCCCCGCCGCCTAAGACCCCCCTGGCGCTGCGTTACGGGCCCTCATTGCCCGCCTGCTGCGTCAACGGCGTATCCGGAGAGAGAGCGGTTCACGCTCCCTCTCCCGCTCCGCGGCCTCCTTCTGCGACATCACCACTTCGCAGAAGGAGGCCATCGCCTCCCACGCCGACTCGCTGCCGACCATGGCACCATCATTCGCATGATGGTTGGCAGCGAGCCACACACCTGCCTCCGCCAATGCGCAATAAGTTTGTGTAGCACGACCTAAACCCCCTGCCATTGTTTTCAAAAGAAGCACTGTCCTAGTAAACAGACTAACAGCTAACAAGTGACGTTCTATAAAAAAACGTGCGTATTAAAAACGTCAACATTCCTGTAAGCTAAAAGGTTCCTTGAGCACACAAAGATAAAATCGCTGACGTCGTAGCGGAAGCAATATCAACGCAAATATTGCCATGAATATATCACTCCATCCAGAATTTGTTTCGTTTCCCATATCGGATTTGGTTATCCAATATAGAAAGCAAACAGAAAAACTGACAAAAGGAAAGATTAATGAAGACGGCATACACAGGCGTCACGCGTCGCCATTTTATGCGGAAGCTGAGAGTACGTGGCTCGACTGCCGGATTTATATCTCAACTCTGAAATATTTCCTCCTTTACGCCTTTAGCCTCTTGGGGTACAGTTCAAAATTCAGCTTTACAACATGGTCGTAAGTGGGAGTGTCAAGTCGGCAAGTGAACGCACTAATGTGTGTGTTTGCTTTGATTATTCGTGATTGGTGCACAGAAGACGAAGGGAACGTAAACAAACATGGACAATTTTCAGTGCATTATTTTTGAAGAATACAAGGTTTGAAGCTTACATTTCTATAATTTGTGGTTTAATATCTAAGACAATCATTCAATTAGTGAATGGATGCGGAATATATAAATGAAAATGAAATGAAAAAATATTTATTTCAATATCACACAACATAATAAAGAAATAATACAATACATAGGACACGTAATGGTTGCATGATATCGAAAAAGGCCCCTGCTCAGTATTTGCAGTGAGACTGTAAACAAACTGATTTTCGGACTACCCGGACCTATACCTACTTAACCTCAAACCGATAAACCTCGATACCGATAAATCTTAACCGATGCCCTTCTCATTTATTTCCCGTTCTACATGTTATTGAGATGCGACCACACGGCTCTGGTCTTTCCACAAAGAAGTTTGCTGCGCAGAGTTCTCTCAAGCAGTGCCTGAGAAATCCGAACCGCCTAATGTTGTATGGAGATGTTAAGGAATAAGCGCTATTCAAGTTTGATTTGTTATTCCATCGTTCCATCTTTTGGAAGACCGTCTGAGACTAATATGAAGCTGCTGATATGGCTCACATAAAATTTTTAAAATTCATTTCCAAATGATTAAATAGGATGCAGTTCCCTTAAGACAAAAGACACCTGTGAGTACCACCAGAGTGCCAGATCATTCGATTTAAATACTATTGTTCTCTGTTTCGAAATTGCCTGCAGCTAACGACATTAATATGCATATATATTGCTAGTTATTTTTGGATATAGAAATTCCTAGCTATATGTTTGTAATAGATACTGTGTATACAATAGAAATGTAAAATAATAACAATTTACTTTAAAATGATTTAATACTTTAAAATATAACTTAAGAAATGTTGTATTAGTAAAAAGTTGAAATAAATCAGTACGAGTTATGTTACTAGCTTACTCAGTGACGTCACTTGTTTTCGCATCGGTTTAAAAGAGCAGGGGACGGCAGGCACAGACAGTTGCCGCCTGACTCGCAAGGGGTTCACTACTAGGTACTAGTTAAGGTATGATATATTTCTGTATTTAAATACTATTTCAGATACTGTTTCACATATATAAGTAATCTTTAATGACTCAATGTTGCTGTCTAAATTATTATAAGGCCATTTCTATAGGTAGTATATTATGATCTATTTCGTTGCCAAATAACTTAACATTATATAATTATAATGAATATAATCAATGTTGAATATTACTGTTATGAATTATAAATATTGCTGTTTAAATTATCTTTCATTATTTCCACACATAAGCTATTTAGCATATTTTATAAATATTCTTCCTGATCTAAAGATAAAATGAATTATTGCTTAGTCTAAATTAAAGCATATTGATATCCAATCTTCAATCGGTCTTTTATTTACTGATTCTTATATATCTTACCATATTTGATTAAATAGGTAAGTCTATTTGATTCAGCCTTATATATTTATATATAATGTATCTATGTATCTAACATATGCATATTAAACTAAAAGTATAGGAGGCTTATCTTAAAACAAGATCTATAGTTAAACCAGTTTTAAAACTAGTGCCGTCACTGTTTTCATTATATCAAATAAAAGTGATAGCACTAATTTTTAATCTCCTTTAACTTTAGATCGTTTTGCAAT